>CM062384.1:2400000-3000000 GCA_031310005.1 Dactylellina haptotyla | reverse complement strand
GAAGAAGTTTGTGCAGAAGAGGGCAGTAATTTATGTGGACAAAATCAAAGAGGCAGCGCCAATTTCTCATTCCAGAAAAAAAAGTGTAAAAAAAGGAAGAAGCTTTGTATTTTCAAGATACAATCAAAATCATTATAGCGCCGAGAAAACGAAGAGCTGCGTATAAATTAGTATGTCTTTCGTAAAAACAATGACAAGAAGAGAGCAGACTCACATTGTTTGTCGCAGCTATAGCGATCGAATCCTCGAACGGATGCCAGCTCATGTGCAAAATCTTCTTGTTGAAGTCAATCTGGTCCGCATCCGTCTCCTTCCTCATCCTGCCGGGAACTCCAGCACCAGACGGACTGCCAGCCCTGCCCTTCTTGCTACCGTTAATAGGAGTCGGGACGCCAACCTTCTTCGCCTTGAACGCGCTCTTATCCGCCTGCAGGACAATCTCCACCTCCTTCTCGGCATCCGACGGGTAGATCATGAAATTGTTGTTGTATGAACCCGTCATCACGTTCTTGCCATCTCCGGAGAAGACGACCTCGAACTTGTCGAATATGGAGTCATTCTCGTACGTATCACATAGACGTGGCCGGAGGTGTTCGTGGATCGGAATTGTCTTGATCGGTTGCCGTTCCATATTGACGTCCCAAATCTTCACGGTTAAGTAATCGCGCGACAGAATGTAGCGCCCATCGGCGGAAAAGCGCACGTCCGAAATCGACGAGATGATCTCAGAGAAGAACGAGCGGGACGAAGGGTCCTCCTCTTGCTCAAACACTAAAATTTGTCTTACATTAGCTCAACTAGAAACGAAAATCAGGTCCCGAAGTAGAGTAGATACGTACGTTTAGCGTGATTGTCGCACAGGGCGCTATCACGCATATCTGCAAGCTTGATGGTGCCCTTGCTGCTAGCGTACATGAACCAGTTGCAGCTCTGTGGGTGGAACTCGGCAGCAGTGATAACCTCAGTCAACTCCTCCATATTAGCCGGTTTGATGTCGACAATGTTAAAGCTCTGGTCCTGGATGTTCAAATTCCACAGGTTTATCCGGAGGTCATCGCTGGATATAAATGTCTCGCCGTCCGAGTTGACCGAGATCGAATTGATATGGTACGCGTGGGCGTTCGCGTATGTCCTTCGTGGGACTGCTGCGACAACAGTATCATGGTGGGTCAGCCGAGGTAACCGGAGGGCTTCGGCGCTGGTGAACTGCTGGTGAGGATAGCTTGGTCTGGGACCGGTACCGCCGACACCAGAAGGGTGTTGCTCGTGCGAGAGGTTGTTCTCCGCGACGACCTTCAACGACTTCTCGAACACCTTCCACAGCTTGATGGTCTTGTCGTTGGTAGAGAGGAGGAAATGTGAGGCATTCTGTCGGCGACACCACTTGATTTTGTTGATCTTCTCTTCGATTTCGAGAGACTTGAGATAGTCGAACTCGGGCTCGTGGGATTGGAACTCGGTGTGGAATTTATATTCGCAGGTTTTTTTCTGATTAAGAAGGGAGTGTGCGTCAGTGTGTATCAAAGGCGTGGGAGCTGGAGGTGAACATACGGTTTCATTCCTTTCGAAAAGCACCACCCGTCCACCTTTGTCACCGGTTGCGAGGTAGTTTCCCGTATGGTCGAATTCGACAGTACTTATTATATCCGCTATTGTGAGGACGAGCAGCAAGCAGCAATTGGAAGTCAGTTTGTGTTGCAGCTCCAATGTGAACGTGTGAACGGGGTGAGAATGACGAAAAGCAAAAGTCGCAGTAAATCAATGTGTGGGATTTATGCCGGAAGGGAGGTGGGGAGTGGGAGCTGGCGTACCCTCTGTTATATCTTCGACATCACCTTTATCACCGAAACACCTACCCCGCACGAGCTTCGGTTAGTATATTTTGGAAAGCTAGAATTGGTCGAATGGTTGCGAACGAGCATTGGAAAACGAGCACGACAAGCGGCACCCCTAAGCTTGGGAGAGCTACCCGGGCAGCAAGGAGGGCATGCTGACATTCCTGGGTAAATGTCGTGACGTGGGGTGGTAGTAATATAAAGGAACAAAAAAAAAAAAAAAACGCGAATTGTTGGTTTGTACGTACTGGGTGAACTTCCAGGTGGGTCCAGTGATTTCCCCATTGTCAACCATCGCTATCCCGGCCTGCCTACCTCGAGAGTAAAGGACAGGCGTTTAAGATGTCGAGAGAAACCACCGCGGGGGGGAGGTGGAGTTGGGGGAAATCGGTGGTGGGAGGGGAGTAGGGCGGGCGTGGGAGGAGGTGAGGATCGGTGGTCGGAGGGAACGAAGCGAACGAACAAGGTGGGGATCGTGAAATGTTGAAAAGTCGTGTGAGGTGGCCGAACCGGTTGCTCGTTCTCAGCAAAGAAGAGGGAGCAAACAAACACCCACACAATGGATCGAATGGAGATATATCTCGGTTCAATCCGTCCTAGAAACCGGGCTCCTAGGTCGCACAGCTAGCTCGCTTGTCTGTCCTGTCTGCCCGCGTGTCGTGCTCTGAAGAGGAAGATTGGTGGGCTGTGACCTCGACGAAGACAGCAGCAGAAGAGGGGTCTGTGATAGTGGTGGTGGAGATGGTGGGTGGTGTTGAAGCGGATGTTATGGAGGTTGTTGTTGGTGGTGGTGGAAGACGGATGATGTAGAGATAACCCAGTCGACGAAGAGGGAGAGATAGCTCAAGGCCCAACAGGAGAGACCTCAGGGAAAATGGAATGGCAGGCTTCTTTTCCTTCCTTCGAAGTTCGAGCAGGTTTGATTTGAATTCGGTTAGCAGCCTTTTTCCTGAGGGGAAGCCTTTCCGGTCCAGGACGGCGAGCCTGGCAAGCAAACGCCTGTGATCCTGGGGAACACCCGACTGGATATCAGATAGGAACTCACCTCGCGGACGTGATCTGAGCCGTGCAATGGGGATGGCCGTAGACGCCCTCGCCGGAGAGAAGTATGCAGCAGCAGCGTAATTCTGACAGCTTAGCAGCGGAGGGATTGATAGATGGATAGATGGATAGATAGATGGGTAGTTGGTTGGAGGTTGAGCGATGAAGGACGTCGACGTTTGGGTACAGACAACGAGACCTCAATCAGGTGGGGAGACACCTGATGCATTCATTCATTCATTCTTTGTTATGTTAAAACTCCACGCCAAATACACGGCCAGCAGTGCACACAGCACCCGCTTGGCAGATGGGAGGTCGGAATCACCAGCATCAGCAGACAGCACGACAGCAGACGGGCAGAGGACGGCCCACTCGGCAGCCAGTCACAGGCAAGCATAAGCGTGGGGTGGTGAAGAAACACCATCTTAGCTCGCCTGATTACTAGCGAGAACTCAGAAGACTCTAACTGCATTGACAGCTGTCCATGCCTCCCACGGGCAAGCACAAGCGCTCGCTGAATCCATTCTCCTCAAATGAAAATACTCTAATGGAGTCCGTACTTCGTATCTTCTATTCTATCAATCTCGTCTTTACCTAAGTGCAGGGCAGTAGGTGCAACAGAAGAATAATTACCCCGCCATTCGATTGACATTGTGCCCCGCCGGACACCACATACGTACATACATATATGCCTACATACGTACATACATACATATCACCTCAAGCCCGTCCTTAATTAATAATTCCTACCACCCTGGCCTGCGTCATGATGTGCTTGTTGCTGTTTAACTTATCGGGTCTTATCTGAATCCTCCCCGTTTAGGCAACAATCATCCCGTCAAACAGAGCCCCTCCAACGCATCTCGAACGTGGTATTTTAAGAGAGTATAAAATATATTCCTTTCTATGTAACTGAAAACCCGAAATTGAGAGAAAAGATCCATTAATGCTTCTTTTATATATACCAGCGGGATATCATGATATCGTATAGACAAGAACCTTCAAATCGAAAACATCGTACGCATTTTTTGGTAAAAGCAGACAAAAAAGACAAAAGGTATCGAACCGAACTAACATGCACGAATACATCGAAGGCTAAAAAGACTTGCCAAAAAAACACCTGGTTGGGGGGAATATTGAATAAGAATAAAGAAAAATGTCCATAGAGTCCTGCCCATTATCATATTAAGTATTCATAAGAAGTGAAATAAAATATAAATATAATCCTCCCAAGCCCATAAAAGGTATCGAAATTGAAAACTCCGCTTTTTGTTTGTTTTAATGCGTCGACCTAAATATCGCCTTACCGTTCTTCCTCATATCCTTGATCCGCCTCGCCAGGTCCGACAGCGTACACAGCTTAGCGTACTCCTCCGCACTCTCTTTATTATTGTTCTTCTGCCCCAGTTTAATATACGGACTCTCAAGCAGGTAGTCGATCGTCTCCAATCGACTCGGTATCGGATCGTGTAGGTATCCTCGGATAGCATAGTGCAAAGGCGTGT
Organism: Dactylellina haptotyla; assembly: GCA_031310005.1. Classification (NCBI taxonomy): domain Eukaryota; kingdom Fungi; phylum Ascomycota; class Orbiliomycetes; order Orbiliales; family Orbiliaceae; genus Dactylellina; species Dactylellina haptotyla. The sequence continues at coordinate 2,995,619 of CM062384.1, read as the reverse complement.
TACCCAACGGCCCGCCTCTCGCGTTCACGTCGGATCCCGCGTCGAGGAGTAGAGAAACAATCAGGGTTTTGCGATTATATTCAGCGGCGAGGTGCAGCGGCGTGAGGTTGTGTCTGCTCAGGACTTCTTCTTGGATGGGGATGCCGACGTGGTTGAGGATTGATTCCGCCACGGGGAAGTTTTCCTCCTTCGCGGCGGTGTGCAAAGCCGAGAAGCCATCTGGTGAGGAATCCAGATGGAACGGTTGATCGCCGAGGCTGAGCAGGAAGCGGGCCATTTCACCGGACGAAGGGCCCTTGTTGCGCGCAATAAGGCCGAGCGAGTTGCATTTCCAAATGTTTTCGGCAACGTCGATAACGCCACGGCAGCATTGTTCTAGAAAAAAAAAAAAAAAAAAATTTCGTTAGCGGATATTCACGAATGAATGAAGGGAAGTAGGGATAAAAATATACCTGAGAATAGCGAGCGAATGCAGTCGTACATCTTGTCGCCGTGCCATTCTGTCAAAAAGAAGAAAATCGCGCGCTTTTTCGCCACCTCCTCGCCGGTCACTTGTCCGTTTTCGTACTTCAAGTTGAAGCCTCTCAGCGTATCCATCGCCTCCTTGGCCGTAAACCTTGGTACGACTTGGTACTCAGGAGGAGCCGGGTCGCTGGGGGTGAAAGGTGGGGGGTCGGACCTTGCGGACCCTGGTGTCTCGGGTGGGTTCGTCTGTGTGGCATTGGGAACGCTTGGTGACTGCGCCTGAGGGATTTCAGTCTGCAGTTGACCCAAAGTCCGCTCGCTCGGTTCGGTCTGAAGCCCTGATAGTGCCGATTCGATCCATAAATCGAACCGAAAGTTTTCTGGGATGTGCTGTCGGTACCATTTCGCCTCTGCCTTCTTCCCTAACCTGTCAAGGATCATGGCCATGAGGTAGTAGTGGGTTCTCTGATCCCTCAGCACCTCATCTTTACTCCAAATCTTGAACAGGGGTTGGCAAGCTTCCCTTGCGCCTTTGAAATCACCCAGCTGCATCAGTGCGATGCACTTCACCAACTGCAGGGTGTTCGAGTTTTCGGCGTTCGACTTCTCCGCCAACCTCAAGGCGGCGGCTGACTGTCGCTGGGCTACTAGCAGGATACCATTGATTTTCTCGAAAAAGTATCGCTCGTTGACCGAAAGAACACACCCGTGGTCTCTAGATATCTGCGCCAGAGCGTCCGAGTGCTCGCTGGCATCCGCCCAGTGAGCCTTCTCCATGGACTGGAATAGCTCATCTCTGTGGAACCGCCACCGTTGCTCGTCAATCTCGTCACCCTCCGGGTTGAACTGCGTTTTTCGTTTGGGTGCTGATTTTGGTCGCTTCGTTGTCGTGGGCGACTTCAAGACCGTCCCGAACACCTGCTCAGTTGGGTTGACTGGTGTTTGAGACAACGGCGTTTGGACCCTTAGCCCAGACTCGCCACTCCCCTTCCGGCTGCTCGAGAGGAGCCCGGCACGAGAGATAACGGGGAGCGCTGCCGTCGGCCGCCTCCCTGCTGGTGGCAAGCTCTCCGATCTTGTGCTGCTCGAGGTTTGTATTTTCTGGAGCGGGAGCGCCTGGCCCCTCCTTGCCATCGTCGGTAGCGGTGGCAGTGGTGGCAGCGGCTGCGACGGACCGGGACCCAAGCTTGGGGTGTAGTTCCTATTGTGATCCTGTCCCTGGATCCCATTTTCTCCAATCTGTAGGTTTTGGAACGCAGCGTTCAGCCGTGTGTTGCTGTCCTTGTGCTGCTGTCCGTTCTCCCTACCGCGAGCGCTAGCCATCACTCTCCTATATGTAGCCTCGGGACCGCCGTTGAGGCCGTTGGCAGGAGCGTACTGCTGGACAGGCGACACGATTGGATTCATGTTTACTGTGCGTGAGGGGGCGCCCGTATTCGCGGCCGCGGTGCTCATATGATCCAGCCATGGCCTCGACTCGTCCAAGTCGTCGAGGTGCAAGCTCATAGCCATCTCGGCGGCCCTTTTTTTTCAGCTGTGTTGTACCGCCACGGTTGTTGGGTCTAGTGCGTCCCTTTTTGCGGGAACGATTCCGGTTCAGGGTAGTGTAAGCAAGAGGGTGAAATGGTGGAAAGAGCGTTTATCGATATCGGCGGAATAGTCGCTTTGATCGTGTGTGAGTGTTTTTTTTTGTATTTCTCGGTGATATTTGGTCGAGAAGCACTTGCGTATGGGGGGGTTTTTAATGTAGAAGAGAGAAGCTATTCGCTGTGAACAGAACCGAAGAGATAGAAAGTTAAGGTATATAAAAAAAGCTGGTGGCCTTGCTTTTAACAGGTGAAGCACTTACTCTCCTGGAAGCTCACTAGGCTGGCACCTTGCTTTAGCGTATGGCTGTACACCCCCCCTAAACTCGTCATGTTTAACCAGGGCCAGGCCGGTTCGAGCCCAGGAAGCGCTAAACCGAGTGTCTAAGCTGGGCCCAGTTCGTGGTTCCTTTTGTCAACTCTGTTTCTTATTCTCGTTCTGTTGCTGCTTGGGCTCCCGCCTGAAACTCGAAAACACCACGGTCGGCTGAATTGGACTTAGTCAGAAATCCATCAAGTCCGACGACGAGGGTGCTGAATTCTGCTGGCCCTGTCCGATGCGATCGTCTTCCTGGCAAATAACAAACATCCAATTCGTATAAAAATCCGAACTTTTCATGTACGTATCCCATTATCAGTTCGGTCTCGCTTACAAGAATATTTTTCTTTTGTTCTATCTCCATGCTTCCTGACGGGTATGGGCTCCCCTGGTACCTTGTACAGAACCATGTATGGGGGGCCCGAATGCAGATGCGAATGTGATCTCTTTTACGTTGCCCCTCGCTCCATGTCCACCCGGCAGAAAAGAGGACAGCAAACCGCTGGGATAGGGAGGAGTTTTAAACTGTACCCCGCAGGATATGAAACCATAATTCAAGTCCGCGATCACAACGGTTCTTGTTTCTGGAAGGGAGAGACGATGCAATTAAAGGGAAACTATCCGTCGAGGAAGAAACACGACAGACCGTAGACGAGTCAGCTAGTCCTTCTACGAGACCGTTAGGGGTGGCTTTGTTTTTTCCCCAGTGTCTCGTTGAGGTTGCACATCTCATGAAACCCGAGCGTAAGATCCGAGAGACAGTTGGTGCCTCGCCATGCTAGATGCCAGGGTCCCGCCAATATTGGTGCTTCGAGCATTTTGCTTTGACGAACTCTGCATTCTGATATATGCCTCCGTATCGGCCCTTCGACGAGAGAGTCCTGCGCCAGAGGGGGTCTCAGACGTCGTACACACGAGAAGGCCCACGGGATGCTGTGTGCCAATATTTTTGCGTTCTTAATGCTTTTCGCGCCAGTCTTTCCGTTCCTGCTTTTCGTTTCCTTGTGAAGTGTGCCTGAGCTCACAGCTGCTCGGCCGGGTGTACCTGTCTGTGCGCGGCGCATCCACAGATATCCATCGATATCCTTGACCTGATGATCACAACCACTAAAAGTCTTTTTCTTTCTTTGATTCGATCAATCAAATCAAATCAAATCATTGAGACGAACGGAGAGGTGTGCTGCATAGTCATTCTGCAAGGTGCTATTTTGCCCCTGCCTCGTACATGGTCGTGGTGGTTGCTTACAAGATAGCAGATAATGGTTCGCCGGGTCATCATCATCATCATTGTGTACCCCCATTTTTTTTCTTTCTCTCTTTTTTTTTTTTTCTCTGCTCGCGTTCAATTTAAATCCTCGTCGCTCGTTTCTGGGGCATGCAGATATGGCTGCAGTAGCTTCTTTTCTGCTCTCGCTCCCCTCGTTTCGCCGCCGCCGTGCCGGTTAAGTTGGCTTCCTGGTGGATTTGGATTTTCGTTCTCGGATAAAAAGGACCATGCCTGCCCTGCACGGTATCTTCCACCGTCCGAATTGGAAAGAACTGGAAACGTGCACAAATTTTGTCTTGCATGCAAGGGAGCGAGCGAGCAGTTGGAGCAAACAATCTTTTGGGCGAACCCCATAATTAGCAATGCAGCATGCACCAGCGGGATCGATGGGCCTCTGATCTGAAGAGCAACAGGAGGCACAGAAGAAAATGGGGCCAGGTGACCTCGTACCTGCTTTTGCATGGCAGGCGTACGGGGTGCCTCGTCGATGGCCGAGGGGTCACCGTCTATGCCATACAGATTTTCAGCCCTGAATATCATGGATTGAGCGTGGGTGTGTTTTGGCGAGGGCCCATGATCGAGAAGGCCAATTTGCATGCATTTGAGGATTGTTCATCCGACATGATATCATTTTCTGGGGCATCGATGCATCAATTAATCAAGCATATCAGTGGCGACTGCCAACGGAAATCCGAGCAAGGCTTCGTGTTTCGACGGGAGGTGGGAGGTAACATTCGGTTATCGCTATACCTTTAGTCACAATATATCAGATCATACGTTCATGGCGCGGCTAGTCCGGGCGTCCCGATCTGGTAACGTTATGACGGATTTGGGCCGATTGGATTTTGAACGTCGGCATCGAGTTCCTGTGAGGCAACACATTTTGGACCGGCTTGCGGTCGTCGTGCATACACTTTGGCAGTGTGGGCCAGAACCTCATTTGTGAGCGTCACATCGTATTAACAATTCACCGAACACCAACCATGGATTGGGTCAATGTATGTACAACAACAGGAATGTAACAATGCTGTTCATTAAAAAAAAAGAATATCCTGTGAAACCCAGCTGGGCCCAGCTTTCTGGTCCGTTCCTGACCCGAAGCTGAAGGACCTTCTAGAAAGCTGCGGTGCATATTCTGAAACGACAACAAATATATTAATACGCAGTATATTGCTGGGGCAGCAAGTTTGACCCCTTGCGGTGCTACCACCCACATATTATTTCATCCAACCTGCGTCACCTCAAACACGCCAGCTCCTGAGCCAATTCCAAACTCGGTGGCTCTAAGGGAACTAATATTATACCAGCTTAGTGTCGATATACGAATACTACTAGGTCGTTAATTAGCTAATTAGACGGCTTTAGTTCAATTAGCTCCCGTAGTTTTTCCCTCGTGATGGCTACTCTTCTAGGATCGAACGGGAAAAAACGACAAACGCACGTCAAAGGTGTCAATCTCAAACTTGAGGAACCAGCCCGTTCTAGCCACCCTAGCGAAAGTAGATGCTAATTATAAGTCGATGGCGTTCGTGTAACTTAGCCGATAACTCAGTTTACCGATTCAACTTTAAAAGCCTTCTATCAACAAGAAGTTGTTAATGCATCGTCTTCTGAAATGACGGAGATTCGGGTTAATTCTCCTTGTCAGGTTTGAGAATTCAACGGAATACGTAACACCGACATGAACAATGAGAGCCTTGCTGCATTGCCGCATTCATGCATCACATCTTGCATCTATAAAATGTCTGATTAAGTGCCGTATTTTCCGACGGACCCAGAATTGCGCAAGATTTGAGGGGACAACCGGGAAATAGCTAATACTTGTACTACTATTATCTTTCAAAGATTAATAGATTCGGGCCCTAAACGTTTGAGGCTCTTCTTCCGGAGTGCTTGCTATATCGTTACTTGCTATATCGGATCTATTATCGATATATCTACCATATCTTCGCTTATGGCTTCTGCCAACCTTGTAATGCAAAGCTTAAAGCAGCGGCGCTCGAGCCTCTTGGACCACGATTTATCGGTTCCTCAAACTTGAGGCTTCGTGAAAAGCCGATTTCGCGGATATTGCATCGGCTAGTTGGCTAGGTCCGTGCAAGGGGTGTTGATGTATTTTTAGCATTTTATTCTTAAAATCTGTCAAAGTTGTTATCTTGGAGAGATCTGGTTCTTACAAGATTTAGATTAATTCGCGTACCTGATCGAGACCAAGAATGATATACTGCTACTATCTATCATATATTCATGGTGCTATGATATGTTACAGATGTATATTGATATACGGTGTAAAGACATGGTTCTTTTCACCAATATTCACCAATTGGCTACGACAATCGATAAGAGCTCTCGACGAGGATAGTTTAGTTCTCAGTCTCACTGACCACATGAACAATGGCATGTGACACTCTAGAGCAATCGTAGATTCCAAGGATATCGAGTCTTCTATAATGCATAATCATATGAATCGACATGCATGCGGCTAGCGTACCGTCATTTTTCACGAGATCGTAAAAAAATTGTGTTGACGACTGGGATCCTCTCCGGCCTAGCTAGATCCTTCCATTTTAAGGTCTGTCAATCTCAATCCCTCTTCACCACCATTTCATTTACCCGTAACAAATTAATCTCAACCTACGCGAGAATTTGAAACCCTCAAACTTTTAATTCGACGCTCGTACCTGCATATATACCTAAAAAGTTCTAAACGGTGGTAAAAAAGGAACATCAAACCGGGGAGGGCGGAAATACAATAAAACTTCTAAAAATGACATCGCCGTATATCCTCCGTCCGGGACGATGGAGCGACATAACCGAAATCCTGGAAATACAATCCCACTCCCTCGACGACTTTGCGCAAGCACAGTTCTCCTACCCGTTTCGCAGACAGTACCCAAATCACTTCAAGTCAGCGATGGAAGCTAGTCCGCGGCGCAAACTCGCCGAAAACGGCGGGAAGAGCTTTAATATCATCATTGAGCACCGCGAGAGCGGGAAAGTGGCGGGCTGGGGATTCTGGCGGCGGAATGTGGGCGAGGAGTACGAGAATAAGATGGAGAAGTATAGCAGCATTGCAGCGGGGGGGTATAAGGATGCGTACTCGGAGGGGGGTACTAAAGAGCCCGGGGACGGTGGAGAGGAGAGTGAATTATCCAATCCTGCTGCTTCACGGGCGAGATTGCTGCTGTCGAACCGCTGTGTGATTCACGATTCGATCACGCATTTTGCGGCGCCGCATTGGTATCTTTCGCATTTGTTGGTGCATCCGGAGTTTATGAGGCAGGGGTTGGGGAGTATTCTTACGCTGTGGGGGATGCGGAAGGCGAAAGATGAGGGGTTACCGGCGTTTTTAACGGCGAGTGTGGAGGGAGAGCGATTGTATAGCCGATTAGGATGGCGACAGATTGGGGCGAGGACATTTCCGAAGTTAGAGGATATGAGTGAGAAGGATAGAAAAGCTGAGGAGGAGTTTTTTGGGAAGGAGGAGTTAGAAAACCAGTTCAATCTTGCTCCACCAGTGGTGATGGAGTGGGGTAGTTATGAGAGTGATTCTGAAGTTTTTGTGAGATACCAGGAGCAGATGCAAATGATATCTGATATGTTATCGTAGAAGTGATAACTTGAAGAATAATATTTTTTATAGTAGTAATATAGATCGCTAGTTTACAATTCAGTAGAGCATGCATGAAGGATGTAGAAATCGGAGAAGCAATCGAAAGGAACCGTCAACGCCGTTAAAAACTAGTTAAGAAAATATGTTATAACTGCCTGGCTCCATTGCGGTCTTTTGCAGGCTATTCTTATAGAACGTTCCGAAATCGAAGGCATCGAAGTTATCGGTCTCTAGTTTTGGGCCTTTCGGATGCTCGTCGTGAAAGTATAACTTATCGTCGTTCGGGATGAATATCTTCCACCTTCTTGGATCTAAAGAAAACCCAATCGATGCTCTGACGTTCATTCTGGCAGAGAATTTATATCCTTTCGGATGGAATACCATGAAAGCAGTTGTGAAGTGACCTGGGATGCCGTCGTGCTTTCGTTCTTGTAGAGACCATACCAACCGCGAGGGCCCCGTTCCTCGAGCAGATCCTTCGATGACGAGCTTATGATCTCTGCTGTACTTAGATTCTCGGTAGACGGTGGAGTTTGCAATTTCAAGAGTCGCGGGTCCAGCGACGAGGTTTGCGCCAACACTGTTTTATTGGTCTTATTAGTTCTCTTGCATTTTTCATAGCGGCGTTCTTATATGCATGAAAGTGGAGTACCGACCTCAAATCCCATCCCCAAGTTACATCCTCTGCTTTTTTCTCGCCGTGTATCAATTTCGGCGCAAACTGCGCGATACTGACCGTCGTGAGCTGTGATGTTCCTGCGTCTCCACTCCTCGTCACCCCGTCTTCCGTGAAATCGATCTCGATGGTTGCATCCTTGAACCGCTGTCGTCTGTGATCTGACGAGTGGAACACAAAGTCCAGTACGATTATCGCTGCATTACGGGACTTGTAGGTGCCATAGGACACCTGCGAGACCCTTGCGGAAAGATATGTCTTGGAGATTTCGACTTCAGTGATCGTATCGCGAGTGACGGCGCCGCCTAGCGGGTTGCGAGTTGGAGGAGATGACCAACCGAGCTGGTCTTTGGGGTCTATGGTGAATGTCTGGGTGAACTCGTTCGAGAACTCATCTTTGGCGGGGTCCTCTGTGCTTGCTGGCGTCGCAGATAGCGGGGCTGTGAATTGCGGGAGCGGGGCCGAGATATCAGGGTTCTCCATACTGGTATCTTTTACTGCATACAGCTGTAGCGATGCCTGATTATGGATTTTACTTTGAAAAGGTATCAAGTATTGAATATGCAGATGTTAAAACTGTCGATAAACGAGCCCTTGGCTCGGCAGCTTTCTTTTTATACGCCACGGGTCCTGCTGAGGATGATGCATGATGTGGTGCGTCTTTGCCCAGCCCACGTCCACGGCGACACAGGCATGATCAAGAAAGAGCTCCTACTAAACCGCTTTGACCCTAGCGCCACAGTATACTGATTAAATTATTTGGCATCTCTTCTATCGGGGACTCATGCGACTCGTAATCAAGGTCATCGCCTCTCAGTTCTGTCGACGGTCCCTGTCGAGGGGGCGATGCGGGGACGGCGAATGAGAAAGCGAGGCGGCTGAAGAGGCGGCGCCCCTGTCGTGGAACGACACCCGTGAAAGGCGTCCTGCAGGACTAGTCCCTGAGCGATTAGACCGCAGAGCTCAGAGGTAACGGTTCCTCGCCTGCCTGATCCCGAGAAATCTCGAACTGGATCTTGGGAGATCCGTGACTTGCTGGGAGTACCGATGAGGCTGTGTCGAAGTGCCCATCCTTATATACCGCCGCCATGTCGATGTTATATACTCTATCCTCCTCGCGCCCGATCGAAATCTGAGAGCGGTCTCCGCGATATCCTTCCGACTGCGCTCCAATCACCGTCGTTGCTCCTCAACGCATCCGCCCGAAACCGACCCCGTCAAACCGCAACAATGTCAACGCAGCCCGCCGAACAACTCGGCGGCCAGCCCCTCCACCCGCTTGTCGAGCACGAGTCCGTAACCTCGTCTGTTATAACGGCCTGGAGCCAGCGCCAGAGCGTCAGCGAGCTGTTCTACAGGGTCGAGGAGCTGGAAATCCTGGGAAAGTTCGCAGAGGGGTACAAGGAACTCGAGTCCAACACTGTCACATATATCTTATCCGCCAAATGTCCCTCATATTCGTTCCTATACGGCTGCCTCAAACTCAGCCAAGGATATATTCGGGAAGGAAAGGAAAGCTATGAGAAATCCAAAAAGATACTTCAGAGTTCGCCGGTGGAGTTATCGGAGGGGAGTAGAAAGATGCTAGATTTTATGAATATACGATTAATGGTCTTGGATGGAGATTCCGCGGAGAATCGACAGAAGGGGATGGAACTGTGCACGGAGGCTTATATCAAGTGGGCGAGAGACAAAGAAGGTTCGGCGATGGATTACTTTGAGGTATGTATCACTCACTCCAATTATACTCTATTACGAACTAGAGAGCGAGGAAATAGCTAATGGATATACCAATGTTTGCGTAGGTGCTCATCGAACGAGCGTACTTCGAAGTGCTCAAAGACCTGCCGGATATCAGCTTCCGACCAAAGATATTGGTATCCGAAAGCGGCGGCGACCTACTGCCTGCCCTTCTCGAGTCCCTTAAGCCTCGTCACCTTGAGATCGTTTGTGCACAAATCCCTAAAGGAAATAGCTTAGTCTCCTTCCCGCTCTTCCTAGCCAAAATCAATGCCATAAAGACCCTCACTGAGGTCCAAGAAATGCAAACAATCTTGGACAAGCTCTTGAAAGAGCACAAAGCCCCAGTGCCCCTCAGAGACACGATAGTCGGCTACTGCCAAATCCGCTGTGGTCAGCTAACAACTGACAAAGAGCAAGGGGCGTACCTGAAAGAAGCAAAACGCGTCTTCAAAGCCGCGGGAAACCTCGAAGCACCCTGCGAAATCGAAATTCTACAATGCCTCCGAAGTGGCCAGGAAAATGTCGTCCGCGCATCAACTCGTCCGGGGGACTTACAATCCCGCATCCTCAGCATGATCGGGGACCTCGGCAAGCTGTACGCCAAATTCACAGAAATGGACTACCCGAACAGAATGCGGGCCATCCTGGGCCAAATCCACAACATCAACGACAAGATGCTCGGAATCCCCGACATCTCTGCTACCACCTGCCGTCTCTGGCGGCAACTGGGTAAAGCTACTGGCATGAAAATAAATCTTATAACCGAGTTTATCGCTGTGATGGCAGATATAATGACCACAGATGATATCGAGGATTCTCTCTCGATAATGCAGCAGTTTAAAGACGAACACGGCAGCGGTTGGGACGCAGATCTGGCTGTTAACTGGCATAGAGGTATGGGCGCGTTACATTACCGGATGAGTTTGTATGATGAGGGGATAGAGTACCTAGACGTGGCGGAGAGTATGTTGAAGAGTAGCTGGGATGATGATACCGCGGCGGAAGTGCACGATCAAATCCTCGTTTATAAGCAAGAGAGGTTAGCTACTCTACAAGGCGACGAGAAAGGGTACGCGCTCGACGATCTTCTCGACGAGATTGATGAATCTATCAGGCAAGATGCGGCTGCGAATAAAAATTGGCCGGGGAGGCTGACCAAGATGGTTACGAAGGCGATGTTGTTGGTTGGGAATAAAGAGCTGGTGGGATTGGATAGAGCTGTTGCTGACGGCGGGAAGATCGTAGCGGAGTTGGATCGCCAGGTTACAAGGTTGGTTCACGAGGACTCGGCGTATGAGCCTTATACGTTCGAAGTACAACGATGCAAGGCAATTCTTTTCAAGATACAAGGAAAACTAGACGAAGCTGTCGCTGTGATTGACAAGGCGCTGCCGTCGAAATGGAAAATACACAAGTCCAAAACAGAGGCAGAAGAGATTCGCGAGATGCAGTTACGCTTACTCGCCGTCGCTTTTTACGTCGTAGGAAAGGGTACGGAAGAATCAGATAAAGTCCCTCCGAAAACCGTCGAAAAACGCACAAAGATCGCTTTAGCACATCTGAAAGAAGCGATGAAGACTGGCGAGAAGTACAACACTGCAAGAGACTACTGTAACGCTCTATACTACAAGGCCATCTGCCATCTAAACCAAAACGACCCAGTAAAGGCCGTCGAACATCTTGTCCACGCTAGCGAAATACAGGACAGGATTCTACGTGCCTCACCTAAGGGCGACAAATTTGACAGTTTCCTTGCAAACGCGGTCTCAATGGGTAACTACACTACCGGCATGGTAGATACCGCTCTTAAAGCGTGTTTGAAGGTACCGGATATCGTCGCATGCTGGTGGTGGATTCAAAAGGCTAAAGCGCGGGCGTTTTCCGGAATTATGGGGCACGGACATGTCTGGCAGGACTCATTCACTCGCGTTATAGATGATGTTTCAAACCTACAAATGCCGTGGGAGTCCGTCACAGTGAATTTCAGAGAAATAGCGTTGATATACCGTCTGGAGAGTCTGATGAAGACTCCGATAGGATACACGCTCGACAACTGGGACGCGGAGGAAATGCAAGCTCGAATCCAACAGCGACGAGCAGACATCCAAGATCTCATAGGCCAGATCGAACAGACTCCCGCGATTAGAGGCGCCCTGGGCATGTCGATGGGCCTACCCGCCACCCATGAAGATATGACGTGGTTGGCGAATTACAGGCAGGGAGACCGGGATGTAATATTCGTCGACTGGATCTGTTGTGACAACGATATTATAATATCCGTCTACAAGCCCGGGGGGATGCGAATGTTGCCCGGCATGTCAATCGTCGCTACGTCTAATGATGCGGAGGTTAGAATGGTCAAATGCGTTCTTACCCTCCCGCAGGTCAAAGCCTGGGTTGACGAGTACCTTAAAGACGAAGACATGCCGCTCGGATCTAGCGGTAGCTTCGACGATCTCGACATACTCAACGACCTCATCGAAGCTATTAAAGTCTTCACGGACCCAGAAGATCTTCTTGTTCTCTGTCCTACAAATGTCCTCCATGGAATCCCCCTTCACGCTTTGATGATTGACCAGGGCGAGAACGGCGAGCGGATAACGCTAATCGAACGCAATCCCGTCGTATATGTCCCTTCGTTCTCCATCCTGCGGCAATGCGTGAATCGTCTACGTCTCGCAAAGGCAGGAGACAGCAATAATCCAACGGACACGTTCACCCGTCCCGCAACCCTCGTGGGGGTTAAAGTTGACTATGGCAACGCAGACCCCGCTGTACCAGTCAGCATGGAGAAGATGTCGGGCTATCTAACCGGCGCGGAGGTAGTCTTGAACGAAGATTGCACGCTAGCGAGGTTCCAATCCGAAGCGGCGAATACGACTGATATTCTCCATTTTCACGGACATATGGACTACTCTGACCCGCGGCCATTACAGCGGTATCTCGTTCTCGCAGAGGAAGAACGCATCACGGGTAGACAGATGGCGGATTTGAAGTTCCCGCGTGGGACTGCGCCGTTAGTAGCGCTGATTGCATGTTCTAGCGGTGGACAACAGATCATGACGGGTGATGAGCCGATTGGTGTTATCCCTGCGCTTTTAGCTGCCGGTGCTTCTAGTGTGATTGCGACGCTGTGGCCGACGGACAGCGAGTGCGGGTTGTTGTTTGGGGAGTTATTGTACAAGGATCGCAAGGGAGGGTGTGATCCGTGTGGGGATGAGGATAGGTATGTAGTTGGAGAAGGGATGGAGGAGATATGGAATATTGCGAAGGGGGTCAGGAAGGCTGTGCTAGAGATAAAGGCACGAGAGGAGACGAGTAGGCCGTACTATTGGGCACCCTTTGCTCTGCACGGAAGCTGGTTGAGGGGAACTGGAGTTACTGGGGCGCTTTCGAGGGGTGATGGGATGAATGGGCTATCGGCGCAATTTGGTAGGGATATGCAAATCGCAATGTTCTAAATAATTATTCGAAATAAATTGGGTATTTGGTCCAGTACGAGTAGTCGATCACAATTGGATGCCGATTTTTTTCTTTTAGGAGTGTCTGTCTGTTTTGATGTTTTGACTTGCCATTTGAACTATCCTAACATGCGCAGAAATGTGGCCTTCGGAGCCTTAGATCAAGTATAAGAGTTACTGTAAAATGAGAGAAAGTCATGTGAACAGTCGATTAAAAATACCCTAGAACACCCTTATTATCCCAATATTAACGGTGTCAACTCCGGTTCGTACAACCACTCTCCCATTTTTTTCTTCCTCCAATTGTCTGTTCGTCTCCTGATCATCTCGCACTTATTGGCGCCACTCTTCTGTACGTAATGCAGCTGAAATAACTTCAAATTCTTTGGAATTCCAGTAACAAATGAATAAAACGGCTCCACGTCATTTACTACATTCGAAGAAATATCGTGTCTGGGTTCGGGATACTGCTGTGTCTCGTTCTGTAACCGTTTCGTATAAAACATATTACGCAAATACGTGTTTATATGTAATTTATCGCAGCCAGAGTCGGCGAGCATAGCTCTATAAGGCGTACAAATTCTAGTGGAGTTGTACAGCTCTATGTTCCCACAAGTGAAACTAGAAGAGTCCACACCCGAACGATGATTGCTCAAATAGAATGCAGTGGAATATATCGGAGTCAGTATCCTCCGCGGTAGAGAAAAACACCTTTCAAAGAGCGAGGTGGGTAGGATCAACGTTCTCCTAGTCGTCTGTAGAAGGGGGCTCATGCAGATCTGGAATTCTGTGATTGTCTGCTGCACGCTGATGATATCCCAAATACTCTTTATTGAAGCCTAGAAGTGAATGGTAATATTAGATACGAGGTTCCTGGCCCAACAGATTAAAAGGGCTTACAAGCAAACAGGTTCCGTCATGATGTATCTCTATTCTATTTAAAGCCGAAAAGCCGAGGGATTGGGAAAATTCGCTGAAAACTGTTTGACTGAGTGCGAAACTTTCACTTTGCATGCAGATTGTATGCAGTGTTTCCTTATGATGTTCAGCGAGTAGCCGGATTTGTTGCTCTAGCCACCATCTGTTGGTGGAGATTTGAAACTCTGCGACTTCTAGACCCTTGAAAGTCTGCAAGTGATCGATGCCGGGTTGACTTAATTGTGTTGGATGGGGTTGTAAGAATTGAGGCGGTCGGCTGGGTCCAAATATCTGGAACCGTTTCAAGTTATTTGTCCGCATGAACGGAATCATGTTGACCGATTCCGACATGTTGGGGTTGAACTCCCTGTTCCCTTCCAGGTCGCGGAACTCAAGACGTCGAAGACTGGTACTTGCATTTTCGCCTGGAATTAGAGCTGAGAGTCCGATGACGGTTTGGAACTTCAGTGGATTAAACCCCATTCGGAATCGAAGGCTTTCCGGTCGAATTTTGGCGAGCGACAGATTCGCCATCTTGGCTACTATCATTTCAAGGTCAGGGCCGTCAAAGTAAAGATGCTTGAGGGTCCCGATATTGGAAAGCAATATTTCTCTACAAAGAACCCAAACTTCATCCCACCACGGTCGTTCGAGACTCATAGGGAGGGCGATAGAGAGACAAGCTAGGCCTCTAGGTTGATCGCTATTCCAATCTGTGCCCATGCTCTCATACTCGTCGAATTTTGGTATCTCATTATACCACCACGAGCCGTCTTGGTGGATCTTCAAGCAGAGAATTTTCAGCTTGGGTAGTTCCAGCAGTTTTCTGACTAGATCAGGAGTTTTGAAATATTTATGCTCGTATCCGTCACGGAGAACCTTTCTCACTCCAACGCATTTACTTAGGAAGGCGAAAAATATATCAGTGAACTCATCGACATCTTCCTTGCTGCCTCTGGCGTGTCTGGTGTGAATGTTGTCACGTATCTCTAGAATGCGAATATACGCTGGTATATGGTGATCGCGTTCTTGGATGAAATCGACCACCTTTTGGTAGTCGGTAGACTTCGCCAGCTCCCCGTTTAGACATTGTGATATGTCAAGAATGACGGTATGTGATCGTAGACGTGGAAGCGAGAATGCTCTGAGTGCGCGGCTGGTTTGTGATAATGCCGATAGTGACTCTCTGTCATCTACAACCTACACAAATTGCGTTGAATTTGTTAGATTTCTGCGAGCTGTCCTGGCGAATAGCGATAGATCCATGGAAGCGAGCGATAACGGTACCTGTTCTATTATGTATGACAAAATGTCAACTGGTAATATATCTAGCAGCCCAGGCTTTTGCGAGTTAAGGAAACTCATGTTCCCGGTATTTCTATTGTTTCTCTAGACTTGGCCGATAATATTTATAGCGTTGATAGCTCTGTCGGGTCTTGTAACCAGACCGCAGTTAGCTCTTCCTTTGAATGACGTCGAGTTGTTGTGAAACGTGAACCCGCCAGAAGCGCACGAACATGAGCTCTTGTTTCCGTTGAGTTAAATCCAGAGAGAACCTGACAAAAAACTTATGAAAATGCTAAGAAGGAAACACCGATTAATATAAGAAGGTCCACCTTTCCCCGTAAATCGGTGTCCGGCTAATACGCTGACACGAACCTGCGGATAATAGCAGGTGTGTAACCTGTTGTGCCGCAACGGAAGAGGACTCACCTGAAATACGGGTAGCCTCGTCGCGCAAACAGCCCCAGAATACGGAAGCCGGTTTTCTAGTCACACGGCACAGCTCTTGAAACATCGTAGTAGCGAATATACGTGATGGGTAATATGAGGGGTTCACACTCTCATGTTTGGAGTAGATTAGATACCGCTGAAATCAAATTTTGATGCTTGAATATTGTAGAGCCCAAATCCTGAGGTTCGGCCTCTGGAACCATGGCCGATGAACCGTAGCAAAGGAATATTTGGTAGTGCGCTGGGTTTCAAAGACGGTTTTGGACAGTGAATCCGAGTTTCTATTCTTAAAATGAGAGTGTTCGTACCGGAGTTGCATTCGTACAGACATTGTGTTGCCGCAGAACGTCGAGGTCCCACTTTAGGCAGATAGTGCCTGAACTCGAGACTAGATCAGATAGATATATACAACTTGGCGGATATTAGCAAGTATAAAGATGTAGCGAATACAGGGAAGATTGCGAAGATGAGCTATCGTAAATATATTGCCGAGTAAAGATTGAAGTGCTTCACGATGTGTGCGCATGCCTTGATTTGCAAGCTTGGCACCGTGGGCGTAGAAGCGCCTCGACACCATTTATAGCTTCCACACCTTCAAATATATGAAATTTGATCCCGGTCTCGCTGTGGCGCTGATATAACGGTCGCGTCCAATCAAGATGGCTCAATTATTCACCCCCATCTTCAAACTTTTGCGGTTAACGATCTGAAATGTGAGGTTTAGACTGTGTGGGAAATTACTACTCCACTACGATACTTGTGTTAGTAATCTAGGAGAAGTCTGGAAAGACTCGAGCCAAGAAAGAAGAGCAAAGGGAAACTTGGCAGGTATCCGAAAATATATATCTGAAGATTTACCAGGTTTGTATGCATCTTGAACTTGTTATCTAAACATGAGCCTTTCGTGGAATATTATTGATCTGCCTGTCTAAATATGGAATCAAGGCCATAAGATTGATTCCCAGGTACTTTAAAACGAGAGATCATAGGATAAGTAAAGATGGTCTTGTCCGGTACACCATGTGCTGGGCAAGGTGTAGCAAAATAATTTATTTTTCATTGATTTATACGTAAAAATCCTCATATAAAATGAGTATCTCGGATGAGTACCCGGGATGCTTCGATGTTTAACTGTCTTCTTATCGGAGCCACAAGTTTCCATTATGAAAATTCAAATAAGCAAGGTCTTGCGCTCATTCGCTTACACCGGCTATGGCGACGAATGCATTGATATTGAGACCTTCCAGGATTTTATATACATGATGACTGTAACATATACATGTTATATTAATGCTCGCGGAAATAAAGATAGACATGGTGCTGAGTACGGAACCGTGGTTGCTCTGGTCCTCAGGTCTCTAATCTCGAAGCTCGCCTAGTAGCGACTTTTTATATTATATACCGTACTCCCAGTAATAACAGAAACGATGTAGCTAAGCTCCTTTCAGTTAAAAATCGGAGTCTACTTGAGTACAGTACGCTCCGTTAATAGCACCCCAAGGCTCACTCGCTGCCCAAACGGCATCGAGAGTGCATTGTTGGTTTAGATAACCTATATCGAAGAGATTATCATGGATCTTAAAGTCGGCATGGCCCCAAGTTGGAGCCTGACCTGCGTCGTACCAAAAACCCCAATCTTCAATATTTCGTCCACATTTTCCACGAAGATTATCAAGGAAGCCATGGCCCCAATCATCATCCCACTGACCCCAGGTATCAAATCGGAAGTGCCAATAATTGCTGAAATGTTCGTAGTGCCTATAATAACGACAGAATGCAGATGGTCCATCCCCACGTTTCCGAATGGGTCCTTCCTCACGTTTCTCAACGGCAGTCTCCTGCTCAGCTGGTAGAGCGGCAGCAGAAGATAATGCGGCGAGAGAACTAAAGACAAGAATAAGGGGTTTCGTGAATAACATCCTGAATAAATTCTAAGACGCTATCTGGTATTCGTGTTTTGAGCCTACTATTTGGCATGTTAGCTCTGGACCGTC
The DNA here is from genome assembly GCA_031310005.1 of Dactylellina haptotyla. NCBI lineage: Eukaryota > Fungi > Ascomycota > Orbiliomycetes > Orbiliales > Orbiliaceae > Dactylellina > Dactylellina haptotyla. The sequence goes on along the minus strand of CM062384.1, from coordinate 2,977,843 downwards.
AATTCTTATTGTATAGCAGGAAAATATAGAGAGAGACTTGTCTCATACCTGGAGGCTTTGATTTGCGATTGCTTTGGATTATCCACAGCAATGTTTCGCAAGAGTAGAGTGTAGAGGTGGGAAACAATATTTTACAAAACGGAGTTCGCATGACAGTTGATTTATACTTTTCGAAGTGAGTGGCCGAAACTTAAAATTATTTTGCTGGAGGTCACTGCGCTCAGGGCGAAGGAACCAGCGACAAGGAATTCGGAGAAAAAGGAAAGCGGAAAATCCTTCTAGCCCTGGTTCGTCCGGATGAATCGCGAACCCCGAAGACTGAATCGCATAGGGCGAATATGAGGTATATGTGAAATAATTCTAGAGGTCTTGATGTTGCTGTATTTTTATAATTACAGCTTCCTAATTAGATAGTTCGATGCATGGACTGGCCTGTTGTGTCCAAGTTTGACGACTTGAGCGCCAGGTAGCCCACTGGATCTGAGTTGTGGTACTTAACCGCTGGGAAATCCAATACCATACAAATCCATGGCGGATCCTAGCAGTCTGCGAGACACTAATCCCGAAGTGGCGACGAGAAGCTTCTTCCTCCTGACCCCCTAATGCTCAAATATTCCCAGATTCTTTCCTTCTATAATAACTATCTATCGAACTCATGAATTAATTCCTTAAAGCCAAGAGGTTGTCTCGTAGGCCAGATGCCGTCTTTGTCCCGGAGGGCGGCCTGCGTAGGCAAGGGGCAACCATTTCTGATTAGTTGCTAGTTGCACTGCCACAGTACCACAACAGTTTGCTCCAGCAAAAGAAGAGAGAATCGAGGCAACATTAAAATAAATACGAGCAGCGAAGCTTAATCTGCGCTAAGCTGCAGATATTGACCAGGTCCCCTGCAGGGCCCTGGGATACCTCCACTATTTTCTTCGACAGCGTTGCGAAGATCTTGCGTTGCGTCAGTCTTCAAATATATCAAGTAGCGGATGCTACAAAGCCCCCGTTTTCTCGATATCTGCTTCTGGGCCCGCTCCAAATCACTCGCAACCTTGGAGAGTTCTTCGAAACCAATATCTAGGAATGGCATTTTGAGGCTGTCATCGGTCATATCGAAGTCTCGATTTTACTGTGGTTAGAGTAAGGATTTAAAATTTTCGCCAGCGCCATTAGGAGCATTAAGCTCCTGTTAAGGTACACTGCAAGAGTTTTTGGCGTTAACATTCTTCACCTGCGAAGAAAGTGCCTAATGCGGTGGTATCGATCCAAACTTGAGGGGCCTGGACGACTTTGAGCGAAGATCGGCCAGGCAGAGGTCTAGAGGAAGCTTATCAAATTTGTTGGCAGATTGGGATTTATAAGAAGCCATTTTGATCATCGATGGCAAAAATGGAGAGAATTTCGAACTATATAAAGATTTAAGCTTCATTCGGGGACAGATACCTCTGAAACGATACTAGCGAACACCTTGTCCAGAGAGCCGAAATTGGCTCAAGAGATTCATCTGCTCAATTTTCTAATAATGTCTAAAATAGAAATTAATCTAGCGTATGCGTCAACGGATCCAAGTCATGGCATGGAACGTGGATGATACTCCGAAGACCCATAAGAAGGGAGGTCGGAGGGACATCAATGCAACGCTGATCTCGAGGCATCTGAACTGAGCACAATGTGGCCGTGGAAAGGAGCCATCGTTGCGGCAGAACCCACAATGTACGTAGAAGCAAAAAAAATTTAAAAAATAAAAAAGTCCAGGGCAGCTACAAAGTTCCATAAGAAAATCTTGTTTATCACCACATCTAAATCACCACCCTACTCTAAATCGTCTAACTATAGTCCGAATAGCGAGCTCCCCGTATACCCGGGCGAGTTCTGCATACATATCGTCTACATCATATCATCATACCCGTCGATCTCGCTTCCTTGGTAGTGATCCTTCACACACAAAACACGAAGATGTCAACCCCTTCGACTATTCCGGCAGAATCTTCTGTTGCAAAAGAAAAATATCAGCCTACACAAATGGAAGTTGAGTTGAAACGCGATATAGAGGCAGCTCTATTGCAGCGTAAAATTGAATACAGGTTTCGTATAGCCGTATCCATTTACTTCGAAGACGATTCAACTGGTGGTGCCGAAGACTCCGATATTTTCATCGAAACAGCCACGTCAGCACTCAATATATTACCTGCATTCACAGTCCAAATCAAGATTCCGAAAGGCGAGGCCACAGGATTATTTTGGCTCGGAGAAATATTTCCCAACATCGCAAGGATCGAACGCGTGGGCCGGAAAAGAAACGAGGATACTTTAATTCTTTTTCACTACGCCGGCCACGCTAGTAGTGCAGACGGAGAACTGTCTTTCTCACCGCAAGGCGACAGCGTCGATAATATTTTGATACTCGGATGGGACACCATTGTTTCGTCATTAAGTTTCTTAAGTCCCAAAACAGACATTGCATGCATCATAGACTGCTGTGATAGTGGTCTTACTATGACACACAATTATTCTTCCAGATTAAAATATGGACTCCGCACCTTGGAGCTTTTGGCATCGACACAGCCTAACGAAAAGGGGTTTGAGAGGCCAGAAGACGACCCTTTAAGGTCATTAGATGAGTCGGACACGGAGATACAGAAAAGACCAAAGTCCCAAAGTTCCTCCACGCCATCGCACGTCGAATTCAAGCGCCACCATTCCTCATTTACGAGCAAAGTGTGTTCTCAGTTTCGACAACTCGAAAACGAAGGAAAAGCCATCAGTTTGAGACGCATCTGGGACCGAATCTATCAGCTAAAGCTAGCTAGAAAGCCCTCCCCTATGATCCATAAAATTTGGGGGGAAGCAGAAGTCGTTATATCCGACCCTAGCAAGAAGGAAAAACTCAAACTGCTGGAAGAAAAACTCAAATCTAAAGAAGACCCGGCGTCCGGATCTTCGCCGGCAATACGAGACTCTCGCATCATGTTAAGAATCACCATCCCTGGAGAGTACTCAAATGACAGAATTAAAGAGATATGCGATTGGTTTCGGCTGATGCCCGACTGCTGCGAAGCTGACTTGGAGTTTGTTGGAGAAACAAACGGATCAATCATCATCGTGACTATCTCACCATCTTATGAGCCTTTGATTCATAGACTAGCGAAACTCCACGGCGCAGCTCTTGACAATATCTGCAATCAGGTATACGGCAGGAATGTCGCACAGTCCATAGTCGACAGTTGGGGTGGGGTGCCGGCAGATGAAAATATATCCGAGCAATTGATATGAATCTTGAATGACCTAACGAGATCTCTCTTTCTCGCGAGCCTGCCAGACGCTCATCACGAGGGGATTCATTAGATCTCTTGGATTCTATATCCAGCAAGGCATTCGCGGCAAGAATCTCGTGGAACTGCCCAAAGAAGCAAACGCGCCGTTATGAACATTATTCGAGGGCGGTTTTAACTATAATTAGAATAAATTTAGGAAGCAACAAGGAAAAATTGCAAGCTATGTATCTATCATGTATGATTTAGACTGGAAAGGTACTGAAATTTTTCCATAAATAAATATTAAAGGTTCCATTACCAAAAAGTCTAATCAGAAGAAGAAAAATAAGAATCATACAGAAGATAACCTCCGCATTGATAATTCGGAAAAAAACTTCAACGAAAAAATAGTTCTCGGGCCTAGAGTATGGAAATCTTAAAATGAGCGTCATGGAAGAGTAGTTCTATTAGTGCTGCTGTCATCTTGTCGACATCAGTCATTCCTTTATTAAGTATTTCCATCTATTAACTCAAGAATAGAGAGGATAGCGCATTCAATCTAAAGCTAAAGCCAGAAAAGTATAAGTTATATCAAGAGACCTCAACGAAAAGCTGGAAATTTATCTACATCCCCATAGCTTCCGAAGGATGTATGATGAAGCTTGAAAGGGAGGTTCGTGTTAAGAATCAGTTCTTCCACGGAGGTATGGTAAACTGAGGGCAAATATTTCTGCTTGCACTTTCGCAGATTATTCTTCGTCCAAGTAATATGGAATGCTTCGCTTTCCTCGTCACCATCTTGCAATCCAAACACTACACTTTCAAGTCGTGGAGGTTGATGATCGCCAAACTTCACGAACATCGCGAGTACCTGATGTAAAATTGCACATAGATCTCCTAAGTTGCTAACATCATCCGATGGCGGGCTTAGCTCAGTTCGCGGCCCCGCATGTTGTGGGACTAGATACAGTATCTGAATGTTGGGCAGTTGATCAATAGTAGAATATATATCAAAATATTCATCAAAAGACCATGAGAACTAAAATAACTGTTATTACTGTAAATTCCCTGAAGAATATCTGTTCCGCTAGGTGTATATACTTACATTCTCATACACCATATCACAAGGGAAGAGGAACTCATTAAGCGAAAATTCCTTAGTGAAGGCGAGAGTCTTCATCGGATTTACCTCGGAATCTAGGTTAATCGTACAAAGCCCTAGGTTCTTCAGAGTGTCACGATGATGACTAAGAATTTCGAGGTCGATTGGTAAAGTGGTATCAAGCAGAAACTCATCAACCCAGGTCAAAAGCGTGAAGGTAATCAAACCTGGTTCCAAATTTCGAATAAAAGACTCCAGTAAAGGTGCCTCTGACAAATGATGATTCAATTGGAGATGCAGCTCTTTCAAACTGAAGCGTGTGGTCAAGGGTATAGAAAAATCGACATTCTCGCAATTGCGAATTGTAAGACTTCTTAGAGAATCAGCAGGTAAAATTGGCATCATTTGTTTAAAAAACGGGGCAGAGTAGAGGTTGATCGTTTCTAGGCTATGCTTCTCCGAAATGATTTTATAGATCGCATCGACGATCACCTCGTCCCCGAGCTTCGGCGTGTCGTGATATTTTTCTTCCTGCTTGCCAACTGATAGAAGTTTGAGAAGATAGTGGCTAGATCCAGCAAGGCTCGTATCTTCAAGTGCCAGAGAGAATTCCAGACGGATAGCTTTCAATGAGCGAGCTGAGTTGATCAAAGTCTGAGTGATAAAAAGGCACTGATAGTTGGTGATGGCCGTGAGGTAGAGTTTTTCAAGATTTTTGAACTTGAGCTTTGATATATCAGAGGATCGCCTCTTTCTGGGGTTAGATCCCAAAGTGAGTCTTAGAGCAGTTAAATTGTCGTGATTTGAAAGAGCGTATAGGATAGAAAAAGGCGTTCTTTGCAGGCCTATATCCCATCTTTAAAACTTTGTCAATTCAATGAGTTTGGTAATAGTCTAGACTAGGGGGAGGCTTGTAATAGGCTCGCTTACTCAAATATTCTAAGACTTCCTCTAGAAACCTTCCGCAATAAACAGATATCAATCATTTTGTCAATAACCCCATTTAAAAGCGTATGTTGGGTACGACCTCTAAAGCCCAGACTACCGAACACTCTGATACATGAAACATTCTGTAAGGTAAAGTCTCGGTTAGATAGCAACGAGCTTGGTCTTATAATGGGAATATCTCCATGCTCAATAAAGTCTTTCATGGATTTGACTTCCACATCCATATCCAAAGTGTGATACAAGTAATGAGTGAAGGAGAGCATGAGAGACCGGCAACATCTAGTCAAAGAGGCCAAACTCGGAGGATCGAGCTAAAAACAATTGAGGACTGTTAGCAACCCTGGAAACCAGTCGGCGATGCCTACTCTAATCCTTTATTGGAGCTTTAGTGGCGAGATTATAGCACGAGCGTACTTCTTTAGCAATGCGACCGTGGATTTCGGACGGTAGTGTAAGCAGATTTCTGCCCACTGTGAGGTCAGTTACAGTTTCTAACTGATCCATAATGCATTAGATGTTCGATGAAGAGTAGAGGCGTAGATGAGCTCAGATTGGGGTCAATAGCATGATCTCAGGAGAAGATGTAATGGGCTTGATGAATTTGTCTGTTGTTATCTATAAGAACAGGCCCAAGGAGACGAAGGGTTCGGGCAACCACAAATACACAGAGACGCAACACCCTTCTAACTTCATTCTTCTAAACATCCCACCGTCACCAGAAACTTCTCACTCTCCTATCTTCCTCAGTGCTAAATCTCGTCCCTTCGAAACACCGAAATTCGATACCGTCGGATCTAAGCTCGTTAAGCTCATACGGAGGACTGATTGTGAACAAATATTTGGCCTCCGCTACCTTCTGTCCCTTCTTCCGTGGTGGCACGTGCTTGAGCCAAGTAACCTCGAACGCCTTCTGGCCAGTATAAGCACTCCCCATCCCAACAATTATATACCTGAGCTTCGGTATCTCAGTCGCGTAAAGCCCAATATTTGTTAAGACTATCGAGGCCATCTGATAAGTAAGGACATTCCTTGGGTTGAGCTCCCAAAACTCAACCTGATCATTCTCAATCTGAGTGTTAAGAGATATCATATCAGGTACTATATATAGCTTATCAAGGCTGGCGTAGTGGCCGTAGTTGACGTCTACAGGACTCATATCGAATGTTCGCCAGTACGCTGGTGTTCTCTGCTTGCTTTTCCATTAGCATCGTGAACATTAGAGAAATCGAGATGGACGGCCCACCTGTTGACAATAAAAGTTCACTGCAGTAGCAAACTCTTTCATTTTTAACTCCTTGAAGAGCTGGAGTTCATCGCTGCAAACAGGACCTGGGTCTATAAACATATTGCCTTGTGAGGTCTTTTCAAAGAGTGATAGGTACTGAAGCGTTTCGCGGTGCCGAAGGATATATTCTGCTGGAATAGGTATCGTATCTCGCACTTCGGTTCCCCCGTCTCTATCTATGTGTTCTATCGTTAAATGGAACTCCTCCAGTCCTGGCCGTATCTTTGCAATGATCTCGTCTTGATAAAATCTTACAAAAGTGGGAACCGATATTATCAGCAACCTCTTAAGCGTCAGTAATTTATCCCCGGTACTCGCGCCCTCCTCGATAACAAAATTCTTAAGATGCAACTCTTCTAGTCCTTCAAAGGTTGCAAATATTTCGTCGCCTAAGGACGTATTTGCTAATCTTAGGGCTTTGGGATTATTCCGAACTATACCTGGAGTTAACCTCAGGAGGTCTTCCTTAGCGGTGCCTGGGAAGTTCGGGTCCCACACCAGGTCAATGATGTGAATGTTACAAGCCGCATCCAAAATTTTCTCAATTATTTGGACATCATTACGGTCGCAAATATTGACCACGGAGAAATGATGCAAGCTCGGTAGGCTTATCTTCAGAAGTTCATTTGGAGAAACTGCGTGGGTTGAGCTCCGACAGGAAAGATGAAGATAGACGATGTTTGGTTGTAGATTGAGAGTCTGAACCCACAGTTGCCGGTTTATAGGAAAAGCTACTTTATATCTACGGGAATTTGATTTAGTATCCAGGTACTAATGTCAGCAATATCACAATAGGACCCGCGCGGAGAAGCCGCCAGAAGGATGCATACTCAAAACTCAGAAGCCTGCCGACGGGAATCCGTTTGATAAATTCCATAAGTGGAATCACCATGGATACCTTGCGAACGTCCAAAAGTACGCACTCGCCATCGTCGTCCTTATCATTGGCGTACGGGTGGTCGCATCCTAAGATCGCCAGATTCCGAACTTCCTTGAAGGATTCGGCAGACTCGGAAGCCACCAGCGATTTCGGGAATATTTTACCCTTGTACGTCAAATGCTTTCCATATACTCTCAGTTCGAGATTGCGGTATAAGATCGGTATAAAAATCTCATTGAGGCGCCGGCTACACTGCGACAGAGTCGCCAGCTCCGGTTCGTACAACTGGATTACGTGTTAGTCATATTACAGTTGTTGCAAAATCCGTGTTGAAGTCTACAGCTGTGCAGTCGGGTCGATCCGGATCGTAGAACTTTGGAAGCTTTGCGTCTGTACTTACAAATTCTCCGACCTGCTGAAGAATTTCAGGTGGAATTATCGCAAAACTCATGTCCGAAGAGTTAGTTCGGTGCCTTCGGTATTGGTTTCAGCTGACAGATCGAATCAAGTTCTGGAACCAACCCATGTGCTGCGGGGAAACATATGCGGCATGCACCAACCGGAGCCCACTCAAACGGCAACGCAATGAATGTGTCGGCCAGGATCTGGCTATTCTAGCGATGTTTGATGGGCATTTGTGTTTAGGCGAGGAATCTGGACTATGGAGAATTTATGGTTCATGACAACTTGAGTTTGTATGGGATCGAACAGGACCTCGAGAGCGTAATGATATATTTCTATATACTATGTGTAGCTAGTGAGTCTCTGAATGCGAATTTATTCCCTAATAGCTCCTCTATCGCTCTGTGGGAAGACTCAAAATATCTCTGTAATGTCGACTTGTAGAAATGTTTGTAAATGAAGCCCCCTCGTTGAATTAGAGCTAAAGGTTTAAGCATAATCAATAGCTGTTCCTTGTAGAGTAAGATTAGGCAGAGGCTTTAAAACATCCCGGCGTCTCTCTTCGTCTTCTCTCTGTTGGATAGTGCTGGCAGTGCTGAGAGCAAGGTCCCCAAACCAAGCCTTGAGAAATGAGTAACTCGCTGCTAGAACTTTATAAGATAGCTCATATCGACCATCTACTTCAATAAGGCTAGGAAGCAAACTATTTTGGCCGGCCTTCTCATCATATTCCGCAAGGTTCCGTAATATATTATTCAAAATAGAGGATGGTAACTCCGTGATCCCAATCTTAGGAGGCGCTGGTTTAATAATATTCCTTCCGCGTACTATTCCAAGCCACCGGTCTGTCCTGGCTAGGTCTAGAGCGACTATCCGTCGCCCCCTCAGTTTTGTGGTCGGACGGGCCGCCATAGCCCTCGTGCCGAAAGAAATATGTGCCCAGACCCATTCTATTTGCTTTACAGAGCAAAAGATCATGGTATTATTTTCGAGATCGTGGGACCGTGGATCTGGGAAATCAGGGCGAGTCCAGGGAATGGAGGGATCTCTTTTGAAGACCACTGAATTCGCGGCAGCAAATTCATTTTCATTGCCGTCATAACCACCATTTGATAGCCCCGGTTTAAGCTCCGTCCCCACTCCGCCCACAACCCTCTGAGACGTTTGCACGCACTCCGTGGCAACAAAATGTCGGCCTCGATGCTCCAGACCTTTTCTGTTGCTTGCAAATGAATAAGTCATTAACTCTCCTTGTGAACACGCACTCTCGTAGTTTAGTGTTTCATAAAAATCGAAAGCGTCGACCATGGTGAATTTTACGCTGGCAACACCACACTCGCGACACCCGTTCCCGCGTTTTTCACGTTGAGGATCTCCACACCTGCATTCTTTCGCTTTCGAGGGTTCTTGAAAAGGGTTCAGGCGTTCGGCAAATCCTTTGGTGAAATTGTTGGTAACCGCTCTGCAGCAATGGAGACAGACGATAGAGTAAAAAACCCGCTCGTAAACCGGCTTTCCTTTCGGTTGTTCTAGCAGAACGTCATCCTCGCCCGATACTTGCGCGTATCCCGAAGCAGCAGCGGAAGGCATTTTCTTGCTTGTGGCTGGAGTTTCAAATCCGGCCAAAAGCCTGCCCTTCATTGAATTTTCGCGGGGCAAATCAGTCATAGAATTACGAAAACTGTTTCTCATTCTGAATAGGTGTTCAAACTGATACTTGTGCGCTGCAAGAATATGCGGAGAACTATCGTGGATAAACTTCCCTGCGACGCGCTTAGAATTTGGTTTAGTGTCCTTACGCTCTTTTAGGGAACTCAGAAGGTCTCTGGGGCACCTGTGATGCTCGCACCATATTGTCGAATAAATATTTCCAGGCGCCCCCCGACAGTAGACCTTCACGAAAGATTCGAACTTGAGGTAATGGTCCAATTCGTCCGGATAGTGGATGAGCCTCGCTGTATTCAGCGGATAAAGATACGCTGGGAAGAATATTCCAGTCATCACGTCAAGTAGGAGGGCCGTTTCGCACGACGGAAGACACATCGGCCTTAAACAAAATTGGCAGTTTTCCCTATCTAGGACTTCTTCGGATTTCAAGGACCGTGAGAGCATGTCGCCACGCTGATAGTGTTGGCGTGCGCATAAAGTGTTCTTGCCGTTAACCGAGCACCTTATGTGCTTTTCTTTGTCGAGGAGATAGTATAGTTTTCGAGTCGTCAAGGACAAAAAGATTCGATCGCCCAAATTCAAATACTGTAGAATTATGACGATTATTTCCAACGGGAGTTCAAGGATTGGAACTGCCTTAGCTGCAGCTGGCACCTCGGCATCTGCGCTATTGTTGTGTTGCCCACTCCCGCCGTTCAGCCTATTCTTCCTGTTGATGATAGGTAGCAGAAGTTTTCGGAACGTGGATCTCGGCATTTGGAGTCGATATATCTTCCAAAAACCTTAGTAGTAATCCTTTTTTAAGATTCAGCGTTGATATTCCCAGACGCGTTGGTGTAACGAGGATAAGCCAGGATCCAATATACGTTTGCGGATTTTATTTCCAGTGCGGTCCCATTTCTTGGCTTTCTTTGAGAGAACTCAGCGTCTTTACCTGGACATTCTTCCATGCAAAATGCGAAAAGGGTGAATAATCATTGGTTGAATAGATACCTAACTAAACATTACTATAAGGTATCGCCATAATTTATATCACCAACGATACTCTAAATTATCACTACGCCCGTCTACCCCAAATCCAATCGGAATCTTTGTAAGTCCGCACCAGCGGCCAACAGACACTTCTATCCCGCCAACACGATAGATCCAGGACTTCGATCGCCATATCCCGTGCCACCGACCCATACCACCCCTTCACAAAATGGTAGCTAGCTTGCATTATAGTATGATGCCCGACGCATGTTTCGTCGCTTCTATTATGCAGCGTGAATATCCAAAGCACAACACGATACGGCAGATCTTGAAATCCGACCCTCGGCTGGCGCATAAGCCGAACGTCGATCCCGCGGACTATTCGCAAGCTATTCTCCATGCCTGCGGCATCTGCTGGAAGCATCCTCAGCGGCTCCGGCCCGGTTTTCATGTTGACGAGTTTGTATTCCGTGGCGAGGTAGAGGAAGAAACTGCGTCGATGGATGTTATAATCATCACTATGTTCCCCGGGTGCTCTGTCGCGTAATACATCAAACACCTCGACCATGGTAAACTTTACACTGACAATACCGCACCGATGACAGCCGCCGGCGAGTTTAGGCCGTGTTTTGCAGGTGCAGGTAACTTCGCTCCACGGCTCGTATCTCCTTTTCCAGGTCCAATTTCGAGCATATTTAATGGGCAAGAAGCAGTGGCGGCAAAGACTCTCATAGAAGGTCCTTTCGTACACCGGTTCCCACCAGGCCTTTTTCTCCATTTCGGTTTTATAATCGATACCCCATCTGGGTCTATCTTTCTTCGCGGAGGCTCGCATACCTGCCGCCGCAGCGAGAAGGTAAAGAGGATATTGACGTCGTTCACCGATGAGAAATCTCGTTCGTAGTTCTTCCCCTAAGGGTCGATTCAGCCTCACCGCGAGCCAACGCTTTCGGTCGGCGTGTTCGTTTAAGAATTTTATGGCGCCAATGTCGTTCTTCTCCTCGAAGTACTTCCCCTCGTTGCTGAGTAGATCGCGGGGACAGCGGTGGTGCTCGCACCATATGGTGGAGTATGAGGTGCCTTGCTGGTCAGGCACATCTTTATCTATCTCCTCTTCGGTCTTAAAGATCTGTTGCGGGGTGCTATATTTGAATGTCGCGGACTCGACCGGATATAGCGCCGGTGGGAAGAAAATCCCAGTGGCGCTGTCTAGGAATAGTGTCGTATTACAATAGCGAGGAGAACAGAGCTTGTGGCGACAGTAAGGGCAAATATAAGGACCGGGATCAAAAGCATATATAGCCGGGCCTGAGGGCGTTTTGATTAACATCCGCCGAACTATCTTTGAAGCGCACTGTGCTTCTCTCAACGGCTTCCGTTTCCGCAACGAATCCGGTATTCGTTCATTTGATTCACCGGGCCCGCAAACCCGGGGGCGAATGTGCGAGAGCCCGCTTGTCGTCAGTGAGAGAGAAATTCGGTCTTGGAAGGAAATATAGCGTAAAATTATATTAAGTATGTCCAGTGGGAGATTGAAAAGCGGGGGTTGCGACAAAGTTTCGTCCTGGATTCGTTCTCTTTCGTCTTGTACTAATCCCGAGTTGGGTTTGCCCAGAGGGTTTCGGCCAGTCTTGGTTGAAGTTTCGGCGCGCCTTTGTTTATTTTGAGCTTCGATTTTTGATATATGAAGCTTATTGAATGCCTTTTTCAGCATCTTGGAGTGATAAGCTACAGCCCGCGCCACAAACCAAATATCCTGAGTTAGGCGCCTCTCAGAGATCCCGAAAGCTCCAGTACTCAAACCGAGTACCAATATATCCGAGGTTGAAGATAGTCGTGTGTATGTTCACGTTGATAAATCATAACCATCGACCTATTTATACGTTAACCCAGCCAAAAGAGCAGCCTCGTTCAGGGGCACACGCGCGGATTCAACTCCAACCAGAACGCAGCTGTGAAATGCGCATTTGGAAGTCCAATCCTAAACCGCAAAGTAGGGCTGTTTGCTATAAAATTGCAGTCTTCAACAGCCTATTCCCAAGTCACATTTACTAAAACACATGCCAATGTCGTGATATCCTCAGCTATTCACTGCTTTATTGAATTTGTGGTATTTCGAACGACAACGCAAAATATATGTCAAGCTTCTTCAGAGCAATGCAAACTGAATATTGCCGTCACCCGAGCAAGGCAGACCATTCGAACTTGATCAATTGATCCCACGAGAGGCATACCACAGCTTCCGAAGATGATAAAACGTACGAGCCACCTTTTCTGCCTCCTTACCCCCGCACTCGCTCTCCACATACTGCAGAATCTTCACTAAAATATCATCAGGTAAGTCCGTAATCGTAACCCTCGGTGCCGCCCTATTCAATAGTTTGAACCCTCTCGCAACATTCATATATGCTTCGTACTCTTCTCTCTGTTTCGGCTGTATCCTCAACTCTGCCTGTCTCGCCCCTCTCCAGACTGGCTCCGTCTTCACAAACTCACACTCTGTAATAACATAAAACCACACGGCGATTTCATCATCTCCCATCTGCCGACTGGGATTGACCACGCCGTACCAAAGTTTAGTATCCTCCATCTGTTCAAAAGACGGTGTCTCGAACGCTTTGAATATCGTACATCGCACCATTGCCACCCCACACGTATCACACCCTTCCCTCCGCTTTGAATCAGCACACCGGCACGGCTCAACCAATCTTCTTCTTATGCCAAGATACTGCAGCCTCTCCTGTCTGAAATGCCTGATTTCGTAACAGTGAAGACAAATATACATGTAAAATGAGACCTTGAGCACCTCCGCCATCCAACCCTCTCCCTCTGCTTTCTCCGCACCGATTTCTTTATCTTTATTGAAGCTGCCGGAAAGATCTAATTTATACTTATGCCCCGCTGGCACCTCGAACCATTTCGACTGAAACCCTCTTACTTGGTCCACAAAGGAGCTTAAAAATTCACCGCGCGGACGATCAAGGTATTCTCGGTACAGCAAAAGCGCACCGTCAGTCCCGTACTTCGTCCCGATTTTCACATCCCGGAGGAACAAATCTCGTGGGCAGCGGTGGTGTTCGCACCAGATGGTCGAGTAGAACGCAAGCTCCGGATCGCATATCATCTGGCGCCAACGGTATTTGTGCTGAAACACCGCCCGTTCGACGGGGAAGAGGCCCGCGGGTGAGAAGGTGCGGGTGAACGGGTCGAGGAAGAGAGCAGTTTTGCAGGTCGGTTTGCAGAGTGGGTGCGCGCAGTAAGGGCATGTGTAATATGAATCCGGGAACCTGGGGTCAGGTTTTGGGATTGTGAGCTTCGGGCGGGGCCGGAGGCGCGCATGGATTCTTTGCCGGCATCTAGCTTCGTCGGGCGAAGAAGGGGGGTCTCTGGGGATGCGCTGGAGGAGTTTTGTGGTCAATGAGAGTGATATCTGATCTCTGAGGGGGACGTAGTCAAGTATGAGATTGAGAATATCGAGGGGCAGCTTGAGGAAGCTCGGGAGCGGTGTTGCCATTGTGGTGTTTTGGCGGGATTCGATCCAGCCCCGTTCCTTCTGGCTCCCTCAGCCCACTCCTACGTGGACGAAAAGTCGAGGCTAGTTTCACCAGGTATATCGATCCTAGATCGAAAGATAGCTACCTCGGAAAGGAGACGGTCTCAGAATTTCTACAGAAGGCTAAAGGGACCAATATATCATAAAATTGTACAGGATAGCTATCAACAAGGGCAACACAGCGGCGTTGATCTTGGCGTTTACTGTGCCTCCCCCAGCATCAAGGTTTATGTCGTTGGCCATGGTCCGATGATGGTTACAGGTTCCAACCGCAGCTATAGTCAGCTATGCAATTTTTTAAATTCCCGTAAACAGACCGTGGCCACTGTTTTACTTCGAGCCACTGCCTTTTTGCACCAAAATTTAGTCGAGTGGCTGGATGGGAGAACGACACCACAAATCTGCGCGTACAGAACGGTGCGATGGTGAAGGAACTAGTCTAGGAATAGGCATGCATATAATTAATGAGCAATCATTAGAGATGCTCAAAAACATTAAAGTACGCAATTTAAATTTGAGAGTTTTGATTTTATGTATGCTTTTGCTATCAATTGTAATACAAGGGCATGTCCGGGCATGGTCATATATATATATATACATGTCGCTAGATTGATAAACTGCCTATTCACGTGAAGCATAGTGGTTTAAAGAATAGTGGCAGCGCAATCCTCTCAAGCATAAACGAGTATTGAAGCATTTTATGGAAGATTTATAAGCATTGGCCTGTACGAAGATCATCAGATATTTGTCGATAGCATGTTTGGTTTCAGAATTTACTTACTGTAGTAGTCGTTGCTAAATTTGCAAGTGCCTTGAGCGCAAGTTATGGGACCAGTCCAACCAATCCCACCGCACTGGCCATAGAGAGGAGAGCCGGAGCCGGACTGAGTGGTTGTGGTCGTCGTAGTGGTCGTCGTGCGGCTGGTAGTGGTGGTAGATGTCGTCGTTTTGCTTGTTGTAGTTGTAGTAGTCGAACTTGTAGTTGGGGCGTTTCCAGCGTAACGAATATTGGGGGTCGGTGGGGTGGACATTCCGTTTCCAAGGAAGTAGTCCACATGATGAGATTGCATGTAGCCCTTGAAAGTCATCGCATTCCTGTAGGCGGGATTGTGGGCCAGCGTATACAGACGAATATCACTCGGAATATCGGTTGTAAATATAAGCAGCTGGTTATAGTCTGTGTTCGTCACAATAACCTCCTCGCGCCAGTCACCAAGAATGTCTCCCACGAATTGCGGATTGGGGGAAGAATAAGAGTGACCCCCGTAGCTCCAAATCTGGTCGAGGCGCGGTAAACTTCCAGTTGCCTTTGGATTCAACCAATCCCACTTTTCAATCTTGCCATCGTTATAAAGCTCACACAGAGCATCTCCATCCCAGAATAAGTTCAGATGCGGCCAGGGTCGAAGCCCGGTGTTCGGCTCCGTCAGAACGTTGCTCTTCGCATTGTAGAGACCACTGAAAGACCAAACCTCCATGCCGTCAAAACGGGGATCAATATCAGCGGCCGACCCACGACCAACATCGCTCACGGCCGTTCCGTAGTGCTTCCACAGCATTTTGCCATCTCGCGCATCATAATCTGTAGTATGACACCTGTTAGCGCTACCAATTTATATTCGTATAACTTGTTTCCTTCAAACCCATTTCAATGGTATTTCAAAGGAAGCCGAAGATCTTGCTTACAATACTCGGTCAAGAAACTCGGATTATCTTGTTGAACACCGTATCCTTGTAGTCCTGCTCGACTAGGGTCCATTTTTGCAACGTGATACCTGTCGCCGTGATTGATGCCAGAAGGACCTAGAAGGTAGCGGAGGGATCCATCACCATTAAGGACAAACCCGATTTCTATAACCTCATCTTTGCCATCACCATCAACATCGATGGACCTTGAGTTATGTCCATCAGGAGCATTCTGACTTCCACGAAGCCAAGTCCACTTCCTTGCGATTGCGTTGCCATTGAAAGTCCAGGCGCACATCATAAGATTGAAGCTACCATCAGCTTTCCGATTCTTGAGGTATGAAATAAGATGCGGAGTAACACCATCTAGATAACCCACACCGAAACGAGCTCCCATCGGGCCGTCGCTGATATAGTTGGTTGGAATTTGTTGAGTAGCTCTAAGCGCGCCAGTGCGGCCGTCGAGGATAGCTATGTACTGGTTATTGTTATTAGAGTTGGAGAAGGTCGCACCATTGCCGAAGCGAACGCCATTAGAGATTCTGATAGCAACCTCGGCGCGACCATCACTATCAAAGTCATAGACGGTCACACCATCCCAGTGGCCGACATTAATTGTCGATGATCCCGGCGATATATTATCTTGGTTGACACTGTTTGGTCCCATATTGACATCCCAAAGAAAGACTCCTTTACTCGTATAAGCTTCAATAACTTGCGGGGACGTCTGTCTGTCGATGACAAAGTCGTACTCGCCGTCGCCGTCGAGGTCTCCCACCCAAACATATTTGATCGGGCCTCCATTACGGAGCGGGATTCTAACCACCGGCTCATAAGCGTTATTCGCAGGAAGAGTGAATCCCGCGCTGGCTGCCTGTTCCACCCCGTTGATGACTGGCCTGACATGGTACGTATTTGCAACGCTTAAAGTAGCCGTGCTGTCAACATAATTAGTACCTTTGGTGAGGGGAGTTGAGGTAAGTTTGACAGCAGCGCTTGAGCCAGATGCACGGTAGACGTTGAAAGAGATACCGGAGGGATCGAGACCGAGCAATCTCCAACTGATCAGTACAGAGACTGAGTTCTGCCGAACCGCCACAACTCCGCGGCCGAGCCGCTCCATTGGCCGTTGCGCTGAAACATATGTAAGGAGGAGAAGAAGAAATCCAAGCAACGAAGTTGCGTGACCCTTAAAAAGAAGCATGGCGAGGGATGTGATCCAGACCAAACATGCGTGCTATGATCTGCTGTGAATAGCACGGCGAGAGTTGATTCGAGACTCACCCTTTTATAATAGAGGTACTTCTCTTCCTCGCAGTCAAACAGAGGATAATTCCCTCTAGAAATGACTCGATGAAGACTCGGAAATATTGACCAGTATTCTGATATGCCTACAATCGGCGGACATGTTCGGCCGTTTTGCCGCGAATCAAGTCGCCCGAGTCGTTTAAAAGCCAACCAGGTTGGTTACAAATAAGGTTACCGAGACATCTATACGACGGTTCTCGGTTTCCTGAACCGACCCGCATAGACTTACATAGTTAAATTCCAAGTACCCAGGAGGTAGAAACATGGACCAGACTTTTAACCGGACGCATTACTATCATCGCCAAGTCTAAGCGAACTAAATGATCCACGGACGAGAGGCATCGGTTACAAGTTCCGGTCAAGATAGCTATATGCTGATAGTCCCGTGCGCTGTAATTCATCCAAATGCTGTATTTTAATCCACCTATTATTCTTCATTCCAACCACTGATCCGGGGACAGGGTTCGTGCGCCGCTTGTACATTACACGAACCATGGTACGACGAGGCGTAGTGACTTACCTAAGATCCTAATGTTGCAGCTCAGATTCACATCCCGAAACCCGCCAGATTGGGTAATTTTCCGTGAACTCCACCGGCAAAGCTGAGCCATAGATAAATCATGGGGTCTACCTTAGAGAGATTTGAAGAGTAGTCGCCTTAAGGCTAGAGATAAAATGGAACTGTTTCGCTCGGTACGTATACCAACACAACTCCATATTAACTAGCATATTGAAATAAGCTTCTTTCCCTCGTATATTCCGAGTTTTTACTAATCTGCGATATGGGTCATAAGGATTCCATTCGCTGGCAAAATTGTGCTCACGTATTCTTGGAAGACGGTCAGCAATGTTAACGTTTGCGGACCGAAATCACCGCGGCAGGCTATATTGGAAATAATACTGAAACCTTGGTATCTGTTAGCCAAGACGTCGTAATAATGGTGTTGGTTACTCCGGAATATAACAAAATATGCGCCAAGGGCGTATAGATTTCTTGGTGTCCTTTCTCAGCATCACAGACGGGCTTGGGGGCTTCATTCGGCGGCAAACCCCGTGTACCATTGCGACTTAGTCACGATCCACAGATTAAACAACGGATGGGATCCCTGGAGTTTCCACCAGATCTACATTTTTTGAGCCATGGATAGAGAGATCTTTGTGATATTTATTTTATAGTTGTATATTTGGAAAGAACCCCATAAGCTCGGCTGATCAGGCTAAATTATCAAAGATTAGGCTTTTGTAATAGCGAACTCGACTCCTGGAAATCGTTCGAGCCAGGCGGAATTTGCAACATCTATTGTTGAATTAAAGACTTTTATTGGAGACCTGCGCAGAGATTATTGACAGGTCAAATGAATGGGAAACCCCTTCTAAACTCATGAAAAAAGTCGCTATTAAGAAGGATAACAACCCCCTACGTAGCCAAGACCTTCGTTCCAGAAGCTCAAATTTGAATCGGGATAAGCCAGTTTAGCCTCAAGTTAAGCTCATTTTTTCCAATTAGCAAATCAGTTAGACTATTCTCAGCCGTTCCGATGTACCATATGATATATATCTCGTTTTGACTACCCTTCATAGTATGCTTGGGGTTCTCGTATAAACATTTACCGCGAGGGCACAA
This sequence comes from Dactylellina haptotyla, assembly GCA_031310005.1. Classification (NCBI taxonomy): domain Eukaryota; kingdom Fungi; phylum Ascomycota; class Orbiliomycetes; order Orbiliales; family Orbiliaceae; genus Dactylellina; species Dactylellina haptotyla. The sequence goes on along the minus strand of CM062384.1, from coordinate 2,959,173 downwards.
CGCAATCTCGAACAGACCTCATTCCACGACGCAAAAGACTACCGTTTATATTTTGCCGAACCAAGATCCATCTACTAGAAGTTAGCTCGAGAGGATTGGTCTGGATTATCCGCTATCGTGTGACTTACGAAGTTGGAATTGTGCCCAATGATATGGATAATCTTCATCCCACAACTCCCACAGTTCAATAGTGGCAGCCTGGACCGCAGCAGCGATATTGACAACACCATTTTTACGGCCGCGGAAAGCATGATTATAAAACCGTTTTGCGAATTCTCTAGCATCCGAAGTTTGTGTAGGCCACCGGGTACAAATTATGCTGCTCGCACCGGCGTAAAGAAATGCTGATAATAATCCAAGAGGATCATCGTTAGGCGCTATGTCGTCTTCGCCAGATGCGCATGCCATGAGAACTACCAAAGCCGTGTTTAATCGGAGCTCAAAGATGTCCATTACGCTCAAGAGGCCGTCGTCCAAAGGTGATTCCGTGAGGGTAGATTGAGGCTCTAGTCGCAGGGCTCGGTCCCGGCGTTGATCGGCTTCTAAATATGCATGTCCGTGGTAGTGCAGGAGCCTTACTCCTCGCGCTTGGGACATGAAGGCGGCACGGGTAACTTCCTTCTCGCTCAAGACACATGCTTGGAATGATTTGTTGGCAAGCCCGTCCCTCGCCGTCTCGTGCATACGCGACGCTTCTTGAACGTCATCTGAGCCGATACGAGTGAATGCGGCTGCGGGAATGCTGCTGAGGACCAGAGAATTTTCAACATTGTTAACACAAGTCTTTAGTAACGAAAAGCTTTGACAGAAAACCACCGGATTTGACACGATTAGGGGCCTTTTCTTAGGACCAAAAGGAATAGCTTGTAATGGAACAGCATGGAGGATCCCGCTTGGGCAGAGAACCAGTAAGTCATTAGGTTTTACAAACCCCTGTAATGCCTCGAGAATCGGCATAAGCTCTCTTAGTCGACTATACTTTTGCAAGCGTTGTCGATCTGTGCGGCCTTGGTGAAGAGATAATACCCCCAACTCAGACTGTACCCACTCTTCTATCTTGTGGTATTCAAGCTCTACGGGAGCTTTCTTTATTCGTCCCTCGGTCCCGTTATACGCAATTATGCACAAAGCGTCATAGCATCGGACCCAATCCACGAATATTACACTCCTTCCTTCATCAATATGTGCCTCGGCCAGCTCCGCCATAGCCCAGATTGATTCTTCTTCAAAGATAGGCAGCTCGTCTCCTAGACTAAGCACCGATGGAAAAGTAGCCTCAGTCGACCCTATATCTTCAAGGACTATCTTATTTGGAGCTCGTACAGCCGGCTCAAGCCGCTGAGATATTATATCTTGCAATGAAGCCGCTTTCCATTTCTGGATTGCAACCAGACAAGATCTTAAATCTCCAGTTAGTCGAGACCTTTCCATTTCAAGGCCCACTTCATTCCAGTAAAGTTCTTCCATATCACCAAAGTATAGCAGTCTGCTATTCTCTAGAGCTTGCATAGGAGGTAAGCCGGAAAGTCGCCGACGAAGAGTTAGACTGCGTGCAGTTAGTCACATGCTAGCCATCGCGAGCGAAATTTGCCACAATTTACTCACTTCCTGGAAACAGCTTTTCGAATAACAAGCAGCCCTGCTTCAACATGATCGAGCAACCGTTGCTTGTTTGTTTCTTGTTCAGTTGTCATGACATTGTCCTCGCTCACGGTATCCTCACCACAATCAAGTCCCTCAGACAGACACTGAACTTCTCCCAAATGCGCACGGGCAAGAACTAAGCTAGCTTCTAAGCCGTTTTTATAGGAAGACTGGCGAGCGCCTTCGTCCCAAAAGAAATTGAGGGCTTCGTCCAGATAACCAAACGCCAGAGTCTGCAGTCCTGCGAAGTTCGGCCGGTCGTTATGTACCCATGAAGCCAAGTGTCTCCCAATATTTAGCTGTAGGACAGCCTCGTGATAGCCATCAAATTTATTGGGTCTAGATCGACCCAACTCGTAGCCATATAGCGACAGCATTGGGTTGGCTATCATCCTGCCGGCATTTCCGAGCGCGTGACAGATTTTAGAGAAAAATATTTCATGAAATGCTTCAGGCAGTAGCAGCAGTAAGTCAACGGCAAGTTTCAAAGACCTGTATACCGCCGATATCACTTGTGGCGACATCGTTTGGGCACCATTATCCTCAACAATATGCCGAACGGCCTCCGCGGGCCAAAGCAACGACTCAATCGGAAGACCTCCAGGATTAATCGGAGTACAATTTTCTATCCCCCCCAGAATCGAGTGACAGACTCGAGCGGCTACCTTGTCAAAGGAGAGAACGAGACATGCGATCTCATAGATGCGATCTTTGTCATCGATCGTTGATGCCATGTTACCGACGCATCGAAAGTATAACATCGTAGCGTAGTCTATGAGTAAGGGGTCAGAGCGGGCGAAGGAAATTCGCAAGTGCAGAAACGCAAACGCAGAGGACTCGAAAAAATTATTGTTGATCTCGTAAAGTTGGCCAAGAAGTTTTGAAGCTTCGAGGAACAACTGGTCACTTAGAAATCCTTCTTTGGGATGAAACACGTTCTCGCAAATCATGATAAACGTAGGGCTCTCAACCCAGTTTGGCATCGATCGAACCTGGCAAATCCTAAATAATAGGTTGTCACCAGCTTCTTTTGCTATTGAGAGGAGTCGCTTGTAAAACGATGACCCCGTTGGTTGTAACGACGGTGAAATAGTGCAATTATAAGTGCTGTTAACTTCAACGTCGGCTCTGTATTCGGCACATTTAATGAGGCCTCTAAAATACCCCATACTCTTAAAGCATGCCTCGATGTCTTCCCACTCCGGTGGCTTTATTATGTTATCGAGGCTCACATGATACTTCATACTTAACATTGCGATTTCAGTTTGCCCTAGGGGTGAGTCGCACATTCCGAATAGTTCCCAAGCTCGATTGAGGTTCTCTGTCATGGTATCACTCTCTGGGCCTTTGTGGGACCAGTACGGCATCTGGCCTTGCGAGACAATCTCTGGGTCTTCTAACTGATTTTTTGCCAGAGCATAGCCCAGTAGAAGTCTTGCAGAGGCTTCGATCTCAGCATTCTGATACTCATTGAGACCCCCACATCCTGCGGATATAGTTAATGTGGATAAAAAATCTGCAAAGCTTTCTATAACAGGTCTTGATTGACGAGCACAGGACCTTCGATGATGGAGGTATTCCGTCTGTTCAAGTTCAAAGACCGTTATTTCTTGTTTCCACGCTTCTAGTTCTACCTCGAGAGAATCTAACGCCAAATCGTAAGCTTGTATTCTAGTTAGAAAATATCGAAGTTGGCGAAGTCGCGTTGCAAAATTTGATATGAAATCTTGATTTAATATATCACCCTTGTCACTCGCAGCTAACAGGAATATCTTGTAGCAATATATCTCAAGGGCACACTGGATCACTCTCTAGTTAGTACAACCAAAACAAAGTTAGTTATTATTGGGATATTTACTCTCTCCCATGTCAAATCTTTTTCAGATGCTAATGCAAGGGTATTTAGAGCAGAAGTCGCTGCTCTCAGTGCTGTTGTCCATTTACCTTCGGCAAAACAGGCAAAGTAGGCTTCGCAAAGCTGAAATAATTCGTGGGAAAGAAATCCCTTGGAATCGTTGGCGGGCGCTCGGGAAAGGCCGGAAGCAGATTGCGCAACACGATGAGCATCCGAAACAGCACCACGAAGCTCGTAGAGACGTATTAATTTAAATAAATCGTAAAGATTAAGATGGTTTAAATTTTGGATCATGGATGTTGCTGCTTTGAAGTCTCTGCGTATAGTAAGACGCGTAAAGCTCGTTAAAACTGTGTCCGGAGATTTTGATTGTTGAGTGTTCTGAATGGGGGTATCCTTCAAAATTCCTCCACAATTTATATCTGCAAAATCGCAAAAGTATTGTTCCTGAGAATTTTAGCAACTATTCATACAAAATTTAAAATATAGATTGTAATGATCAGGGTACCCACTATTCGAGTGAAAATCTGCTTGTATGCCAATGTGTACTCTTCCCATTTATTCATGCTCTTCGATATCGACCACTAGTCTCTCGTAAGTAAGCAGATTTGTATAGCCTATCTAGGGTCGCACCTCAAGATCTAATGAGCCAGGCTTCCGGCGCTTCAGTAGGGTTTCTACTTCTTCTAATATTGGAACCTCAGCTGAGTTGAGCTGGCTCAATTATTTGTTAGCGTTTATTGTAAAGTTATCCCAAAATATCAGGTATCTACTCACATCAAAACCATTTGAAAGCATTTCGATATATCGTGCAGACTTAGAAATTTTACCTGTAGAGTCCGATACTACCGCACGGGGATCAATGCCACAACTCGTTCTGGTTGCTAAAAATGATTCGGCCGCATCTTTGCATCTGCCAACAGCAACCTTATCAAGGTCAGCACTGAAGAGCTGCCTTCTAAGCGTTACGTTATCCTGCGCATCGTCCTTTGGATCACCCTGTACCAAACCCTTCCGCTCTAAACGTCGATACAATTCATGGAAGGAACTAGAATATTGTGCTCGAAGGAGTTGGATCTCGAAAAGAGGTTTGATGTCGTCCTGCACTTGGCGCCAGTTCCACTCTTCAGCTGCAAACTGTCGAATAACGCCATCCAATGCAATTTGCAGTTCAATTCCGCTCATATATCCTTCTAGTTGTGTTAGCATGTTGCGATAACTGCCTTCATGCGCTGTTCCTACGATCAACTTTTCAAAGATAGGGATCCCGAAAAACCAGGGGAAATGCAAATAGAAGGACTCGCTGTCCGTACCCTGCCCAAACCTTTGGAGCAGGTCAAAATCTTCCCCGTTGGCGGGCGGCACGGATAGACGACGATATTGTATCCGATAGAATGTGTGGTTTGGATGATGTCTGATGCTAGCCCCGCTAAGGTAACATTGAGAGCACACGTCGAAATCACTACAGGTGGAACAGCGGAACCGTGTACCGACAATTGACTAACATTCGATTTATTAATAAAAAGCATGTCACATTAAATAAAACAATTTTTTAAGAATAAAAGGTGGTTCTACCTTTGAGTCATCGCAGATATCGCATTGGATGCTCTGATGGATGTAGGTATTCTCAACAGTGCATATCAGTTCAACAACACCTACTAGAGACGGCGTGGCTTGTACCTCCCTGTTTCCCATTGCGAAGTAGACCTAATCAAGGCCTCACTTTTGTCTTCGGTAATATATATGTATCTTAGGATTCTCGGATGCAATTTATAAATTTATGGCTTAGTAGGAGGGCGTGAGGTTCCGCAAGAGAAGGTCTAGAACACGAGCGGACAAAAGCCCGAGCATTCACCACTTCGAAAAACACTAAACATATATAACTCCTCATGAGCTTTGATACTTAATAACACTACCTAGCTTCAGCTATTTGACAAAGACCACGATTGGCTACCTAAGTGTGGGGCGGGATAACAGCTGAAAAGGAACAGCCTTCTGATTGAATTAATCACGTGATTATTCCCAGTTCAAAGGCACATTAATTCATGCAGGTATAAACCCGAGCTGCAAGGCTTCTGATGCAACTATCTAACCGATACCACTTGGATCCTGTGTAACTTGGCATGCTCAATAGTATAGAAACATAAGTTATCCCCTGACATGAATCTCTAAGTAAAAGCTCGGTTTCTAAATCGATCTTCCTTAAATCCCCCTCAGCCGTTTTAGTCTTACTTTGGTACAATATACTTCCAATGACCGATATCAAATCCCCAATCGAGCTCGTCTTCGAGCCAGACACCGAACTAGCGGATCGCGACGAGCAACCCTTCAGCGTCCAGCTCATCAGAGAGAGTAAAGTCACCACTACCGCAACCCACGTGCGGTACGGACGATATCGCGGGAAAAAAGCATGTCTTGTCGTCCTTCAATGCAATTTCATCCCCGCCTACCAAGTCCGCTTTAAATATGCCGAAATCGAACTTAGGATTGTGCGAGGAGACGGTTCTTCTATACTCGCTTACTACCCTCATGCGTGGGAAGGGAAAGCCAGTATACTGCCAGTCCAACAAACACCAATGGTCGGCGCTGCACATGCGAATTTAGATACGGAGTACGAGAGAGATTCAGAAAGAACTGGAATCAAGAAGGCCCGCATACTCTCAGTGTTGGAAGAATCGACGGTAGAATGGCGTCTGAGTGAGAATGATGTGACACGAGAAGGTGTCCCGAATCCTTTCCGCGCGGCGTTAATAGTCGAAACCGATGGCATATTTTCGATTCGGCTCAAGTATGAAGTGAATTTATCAAGATCTGCGGACCCCAGGTCCTGGAGATCTGCCTACGCACGACTTACACAACCGCTGGATTTGAGCGAGACCTCTGTTGGGGGAGGGATTGGGCCAGCTGTGGCGGGCATAGAAGAGATGGAGAAGCCATTCTTTGACCTTTCCCAGCTCAGCCTAAACAATTTGGACAAGGGAAGGGTGATATATGAACACCAGCCCATCCGCGAGAACAGGCAGGTGTACAGCGCTAGCGATCACAGGAATATCTTATAGATCATGATTACCGGTGCTTCTGATGAGAAAGGGCTAGCCAGATATTAGAAATATTTTCCACTTTAAATGCCTAAATAGCGGTCAACTCTCGTCCCAAAAACTGACCACCTCCCAGCAGTACTTCGATTCAAACTTTAATAGTCACCCTCCCTAGTCCATACATTTTATCCCGAGAAGAAACCGTTGATATTATCTTCCTTATAAGGAGCCCATTTAAAGTAGTGATTGAAACCAAAAAAAAGCATACTATGCATACGTGAAACTAGCTAAAAAGGCCAAGAAAATAACCATAAAACCTGTAGTGTGTGTAAATTGAAAACCAGACACAACAAAATGCTACTACGACTATACTGCAACATATAGGGTAAAAAGAAGCTCAGTATGCAGAGAGAAAGAGACAACTCGAAAAACGGAAATAAATTTGCCGCTGAGAAATAGAAGTACCAATGCAGAAAAAAGTGAGCCAAATGAGGAGTTTTGGACGCCTGTATCTTCTCTACGACTATATCAAAGAGCTGTCAAGACATCGATCGATCGATCATATCGAACATGGAACTGCCAAAAAATACCAAAAAGGAAGATCGCACGATTAGCCGTCAGTCACTCTTGATCCGTATAATCCCATTCGTATCCGTTCGTACGTGTCATATCGCATCCCTTTCCCGTCGCAACAAAAAAACAAAACAATAAAACGATACAAAAACTCCGAATTATCTTATCAACAGAACAGAAAATATGTGCCAAGAAAAGAAAAGAGATGTAAAAAAAGAGTAACGAAGTGTTTTAAACCTGTTGGTTGGTTTTACCGCCCTGCCTTCTTCCCGAAATAACCCCTACACCGTTCGCACCATAACTTATCCGCCTCCAAGTCAACCTGATACATCGGGATTCTCTCCCTACTCGAAACGTTGGTTCGGAGACAATCTTCGTGATATCCGTGTCCACAATCTAGACGTAGTAACTGGTTATGCGCATGGTCATCCGAGGGATCTTCCTCGGCAACGCACAGCTTGAGAGATCTCATAGCACATAGAAGATCAGGGCGGATAAACACCTGGCCTGGTTGAATGCCGGCTCTCTCTCGCCGAGGGTTGAGGTTTTCGATCATAGGATTGGCAAGAGCCGGGTCGGTGACTTTGGCAGGTTCAGGTTTCGATTGTGCCTCCTCGCGCAGTTTCTCGCGAAGCCGTTCGGCCTCTCTATCTCGCTGCTTCTCTCGGCTGCTTTCCTTTTCGCGTTCTCGGTCTTTCCTATCTCGGGTTCGCTCCCGCTCCCTCTCCTTCTCCCCTCGACTCTTATCCTTCTCCCGCTCTCGTTCCTTGTCTTTTTCCTTCTCCTTTTCCTTCTCTCTCTCTCGTTCTCTCCTCCGTTCCTCCCGGCGCTCTTCTCTATCGGTATCGCGCTCGCTTCGTTCGTTGCTAGTGCTTCTCGAATCATGTCCGCGATGGCGAGACTTCTGCCGGTGTTTTCGATAGCCGTTCTCCTTCTCAGCGCCTTCCTGTCCAGCCTGAGCTTTCTTTAGAAGATCTTCTTCTTGCTGTTTCCTATGCATCTCCATCATCACCTCCCGCTCGCGTTCCATTTTCTCCAGCTCCGCCCGTTCCCTATCCATACGATCGAGCTCTCTATCAATCTCTCGCAGCCTATGGATTTTCTCTGGGTCGGAGGCGTCGGCACCCATTACTGGTGTTTTGGGCCGGGAAGAGCCAGCAGTGGGAGCTCCGGCTGGTGAATCGACTCGCGGAGGTCTTGCCTGGATAATCTCAGGTCTAGCACGCGATTTTGACCGCATCCGGGACTTCGATCTATACCTATCAGGCGAAGGAGAGTCACGTCGCCTGCGCGATTTGGCACGTCGGTGCGGCGACGGCGAGCTAGGTCGACTCTTCGCGACGGTTATTCGGTACACGTTACCATCATCTTCAGAAGTCGAGGGTCGATCCGAGGATTCGGGCCCTGGGGTGTGCGCACGATACCGACTCTTAGATCGGTGCCGCCGTCTCCGTTCATCAAATTCGGATCGCTCTTCGGGAGGCTGGTAGTAAGAATAGCCCGGTTCGTTGACCGGCTGAGAGCGCTGTGGGACATAATTATACGCACGCCCGCCCGGTCTCGAGCTCGACGGATGGACGATTGCGGACCCACTGTTCCTGTCCCCATAGTTGTCACGATGATAATACCTGTTGCTATCAGGTTGGTGAACAACGGCGGTAGCATTCGTTGGGAATCTGCTACCCGTCGAACCGCCTAGCGAACCCGTAGACCCTCTAGGATCGGTGCCAAAGGCTTCGGGGGCGACAGATATTCTATAGCGATGCGCGTCCGCTTGATTGTACGAGAACGAGTTAGGCCGAGACTTTGTAGGTCCCGGTCTACCGGAGCCGTTGTACTCATTATCATACCCCCCGGCACGATACGGTGGTTCAGCATCACCGCTCTCTGACGAGCTATGTCGTGAATTAGGAGGGCGGGACTGATGAACAGCTGTTGCCATGCCTGGTCTACGAGCTCCGGCATCACCACCATGGCTTGGGGTTTTCGTTGAGGTTCGCGGGATGGTTCCAGCGGGGACTATATACTCTCCAGAAGGTTTGTAGTAGTTCGGTCCGGCACGTCGTCCACGATTCGACTCGTCATGGATGGGGTATCCATCGGGTCCTATTTCATATCTGGCGTCGCGACCTATATATAAAACCAAATCAGTCCACACGTATGATTTCCAAAATCTCAATGGCCTATATATAAATGTAAACGTAATCAAAAAGAAATTATAAAAGGGGGAAAGGTGCAACTTAGTACAACAGGAGCGCAGCAACATGCGGATCGAGGGATTCGTCTAGAGTCGCTTCTGGTTTCGTGTTGAACCTTATCAGAGGCAATGGCCAAAAGCCGTTAGACGTACCTTCGTAATCCTGCATGTACTGTTCGTACGTTTTGCGTATGTGATTGTGTAGATGAGCAGCAGTTCCGTCATCGTAGCTAAATCTCCTGTTGGGGGGAGGGAATGGGGCTTCCGGTCTTTGCTTCGCGGAGCTCGACGAGGAAACTGCGGGTGAAGGTGGGGGTGGCAGCGATAGCTGCGTGGGTGGTGGGAACGCGCTCGTCGCAGATTGGGGGATGGGAGTCATATTCTGTGGGAACTGGCGGGTGAAATTCGAGATTGGTGTACCCGGAGACGTTATCGCGTAGCGTTTCGGCGGCTGGCTATAAGCTAAGGGAGAAGGGGCGGGGTTCATGGGGTACGAGGGGTATACAGGCCAGGCACTATCAAAATAACCCATACCGTGAAATCCAGATTCTACGGGGCTGCGGAGAGCTCCAGCGAAGGCATGTGAGGGGGCGGAACCGCTTTCAGGAGCGGCTATGTAGCCGTAACCGGTATAGGGAGCGCTGGAGCTGGGGACATCGGTGGTGTAGTAGTGGTTTCCGTTCGGGCCCACGTAGAGGTGGCGGGCTACGTCTTCGGGATATCCGGTGGATCCTGAGGAGGAGGAAGGATGAGAGCTACCGATATGAAGGTGCTGGAGGTGCTGGGCTACGGCGGGGAACTCGTCGGGATCGATACTGATATCGCCCAGCTGAGCGGGTGGCATTTCGGGATGGTAGCCGCCGTGGCCGTACCCTGCCCCGTCTCGGTACGACGACATGGCTGTGAGTTAGTGGCAGAACGCTGCCGTCGGTCTGGGTTTGGATCTAGTCTCGAGTCGGAGTTGGGTTTGTTTCGTTGTGTTTCTAGATGCGGGGTCGCAGATGACAGAATCGGGTGCAGAAGACGCGAGAGGAAACGGAGGTTGGGTGTGTTTCTGAGGCAATATAACAACAACGGCAGACCAAGAAGAAGAGCTCGCTGGGCCGTTCTAGGATGGAAGCAGAATCGAGGCAGAGGGGGGTTGGATCTAGGTCTAATATACAGTCGGCCCCACGATGCAAGCAGGCGATCGGAGGGGGTTAGCTGCCGTCGACGGAGGGGGAAGATTCGAGAAACAGGCGGGTTTGCGGGTTTGCAGGTTTGTGTTGCGGGCGACGTTGCGGGCTTCTAGAAGAAGGGCGGAAGGGAGGAAGGAGGACTGCGATATATACGCCTTACCCAATATGACGTATTCCGACCAAACACCAAAATAACACAGTGTCGATGCCGTGGGATATTGATAATGGCCTCCAGACGGACGGTGAGACGGAGGCAGAAGGGAGCCTATGAGTACGAGTATGCGTATGAGGAGGAGGAGGAGGGGAGAGGCTCAAGGTCAAAGGATAGATGGCATCAAAGAGAAAGGCGAAAACCCGCAGCCGACGTCAACGAACCAGGCCAAAAGCGTAGCAAATTTCAACTCGTCCCTCCTTCTTCTCTCACCCCGGCCTGCCTGGCCTGGCTGCTCGATGGTTCTTTGACGACAGAGCCCCCCTGATACCGTCAGCCCCGCCGCTGGATTTTTAATCTGATGAAAACCCGTACCTGCGTATGAGCGGGCCGCGTGAGAGGGATCTAGACGACCTGAGATTTCAGTATTCCTTTGGGGTGGCTAGTGGGCAGTCCTTTTTTTTTCTTCGATGCTGTGCCATTCAGCGAGGAGGTGCGAGGAGGGGTTTCAGTTGAGATAGTGGTTGCTAGCTAGCTACACTGCCCGGATCCCGCTGGATGGGGGGTGGTCGCAGAAAAGAATCGCTCAAGTTCAGACCGAGAGAGTCATGGAGTCATATGCAGGGCGCCTGTTGAAGCCCGTCATGGCCCTTGTAGCTCGCGCACATGTACCTGCCCGCCGCGACGACGCTGTCAAATACAACGAGAGAGCAAGTGCGCTGTCGGGATGCTGTTTCTTTCCTTGGATCGATGAGCTCCCGTGATATCATCCACATCAGCTCCGAAGTACCGCCCTCGTCCCAACCTGGCCCCATGACGTTGTGTTGTCGATGACGGAAAGTGGGGCTCTCTCTAGTAAGACCGCTACACCCTCTCCGCGACTGAGAGGATTCGGATCAGGCTGTTTCCTTGAAAGACCGCAAGCAGATTCAGGTACCCATCGACGGATGCGGGGGGGAGGAAGGAGGGAAGCGAAAGATCTTGCATATTCAACGAAACCCTCCGCCGTTATGTAATCCACTTCTCCTCGTGCGAGCATCCCAGATGTGGTTTACGCAGCAGATTAATGTGTTGAGGCGACGTTGAGGCCCGTCGCGGGAGATCAGCCGTATCGATAACAGAATAATAGTCTCCCGCGCATTCTGCTATAACTACGTACATTACTCGTGCTACTGCTCTCCCCGACGAGGCCAGTCAGCCAGGTATTTCCCCTCTGGCCGCGAGTCTAATCAGGCTTCCAATTCATATCCTCCAAGCCAGCCGTCGACTGAGCATGGACGTCTGCGCCATCCCCAACAGATTTCGCACCAAAAAAGTAGAATTCCATATCACCGCTGGATCAAATAGCATTTAATACACTCGAGCCACTGCTATAATCGGCCACAGGATCAAGTCCACATGCCAAAATCCCACTGCGAAAATCCGACTTTTTGCGACCAGCTGCTGTACATGACATGCTTGTGCTGCCATACCCACCTGATTTGTTGGATTTTGCTTTTACAACGCAAACTGCGCGCTGACCTGGTCGCCGTCCTGCCTATAACTTTATGGCAAGTAACGGTCATTTCGTTGAGCATGCTTACGTCTTCTCTCTTTCGCAATTTTGACCCTCGTCCCATAGTACATAGTGAAGAATCAAACCGTAAGTAGAGTGGTTTTCCGCTGATAGGATGTTCCCTAGCATAGCCCTTGTTGCGTGGTGGCACAAGGGCGGCTAGTTGAGACTCCTACGTAACAGCAAAAGGCAGAGAGGATAGTAAGCCTGTCTTCCAGCCCTGTTTATTCAACGGCATAGAAAGTGATCACCTGGCGTTTAACGAGTCCAAGCGAATAATTTCCAGGAAGCAAGTCTCAATCTAAATCTGCAGAGATATCCATCAAGTTGTTCCATCAACATAATTTCGTAACATGCAAACGTGCCTAACGATCGGCTGGATAATTCTGTAAATCTAAGTGCATACTACGGTGCCTTTTACAACCTCGATACCCTTCCACACTCTTCAGGAAATACAGCCCCGGTGTAGTTTTAAGATGTATCGTCAAGCCTCGGTCCCCGTACATCTAGATGGATGCCCGGCCTAGCCCATACGTGATATCTATCAACCCCGCCCCCGGTGCCTGTAACGCCTAACTTCAAATTCCCTTCCCTATCCCTCGCAAAATGCAACTTTAGAGTTTGTTCCAAATATATTAAATCTGCCTAACGCATGGTTGTACATGCACCCTGACCATAAATTCGCGATCAAAAGGAGAAGCTGATAAAACATCCAATTTACCCTCCCCGCCCTCTCGCAATCCTAACTTATCGTCGCATGGCTACCGCACCCGAGATACTGCACAAATGACTCGCGCTCGACGCTTGAAACACGGTTCACTCAAGCCAGAACTCTATACACATCTCCCGTCAAACTAACCAGGTACACTCGAACCTGCGTCGACCTTCTCCCCCGTTTAAACCCTTTATCACCAAAATGAATCCTACGTCACACACACCCGCGGGTTCCTGAGTACATTTCCGGTCTCGGCTACCCCTCCTCGTTCCCCTCGTTAAGGTTCTAGACCCTATGAGACAGCTTCCCATAACCTTCCCGAATCTCGAGTTTTTAATTTAAATCAAATCTACCGCATCTCTCAACAATCCAAATTCCTTTGCATAAACCCCCCGCTCTCCCATCTGCCACGCACGCATTGAGAAACAAAAACGTGTCATAACAAACAGGATATATATGGTTTCACAAAAGCAACCTCCGCATTCCAACAACAACAAAAAAAGAGAGTTCGTTATGCATAAACGCTAAAGGGGATGCCCTTGAAACACATAACGCATGAAATCACAACCCGGGCTCGGCTACAGAAAAACAAGCATATATAGATGTCTACACAAGAAACAACATATCCCTGGGTTTACCGATTATGCACGGTGCATCGCTACCTAGATCTTGAATGGGGTGGCTATACCCCGAACCCTGGGGTAGGAGGGTGTCAGGCCCGTCTGTTGATCTGTCTCGGGGCGGTGTGTAACCATACTGGTAGGATGGAATACGAAGTGTGAATACATATGACATAGATGTTAGATTACACGAATATTGATGTTCGTTTCTAATAGCTAATTCCAACATATCTAACGGAGTTCCTCTCCAGTTATTCTAAATATTCTGTACAGTTTAAATCATATTTACGTCAACTAGGTGTAAATCCATATATTAGACTTAATATATGCTATGATTAATTCTTATCTCCGGTAGGATCACCATCATTAGGATCAATTCAATCATTTTATAATCTATAAAAGAAATATAAACCGTATTGCCAAATTCAGTAAATACTGGCAGAACTGGCTATATCATTCTTGTAGACACCAGATATCTCAAAGCGACGTCATTCTTGTCCTCTCGAGACAACTTGCGAAGTATAATCATGACACGCTCTTATAGGCTTGCACGCTGCCGATAGCCAATCCTTTCCTCATCCATCACATTCGATTGAGAACACTTTTTAAAACCTCATACGAAGGAGGTATCCGAATCCTCCCATCTGCAGGATGGGTAACACAAACACGCACCAAGCCTTCGAGAAGGTATTTTAAATGCGAAGAAAGGTAAATATCACGAGACGATCATCCGTGATTGACACTCTCAACCCACAAAACAACAGAAGATGGGTGTTTGCCTCTCTCCGTCTCTTTCTTCGTTTTCCCTCCCTCTCCGTTCCTCTGGGACCTCGGAAATCTTGAGAGGGGAGGAAAAGGGGAGGATCCTCACTCCCCAACCCTCGTAAAGGGAAAGTTCGAAATAGTCTGTTCTCCGGAAAGCGGATCGTCGACGCAGGGGATTCCATCTTTTCGTTATTTCCCCCTTCTCTCTCTACCCGTTATCAACGAAAATTACATTCTCCATCCTCCACGTGGTACCAGAAGAAGGCGAAACCAGACGTCCCGAGAAAACTCGCGATGATCTCCCCTCAGGTCTCAACTATCTCCCGTGGATATCCATCGCAAGCGTGGGTTTCGGAATCACTGTCGATCTTGCGAGCGCTGAAGGAATATTACGCTTGCATGTTCAGCTATTGGGTCCGAGATATCACAAAATTTCACATTAACATTACATTACATTACACAATCCAAAGGTGTCATGTCAACGAAAGAAAAATATATCCGGTTTTCCATCCTACATACCGAGTACGAAGTGATAACGCGGCGCAAAAAAATCCTTCCAAAAGCCAACATCGCAGGTCCAGTCGGATTGCAACGTTCGCATGAAGGGGGGTCCTTGTAAGAAAACGGGGGGCATTCACGAGGGCAAAAACACGCACTTGCCGCTGCAGCTAGCTAGCTAAGTCAGTAGGTATATAGATACCAAACTAGACCAATGTGCCCGTTGTCGTCGGTGGTCGCGCTCGTCGAAGGTATGCAGGGCCAATAGCAGCGCGAGCGACACAAGATATCCACAATCGTCGTGCATATTCCGTCGTCGACAAGCAGCCATCCCGCGTCGCCCCTCATCCTTCATCAATTATATCCCCTCCCTTGCTAACGCATCGCGATATTTCCCTCCGCTACTGTGTGGAAGCAAAAAACCAATATGCAGGCAAACTTTCAAGAGCTGCTCCACCTTGATAGCTAGCCAAATGGTCTCACTCGCAGCAGCAGCAGCATCAAGCCGAAGGGTTCAACAAAAAAGGTTCGAACCACCAGCTTCGCATGCGCGCGAGCGCAGGCAAAAGGCAGTGGTAAACTAGGATCCGTAAGATTATTCGTTGTTCGAGTGGTTGGTTCTCCACAATCGTGCGTCGTAGATCTTTACCGTTCAGCGATGCGCCGAGGAGCAAGGTGGGAAGCAGAAAGAGACTAAAAGCACGGGACTTGGTGAACACACGCATTAACAGCTGCAAGCACGAAACGAACGGATTGTAATCGTGAACGTAAAAACAAAAGAAAAAAGGTTCGAAGCTAAGCTTATCTTGCAAATAGTTTGAATCACATGGAGATAATGAATAAAATACAACCTCCTGCTGAATATTATGAGAAGCAGAGGAAGGGGGGGCTTCGAAGCCGACCCGAGTGGGGAATATTAGCTATATGCGCTCAGCTCTTAAGAAAGGTCCTGATATCTTGTTGCAGAAAATACTAGTGTGGAGCAAAGCGAGCAAGCAAGAATTCTACTTGCCAATTGGCGCTCCTCCGTCAAAATACCCCAGTGTTTGATTTTTGTTGGCGCCCCCGCAGAACCACCTCTGTCGTAGGTCCTCATCAATCTCACAACAGGGCACGCCGAAACCCCAAATCGGCTGGACAGAAAGGGCGTCGAGACTAGAAACAGCGAAATATCTCCGAAGATGCTTCCGGGTTAGCTCATCGCGGAAAAAGGATCCCGGGGGAACCCAACTCATTCGCTGCCAGAAGCAGCGACAATGTCGGCGTCAACTAGCGGGGTGTTTCAATTTGATACACGGATGACCAAGTGTCAATTAACGTTTACTATCTAATGGTTCGCGCACAAGACAAGACCTCTCCCGTCATTTCGGTCGGCAGTGGCTTTTCGGCTAAAAAACAAAATTGTCAATCAAAAGGAAAGAACAGGAAAAAGAACAGTCTGACATCTTGTGAAAGAGCAGATGATGCTTGTGATGATGATATTGGATCAAGCGCGACTGCTAGGCAGCAAAGCTCTCAGCACCTTTTTCTTCCTTATCTCCCTAGGGAAGCGCAAAGCTGGCAGTGCACACCCCCCTGTGTCTGCCGCTTTAAAACTCGAAGATTAAGCGGCATGTTCCGCCCGCAATTAACTACCATGCATGAAATTCCAAGAAGTTTGCTCTCTCTGTACTGATTGTGTGCTCGCGATTTGATTTGCTGAGATAATGTACACTGCGTATCATTGTTCCGGTATCATTGCTTATGCTGTCCAACGTGATCTATCCGCGTACCAGATGTCTCTCGTACTTTTTTTTTTTTAAACCCTCGTACGGGAGTACAAAAGCGCACTTCGATTTTGAGAAGCTCAGCTCTCGTCGCCCTTACTGAATTGAGAACACATCGATGTGTGCGCTGTGCCAAAAGCAGCAAAGATGCAGGTGTCGTTCGATGACGTCATGTGGGTCGCTGTGCGCTCCGTTGGGCAGTGTTGCCCTTGCTGGCAGATTTGGGGGGTGAAAACTTGAAGCGAGAACCCTTTGGGAATTCGCTGCGTTTCAAGGGGCTATCTTCAATTATCGATTCCCTGCCGCTTTTTTCGCTGTCTATTTTGCTTTTCTTTTTCTTTCAGGTGGATATCTGCTCCCGCACCGAGTCTGTGTCTCAAGATATCGAATCTGGGCTTGGACAGGGCTTGGGGGCGGAGAATTTGTGCAATCGCTCAGCGCAGGGCACGAACGAAAAGCCAGATCCAGTTTGGACTAAATTGAAGGTTGAAGGTTAGGTCGGGATGGGCTGGAGCTTGTTCAAGCAGGAAAAACCTGGCTGCAGCGGTTGGTTAACCTACACCTAAATATACTATAATTCTACTCCACAAACCCTTTTTATCAAAGTGGAGCTGAATAGAGCTTGTGGTCCCAATATCGATACGAAGAAGGTTCAAGCCAAACAACGTTAACGTTCGCTTGAGGCTGCCCGACATCCGTGGATACACCATCATACTTGCGATTTAGCCTATGTGTGTCAGAGGCGTTTTCTGCAAGAATGTATATTCTTAGAATCTAGAACCTGTAGACCGATTCTCCACACACCTTCACCAAGTTTTTTTTATCGCGCGTTGCCCTTGCTGGGTATGGCGGCCTTCTTACTAATGCTGAAAGACAACCGAGAGAAAAAAAACTTGGTGATTTCAAGCGACCCGAGTTCTGCAACTAAGGGAGGCGGATGGAGAAAAAGTCGACGTGTTGAAGCGGTGAACGAAAATGTAATTCGAGATTCCAGCGAAATCTACTCTAACGCCGCTGGAACACGAAAATTTGGCAAAGTGGAAACCAAGGGATTGTTCTATTTTAGTTCTCAGCGGCGCCGTCGGGAACGCGTGCGTCGCAAAGGAAACAATAGAAAGACATCGATCCTGTTCGACACGAAATGGAGAAGGCAAGAATCAAGCAGGTTTCCTGCGATGCGACCGTCGTGTTGGCGAAGGGAGGCCGAACTTGCATGAAGGGTCGTTTTTTAGGTCCGTTTGCCGCATTCACTGCCGTGCTTCCAAATAAATCACTTGACCAGAAAATTGAAATTTGGATTTTGAAGGCCCCATTTCAAGAACCCACAACGGCGAAAAGCTTTAAGCCAAATGCGGTGTCGGAAACCAGCAAGACAAAATATGGAGCAATCCGGAAAACCTGCCTGTGATTGAGCCATGGGAGGGATCATGAGTTGCGACTGTAACGGCAGAGCGTTAACTTCGGAAGGCTGGAGAGCTTCCGAAATGCGGAACAAACCTGGTGGTTGCGGTGGTGGTGGTGGGACCGGGTCTGAAACGCGTACACGCACTCCCTCCATCTCGAAGCTGGGCCAAGTGGACAGACAACCCGCAAACCGCCCTTTCTGACTCTGAATGATCGGTTTATCGACAAATCGGAAAAGGCTCAGTCATTCATGTGTAAGATGCCGGGTAAAGAGATGCCCATTGGCCACTGTTCATGTATTCGCTGCTTGTAATCTTAATCAGGCAGCAGCGCATTCTTGCCCTCTGCCGCTGAAATGCTCTCCTTGCCTCTGGTCACAAACTCCGATTTCAGCAGAAATCGATTTCACGGGCTATTATTATAGTATGCACCGTCATATGCAGTTGTTATTTTTCAACTTGTCCTTGTCTTCCCTCACGTGAGAATGAGAGGTTCGAATTTACCGTTTGTTCGGAAAATTGGCGATTGTCAATCATCCTTAAGGCAGTAACGTAGCGAGAGTGTCCTTCGGCAGGGCGTTTTTTGCTTGCATTTAAAATTTACTAGGCGGTCGTTGTGGGGATATACACACGGGCGCACGCTCGTTAATTGATCGTTAATCGTCAGGCTAAGGCAAGCCCCATCTGCCTCGAAATGAAGTTTTGCGGATCTTGCAGTTTAGCGAAGAGGCTAAGCTCCTGAACAAACATCGTGATCATGGGTTTTGCGAGAGAGCGTGAAGGGTTCTCCCCGGGAGGCAAAGGAACACCAAACAATAAGGATGGGCCCGGGTTATGTCGAAGGCTCCGGTACACGCACGGAGGATAATAAATCAGAGAACTGTAGTGGGCCTAATGTGCCGTCCCCCCCATCCCATCCCCTCCCCTCTAATCCTGACCTTGAAATATTCGAAATCTAGATGGTGAAATATTGCAGAATTCTGCTAATTGCACCTAAACCTTATCGAGGATAACTTGACAAGAAGAGCTTGGGCTTCTCTCGCCCTGAGCTTCTCCACAGTTGCCAGATGACACTATTGAAACAAGGCGGGCTAAGACGTATCCTGGCCTCATCATAGCGCTTCAGCTTAGGGTCGAAAGTGTCGACAGGTCATTGCGCCGACGCAACCAATACCCTCGCAAGGCTTTGTTTCTTCCGGCACCGAAACATTTCTTAGCGTACCGCCCCCACTACAATATTTTAGCTCCGAAGAATTCGCGCGCTAGACGGATGTGTTGAAGGTCCAAATTTGTGATCAGATGGTGCCCTAACTTTTACGTAGAGCAATCAAGACACAAAATAACCTAGGCTTCTCGCAGGCGACTGGTTTGTCAGTCGGGATCTATTTCCTGCGAGGCGTTTTGAGGCTTGCATAAGTCCAGATCTAAAGATGGAGTTTACTCAACAAAAAGGGATGAATCGCGAACTTTGTTCCGATGACCATTAGTACAGAATTTTATTTAGGTCCAGACTCTTAACAACCTGCATAGTATATGCATAGCTGCAGCTATTCTGCCGCCAAGGTTGGAGACACCATCTCTTGCAGCTGCAAACCAACAGAACCCTTCGAACAGACAGCTGTCCGAGAAGCGAGAGAGGAAGAGCACAACAGCTGACGAATAAATAATTGTCCAGACGCATTTGGGTATTTTTGCTCTGAGTTTGCTGCGCCTGATCCTGTTGCCTGGAAATTCAAATAAAGAGCATCTTCCTAGCTCACATTTCAAGGTAATTCGCTGTAAAATTATGATATTACCACCAAGGAAGTAATCTCGAAAGTCCTTGGGGCATCTAATGTTGAAACCGGGACAGGACGAAACAAAGCTGGCATGGCAGATGCTCTCGAATGTCCTTCAAACCACGGCGAATCGCAGAATTAACAGCGCTGTGTTAATGCTCCTATTAATCTATAAGATCACAAGGGTGTGTAGTGCCCTTACTCGCTCGCGATAATACGCGCACTTGAACAAAAGGTACTTGCTTCACACATTTGCTCTCGTGCAATCAGCAAGTTACTCTGTTGTACAGGTAAACCCCCAAATCGCCAAGCCGTCTTCTTTTGATATTGTGTAGGGGCGGAAGAAGGATATTATCCCAGGGTCTGTATCGTAGCTGCAGATCATTACCCGAAAGATCGCTTGCTGCCATTCATCCTTACTAGCGGCAAGCCACCAGATTTCGAGGTGTTCTCGTTCAAATGCAACTGCAACCTCAACACAAATCACGCCCTTGGCGGGTGCTTTTTTCGTCTCGAAGGAGGTGGGTGTTCGGATTCGGACATGGGACTATCGAGATTCGAGTGGTGGCGTTCGGTGAACCGGGATCGAATTGGCGGACTATGCTGCATTGGGCCTGCGCAGAATCTCGTTTTGGTCTGATGGCTTTTTCCGAGCTAATGCTTGGCGCACACCACAAAAATGTGGACGCAGTGAAAGGACAAAAACTTGTTTTTGGTGCTGCACTGTTCGGACTTTGGGCTCTGAGCGCACCACACTTTATTTTTGGTTGATTTCGTGATAGTGTCGGCCGCACTTTTTTGTTTTGTCTTTCGCTCTCTTTTTCCTTTCCGTTCGGCAAAGTTGGTGTGTTCAGAAAGGCTAGTTGGATCCGGGAGTTTCACAGGATTAGCATCACAACAGCATCACAACAGCATCATATTAGCATCATAGCAAGCATCTAAGTGTCATTTAGCAAACTTTCTGGTGCACCCCCCTTCCTATCATAAATGATAATATTACACGATATAGTTGCTCTCTTGCCCCTTGAGTGTTTTTAATGGCAGGTTACTATATTTTTACTTGTCACTATAGCGTCATAGCGCTGCCAAAAAAGCCGCACAAAAGCCGGCTTTCTGACTTTCAAGCTTGTATTTGCCGTCAGAATATCAAGATAGCACGCGCTCAAGAGCTCTCTCTGCAACTGGTGGCTCGAGATACTCCCTTTGGAAATGGAGCACAACACAGCTGCACACCTTGCAGCTTACCTGCCAGCACTCTGCACCAAATCGTGAGAATATTTGTGCATTCATGACGATATGGCAATTTTGACTTTACCATGAAAGATAGCTCAAATTGAAGCTTGACGTAGCATTCAAATCATAAGCGAAGCTTCCTGATACTACATCTCGTCATCGTTAATAGATAAACTTTTTAAGATCGCCAGACATCGCGGTAAATATGTTACTCTGGCAGGCAATGAGCTGCTTAAGCAATGCGCGAAATAGTGATTAACCTACTAGCATCATCGACTATCTGATGGGAAGCTTCCCTTCTGATCTTCAGGGACCCCGAAAGTGTTGCTCCCCGGGGCCAAGCTGTCAACGTATGTGGCTGTAGTTGAACTACTATCTAAATTGGTCCAAACTGAAAGATAGTTGTCACGTTGTAAATTGAGCTTTTAAGTCGGATAAGCCGGAATCAGCTCGTATTGTTCAAACGTTGTTGCATATATTCCACGGCATCTGAGCAGCTCCACCGACGAATGCATGCATATGCCGACGGACATGCTTCGAAACCTCTATCGCGCTGCTAGCTAGCACCGCCGTCGCCCTTGCAATCAGAAGAAATAAAGCTAAATCGAACCCCTCCGGTATCCACAATACAGCCATATTTGAGCTACATTAGCGCATCGAGGGAAAGGGGTCAGGTCGTCTTAAGCCGTACTTGGCGATATTCTCCTCGTCATCGGTCTTCTTCCTCACGTCTTTTCGTCGCTTATATTTGCAAACGTTTTTGCGGGGATTCCGGGGTGCACCCGTGGTTGCCAATGTGTTGTCGCCCGTGGTACAGAACGCCACCTCCGGGGAGCAACTCGAAGCCGCAAGATGTGCGACGATCCATGTCCGATCTCCCGCGGTGAGCATTGACCCCAACGCAGCAGCCAAAGATGATGCGGCCCCTCACGTCTATCGCCCTCGACTCCCTCTATCTATAGCCATGGTGCCCAAAAAAGAACTCCCTCGATGGACGACAGTGAGTCGTATCGCGATAGCCGGATTTTCGTGCGCAGAGCGACAGATGTTCAAGCTGGCACTGGTATCCTATAGGGCGTAGGGCGTAAGGCTGGCAGAGGCGGGCTTCAGGATCTCCTCAGGCGACATGTTTATAAAGACGACCGCCCTTCGGATCTCCGGTATCCTCTGCGGCCGTCGAGTCTCTACCGGTACATCCTCCTGGCTACTCTCGGCTTCTCGTTCTTATTTTGCGTTAGAAAGATCCAGCACCGACAGATCACCCGATCGCGACTCCTTGCAGCTAGGCAATACGCACCGGCGCAGTGCTATTATTTCCAATTCGCCCAACAAATATCCTATCTATACGGTGGATCACAAAAGGTCAACCGCAGTATACAGCGATTGGCGGTTGCGTCTTCAATTGTGTGAGTAAACTCCCGCTATATTTGCTGCAAGCGATATTGTCATACTGCACTCTCCCTCTCTTGAACTCGATGTCTTTCACTGCCCTCTTTCCTTGAGGATTAAAAAGAAAAACCCGAGAAGAAAAATGTAATGAAGTAGCCTAGAGGGTCTAGAAGGACTCCGCGGCATAGACAAACCGTTCACCGAGCTGGCGCCTGGTTTAGAACGGAATTGCACCTTTGAAGATCTTAATTGATACATGATATATATTCTAACTTTTTTTAATCTGAGGGTCTTGTGATTTTTATAATTTGAAGCCGACAGCAAAAAAAAGTTTCTAGGGATTTCGAACCCGCTTTCATCAAAGCTGTAAACCCGGCTACAGATACCCTGCAGTTGAAGGTGCGTTCGCGTCGAATTATAAACGTTTGATTTTATCTGAAGCCTCCACAAAGCTCCCTCCCCACCTCTTGCGATATTGTGCCGCAGCCGTTTCATGCGTGGGCCTGGATATTGCGTCCTAGGCTGTTGTCGCCCAAGCTTTTTAATTCATTTATTTCATTCGCATCGAAATTTTCTTTAATTTGCTATATCGAATGAATATTGGGTTTAGGGGATTGCATGGGTCTACCGTCTGCCTCTGAATCGCACCGGAGAAAAGGTTACTTTTCTGGTACAAGGTTATACAGACGAACCCGGAGCTGCATCATAGGTGCTCTCCTGTGTCGCCCACATGAAGAAGCAGAAGCACACACACACACACACACACACATAACAGACACGGAGACAAGGGGCAAGAATGAGGTTTGTGTTTCGGCGGCGACACGAAAAATGCCCTTTGCAGCTTGGCCCCTCCGTGAGGATGCAAAAAGAGGCCGATGATGCTTCTGAGAGGACCTTGCCTTTCGGAAGGTCCTTCTGCAAGCAAAAGGTTGGGCTGTCTGCCTGCCTTGTCCGCCGACTCCTGCGAACGAACGAAAGCTTTTCGTTCCCTCGGAGTGTGGTGGGTGTGTGTCGGGGCACCAGGGCAGAGGCCTGTGGGCAGCCTGTGGGATGGTGGTGTGCTGGTGCCGCGGGCCATGTTTACTTTTTCGGCTCTTACCCATGCAAAGTCCAGGTCAACCACAGCGTCATAGGTCTTGGTAGTCTCACGCCAACCACCCCTCGAAAATCTCGGTTGCTGCAATTTTGCATCATCAAAGAAAAGAAAAGAAAAATAGCCCCAATAGTTAAGGGTCCTCGAAACCATGCAAGCGCAGAAGGGAGGCCCATTTGAATGTGGGCACAAGAGGGAAAGGGAACAAGCAGCGATGCGGAGCAGGTCTAGTGATCTAGCGGCGTCCTCCCGGCCCTGGCTTTGCATTTTACACCTTTTCCCTCAAGATTAGTCCTAATCGGTACACCATACTGCGTTTGATTGGGCTTTGAGACTGGCGTCCTTTGAGATCGGGAAAGTATCTCGCAGCCTAGGACCCGAGCAACGAGACCTCCAACTTTGCGCGGTCCAATTTTTCTGCTGCTGCTTTGTCGACCGAACCATTTTCGACCCCTTCCTTATTATTGCTTTTCTTTATTTCTTTCCCTACTTCTGTTTTCTTTTTTATCACTTTTTCTTTTTCTTCCCTTTTTTCTTTTGTCACCGAGTACTTTCTTTTTCACATTACTTCTCCCTTGAACTTTTTTTTTTTGCCCACAACATCGAATTGCCTCTTCCCAAAAGCAAAAAGGTGATTTCGAAGGGGGAAGAAAACCTGCTTTACGAATAGTAAGCTGTTGAAGCACACGCCGGGCGGAAATGCCAGAGTCCAAGCTGGCAGCGGCGCCATTTGGGAGTTAGCATCCGATCTAAGAGCTTGTCCGTTTGCTTCTGCTTGAATCTATAAACACCTCCTTCGTTCCAGTCGCTTGATTTGATTTTCTTCCGCAAGCCCATTTAGCATTGCTATCAAAGACACACAGATACTTACCGAACAAAGCCGACAGAGAATCATCATCTTCCGATACGTTAAATTTTATTCTTATCACTATCGTCGTCCCTACCACTTTTCTCACCGCCGAGATTCGAAACAAGTTTTTGCAATTACGGACCATCGCCAGTGTCTTCCCAGTTTCGCGGAAGATTGACACAGTAGCTTGCACCAGTTGCCTCATCGATCTGCCTGGTAAAGGTGCTCGCACGTTGCTTAGTCTCTTAGTCTCAAAGGTAAATCTTGCTCTTCGCGGAAAATGATCGCTTGTTCTCTTTTCAACGCAACACACCGCCCACATTCCTTCCCCGTACGTTTTTGCACATACAGAGAGTACGAGTACGTACCTACAGACAGACATACATGCACTCGCACAAGTCCGCATTGCCCTTGTATCCCCCCCGTCCCGCCTCAGAAAAATAAAATAAATATGCCAAAAACTTCTGCGGCATATATATGATGCAGACACATCTTCAAGGGAAAGATAGCTTAAGGGTCACATTGTTTGCCGCCTATGCAAGCGCAATATAGCCGATAGAAAACAAAAATCCTGTGCGGGTTTTGTCATCTATCTGGCTTTCTGCTTGGGGCTCGTCGGTTCACATATTTTGTGATATAACGGGCAGTCGCTTCCCCATAAACCTGGGCTATTTCGAAACGGCCTAGGTCGACCTCACAGGGAACATCATCGACTGATCGACGGTCCCAATCCAAACAAAGACCCTGAAGCTCACTGCCACCTTGAAAATAACTTCTTGTCTTTCGTCATCGGGCAGACAGAGGGCATGTCAGCTGCATTGTTAATTCATTTTGTGGGCTGGCTTCCCTGTATGCCTCTTGTCAGGAAAAAAAGGAAGGCATTCCCATACTCCATCACCGACTGGCCCTCCATAGCTCGGACGCTTGTCGATCCCTAGCGGCTTTGGGGGAAAAAGCCTCGAGGAAAAGAATCTGAGACGGGCCATCCGAACCACTCTTCATACGTGCAGTAGGAGAGGCTTGTTTCCTTTTTCTATCTTTGATATTCTTTACTTTTTCTTCTTGAAGATTATTTGCTTGTTCCCTTTCCTCTCCCCGAAGCCTGGTCCGGTACGTAGTGCATCTGCTTGCTTGCTTGCTTGCTTGCTCGCTGGCCAGAGACATTACTCCATCATAGAGGGTGGCGGTTTCCCATTATCAAGAAAGGAGAAAGTGTGAGAATACCAGATACCTACGTCGAAAGGGGATACCCGGATTATCGAATTATAAACCGAACGTTGTTTCCCGATTTTCCCACATCTTCTCTTTCTTATTTATTTAAATTTTTATTTTAACGAAAAGCTTTGTCAAGAAAGTTAGTTTGTGTGCAACCATACTGAAAGCATACATACACTCCTACAAGGTATTAAACTGATCAACTGCCCATCGTTTCTTTGCAAGTCATCTTCCTGTTCCTGCTATCTGTCTGTCTTGTCTGCCCATCAGTCCTTCTACTTCCCTTTGGTATACTCTGTTATCCTTTTCGACTTTTGCGAACACCTGGTTTCTCAAAAGCTTGTACTTTTTGATATATGCGGACCCGCGCACAGGGACACGCTATACATAGATCACCCACCAGCGCCAGCTTCCTGGGGCGATCCTAGAGGCTTCGGATACCTCGCTTCGTATATTGTTTCTTCTACTGTTATTATTGCACAGGGTCTGTCTCAATGCGCTGTTAGACTACTGCACACTCCTCATATCTTTCTTGCCCTCTGTTTCTATTTATCTGTTTATGCGGTTTGTGTGGACTCGAGATTGACAGGACATCGCGACTATCAGGGACCGGAAACACACCTTATTTCTTACATGCCAACCTCACCCGCAACACACACAACAACTACTTATATATCCCTTGGTGCCCACCTTCCTCCAACACCATCATCATCAACATCATCAACATCATCAGCATCATCGACTGCCTGATCTCTCGATAATCCACTGGGACAACAGCCATTTCGACTTGCTCTTCACGATAATCAGCCGCTTGTGATAGTCCTGGATCTGGCTATCGTAGCTTCTTGTTCACCGCCTGCATCCCGTTCTGTCTCGATCTTCAGTGATCGAACACCAACACCGCCAGAGTTGTTCTCGTTTATATAATATATCCACCCCAAAATATCCAAAATGGACCCAATACGACAGAACAGCCACGTCCAGCAGCAATTCCCATACGGGGCTGCGACTGGTGCTCCTTCGGACCCTTCAAACTATGGTGCTGCCGTGCAGTTCTCGGACCCCTGGAAAGGTGGTGCGCACCCAACCTCTGCCCCGTACGGTGGCATGGGTTCATCACTAGGCGCACAGAATGACTTGTCTGCCCTGAAGCAACCTCTTCGCCAGAACAGTGTGTCCTCATCCTTCGATCAGATGTCTCTTAGCATTCCAACATCCAGAGCATTATCCTCACAGAACCTCTATCAAACAGATTTCATCCCTAACGCTGGCTTTGCTACCACCTATGCCGACCAGCCGTCGACTTCTTCCCCGACTGCTCGTGCTACAAGTTATGGAATGAATGGATACGGTTCATACGACCAGACATCCAAGAATAATCTGTATAGCCTCCCATCCTCCCTCATCGATGACCGAAGACTGTCCCACCCTTCACTCATGTCTCCCACTTCTTCGATCATGGACTCACAGTTGGAACCTCTACGACAAAGACACTCGTCTTTGGTAGATTACACTAGACCGGGTGTCAGTAGCGGAACTTATCCGACTTCTGACGCCCTCGATTCCGCTCGCGGAATGCTCGCTCTCAACCAAAACGCCACCCGTTTCAGTCTGCCGCACGCGGGTCACCGAACTTCCAGCTCGGCTTCGTCCAGCAGCTATTACCCACAGTCAACCAGCTCGTCAATCTCATCCGCCAGTTCTTATCCTTACTACTCTGGCTCGATGGACTCGGCTGGAACCGACATCACCTCGATCTCTGATATGTACGACGCTGCCCGTCCTAATCTGCCTCGCCCGATGGGCCTCATTCATAGTCAGATGTTGTCACATCAGTCTGGCCAGGCGGCTATGATGGGTCAGTTCAACAGCAGAGTTCAGTCCAACACTACCAAGAAGCACAAGTGCAAGGTCTGCGATAAGCGATTCACTCGTCCTTCTTCTCTTCAAACCCACATGTACAGCCACACTGGTGAAAAACGTAAGTTGACATGTTCCCGCACGGATAATTTTGTGTTGTCGGGCTAAAGCTAATATTTACTTTTCTTCTGAAAACAGCATTCGCTTGTGAGGTAGAAGGATGCGGACGACAATTCAGCGTTGTTTCCAATCTTCGACGACACAGAAAAGTCCACAAGGGACACTCTGATACTGAGACCGTTAGCAACGCCGGCAGCGTGTAAACTTGGGACACACTTTTCTGTTTATACCGATCTTCCGGTTTTCGTTTCTTTACCATTTCTTTGGGTCCTTACAAAAAAAGCCTACCTCTTCTGGAAAGGGATTTGATAAACCTCTTCCTTTGTTTTTGTTCTTCTCGGCCACAGTCGTCGGGAACGGGGATCAACAACCTTAACGACCACACCACATCAAACATCCTAACGATCGCTACCTATTTCATTTCGAATCGCTTTTATTTTTCTTACGGGGATACAAAAATAACTAGACGGTGGTGCATATCGATTTTTCTTTTCTTATACCAGTCACTCCCGGACTTTTTTCAATTCTATTTCGAAAATAAAATCGGTCGGGGGAGGGGCCAGTTCATGCTCTCTGCGCCTACCCAAAACTTCCACCCACACCACGACCATCAACTACGCCCTTTCCCTGACCGATCTTTGCGATAATATACCCACCCCTATTTTTGATGGCTGGATTCAATCGCTCAACTATAAAACTTTTTAACTTTTCTATGTACATTGTTTTTTTTTTTTTTTTTTCTTTCCTTTGTGGGTTTCTCATCGCTTCTTTTGCTCTAGTTTTGGTTTTTGTATAACAATATTCTCAGGTTTTTCAGAATGTGCTATTGCCTTTAACTGGTTTTTACTGCCGGGGGTCTGGGACTGTTGTCGACTTTTTAATTTCTTGGAGTTCGGGGTGTTTTTTGTCTTTGTGCTCTTGTTTTGCCCTGGATACCTAGGCCTTGCTTTAAAAAAATATCTTCCCCCTCCACTCCCAAGTTTATTGAAGGGGCGGAGGGGATGGGAAGGGGATGTACACATATCAAACTAAAGGGCATCCTGATAGCGCTAAAAATGTTGAACAGACAGACATGAATAAAATACACAGAACTTGTCTGGTTCTTACTACTATTCAACTCTTCACACGTAGCCGTTGTAAACATTAAGTGACAACTACGAAAGGCAGTTTGATGCGAACAATATAATATTGATATTGATATTAACAAGGCTATTGCAAACCGGCATGTACGCCTTCTTTTTTGGTTGTTGTTTCTTTTCGCTAAACGGTGGCAAAAAAGCCACACCTTGTTTTTACGACTGCAGTTAATGGTGTTGTTGTTTCCTGTAGACGTAGCCGACAGGAAGATTGAAGGATGCGGTGGATTCGACCTCAACATGCAACATATTGATCCATGATTCATGAACCTGGATTCCCCCACACGATTGACCAAGAGTCGAGTCTACCTTTCCTAGCCCTTTCGATTTCTTGTAGCCCACTTCAAGGCGGAAATTATCACGAGTTCACTAGTTGCGTTCGTTCACCACTCGATCTTCCTCGGCGTGTTTCGATGTTTCTGACTGGATAGGACCGATGGACACCAGCTAGGATTGGGATTGAGACAGAGCAAAAAGACCCGATCGCGGTCTCCACTTCTTTTCCCTACCTTTACCTTTTTCACCAATACTTCCCAGCAGGGCTCCACATGGCGTGAGGTAGTTTTCCTTGTTCAATCATGGATTCGCCGGGTTAATACGACTGAAGGAATACCAAGCTTTTAATCCGCGGCTTCCCCGCTGTCTATCACAGTTTCAGCTGGTGAGTTTACATGTTGTGCACTGTGCATGTAGGCCGATTGAAGATTTTTTTCTCTAAAGCTTGCAGAGTATATGCAATCTTCAAACATACGATGCATCCCTATTTTTCTCGAAAGAGCCGAGTAAAGTAGCGGCATCTGGCATCAAAAGACCAAGTCTGCCTCATCGGAGGAAATGATAATAAAAAATATTTTTCACCGGCCACGGCGAGGAAAACAGAGTAAACCTGCGAGAAGAAAGAAATATCTGCTCTTTCGCCCCTACATTAATCCCCTTTCGGTTCACACCATCTTTTTTTTTCCTGCTTCAAGTGTGCGCAAAAAAGGTGGCTTCTGCAGCTGCCTGGTCGTCCTCTTACTTACTTCGCCCTGGTTTCGGGAAAAGAAAACAAATGAGGGAGTGTGGGTTTAGTTTTCACCGTCGATCATTTACTCTATTTGTCGATAAGTATGCGGAAAACACATAATTCTTCAAGAAAGAGCCCCGAATCGATGGGGGCGGGCAAAAAACAACCTTCGAAGATGAAGGAAGAGGCCCTCTGCATGGGGGTTAGGAGGTCCCCTTTCGCTGAGAGATTCTGCTAACTGGCTAGGATATATGTCATGTCATGTTTGTCTCGGGTCTTCCTCTCGAGTCGAGAGCGAGAAAACAAGTTAAAATCTTACGAATTAGGGCTGTTGCTTCCGCTGTGTTAGCACTATTCAATTTCGGCGTATTGGTTTTTTGATGGCAAAAGTCGAAAAGGTAATCTTTAAATGGAGACGATCGGCCGGTGTGAACAGACAGTTAAGCAGGTAAGGCTATCTAACTCTAGGATCAAGATGCATTGTAGACGCCCATGTGTTGGACAATGCGTGCAGTAGGTTGGGGGAAGCCGGAGGAGGGAAAAAACGCTAGATCGTCATCGTGCATGCACGTTCGCCTCAGCATGCTGGTTCGAGTTCGGTCGTTTATAAAAAAAAATAAGAAACTTCGATCCTACGGTATTGAGTGCATGGTATGCGACAACGAACAGGCTGAGTTGGCCTCTTAGCCTCTCTATCACAATCTCTCACATTGCTCACGTTCACACTTCAATGTTACAATAGCATCAGTATTAAAATAGTGGTCAGGGCCACGGTCACAGTCACAGGTTCTTGCTGTAGGTACCGGGTGGCAAATGAGACCCTTACGTTAGGTTCCTTGAAAAGCAGCCTTGTTCGGTATTTGAGAAATGAAACTGTGAGCGCAAGTACAACTTCGCCTTTTATTCCTGGGGAATTCGGCAGAAGGGCATGCGTATGTGCGTGGCGGGCGGGGGAAGTATCGTGAGGGTAGTTTATGTAAAATGCTTGCGTATAAGATTGTTGGTATACATGTACACGGCGACAAGCGAGTGAGCGGCTATAGCTGGCATGAAAATCAAGATTTTGGAGTTCCTCACAACCTCGAAAGCAAGTTTTTTGGAGTCGAATGCTGAGTTTCTGGCAGAAACGCCGGGGAGCCATATGATCTTCCTACTTACCTAGGTCGTTCGCGACGACGACGGCAGCGTGCTCGGGTATCTGTCGAAGCTAATGTAAGGCTGTCGTTTACCCCGCGATCTTCACGATGGCGAGGGATACAACCGAGAACGCAAAAAGTTTATGGAAACTCAATAAGCCAAGTTTAGGTTTTCACTAGTGCGATCGAGTTGTCAATTGACAGACTCGAGTCTGTTCTCAAAGACACCGGTATCGAAAGGTTACTTCAGTGCCATGTAACATTTCGAGAATCTCGAAATACATTCATTCAGACTTCGTGGAGGTTGGTGGCCTGGACAGGAAGCAGAGTGCGCGATGTTGAAATGCCAAGGACACGATGACATCATACCTACAGGGGCTTTACAGCAAGAGGCTTCCCCACTGCAGGAATGGTCGTTTCCTATTGGCTTGGGTTGTTTATGCGGTCAACGACCGGGGTTGGTTGGAGGAGTGTGGGCGAGTGGGGCCCAGTTATGTCCCCACTCACCCACCCGGATCCCAAGGGGGTTCTTTCCAGTTAGTCTGGACTGCAAAAAGAGGGCAGAAGCAAAAAATAGCAGCAAGAGAACCTGAAAACAGGAAGGACAGGAATTCGTGCGAAGGTGTGGGAAATGCAAGATTGCAGTAATGGATTCTGATAAGGTTGGATAGCAGGATTTCTCGCTTCTGCGCGAGGAGGCTGAAAGAAGGAATTACCTGCTTCGACCTTGCAAGCTTGATTTTGGTTCAAGTCGCATGCAGGATTTCTAATTGTGAAGGACAAATGGTGCCGAAGGTACATTACTCATGTGTTGGACCCTGAACAAGTAAATATTAATTAATTCATGCTGGTGATTTATTTTTGTAACTTTGTGGCTTCATGTGGATTCCGGCGGGGGTATTGGTACCGGATACTACCTATCTGTTCTTGTTTCTCCACGATTTCGACAATTCAGGGCGGGCATTCGCGGAAAAGCTTCCATCGATGATATCAACTTGCACGGGCAAGTACGAGAATTGTGTTTTGCCTGTAAAGAATGCTCACACCGACCGCCACGACACACACGCAGACCCCTAGCTTTCCCAAATAGCGTGATTAAAAATTTCAAATTCTCCTGCGAGGTGAAAAAGGAAAACTGGTGGTTTTCTTAAGGTCCTCTGGCTCATTGTTGCATGTCGAAATGCACCCGATCGAGCGATGCAGCAGAGCTGGTGCGTTCGGAGTTATATCGCTCTCCCTCCTGTGCTTCCCTACTTTCCTGTTTGCTGTGCCCTTTCAGCGAACCGAAAATTGCGTGGAGGAACCCCCAACTTTTCCGTAGGTTTTGTTGAAAAACGTATAATGACTTCGAGTAAGGGTCACCTTATTTCGCGCATTGCTATTATTCATCCGACTGCATAAAAATTGAGAGAGAAGAAGAAGGACTGAGATCGAGCTCCCCTCTCTGGCTCATCGACCGATCGGCTCGATGTAGTTCGATATCGTGGGACTTCACGCCTGACAGGAGAATTCCTGAGCATTCAAATGGCGTCACTAAAGCCGCGCGCCCAGAACCCGCCGACCGAGTTCGAGTCCGAACGCCGGGGTGGGATATGACATTCTTGCCTCACAAGATCCCGCAATCGGGAGCAGGAAGTCTTTCCCCTGGAATTTTCCACAACGTCAGGGCCGGTATCAAATTCACATAATAAAAAAAGACGCCTTCCCCTCGGACGAACCCATCGGGAACATTAATTACTTCTACACCTATTCCGATTGGTGTTCCTGGCGCGCTCGTTCCTGGCGTGGTGGTCATCGATAAGAATGAAATCACCGAAAACAAAAAAGAAGGAAAGAAAAAACTCGTAAACTCGCAATTCCAACGCCTGTAAGGGTTTCACTAGAAACCGCTGTTCCGAAACGGTGAGATACCGTCTACCTGGGTCATTACTTCCTTCCCCTTGGAGATAACACGTCCGACACACATTGCATACTCGGTAAATGTATGTATTGTACCCTCACCGTAGCTATTTCTATCTCCCCGACCCTAAAAGATGACCGAGAATATGTCGAAAATAAACCACCCGTGCCCGTGTTCGGAGAGGGTGGGCATGATACGTATGTGCCGAAAGGAATGCATTCTTCGTACAAAAACACGTTTAAACGCAGCACCGAAGGGGGAACCCAGGCGGGCCTTATCCTTTCTAATTACTTTTCTTTTAACAACATTCCTCTTTCTCGATGAATATATTACATCTGAAACGTGTTAAAGATTCCTCGACCTCCTTTGTACGGAAGGCGGATCTATCAGACCCAACCATGCATTCTTTTTTCTTGTTGGCTTCGGTTAGCCGTTTGGTGACATTTGACATGCCGTGACGTCGAGGTCGATCGCCCACGGGTGGACATGGGTTCGGCTGGTTAAGCGAGAATGAAATTCGCAGGTTTCGAAGGATTTGTGCGCCGTGGGTGGGTTTCAATGCCTTTAAGCGTGTGTTATAAGCTTTGATTGACGGTGTTTGAGATGTGGAGCGTAAAATTTCCCAAGGGGTGAAAGAGCGACCTTGGTACTTGGCCGCTACCCGAACTTAGGTATTATTCCGATTCCGATTCAAGGCTCCCGAAAAGCATAGACGTCTGTATTCCTGCTTCTCTTTTTTTCATTTGCCGTCTTTAGTGGTTTTTCATGTGCGGTCGTTCAGCTGCCCGGATGGGGCTTTCATCAAATTTTATCTCGTGTAAATTGCGGAAGGGGGAGGCGTAGATGCCTGTGCCCTGGTAGATTCGGAAACCCGCGACTCGCTAAATTATCTCGCATTGGACCACAACGAACAGAGCTTCGAATTCCGGCATTTCGTGGCGTCTCCCCGGATAATGCGAGTGATTTCTTGTGCGGCATTCCGTTATGGATTGTCACGTCTAAATGACCACCCCGCGATTGCCAGCTCGGGAATACGCGGTGGGGTTTACTTTGAAAAAATGCGCGACGACGAAGGTTGCTCGTCTCGAATATAGTGATGTCTTAAACACTGGGTGATGATGCGATGCATGATGGGGGGCATAGGTGCAATAGCACCTGGCAGATATTGCGACATTTTGCAACGGTACCCTGAAGCGATTCTGACCACGACCGCGGAGATTCTTTGTCCTTTTTGCAAGGAATTTTTCAAGTAATTGGCAGCTATAGCTTTAGGGTTGTCCGATTTGGCGGCTAATGGCTGTGTGGGGAGTCTATTCTCTCGCTTCCGTAGGCTAATTTGCAGGATTAAAGGACTATATTATAGCAGCTTTTGTGATATTATATCGACTGGGGCCCTCTAGTCGATACCACCCTTGCTAAACCATTGGATGCGGACTTGAGCTTGGGCATTTTGTCTCTCCATGTTTGCCCTGTCAGCGTCGCTCGCTATCTTTCTGCCTCTGACTCTGCCGGTATGCCGTTTGTAAAGGCTTTTTTTTCGCTTTGTCAGGCCTGTCGGTGCCGTTTTGCCTCGTTCGTCTCGGTTGAAAAAAAAAAGAGGCGATAAAGATATCCCCACTATAGAGACCTTGGAATTGTCAAACGGCTACCAACTTCAACAAGGCACAAGCCTGTATCAGTGACATTTCTCACCGCTATCCTACGCAAAATATCGAATATACGGCAGGCCGGTGGTGGGATATGAATATAGAAGCCGCAATGCATCCCTGCTAGACGTCTCAAATCATTTTTCTTCAAGTTCCCACTTTGCGAACCTCGTGATTTGATTTCCTGCGCGCATCGTTTCCTCGAGCGCCCGATAACCCACAGCGGCAGAATATCACTGATCGGCGCCGTGAGAAAAAATATAAGG
Source organism: Dactylellina haptotyla (assembly GCA_031310005.1). Taxonomy (NCBI): domain Eukaryota; kingdom Fungi; phylum Ascomycota; class Orbiliomycetes; order Orbiliales; family Orbiliaceae; genus Dactylellina; species Dactylellina haptotyla. Next base: position 2,924,587 of record CM062384.1, on the reverse strand, counting down.
GACATGGAACTTGGATTGAACTTCTGCCTATAACACGTGGTGCACGAGATGCATTTCTTGAAAATACTGGTTTTCGGGGGTGAAAAGCTGCGTGGGCATGGATAAGGCCGTGAGGCGTGATTAATTGCAATCTACAGAGGTACCCCGGCCGAATAACCCAGGCCCATGCTCATCGAAGATCAATGATCGGCTGTCTACGGTCTGGGGTACATGAACGCACCGGAGATGCTTATTTCGAGGTTCTAAAGCCGGAAGATCATAGAAAGGATTTTGGGAGATACCTGGCGAGATGCGAAACAAGTGGTAATTAGACCTGTCTGACTTTCCTTGAACATACATCGGTCTCTGCACGGGTCCCGGGGGGTCTGATGGCCCGTAGGTTGAGAGTATCCTGGATCTGTGATCCTCGATGCATATGGGGGAACGTGATCGATTGTGCAATCGTACAGGAGGGTTCATCAGGTTTTCAAGGATTGTAGACGGTACAAGATGTCTTCGTTCCGGTTTTGGACCATGTATTTGCCTTCACGTTTGAGGAGTAGATCTACTTCACTTTGGACCAGTTGCTTGAGGCAGAGATCTGCTTGTGAAGCTTCTGAAGGCCTGGTGCGCTTTCAAATGTCCGTGGTGGTTACGGCATGGTATCACTTGAATATCTTTCTGCTGTATACTATGCAAATATGTATAATTGATATCTAAAGAGCCGCAACAAAATCTAAAATTCCAAGAAGGATATATGTAGCTTATATGTAATATTGTGCGATGCCAACCCAAGTATGTAGGCATGGGTAATATAGCTAACTCGGCTGGTGATACCTCGTAAACAAAGGTGCATCCGTTAACGTCCTGAGCTACCAAATCCGCCAGCTCCACGTACGGACTCCTCAAGGTCCTCGACAACCATGATCTCCGGGGTATAAATCTACTAGAATATCAGTCTGCTGTGCTAAGATATGTCAATTGGTTAATACATACCCTTTCTAAGATCAATTGAGCCACGCGATCTCCCTCTTTAACCTCAAAGTCCACATCCGAGTGATTGAATAGCAGGATCTTAACAGGTCCTCGGTACTATATTATAGCCAAACATGTCAATTGTCCGTTGAAGTAGTGATATGTAAGGGACGACGAACGAAGGGGTCTTACATCAGCGTCAATGACACCTGCACCGGTGTCGATGAAGTTTTTCGACGCGAGTCCGCTTCTCGGTGCAATTCTACCGTCTGTGGTATTCAATTGACCACATTAGCTTCCATATTCCTTCATTTATCGATGTAATCGACGTGTAGAGTCTTTCGGGTCAATGCTGCAAAGGGTAACATACAGCACCCCTCTGGTACGGCCATGCTCAATCCGGTCTCAACTAGTCCCTTCCCTCCCTTGGGAATCACGGTTTCTTCAGAGGCATACATGTCGTACCCGGCAGCAAACGGTGACCCGCGCTTGGGAGTTTGAGCCTTCTCGTTCAATTTCTTGATAAGTAACGATGGTTGGGACGCAATAGAGGTCACCACCGGGGCAGACGACTCCGCGGAGAGGGAGATAAAGTTGGCACTGCCGGCAGCGGACTCGGACATCTTGACTTTCTTCGCAGCTGAGGTTTCTGGTGGCGGGGATGTTGGGTTTTGGGAGTGAATGACGCGCTTCTCGGGAGGGGTGGAGGGGCGGGCGATTGGAGTTCCTTCGGTGGTTGTAGGAGGAGCGGTAGCGGCGTCTGAGGACATGTCAATTGGGCGGTGAGGAGAGCGATTGGCAAAGATGGAGGCGGAGTGGGAGAACAGACGGCGGGGGGTTGGAGATGGCGGAGAGGTGGTGAGGGAGCTCGAGCTGGCGAGCTGGCGGAGCAATTTGAAGCTTCGCGATTGGTTGGCCGACGCGTTTCGAATGCAACAACGTCGAAGGGACCACATGTGTTGCCGACGAGTCTATTCACGGTCTTGTGAGGTCTGGTATTCTGGAGGGTATATTTGATATTGATTCTAGGAAGGTATCTGAGGTATCGAAGATAGCAGATGGCAAACTTATATGGTATCAAACAGGACAAGAAAGCATCGGACGTGCTAAAAGGAATTCTTCTCGACATGCATCCGGAGGCACCTCGCCGCACTGGACTCCCCTTCTAACCTCTATAAATAAAGTATCAGACGCCGTGTCTACGCCTCAGCTATGAAATGATGAACAGCCTATCTATCAAGCCTCCCCGTCGAACGCCTTGGCGGTGTACTTGATCACCGGGCGTTGGATCTCCTCGACGCATTGTACTAGTCTGAGCTCTGCCGCTCGCATATACCTCGCCCGCTTCAACGGCGCATCGACACCCTCGTCGTTCTCGTCTAAAGATTTCACCTTCTTGTCTCTTGCTTCGCCTGTCTTCTTGAGAACCCTGTCCATGCTGGCCAACACCATCTCCGCTGCTCTCGCTAGCGGTAGGTCTGTAGCTGCTACGTCGTCCGAGCTCATCCAATTCGATTTTGCCAGTAGATTTGCATCCGCAGCTGCATGTCGGAATCGAGACACCATCAGCGACGCAAACATGTCACCCGTACCAACGAAGGGTCCCTGCAGCATTGGTACAGTGATACTAAACGCTCGGGGTTTGCCGTCACTAGTCATGGACGACCCGACACAGATATATTCGTTCTTGTTGACTATCGATTGGATGGAGGATATGATAATATGGGGTGTCTTGAAATCGGCGTGGAGTTTCGTCAGGGCGGTAAAGGCATCGGCGGGGGATGAGAGCTTAATACCCGTGAGCCATCTACATGGTAATTAGCAATTATCAAAGAGTTTGGGGAGAGTGTAAGCAGGTTGCATACTCGACTTCGTATTGATTTGGGGTGATGAGATCTGCGAGTGGTAGGAGGCTCTTGTATACTGGTATCACCATTTCGCTGACATATAGTTTCCCAGAGTCGCCCATCACCGGATCGAGCACTGTTATAGCACGAACCAAGGTTAGAATTTAAAGACATATCCACACTTTATATCAGTTTAGAATTTAGGAACTCACCCCAGAAGAACTTGGTGCTACCATCTCCGACGGTCCTCTTCTTCAGATCCCTTGCAATTTGGCCAACAGCCTCTAACCCCTCGGCGCCGGGCACATACCCCGTGGCCAACATGTCAAAGTCCGCCAACTCGTTATTCTTGAGCCCCTCGTACAGCTCACCGATCTCGCTCGGCGGTATCCGTGTACCCGTCCATTTGCCGTAGCCGGTATGGTTTGAGAATTGCACGGTGTTGAGAGAGCAGACTTCAAGGCCGAGTAGCTGCATTACAAACGTTGCAACCGAATTGCCGACGTACCCGGAAACAACCTGGGGAAACGTTAGAATATCTCTGAATATTGCGTTTTTTTCTCATATGCGTATCCTTTTTGCGAGAGAGTTGCGACAGGAGATGAGCTTACATGGCTGGCGATGCTGAGGACCCGAGTCGGCGGGACATCGATGCTTGGCGGGGCCGAAGCGACAGATCGGTCGGTATCCTCGGTCATAGCGACGAAAATGTGTTCTTGTGATAGTGATACTTCAGGTCGCAAGGCATAAGCGAGGATACGAGGAAAGGAGCGTCTATTTACTTTTCGAACCTCCGAGGTTCTTTCCTAGGTTATGTTCGCTCGTTCCACGGAGGGGGTCGGGAGGAATCTGTCAGGAATTGGGAATTTGGAGGAAGAGCGAAAGCTATGCGGCTCGTTCGGAGATAAAAATGCTGTTTGCAGGCGAGTCATGGTGGGGCTATCTGCCGCGGGACAGAAACTGACAGAATTTGACATCTCGAAGCTAGCAGCTCTGGACCGAGCTTGGGGGGAGCTCGTCGGAAGCTAGTCTGCTCGAGAAAATGTGATATCACATTTTTGGGAGCTAGAGGAGTATGAGGCCAAGCTGAGGAGTAGGAGCAGGAAGGGTGGGATTATAAGTCGGTGTGATATGATACCACGGGCTTCTACAGCTGTCAAAAGACTTGAATCCGAGGTTTGCGTTATATATTCTTGGCTCGGTATTAGCCTGGCTGGCCGGAAGCCGCCCCCATTGGACAGGAAAAGAAACCGTTATCCTGCAGACGAGCCCCTCCTCGAATATTCGCTCTCTCTCTCATGAGCCTGTAGACGGGGATTGTTTAGATGCATGTCTCCATCGATCGGGTATTTGGGCCAGGGTTTGATGTCACGCAACGCAAATATCAAGATGTCTACGCTGAAGATTCGTACGATTTGGGGGGTGGGGATTTTAAAGTAATATGGTAGTATCTTCATGTCTTCTCTATATTCGGCATGTTGAATTCTATATCTAAAACCAGGAAGATCATGGGGTATATTTGGAGTGACGTGTGCACATTGAAACAATCGGATTACTCCTCATAATTACTTAAGTATGCATAAAATTGCGAAATAAACTACCTAGATTCAAACCCAAAACTCCAGGAATCCGAATTGAACTACCTCTATCCAAACAAATAATGAAAAACTCCAGTTTACAGTATGCTAGTACTCCTAGGCGGACAATTATAAGTCCGAATGAACCGTATGCCAATCTCCTCCCAGTGCATAACAACCCCATCCCATCCTCTCCGCTATATAACACAAGCCCTCCGTCTCAACCCCATCCGTACCCGCTTTCCCCCAATCCGTCCCGACGACTAGATACTGCGGAAAAACTAGTCCCTCTCGCACGAGCGCCGCCCGAATATACAGCGCAGTCCCACCCACCGAATCCAGCTTCACGAGATCACCATCCTTCGTACCAGGTAACAACTGCGACAACGCCTTCGCCCAGGTTTCCATACCCGGGTACTTCCTCCCCTTTGTCATCATCTGCGCGAGCTCCCAATTCGTCGGACGCTTGCCATACCCTGTCCACGCATTTCTATCGTAATCCGGGTGATCGAAATTAACTGATCGTAGAGTTACGAGACCGGCGGGTAGCGCTTGCGCGTCGGCTGCTAAACCGGCTTTTACAAGCGGCGTTATATCATCCTCTTCTTTTTCGGGGTTCATGCTTCCGATTTCGAGGAATCGCTTGAACATGCCGTCGGGGAGTTCGAATACATCTGCGTCCAGCCAGATTATATGTTCGTATCGCGGTTTTAAGGTCGTGGAGGTCAGGTAGTTGCGAAAGCGAGCGATATGTCGCCGCCGCTGCCACTGCTTCTCGGCATCGGTGTTATATCTGTCATCTCTGGTATGATTCCACCGTTCGAAGGGTAGAGGCAGCTCGGGGAGGTATATTATTTCCGCCTCCGACCACGGCATGGGTTCTTTTAATCGTAGTAGGTCGCTTTTATAGGACTCCAGCGCTTCTTTCGAAGATGTGAGCAGGCCGAGTGAGAGTTCTTCCGGATCCATACCCTGCTTTCGCACTCTTTCGATGTAGTCTGTAAACGTCCAGTTGCGCTTGTAGTTTCCTTCCATGCGGCCCCAGGAAGATAGGTCGTTGGTAAGGGTGAGGACAAGTGTTCGTTGTTTGGCATGGTTGACGGGGACCGATTTTGAAGTGAACCGCCATCGCTCTGGGCTCTCTGGAATGAGGCGCTCGCAGATAACGTCGTCGCTAATCCGGAGACTATTTAGTGATTCATTGACACCCCGCGATATTTGACCCCAAAATGTGAATGTTGTGACCAGGAAGACGAAAATAAGAATGGCTGCTGGGGAGGGCCGCGATAAACTAGCCAACGAGAGCATCTTAGTGCTCTTTCGTTTATTAGGAGGTTTTCAACCTCGTTACTTTAGCGTGAGGGTATCGTATATATCGCGAATGTTGAGATTCGCGCCGTTTGTGCAGTCTGCGACACGAAGTGTGAAAACCGGGTTACAATAAAGTTCCTAAACATTTCGAATTGCTGATATCACAGAATTATAAATTCAGGACCCCCAACTGCTTTCAACTGTGCCACGCGCCTGCGTCAATACAAATTTCACTTGATACTCCCATTTTGGTGTATTTTTCCCCTGTAGCCGCCCACGCCGACAGGGGTCTGGTTATACAAAGCTATTATTGGTTGTTGGCATAGCTGGATGGATCTATGACCAACCCAACTTGCTTGATCCGGCTGGGAAGAATAAGTAAGATCTGAATGATCGCATCTAGCAAATGGATTGACGACTGTGTAACGGTTCCGGTTTTTCAAGATCAAATATTGATATTCTAACCGTTGGTTGAGAGTTTATAGAACACAACGCAGGAACATATGCATAGGCGTCTCAAAGGGTAAGACGATATTTCCGCCAGCTAATATCTCAACATACTAGACGCAAGAATACACAGCATTTAGGCCAAACCTGTCCCATATATCTTATGACGTGTTGGAACAGAACCCAATAACTTCTTCTTATACTTTCTCTTGCACTCGCCGTACAATCTCTTCCACCTGGCCCCGTCCGCCTGCTAGCTCTTGCAGTCCTTTCCTCTGGGATATCTCGACATGAAGATCTATTAACTCCTTCGCAGCGGATAGAGTACCGCTCGATGGGTCGGCCTCAGATGGTTTGAGGGATTCCGGGAGGAGGGAAGGGTCGACGGTGACCACGGCGAGGGCGTCCGCGGGTTCCTAGAGTGTAGTTTAGCGATGAACGGAAAAGAATGGCAAGGTATCATACGCAAGCTTTGAGAGACGAGAGGTCCGTGAGGAGCTCTGCTATTGTTATCGGTGGCATGTTGGCTATGGATTCTTTGAATGATGTTGGTGTTCGACGCTTGGGAAGTTACCAGATGTCAAAAGGTCGGCGCGCCACATTTGCTTCGCCACGACAAGTGGAAGTACCGCGACAACACAAAGCTTGCAAAGGCGGAATTACAGTGCTCGTTACAGTCTCGTAACCAGACTAGTTACGAGACTGTGCTCATTAATCTATAAACGGGTATGAGACTGGTGCCGTTGTAAAGCTGCTATATGGTGTTACCAACTTTGCCCTAGGTTGGATACAGTGAAGCAGCAGAAATATAAAAAGCTCAATATTATTGTCTTGTGAGCTTCTAAGTAGGTGAGGTAGGAACTGAGGATTTTGTTGACAGGTATAGCCCGAAAATTAAATGTCCTACGTTATGCAGTCATTAACCCGGGGGATATAATATCTTACGAGTTTCCGCGGTTAGAAATCTACCGTAATTATCTATATACCTCTATATAAAGGTGAAATACCATCAGATAAGAGCCTCGGCTCTGAAAATCTAGTAATCGGAGCTAGAAAGCAGTGACAAGAAGAATTTCAAAATGCAAGACTTTAAAAAGATCGAGGTTTAGATGGTGAGGGAATCGCGCAGCATGAGAAATATGACCGGCTGGTTCCGAGATCTTCAAAACAAGCTCTCGCCAAGAATAGTTGTTTGATATTGCTTGCTTTTGTTCTTAGCATCTATTTTATATCAACCTTGGCATGCGTAATACTTTGTAGACGCATATTGTTCTTGAACCCTAACACGCTCATTGGGCTATACAAGATGGATAGTGCCATACTTTGGAGCAGTGGATCATGGAAACGAAAGCTATATCACGAGCACTAGATGGGCTAAAGTCTTCATCCACGCCATTCTCAGGTGAGATACATAACCCCAAGGACGCCCGAAGGTTTGGAAGAAAACCGTGATCCTGAACAGCGAGGATGTAAGTTTTTTTTGCCTCGGGTTGTTTATAGGTAAAGGGGCTTATGTCTAATAGACTTAGGTAGCCGACATTTTTACCGACCCGCTCTGTCTGTATATACTGAGCTATCAATATCCGATCGGCATCACCGAGTTAAGATTGATATCGAGATCCTTTGTATCGATTGGACGGTTTCGCGTCATCGTTGCTGGTTTCCGAACTGTCATTGAGCTCCTTTACTGATTGCATGTGTGAGCTTGCGAAGCCAACACGACTATGAGAGAAATTCTTGTCTGAACCATCAAAGGTACGGTGGCTGAAGTCTGTAATTATAGGTATGAATTTGGTGAACTTAGGACGGGATGTGTACGAGCCGGTTGAACGGGTGAATTAATTGACCAATTGCAGGAGATGAGTAATTCGTATTTTTGTGTTATAAAATTACTAAATAAGTCAACACAGGGCCTGAACCTTGAGTTCAGGAGTTTCAGGTACGATTCCGAATGGATGATTCCTTTTGGTTGTCCAGGTAGGACCCTGAGGAAATTTGAAGCGAGGCTCAAATTTAATGGTGGCGCCTGGACTGCACCTGCCGGACGAAGCCTCAACTGGTGATTACTGAACAAAAAACTTGCAACACGCAACAACAAATCGCTAAAACTATCCAACTTTGAAAACCGCTCATGATGATTCCTGTGTGCAATCCTTGACATCGATGTATCGGTATGTGATGGATACGAGCTTCCGGCATATGTAGACATAGTTAAATTACTTCTTGTTAGATTCCTCAACATGCATATCGGGGAAATCCGAAAGAGACGATCAGGGTTCGAGTTCGGACTTTGAACTCCAGCCTCGCAAAAGTTTGAATTTTCACGACGCGACGTGATATCTCGATATGAGGTCTCGAGATTATGTAGTGAAACTGGAGTTCGAGTGCTTGTGAAGAAGTATTTAAAGGTTCCGTGGATACCTCATCTTCCAACCTTTCTTTCTGCATCAGTCCTCAGAAACCTCAGCGGATCACAAACAATCTCCAAAACAATCCTCTTATTTGATTCCTTGGTCCTCTAAGAAACACTATTGTTTATATTTGCTTAAGAAGCACTCATAGAATTCAGTCGAACTAAAGAAAATACACCGAACAAAATGGTCAAATTCGGACTTACCTCGTGGCTCTTCATCCAAGCCGTTTCAGCTATGGCTATCGCGGAGCCAATCCCCCAAGATAAAGAGCTCTACGCAAGATCTAAGGGTTTGAAATACCTTAAATACGACGGACCCCGTTACAATCCTACCGAGGAAGAAAAGGCCGCCGTATTCTCCGGCAAAGGAACTTGGGAAAGACCAGACGAGATTCCTGTTATTCACATCGATGGCCCTACCTTCCTCGATCTCAGTGGCGGCGATGACGGAAACAGCACTGCCTTGGTAAAGCGCAGTGGCGGCCACTACGCCCAGTCTTGGGCGGGAACCGGTTGTGGCGGGGACCCCATCGTTCGAGCTGCAGCCTTTGGCTGTGGTGTGTACTGTATTAGCCAATATGCTACAGGACACAGTATGTCATTGTGGCAGGAGTTCGGAGGCAATCCTAAGCCCACGGTTTCCACGTACTCAGAAATAAATTGTAAAGGCAACAGGCAGAGTATGGGCATTGCCAGTGGCAGCTACTCCTGCACCAACACGCAGACCGGTGGCTTTAACTCATTTTTTGCCTACTTCAATTGTTAGAGGGGTTAATATGGATATGTAACCGGAAGAGAGATGCTGTGAAGGAGTTAGAATTATGCGAGCCGAAAGGTTGGATAGACTTTGTACTTAGATGTTACCTTGTGCTACACAGATACTAGAAAGTAGAACCAGCCACGACTAGCGGAGAATTAATACACTGGGCAATTAGAATGCGATAAAAATATAAATTTATTTTGCTTGGAAATAATTTTATTGTAGTTTCAGATAACGGAATGCTAGCACTCAAAGATTTTTTTTTTTTTGGGGGGGGGAAGACGAGATTAGGCTCTATATTCTCAATTACTATATATATCTTACTGAAATATCCTTTGGTTTTTTGTTTTAGAGAGGCTTATAGATTATTACTAAATACATTTGAATTTTGACAGGACATTGAGAATAGCTAGTTACAAATTGTGCACGGAAACGGTATAGAGTCTTCCGTGCTTATCGACAAATTAAGTTTACTTCGAATCAAAAATTGTTGTTTTCGGTTTTACCACATCTTCTAAAGTGGCGATACGCTATAGTGAGCATTTAAATGTTAAGGGCAACCAGGGCGGCGACACCGGCAAGAGCTCCACCGCTGAGTGAGAGACGGGAAGCAGCTCCGGTATAAGCTGGTGGTGGCGCAACGGTAGGAGTGGAGCTACCGCCAGTTGCTGAGGCGCAAGCGGTGCAGGTGAGCACATTTTCCTGGGAGATATCTCTGTTGTAACAAAATTTTGGAACGGCGACGGATCCAACTCCTTGACAGATGAATGCACAAGATGCAGCTGGGGTGGCAGGGCAAACAGAAGGATTTCCAGGGCACACCTGACAGCCAGCAGTTCCCGGACCTGTCATGAAGTCGGTGGTGCAATAGCCCGGCTCGGTGCGGGCGCTCTTGTAAGGGCACCAGTAGGGACAGGCGGGATCCAAAGCAGCAGGGCAGCCTGTGTTAGTTGCTGTCGAGGCAGCAGTCTGTGTCGTAGCAGTAGTCTGTGTCGTGGTACCGGTGGGGTTACGGCTATCTGCACAAGCACGGCAGCCTTGTACACCGGAGGTGACATTCACAGCGTTGCAAAAGGTTATGCTTCCAGCAAGACCAGGTTGGGTTCCACAGAGGAAATTGCATGCTAGGTTATCACAAGAGGCCACAGGACCTCCAGGGCAGACATTGCTACTCCCAAGATCTGTGGGTGGTAAGAAAGTGGCGGCGCAGGCAAAGTCTGTTGCGTTGCCGTTGACGGTGGATCGCACAAAAGGACACGCCGGATTGTAGGTGGTAGGGCATCCTTGTGGGGTATTTTGTGCGGAGGCGCGGACGGCCAAGAGACTGTTGGAAGAAAATGGTCGACATGTTAGTAAAGCGAATCTGTGATTATAAAAACTGGTATACCCGGGAGTAGAACAGGGAGCGCTCACCTGAAGACAACTGGAGCGATGAATGACTTCATTTTGCGTAAGTGGATATATTATTAGGATTAACTGTTAATCTCGAAATGCAAAGTTATTAGATGATTGAAGGTAGATATAGAACCGTGATGCTTTCTAAAATGAAACTGAGATCCGACGAGGGCGAGTAGCTAGGTATTTATGCATATTCGGTTCCTTATGGATTTGATATTACAGTCATATTGCAGATATTATTTCGATCTATACCTAGCTCGATTAAGTTTCTCATTGTGCGGTTTCTATCAACAATTTGCCCCGGACTTGCCAACCACTAGTCTATTGACAAGAGTTTCCATATCCAGCTTGATAGGTCCTAAAAAGCCGCGGTTCTGATGAAACTTGTTCAGGGCAAAAAGTCACTGGAAAACACTTTAAGTTCCTAGATGCCTGTGATGGCTCCAGCCTCATAGGAAACGGAGGACAGTCTTAACCAGATCTGAAAATATTTTAGCGCCTCGGGAGAATGCAAGATTGTAGTTCCGCAGTAGATCTGCCAAATCTGGTGTTTCGGGCCTTCGAAACATGTAATGTACAGCGGTAGTTAGTTAGGTGTGATATCCGCTGGGAGGCGCCGCTGCTGTGTTGCCGGAGCAAGGGTCTGTCCAAGTCCACCTCACTCCGCGGTGCACGGTGCAGGTTGCCAGGTTGCGCATGTTTATTTGTTCCAGGCTCAGGAACGCAATTTCGCGTCGATCGAAGCTAACTTGATTCGAGAGGGCGCTCTCTTCTCGCTGTCGCGGCGCTGGTCTCGTTGACCGCCTTGGTCGCGGCGTGTGGGACCTGGTGCGTCGTTGGTACCTCAACTTGGCCAACAACACTGGCGCCAAAGTAGATCTAAAAAGACGACAACTGGTTTCTTCTGACCTGCAGGGGAAATGGAAAATCCTAAGAACCTGCGCCCCTGTCTCAAAACCTTGAAAATATCGCACATAAGGTAAATTACAAGGTGTTCTTGGCTTTTGGCGGTATCGACGGATTTGAGGCTAATGCTATCTTATATTGTCGCTAGCGTTATCACAGCTTGAGAAGCAAATCCCTATGGGTTTTTTGGACATTTCCCACGTCAGAAACATTTTCGGTTCTGCATTAATATTTAGAAACATAATACTAAGCTTGAACCAAGCTTTTTGTTTGAATTAGGATTTATCTTGGCGGCCGACGAGCTATGCTACTCAAGGCCTCCTGGTCGTCCTGTCAGATAAACGCCGCTTTTTATAGGTCCTCACAATGGGTGATCAATATTTGTGTCAAGCCATTCGAAATATATACACGCTTAGACACTTTGGGTTAACCTCGTCGCGCAGTAATAACGGACCAACCTGGAAAATTCTGGAAAATACCTAGCGCCCGCCATTTACGGGATTTGCGAGAAAACCTGTCCGCGCTCTCAGCACGTAAACTATCCTTGAACCAAGGCAATGCAACGCACCCAGATACTCTTCGCGGATTTTCTTCTATGGATACCGGAAGTGGCGACTCGTGTTATGTAAAAATTTTGCTTTCCTTCGCGACAATTGGTAATAATAGTGGCGACAAGAGTACCAGGTTACGAGATCGCAATCCTTATCTTCTTGAAACGATCTTAACGCCATGAATCTTGAATTGTGGTAGAATACCCGATGGTAAATTTGAGTGCAATTTCCTAATTGGAGATCCGCACGCAAACAAAAAAATAAATAGAACTAGCTTTACGTTCAGACCGTCGTGTAGTGGACATCCCAAATGCCATTGCATTTTTTGGAGAATGTTTCTTTTGCTGGAGCCGCGGAAGGCTGAACTGCTGAGAGATCCGGATCCTTAGATTTTTTGTTAAGGCAACCCCGCATTTCATTACTTTGAAAATTATTCTGTGGCGCTAATGGATTTTGGGAGTTTACCAACCATCAAAAGCCTATTAAAAATATCGAGCTAACTACCCTCCGAGATCAGGTTGCTTCATCGTGGTAGGTATTCAGGAGTAGCCCGTGTGCCCGTCGTCATACGTACCTCGAAACCTCGTCAGCCTCCTAATATTTTGAAGCTAACTAGCGCTAGGCGTGGGCTATCCAGCCGCTGAATGGACAACACAGGAAGTTGACTGGTACTCGACCCACAATATCTGATAGTCGGGCTGGCCCTGGGTTCTTTAAGCTTTCTCCCGTGCATATCTCATCTTTTATTACCAAGAGGGTACCCATTAAAGATGGATGGTATCTCTGTCGCGGCGAGCATAATAGCTGTGGTCCAGATTGCAACATCTGTTGCCAAAATCTGCGGTCAATATCTCCTGGAGGTCAAGAATGCTCGGAACGATGTTGAAGAAATTAAAAATCAGTCTGAGGTGATCTTAAAGACATTAGATCGCACCCAAAGTCTCCTTGAAGGTCCGCACAAAGCAAAGCTTTGCGCCTCTAGAGAATTGGGATCCGCACTCTCCGAGTGCCGCGTCGAACTCGATGAACTGCGAAGGAAACTGGAAGAAGATTTCACAGTCCAAAAAGCGCAAAAGGACAAGAAAGGCGCTAGTAAAATACTGAGTCGGTTTGGTAAACGGGATTTTAAATGGCCTCTTACAAAGAAGGATGTTAACGGAATTGTCCAGAAATTGGATAAGATCCAAGAGTCAATCCAACGCGCTCTACAAATCGACCAAGTCAAGATAGTCCTAAGCGTCGAGCAAGAGGCAATCTTGGCTAAGATACCTGTTGCCGAGGGAGCGACCTTTGGCTCGTTTGAAGATGAGAACGAGCCGGAATGTCTACCGGACACTAGGACGGAACTTCTCGCGAACATTCAAAAATGGGTTTCGGATACTCGAGATAAGCATATTTTCTGGCTTTGCGGCATGGCTGGAACTGGGAAATCAACAATTTCAAGAACAGTGGCGAGGACACTTCGTGGAAATCGCCAGCTGGGCGCCAGCTTCTTCTTCAAACGGGGTAAAGCAAATAGGGGAGATGCCTCTAGGTTCTTTGGGACAATCGTTAGTAATCTGAGATTGCATATACCGGAGCTCGGACCTCAGATAAGCCAGGCGGTGGAAATCGACCCAGATATTGGCAGAAAAGCACTACGAGAGCAGTTCGAAAATCTCATGTTGGGTCCTCTTCGACGGCTTGGTCCCATTTCCACACCCACGATGCCTACTGTCATTGTTATAGACGCTTTGGATGAATGCGAAGGAGACACCACTGTTAAACTGCTTCTCAAATTCCCCTCGCAATGTCAGGAACTGGATATTGATCTCCGTATATTTATCACGAGCCGCCCAGAGATTCCAATAAACCTAGGCTTCGAAATGCTGTCATCTAACTACGAGGATTTGATTCTTCACGATATACAGGAATCAACAATTAGGCACGATATCTCTGTGTTTATTAAACATGAATTTGCAAACATTCGGGTGGAACGCAAGCGAGAGGTAGGGGGCGATTGGCCTGGGGAAGAAACTATCCAGAATCTCATCGGGATAGCCGTACCGTTGTTCATATCCGCAGCCACAATGTGCCGATTCGTCGCAGATAAGAAGTTTCCTGCACAGAGTCGTCTGGATGCCATCCTCAAACTCCAAAACGCTAGCTTTGCATCCAAATTGGACAAAACATATCTTCCTATTTTCAACCAGATGATCATCGATGCCGACAAGAAAGAGGTAGAGGTTATAGCAGAGGAGTTCAAACAGATTGTGGGCACAATTATAATCCTTGAATCTCCACTATCGCTGGTATCACTTTCTCAACTGCTAGACAAATCTGAGGTTCAGCTCCTTTGCACGCTTGAACCACTCCAATCCGTCATCAATGTTCCGGATTCTACAAAAAGTCAGCTTCCAATTCAAACGTTTCACTTATCATTCAAAGACTTCCTTGTGGATGATGCAAATAATATCCATTGGTTCTGGATTACGACTAAACAAACTCATAGGGCGCTAGCTTTCAATTGTATATCGCTATTGTCGAAAAAACTGAAGAAGGACATCTGCGACTTGAGAGCCCCTGCCACGTTACGAAATGATATCTCCCTTGACATAGTTGAAAAGAAAATAGGCCCTGCCATCCAATATGCCAGCCATTATTGGACCCATCATCTCAAATATGGTGGAGACTCCATTACTGTGGAGGATTTAGACGAAGTTTATAGCTTTCTTTGCTTGCACCTCCTACACTGGTTCGAGGTGACTAGCATATTAGGGGCTTCTGCCCAAATTTTATATTTTATAAAAGACCTAGAATCAGTCTCACAGGTAGGGCAATCCAGATATCTCATACCTAAGTCACCAGGGTGAATCGCTTACTCTGAGTGTAACATCAATCTGGCCTTAGATTTTCGAAACTAAAAAGCTATCGGAATTCATTTATGATACCAAGCGATTCGTCCAGTCTAACGTAGCAATGATCGAAGAAACTCCATTACAGCTATACCTTTCTGCTTTACTTTTTATACCGGAACATAGTTTGATAAAGAACGCTTTTTTGCATGAAAAGCCAAGCTGGGTCGAAAAATCAGCTAATCACGAATCCTGGGGCCCGGTAATACAAACACTCGGAGGAAATGTTGCAAACGTTGGAAACGAGGAATCCATCACTTCTCTGGGATTCTCACCAGATGGAAAACAACTGGTATCAGGATCCAACAATGGAACCATAAAAATCTGGGACCTAGTTTCTGGTTCATTGCTACAAACGCTGAATAGTGACGGAGATAATGTTAGTCGTGTTCTTTCGTTATCATTTTCACCAGATTGCAAAACTCTGGCATCTGGATTCGGGAGTAGCGCAATTAAATTATGGGACTTGGCCTCCGGAGCTGCACAAACGCCGAAGGAACATACTGCGTATGTAACGGATCTGATATTCACACTAAATAACAACTTTGCGGCATCTGCCACGTATAATGGCTCCTTAGCTATCCGTGATACAAATTCTGGAGAATTAATTCGAACAACTGAAGGTCACTCAGAATTTGTAACATCGCTGTCATTTAACCCAAATGGTGAATATCTAGCTTCTGCTTCCTGGGATAAAACTGTTAGGGTCTGGGAAACGATGACTGGGCGGATGATCCATACTTTAAAAGGTCACAATGACAAGGTTCAATCTGTGGCATTCTCGTCCAATGGGGAATACATTGCATCTTGTTCACAGGACGGCCTCGTCGTGTTGTGGAGCGCAGCCTCCGGGAAGCCTCTAAGGAGATTATCAATAACCAAGGGAATGCCTCTGAAGCTTTTATTCAAACCTGGAGGCGAGCAAATCGCGATAGCAATGGATTCACCTAGGATTATACTGTGGGAATTATCTTCTGGGGAGACAAGCATACTAGAACGCGAAACTCATAGTACCGAAGTGACGTCGTTAGCCTACTCGCCGGATGGCTGCCTGCTAGCATCTGGGTCGCTCGATGGCAGCATAAAATTATGGGACTTAGCTTCTGAGCTCCGAAGCAAGCCAGCACCTAGCCTCAATATAAGCCCTAAATCGCTTTCAAGTTCGGAATCTTCCTTTCAGCCCGTTATACATATAGGGGGCAAGAGTAGTCCAGTATCGTTTGTATCAATTTCTCCAGATGGCACACGACTAGCGACGATTTCGACGCCTGGCGTTATCAAATTATGGGACCCTATTTCGTGGAGGCTTTTAAGAACGTTAGAGGTCGATGGTGATGGAAGATATTTGGTATTTTCGCGGGATGGTGGGCAATTAGCGTCAGGGTTGTATACTCGCACTGATCATGAGACGATAGCAACCTGGGACTCTAAATCTGGTGCGCTATTGCACAAATTTGAAGAGTATAGCGACTGGACAAGCTTTCTTACATACTCACCCAGCAGGCAACTAGCATCGGTATCAGTTTCATGGGGGGATAAATTTGGGGAAGAAGTAGCAGTAGTTCGGCTATGGGATACAACCTCGGGAGAGCTTCTTAAAATACTAGGGCCATGCAATCCTAATAACCACTATTTGGCATTCGCAGGCAATAATGACTTGGCTATACTATCGAAAGATAGAGTGGATATTTGGGATATAGTTTCTGGCCAAAGAATGAAATCAATAGAGCTTGGTATGTTGGAGGGCGAGCCTGTTTCTCTTGCATGCCCACCCGATGGCAAGCAGTATATATTCACAAGATTCCCTGCTGCGATGTGGGATCTCACCTCTGGGCTCATGATGCAAGAATTTGCCGAACACGGTCCTACTCGTTGGATGTCTCCATCATATGACCATCGATATATAGACATAAACGGAGAGAAGATACCTATTCAACTTTTAGGAGATATCGACTCGCTAGAATCTTATCACATGCCCATAGCGGTTAGGGGTCGCTGGGTATTTTACGACGAGACTCCGATACTCTGGCTTCCACACCAGTATAGACAATCGAAGTACGACAAATATACTGTTTCCATATTTGGAAACACTTTAGTCATGGGATGCTTGGATGGTCGGGTGCACATTTTACGGTTCACTCCTCCTGTTGGCTGCACATATTTGTCTGTTTAGATACATGGTCAGTTATAATGAGATAGATACCCTAAACGGGTAAATATCGAGGTAGTTCTGTATTAACTGCAATACCGTATTGGGGTATGTTGTAAACGTATAACGGGAGATCATAGACCCAATTCGAAAGAGTTAGAAATCTTTTCACTTGATACCTGTGTGATGACCGGATGGTTTCACCATCTCTCCTAAATTGTTCTGTAAATTTACTATTAGCCTGTTGATCTATCGAGAATATATTTTGTAAATTTTGCGTAGACCCATCTCTCGAATTGGTAGAGTCCTCCAATTCTCTAACAGTACTCCGAATGGACGCTTCCTATACCAGGAGTACCGATGCAAGTCCTAGTGATGACTAGCTTGGATTAACATGGATTCTAGGTAATTAAAAAATTGCCAGAAAAGACTTTAGATTTGAGCAACGGATCCGGATGTTCGGAGACGAGGCTAGAAAAGAAGCTGCGATTCACAGAATCTCTCGCAGACAAAACATATGACCTATATCCATACCGGGGATCACGTTTCTCATACTAGCAGTATATTTGCTAGTACGCCATAAATGTTAGACTCTCCCTTCTATAGATCTACTTAATACAATAGTAAGCGACGGATCTACCAGCTCCTTAGCTTAGACAAATTTTGGGTTTGTATATGAAAAATCAAATACAATATCTTTGTGAACCGCGCCCACAAAACATAAGGGGTATTCCGCCATGTTCGATTATCGAATAGGATTTCGAAAAAAATTTCCAGCCTCTCGATGATAGGCTCGCTCTTTGCTAATTTAAACCACACGAGTGGAACGCAAACTTTAGGCGTGGTGTGCAGCTGTGCCACAGACGCACATATGTACATGCATGGGGCAATACAATAGGGAGGAGAATCTTGGGACCCCGATTTCTACGATCCACCTCTCGAAATGAATACCCTCCGTACCATTTATTCCATCCTTTGTCTTCCGAACTTACCTTCACCGTACTTTTCTGCATGGCCGAAAAATATATCAACACAAAACCTTTTTTTGTATAAAGGATGCGTGGTTCAAATATGGCCGCGAAGGCTGGGTTTGGTTTATTCGTTCTTTGCTCGTTATGTTTTATTATCGAATGGCAAAGCGGAACCGATTTTTCAGGCAGCATATCATTTTCTCGGATAAAATTACCACCAGCAACAATTAAGACGAAGAGGCAGAACCAAAATTATATCGTTCTCCCTACGAATTTTGTAAGTAGCAACTAGTTCCAAACTTACGCTATGGTGAGTAGGAGCTCTCGAGTTGGACATCTAGACTATCCGGTCGGATCCCCAATGTTACACCAGTAGCGGATTATTCGCAAGGGGTTAGATACTAACAAAAATGCGATCCCGTTAGTACTACGGGGACATTGGGACTGGGGATTATAGTATTATTACGGAGGTACTTTTTGGCGCTGAAAGTAAGTTGATGGGATTTCCTCGACTCTGAATTCCTTTGCTTTAGTTATCAGATATACAGCCTCAAACGATGATGGATTGATAACTGCAATGAAACACCGCACTGATTCCTATATGTTCTTCAATGACATAGAACGACAGCCTCTTAAACTTGCTGTTTCACCCAGCCAGTTCACTTGGGTTCCTCAGCTTCCCCAATCGATAAACGAATTTTGTCGCAATTCGACAAATGCAATAGAGTGTCTACAAGCTAGAACGAGCGGCTATTGTATATGGATATATATCCCCATCATTTTTATCCTATAGCAAGAACTGACAGAAGAACATAGATTCATCCGAAGGCATCACCCGAGGCGAAAAATTCGATCACACCATATTCGTAGGAGTTAGTAGGAGTCAACATGTTTATTAGCGGCTCCAAGCTTCCAAATGCTAACCTAGGTTGCTAGGAAGAGATAAACGGATATTTTGTCGAAGACGAGGTCATCTTCGGCGACGCTAGCCTAAAACTGAAATTCGGAGTCGCTGAACAGTGGTTTGGCCATCCAGCGCTAGGATTAGGACTGGAGGGATTCGACGAAGATCAAAATTACTCGAGCTTTCTAAATGTTTCAGAACAACAAGGAGCAATATCTGGGCAGGTTTCTAGCTTTTATAACATCTACGATCCGAGCGAAGGCTCTCACGGAGAAATCATAATTGGCGGGGTGGATAGCGAGAAATTTTATGGAAATTTCGAGATTTTAGATGAGTCAAACGGGCAAGGAGAAATCAAGGCTCCGAATATTACTATTCAATTCCCGTCTGAAACGACGAATTTTGATATGTCTGCACATAGGGGGGCTATAAGGTTTATTGAAATGCCGTATGGAAACATTCAATTTACGGCCCACTTAGGAGTATTAGACTAATCCCAAAGTAATAGGTGGATATTTCTCCCATCTCCGATATACGACTCGATTATGGACCTCGTAGGCGCGAGGCTAGTGGACAACAACACTGCCGGTCTTATACCATGTAACTCCTCGTTCCCGGCTGAATACTCAATTGATTTTATGTTCCCCGAAGTAACTATAAAAGTACCATTCAACCATTTGCTAGCCCCACAAGGGGCATATTCACGTGGCATTTCGGAGTGGTATCACATAGATATATCGGAAGAGTTCTGTCCTCTAATGATTCTGAAGATGGCCAGGTTCCAGCCAGGTGTGACTAGTGACCAGTGGTCATTTTTGCTCGGCGGGCCTTTCTTAAGGTGACTACTGGGCCCTATTTACTAACTTGAGGGAAAGTTGGCGGAACCTCATTTGCTAATTAATATGTATTGCTTAGAAACGCATATTGCGTGCTATCAAGGGAGGGGAATTTTACTGCAGTGGCAGCAGCGAAGCCGAATGTTACGGCGCAAAATATTGTTGAACTCGGGGGTGCTAACGGCACACCGTTGGATACGATACAAGGTAGTCAGATTAGCCCATCCACTCCTAGGTTGCCCGTCCCAACGCCAACGGGGCAACCAGAACCTGACCCAGCCAATGGACTACCGATTGGCACCATTGTAGGTTGTTCAGTTGGTGGTGTCGTAGTCTTATTCGGAGGTATACTGCTGGCCGTTTTCTTCAAACGCAGGAGAAGAAACGGGATACCGCCGTCCATTCCACTTCCAGAGACTCCTATGTCAATTCATTCTCATGAGTTGAGCCCGAATCCGCTGCTGTTGCGCGAGTTGACAGCCGACCCGAACAATGAACAGATTATTGGCTCCGTGCGAGCAAGATCCGAGCTACCGGTCGAAATGGCCTCAGAGCTAGAAGCTAATGCTCATTTTGTATAATTATGGAAATGAAAATCCAGAGACTTTATACTTTATGTGCAAAATTATTAGAAAGATATATAACCCCTGTTTATTTTCGGTGTTGATAGCTAGTTAGAGCCGTTTTTGATATACCATAGCTTATTAATACTCGTTGTAACTAGCAATAGATGAACCGCAGTAAGGCCGAACCCACCACTTACTACAGCAGGTTAAAACTGTGTCTAAAAAGAGCAACGCCGCAACGAATTCTATCCCTTGTATATTATTCGATCCTTTTTTTCAACCTTTAGTATTTTAAAAACTTTTTGAAAAATACAGTTTAATCCTATCTCTTGCTCGGCTAGCACTTGAAATACCAAAATCGCATACAGACCAATATGCACTACAGCAAAATGTTTCAACTAGCCGACGTCATGGAATGGAAAGTAGCCTCTTTGACCCGCAGTTAATTTGGAAAATTGACCCTTCGATTGATTTTATGGAGTCTGATGCAACCAATAATTCAGCCCCTAATAGAACCAACCAGCTTGGAGTTTATCTGTTTTCCCCTTATTTAAAATGGGTTGGAAAAGACTCAATACATGGAACTTGAATCAAAAATCGAGCGTTATACGCTATATAGTAGCCTATATAAGGTTGTTTGCCTGAACTTGTAAGAAAATGCTACTTGTACAGTTGTTTAAGACCTGGCAAGTATCTTAGGTTTCTCTAATCGGACCATTTTACTGGGGAAGTTGACATCTAGAACGGCCAGGAAACTGGGTATCCTCGACGCAGTCAAGGCCTTCTTTACAAATACTGAAAGCGAAATTTACGGTTTCCTCATTTTTCCGGCAAAATTCTAAAATAGGTATATCACATAATTAGCTAATTCTTCTTTTCTAGGTTTAGTATATTTATTTATGGGGATGGGGAACTTACCGCCTTCAACCGATTTAGGACGACATTCTATGAAAGTACCATCAAGAATTGGATTATAGATCACATTACAAGATTGATTGCATTTGCCCTTGCAAGCTAGGAATAAAGTATAGATATAAGCTACGAGTTTTAAATATATGTGAAAAGAATTCGTGATCTTTCAATTCTTCAAACCGGGAGTACTTACGATCAGATCCAACTTCTAATGATATGACGGATTAAATATCAGCCATTGTGGTCGGTTACCAACAATCATCTTATCAAGAAAGATTAGGGACTCGAGGTTTTTAGCAACTTACCACCTGGCACTGGGACCGCCACTACAACAGTAGCAAGAACAATTAGGAACCCAAAAACATGCATTTTGGAATAAAGTATGTTAGGCGGACAAATTAATTAGAGAAATATCTTGTGAGTTGAGATTGGAGTTTTGGAAATGTGATGAGAATTCGGAAGTGTATTAAATATTAGAACTGACTGGCGAGGTTAGGAAAGATGGTTGAGATCGTGGTTCATAAGTTGGATATAAATATTCTTTCTTAATTCTATTGCGAGGGCGCAGACTCGCAAGTTTGGACTTAAAGAATTTCAATTCCAGAAACGGCTTCTAAGGTTGCCGTAGATCCATTCTGTTAAAATAATTCTAGATTCTGCTATCTTCAGATTTTGCGGGGTATGTACATTCTGATGTTGAATACACGACTTTCGTCTAATTTGCCATTCTGATCCATATTGGTTCATTCCTCGAAATACCATCTAGCATTTCAAATACCTAGACTACTCTAATGTCGGAAAGTTATCGCATCGGCCGACTTGTAACTTGTTCTAGGACCCTGCGCACTTACGCGACCATCTAGTGGTTCGAATTCATCGTTTTCAACATGCACTTTGGTTTGAAATAGAAAAATTAAAATAATCCAGAATATATGTGCTAGATTCTCTCATAGCGAGAAATATCCGATCAAGTTCGAATGCTCGTGGATATTTTTGAGAGCTTTCCAGCAAGGACGCACGCCCGAACAGCTCCGTCATTGCTGTGAACAATATCGGGGCTCCATACTGCGTTGCATATATCAATACCATCATTTTTGCCAGTGGGTGGCCTCCTTGCATCAATCGAAACGCCACGGATCGGTCCGATTAACATTCCGAACAATACTGCGGTATTCATCTCTGAACCTCGCATCTTCACTTCATGTATCATACATGACCACGTAGAGCTCACGCCTGTATCTATAACCGGTAGTTTCTTTTGCGACCTCCCGGCGTAAAGATTTATCATCGGCCAGCCCAGAACGATCGATCGGTCGAGTTCGAATTCGAGAATATGTTGATTTCGAACATTCTGTCGAAATCAGAAATCAATATTAGTACTACTAATTGGCAATTAGATCAAAAGGCTGAGTTACCGAATGTACTAAATTAGACTATTATAATACAATTTTCAACTAACCAATCGAAAATTATGGTCTTTAAACCTCCTATTAGCTGTAGCCACGGCATCTGACTTGCGAGACAAATCTATTGCTCAGAAACGAGCACTTCGTGCTACCACCGAGAGTATTTTTAGCGACGCAGCAGTAGCGAAGCCGAAGGTTATGACGAAAAATGCTTTGAATTCGGGCGCTGTAACGGCGCAACGTTGGATACAGTACATGTATATGCAAGGCACGTCTGGCAACGAGACTAATATGCAAGGTAGTTGGTGTTCAATTTTGGGCACAGGCCCGACGCGACGATCCGGAGCGTTCAGAGCAACGTTGCGGAACCCAAACTTCAAAAAGTTAAAATATAACATCTAAACTTGAGCACGTCATCAAGCTTAGGCCACCTGCTCTTTCTTTAACAAAATCTCTCTCCTCACTCGCTTAGACACGAGTCTTTCTTTCCTTCAATTCAACCACCCATACATCCTGGCATATATACACACCACCACCATCATCACCACAATCATAATTATAATCATCAATAATAATAATCGTAATAATAATCACCACCTTGATGAATGTCACCCGTATCCACCCCCCTATCCATCTCCTCCGCCCCCGCCACCTTCTCCGACCCCGCGATCTTCTCCGCCCTCCTCACCTTCTCTCTCGCACTCTCTCCTCCCCTTCTTCTCCCCCTCATCACCTCACTACCCCACTAGTACGTTCCTAAGCTTCTGGCTATTCCGATAGGAAAAATCATTTTATTTATATGAAGCCTACTGATAGTTTACTTAGCTCCCACCATTTAACGGCACCATGGATCAGAAATTGGATTTCCTCATTTTCAAGGCTGTCGAACTTGACAAGGTGATAATACTTCAAATACTGAAATATCTAATATAACAGTTGCTGAAAATAACCTTTGAATAGTCTCTAGCAACGATACAAGTGCGACTCCGTTACCTGACTGTCGGTATGGGTGGTATTTTGTTCAGTGGACTGGCGGTAAGAGGCTATACAATTATCCTTATAACAGGTTCGACTTCAAAACTAACTAGCTGGTATTTAGTTCTTTCCTATAGGCACTTGGGCGGTATGTACAACGCTCAATTAGTAAGGGTTTAGAAGAAACCTAGTGCTATGACTCAACGGTAAAGCGTGTATAGAGGACTTTGGTTCTTGAAGTTTATAAGAATGTCAATTCAAATCTGACTAGTGCAACGGGTGTTCTTGAATTGCTTGCCTTCATCGAGGGCTTTTACAGAGGGAGTTTTAACGGGGGAGTTTCTTATTACGATACGTGCAAGACTCAATCAAGGAGCAAGACATTGAGAAGACTCAGTGCTATAGTTTAATTAGAAGATTATATATAAAAGACTTCTTGAAATATATAAGGTTGTCAGTTCAAGTGTCACTAGTAAAATGCGTGTCTTTGGTTTCTTGTCCCGAATCCGCGGCCGTTGACAGCCGGCCCGAAAATGAGCAGATTCTCAGTTCCGTATTAGCAAGATCGAAGCTACCAGAGCTAGAAGCCAATTACCATTTAATACGACTATGGGAATGAAAATCCAGAGATTTATACTTTTTAATAGAATAAGTATAAAGATACATGTCACTAGCCTGATTTTAGCGTTGATATTGAGTGCTGTTCGTATATATATCCCAAACACTTGTTTAACAATGCCCGTTCGAACTAGCCATTCGCCTTGACAAGATGTTTGTGATTGGCCATGCTGGCAAACCTTCCAGAGGCGGTTCCTGCAGCGAGAACCGGGTCCACACAACTTTGTAAGGCACAAGTGGATATCTGAAGAAGATCGATGCCTATTTCCTCCCGCGCCTCCGTGGATCTCCCATGCCCCTACTTCGTCTGATTCTTTCGAGGGAACAGAGCTTCAAGTTATTTCTACGTGATGAGCCACTTGGAGCAACCTTCGGAAGGCGAGCCTAGGAAACACGGAACATCTCGAGTAGGCATTTGCGTGCGTGTTTTGGAGGGCCGATATGGATCGATCCGGCAACTAGACTCGGATTGGACCCTACGGCTCGCATGGTAGATACCGCTTCTGTTGCAAGCCGGAGACTTGGTGGCGCACTAACTGTTTCCATATGCGGAGCTAGGCCACCCCTGTAGCTCCATCTCGCGTTTGGTTAGCTCTAGCTGAGATATAACATCTGAGGGCCCCTCGTCGAGGCCGCTTTAAATATCTTTTCCTGGGTCGTGATCGTAATACCGACAGATATATACGCCTTCAGTGTCGAATATAAGATTTTTCTCTGGTGGAGTGCACGTCTGTTCATCCGGCTCAGCCTTCGCTCTCAACGGCTGAAAGACAAGCTGACGTTTTGCCTCAGCGTTTCGCTTCAGGGTCCAACAACACACCGGCCATCCTCCCTCCTTTCCCTCCTTCTCCTCACCGCTCACTCTCCCTGATAGATCGTTCACGCTCGAAATCACTGCTCCACGGATCTATAATCGTTTGCTACCGGAGGTTCTAATATATTTGCAAGTCAATATGGGTTGGTTCAGCAAGAAAGAGAAGGTCGCTTCGCCAAGTAACGATTCCCCGGCGAACCCTTACGCCTCTCCTCCCCCGGCCTACGACAGCGGTCCCAACACCAAGACCTACACCGACACCAAGTCCAACATGTCCGGTGGATATGGTGCTCCCGCCCCTGAGCCAACCGGCTACGGTGCTTCGACATACGGCAGTGCCAAACCCAGCGGCGGAGCCAATCCATACGGCAGTGCCAAACCAAGCGGTGGAGCCAATCCGTACGGTGACGCCAACCCATACGCTGCTAAGCAGGACAACCCCTACGGCGGTGGCGGTGCCTACGACAACTACAGCAAGGGAACCGGAGGTTACGGTGCTTCCGATGGGTACAACCCTAACGATCCATACAGCACTGGCCCGAACAAGCAGATGACTGCCGAGGAAGAGGAAGAGGAGGACGCCGATGCCCTCAAGGCCCAGATCCGCTACACCAAGCAGGAATCCGTAAACTCCACCCGCAACGCTCTTCGTGCCGCTGCCCGAGCTGAGGAAGTCGGCCGGGACACCCTCGACAGACTTGGCCGGCAGGGAGAGCAGCTCCACAACACCGAGAAGAACTTGGACCTCGCAAAGGCTCACGGTATGCAGGCCCAAGACCAGATCAGCCACATCAACAGAGTCAACAGAAGCATGTTCATCCCCGTCGCCGGAAGTCCCTTCGGACGTAAGGCCAGAGCCGAGAAGGAGGAACAGAAGATCATGGATAGGCACACCTCGCAGAGAGACGAGAGGGAGAAGACCAATGCTTCTGGTTTTGCCGGACAGCAAGCTATCAAGGGCGGATTGAGACCAATGGGCGGCGGTCTCGGTGGCCCAAGACAGAAGATGAGCTTGGCCGAGAAGGCCAAGTATCAGTTCGAAGCCGATGAAGAGGATGATCGTATGGAAGACGAGATTGATGATAATTTGGGCCAATTGGGCGACGCCGTCGGCCGATTGAACATGCTCGCGAAGACCACAAACCAAGTCGTCAACGACCAGAACAAGGTTATCGAGAGACTCAGCCAGAAGGTATGTTTTTGCAAAACTCTGGGATTTTACCTATTTTTGTTCCGCTGCTAATATAATTTGAAAAACATAGACCGAGAAGGTGGACGACCAGCTCACTCGCAATACCCACAGGATGAACAACATCAAATAGACGGTAGCAGATGGAGGGCTTTTAACCTGGTTGTTTTTGTACAACTGGTCTTGTATTCACCAATTGAGCTCAATTGATACGACATTAGCTATTCCTTTACTTTTTTTTTTGGCGATGGGAGCGGAGGTAGTTATTGGGCGATAGGCTGTTCGGCGTATATCGCCCTAGGCTGTGATATATATATCTGGGGTTCCCTTCTGTTGTTTGTATGAATGAATGCTTGAAGTGAATTTGACCTGTTAGATACTACTTTTACCATATAATGCATCTTCAATGTATGCTTCTCTCCAGTCCGCATCGTCCTCTCCTGATCGTTCTAAGGGAAGATCGAGAACAACACAACAACGCGACTTCAAAATGGCCAACTTTCGATGGCAGTACCAACGGTAACAGCTCCTATAGCTCAG
This sequence comes from Dactylellina haptotyla, assembly GCA_031310005.1. NCBI lineage: Eukaryota > Fungi > Ascomycota > Orbiliomycetes > Orbiliales > Orbiliaceae > Dactylellina > Dactylellina haptotyla. The sequence continues at coordinate 2,897,649 of CM062384.1, read as the reverse complement.
TTGGTAGAGCGCGACACTAGTATCTCATCTTTAGATCCGAAGATTGGGCAATGTCGAGGTCTACGGTTCAAATCCGTATGGGAGCATCACCAGTTCTTCTTTTTTGCTTCCAATGAGCTTATCTTTTGGGCCTAGTGAACTTCGTAGTTAATTTACGTTTGGTCGCAGTGCTAGTGGTGGGGATTCGTTTTTGAACATCGTGTCTTTTTTGGAGTTTTGGTGCCCGGGCCTGCAAGCGCGAACGCGAGTACGGTTAGCTGCCGACCAGGATCACTTCTTGGGCAGGCAAATGAAAACTATAGTTAACTATTTCGATATACAATCGCGTTTTTGGGATATATCTGAGCCATGGTTTTGACATAAATTCAAAATCTACATGCGTCCGATATTCATTATACCATTGACTTGCCAGGTTTTCGAAATTTCGTGGTGCTGTGGTTATTAATCGCTTATAATCCGAATGCGGCTCAAAAGGGACCGTCCGACACAGGACGGACATGCACCTAATTCTCGATCCTTTCTTAGTTATGCGGATAGGTTTCAGTTGTCGCAAACCTTTGTGCCCCTCAAAAAGTCTATAGATCTAGAAATTCTCGAATTCGAAGCACTTTAGGATATTATTTTCCTCGAATCTAAGCATAATCCCACTTGCGGGTACGTTCGTATACGTAAACAAGAATGAAACCGTCCAAAAGCCGCTCCAAACAACAGCGTCCGGTCGAGTCTGACCTGCACCACCAGGCCAAGGTCCGCCAGAACCTTTCACGACAGTGCTTCACCGAGGCCCGTACGACCAACCCCGTCACGGCCGGCACGGCTTCGACCCCGGAGACCCAAATATCTCGGGCAAACCGACTGCCCACTGAAATCCTCTTACAAATCTTCGGCTATCTTCTCACCTCCACAACACCGATAATCATCGACGACTTTAAGAAGCAAGATGCCTTGATGTCCAAGCGAGGGTATTGGAACTTCACCAACAAAACAACATACAATTACATCGGCGCCAGCCACGGTCTCTTCCTGGCGTCTCGCTACATTAGCGATACAGCCCTTACAGTCCTATACTCCAACCGGTTCATCCTCCGGTTACGTGTGAACTTCACGCGGACATGGTTGCTCTCCATCGGGGAGGAGAATCGTGCGCGATTGGTGTATCTACAGCTCGGGATATATTCGTCAATATCGCAGACGAGCTGGCAGCATAACCTCAAGCGGGAGCTACTCAGACTCGGTGCTGATTTCGCGGGTATGAAGCGGTTGAGGACCGTTTTGTATAATGCCGAATGGATGCACGGGAGTAACCTGCCTTCGAGGGAGAATATACCCCACGACAAGCTACTCCCCGTCGAAAGGAGCGAAATGCTTAAATTCCACGAGGAGTTGCTGGTCATTTACGATGAGACGCCGAGACATGCGACTGGAGTGCTGTGCGTATCTGATCTTGTTCCTTCTCATTATATATATATATATATACCGAGGTTGAAAGCTGAATATTGGGTTGAAAAATAGTATAACGGATACCTCGTCAAGCGATCCGCTGCCGGAGAACCCAGAGGTGCAATCTAAACTATTGTCGCTTCCGGATAATATACTGCGTAGAATCGTTCATTACTGCCATACGGAAACCCGGATATCGCTCTTCTCGACATCGAATTATTACGCGGTGACAGGGTTTCCATGGACGAGTATCCACGATGTTGTGTTGAAACACCACTCACCCTGCTTTGGCTACTTCTCGCTCTTCTGGGTGTGTAAATCACTTTCTGAGTTGATGAGAGAGGTGGTATACACCAACACCGACTTCACCCTGCATAACCGCGCGTTCGCAGTGATGAGCAATATGATGAACCCGGCGGACGTCAGCAGGATATCGAATTTATATCTAGTGTTGGGGGATCCGAATCAAGAACGGATGGTGTTTATCGTTCTGTGCTTAAAGGGGATATTGCATCGGTTGTTGAAGGATGAGAGCTGTATTAGGCGATTGGAGATTAAGATGAACCAGTTCTCGGTGCCGTATCTATCCGTTTTGTCTCCACTGTTACGACAACTGAGGAAGGACAAGGAGTGTGAGGTCGTTATCAAAGCCGCCGATACCGAGGGGCGTAAGTCTTCGGATGAGGGAGCGACTGAGTCGTATAAACCTGTTGAGAGTGATATCTCGTGGATGTTGGATACGGATCCGACGATAGTGTGGGCTTGGATGGGGAGAGATAAAAACTGGGGGCATTTCGGAGAGGCAAATGCTCAAGTTGCTAATGGGGGCGAAAATGGAGCTGGTGGTTTAGTGGAGGATGTCAAAGGCAAAGGTAAAGCTAGAGACGAGGGCGGAGATGGTAAGAAAAAGAGAAAGAAGGTGAAAGATATGTTGCAAAAGTTGAAGCTGTAAATAGATATATACTTTCAACTATTGCAATCGATATTACTCTGTCCTCAGCAACTTGTTGATAGTTTTATCTCCATTTCGTGTAGCAGATCTTCCTTTGAACTATCTATGGAGCTATCTAGCCTCGATACCAGCCGAGGAGCTATCTGGGATATTTTTGGATCAAGAATGGAGGCTGCGTTGTTGATGTTGGAGGCCCATTGCCCGATATGGCTAGCGCACCTTCGGCTGTGATACAAGCCATAACGATAGCCAACAACCTGCGACACCAGCAGCTCGCGGCTCAACCTTGTACACGCCCCTTCGAAGTCGGCACTCGACCAATATCACATCCAGGCTGCTCATTAACTTGAGCTGGCCATTCCAGTTACGAAATATCCGCTACACCAAGCTCTATAGCACGATTGCTCCTCATCACTGAGCTTAGCCCGATTGTCACGCGGTACCACTAGCTGCCAGCTGTCAACGACATCCTGGACGACATCACCACCACCACGCGAAGTCGGCCAAGTTGAAAACGACGAGGAAATGCATCCGTATATTCTCGTTCATCTGATATATTCAACCACGTCGTCTGCAGCTCCCCGCGTACGCTTTCTTATATCGACACCTCCCGGTTAAACGGTCTACCGCAATGTGGACACACCCGCCCCCAAACCCGCCGGATAACAAGATAATACAAAGCTATAAGAACCTTAAAACAAGGATATCAGATTTCACATCTATCCCACTTTCGACAGTCGATATACTCCTCCCTTCCGTAACAACCGCGGCTACAACACTCGCAATACTCTACGTTTATAAGAATTTCTTAAAACGCTACCCGGATTCCAACTCACTGCCACCGAGCTTCTTCCGCAAGAAAACATTATACGGCAAAGTCGTGAGTGTCGGGGATGCGGACAACTTTCGGATGTATCATACTCCTGGTGGGAAGTGGACCGGCTGGGGGTGGTTTCCTGGAAGAAAGGTACCGGAATTGAGGAAAGAGTTGAAAGGGCAAACTGTAAGACGAGATTTTCTCCAAATTAATACTATGTTCTCTAGGAATGATACTGAGAGTTGGCTTTAGATCCACGTACGAATCGCCGGCGTCGATGCTCCGGAAGGAGCGCACTTTGGTAAACCGTCGCAACCGCATTCTTCGGAATCTCTCGCGTATTTAACAACGCTACTCACATCGCAATACGTACGCGCGTCCCTCCTCCGGCGAGATCAATACGAGAGAGTAGTGTGCTCGGTATCGATGAAGAGAAGCGGGATTATCGGATTGCTAGGGTTTAGACAGGACGTTGGACTGGTCATGCTTCAAGACGGTATAGCGCAGGTCTACGAAGGCACATATGGCATTGAGTTTGGAAAAAGAGAAGGAATGGAGAAAAGATATAGAGCGGCGGAAGAAGACGCTAGAGGTCGAAAAGTTGGGATATGGGGGTTGAAGGGTGCGTATGAGAGCCCCGGGCAGTATAAAGCACGGTTTGGGGGCAAAGAAGGTCCGTTTACACCGAGTACCGCTGTCTCTGATAAAGTCAGTGGCGGCGAGAAGGTCAAAGGGAAGCGTAGCATTAATATTGCCACTGCCGGCGCTTTAGAGAGTAAGAAACCGAGAAAGAAGAGAGGAGAAGCAGGAGTAGCCGATAAGATTGAGATTAAAAAGAAGACAAACAGTGATAAATCTTCTTCAAAATAGAGGGCATATATCAGTCTACGAGCGGTTGTTAAGATATTTACACAGGTATTTTAAGGTGGGTTCTTGCATTTCAGTACTACATAATTTATCATAAGAATTTAGGTACGACCATATGTATATAATGTAATTTATACTCGATATCACTCAACCGCGCGCATATCGAACTTATCAGTAGTTAGCTCTGGTATCATTGTGTGCATTTGAAGCCGTCGTACGTCGTGTTGTGCAGGTTAGCTCCACACCAGCGGCGTGCCAAGGACGAGCATTCACAATTGTGTTCACCAAGAAACCTTGATAGAGGCTCGAGCCCATTTGGTCAGAAGATCGATAGATATTACAAGTTAAAATGTTGCAAAGAGCGCTGCAGAAGCTTCAGCTGTCGCGCGGGGACCGCAGCAAGGTGCCGAGTCCCAGCATCGTGTCCGCCCCGGAACCATCTTCGACAGCCAGCACAGAGCCCGAAGCCAACGGCAGCCCACCGCCCTTCTTCAGCCTCTCGATTGATATCCTGGCGTTGATTCTCAAATATCTGAAATTTCGAGATCTTGTAGCCATATCTCTCACCGCCAAGGGTCTGCGGCATCTTTGCCCTCCCGTGGCCCAATCTCCGGCTTCAAAGCTCGAGGCGCGTTGTCTCCACCGACTCAACCGTCGTCTGCTCCCTCCGAAGCCTCAAGCCCAACCCCCCCCTGGATCTATAAAATGTCCATACTGTTCCCACCCCCTCTGTCCGCCAAATTGCTCCTCCGCTCTCCTCCTCGATAGCGCAAGTGGTGTTTTCTATCCTTCTTCTCTCTACCCCCTCCCCTTAGCTACCTTCAAATACTCCAAATTCCCACCATCAGATGGCACCCCGTTCACGTACTCCACAATTTGGTGTGCCCACCACCGCTGCCCGCGCGACCTGTTAACCCAAAAGCCCCATCTTCTAACCTCCATAACAAGTAATATCACCCCGCTCCCACAGCAATTACATTCCGGCCCCCAGAAATTCCTGACAGAGTACACCAACGAGGCAGCTTTCGCATCCCTCAACAAGAAACAGTACTACCTCTGTTTCCAAACCCCATCCTGGCTGATAGGTTATAAACCAGAATATGAGCTTCCAGCACGGGTGATCCGCACCCGCCGCGGGGCCGATATCTCATCGGATATGAAACTCGCGGGTGTAAAGCGATACGGCTTCCTCGACGAGATTACCAAACAAGAGGACGACGGGGACGGTGGTACACGAACGGTGAACGGGTGGCTGCAACCGGCGTACGAGCGGTTCAATTACGAGTCCCTGTGTATGCACTGTTACTATCCCATCAACGCGCCCACGAAGAGTATCTGGGCGCTGGATTTTCCTAATTTCTGTACGTGCGATCATAATGTCGTTCACGATCATACAGCGGACGATAGCGGGGATGCAGCGGAGGGGAGTACGAGGGCGAATATGACACGGCCGGGATGTCGGATGTGTGGGGTTGCAAATGTGCGTTATACGCTCGTCGAAGCGTTCGATCTGGTGAGGGAGAAGGTGTCGAAGACGAAATACGTGCTACGGCAGGAGTATTATCGCCTCTTCCTCGCGACGGAATGCGATATATATACCGACATGTCGCCTTACTCTGTGGAAAAAGAGCGAATAAGGCCAATTAATCCGGATATTGCGGCTCAGTCGATGGATATTGTACGAGGGTTATCCGCTGATTCGCTGATCAGACCGTTTCCGAAGCCGGTTTATAGAGTTGGGATTGCAAGTTTACCGTATCCGGTGTTGCGTATGATATTGGTGATCTTGCTGGAAGATGCGGAAAGTCTGCACGCTTATTATCAGGCATTACAGGCGAGCTATGTATTTCTTAAAGCGTATTACCGGGAAAACGTGACGAGGAAGACATTGGAGAAGCTGCAGGAGAGGTATACCTACAGCAGAGGCTTTAGCTGGCCAGCTCCGTTTCCACCAGATCCCAGACAGGTTGGATAGGGTTCGTCATATCAATATAACTATGGCGCTACAACGTGGGCCTCCTGTCAGACGGTATGATAATATGCATTAAACGATCCACAAATAAGAATATACAATAAGACCGAAGATTTGGACCTGAATACATGGAATCTCAACGCAATTCTCCCGATCCGGCAACTACGCTTTTGAACCGCCATTTTTAATAACGTATATAACAGGAGTTCGATGTTCACCTGGAGAACCGCGTGACTGAAGCATCGACTCGAGACTATCCTCAAACAAACCCCACCTTCTTGAAAAATTGCCCAACAATTCCAATTGCGGGAAGGTATCTATCGCGCTGAAAGGGGAAGGGGATTAACCTAAGGGACTCGCGAAAAACATCTTTTAGTTACATCCCATCGTTACAATGGCGTAGCTTCGCGTGAACTCGCCTTCGACTGCCCCACATTGCCCTTGGTCGAAAACGGAACATCTGGAAAAGCGGCTCGAAGCGAGTCTGCGGGCGCTAAGGAGATTTCGGAAGTTTTGTCAATCAGAGATGCCCGGGGGCTCAAGTTGGCAGGCAAATTTTCTTGAGGCATATATTATATCTTGTCACCATATACACGACACCTGCCAGAAGAAGACAACCCGAACAACCTCTATCAGGAAGCACTTCGGTTGAGAGGAGCCTCCAGGGAAATAGTTCATACGATTCGAGATTGAAGCGGCCCGTTATCTTTCTCAAGATTGCATTGATTTAGGGACTAGGATTATCATATAAATACGAAGGACATCCCTTCCAGCGAATTTAGCGATGAAGATCCCCTCTGTTTTTCAGTTATACAGCGGGTCGGTTAAGAATCCAGTTTGGCTACTAGGCGTCTTCCGAGTCTATTATTTAAACTTATTCTAATTTATTTAATCTTAGCTTAGACTCGCGGTTTCAAGCGAGATGAAGACAAGTCAAGGCCTTCTGGCCCTTGCGGCTGCCGCGGGCCCTTCGATGGCCGCTAAATCTCTATTGGCAACGCCGCCTATGGGATTCAACAACTGGGCTCGGTTCATGTGTGACTTGAACCAGACCCTGTTCACACAGACTGCGGATGCGATGGCATCCAACGGCTTGCTCGCCGCGGGGTATGACAGAATCAACATTGACGACTGCTGGCCATTACACAAGCGCGCAGCGAACGGCTCCCTGCAGTGGAACGCCACTCTCTTCCCGCAAGGCATGCCGTGGCTAGGTTCCTACTTGAAGCAGCGGGGCTTCCATTTTGGCATCTACAGCGACGCTGGTACCTACACCTGTGGCGGTTATCCCGGTAGCTTAGGCTATGAGGAGATCGATGCCGTTACATTTGAGAGCTGGGGTGTCGACTATCTCAAGCTCGACGGCTGCTACGTCAACCCTTTTTCGACGGAGAAGTACAAGCAGATATACTCCCACTGGCACGACGTTATCGGTCGCATGAGCAAGCCAATGATCTTCTCAGAGTCTGCACCAGCTTATTTTTCTGGAAATGAGCACGGGAATAACACGAACTGGTATGATGTTATGGACTGGGTACCCGGCTACGGTGAACTCGCGAGACACTCTGACGATATCCCCGTTTTCAGAGACACTACCGCGTGGGGCGGTGTTACTACAAACTACGATTTTAATACCCTTCTCGCTCGGTACCAGAAGCCCGGCTTCTTCAACGACCCTGATTTCCTGATTGCGGACCATCCTAAACTCACACTGACAGAAAAGAAGGCCCAGTTCGCGCTTTGGGCCAGCTTCAGCGCACCGCTTATCATCAGCGCATGGGTTCCAGGTTTGGATAAGGAGACTTTGGAAATGCTCAAGAACGAGCGCCTCATTGCGATTAACCAGGATCCTTTGGCCCTCCAAGCTACTCTCGTCTCTCAAGACGGAAAATGGGATGTCCTTTCCAAGAGCTTGAGCAACGGCGACCGTATCTTGACCGTATTCAATCGCCAGACCCAGAATGACAAGCTTTTCGTTCCCTTCGAGCGAGCTGGATACCCCATCGACCCAAGCGGTACTCAAAAATATAATGTCACCGACCTCTGGACCGGTAAATCTGATAATAGCATAACCAAGGGCGTTACTTCCGACGTTCCAGGCCATGGCGTCCAAGTTTACCGCATCTCCCCTCTTTACAACACCGGCAGGGACACGGTTGTGCCCACTGGCATGGTATTCAACACGGCCACCCGTCAATGCCTAACCGCGGGCACCGACGGTACCACTATCTCTCTCGGCAAATGTGCCGCCTCTGATAGCCAGGTCTGGAGAGTCGATAGCAACGGTACACTGCGCTCTCTGGCATTCCCTAAGAGCTGCTTGGGAGCAGACTCGAAGAGCGGGGTAGCGAGTATTAGAGCTTGCAGTGGCGCTCCGGCGAGATGGCAGCAGTGGCAGTATCAATCTACCGGGAACATTCTGAGCAGTGGTGTCGGCGGCTCTTGTTTGACTGCGGGAAACAATGGAGCTGTCGTTATCGCAAAGTGCGGTGCTGATAGGAACAAGCAGGTGTTCGAGATGCCGAGCGGATCTCTTAGAGAGTAAATTAGCGCCATGTCATGTTCTGTATATAAATAAAATACATTAAAATTTAGTGACCGATAACGACGATAAACATGCATTATAAGAGATTTAAGAACTGACAGCACATCCAGTAGCTAAGCTCCTCGATTATGAATGACTCAGAAAATGGCGCTGGCAGCTCGGAGATTGAAGCTTGCTTGCCATGGTCCCAACTAGGTATCTTTTACCATAGACGGACCCCTGTCCCTGTCGTGATTTCCAGAATAGGCAAATACCAAGAGCCTCAACGGTGTGTCACCACATTCGCTGGAGCTGATATCGGAGACATTCTCGTATTCGTGGGTCATTTCATTTAATTGGCATTGATTTAGACCATTCATCTAGTTTCTCGAGGTGGCACAGCGATACTCGCTAGGTACCTGGTACGCGAACTTGGCTGGCACGCTCTCCGTTTGAATTACCATCGCGATGTCACATGCCTAATTCTACTTCCTGATTGGACTTTATCGAAGTTATAAAGGAGCATCAGTGCCGATACATATGTCTATAGCTATTTGACCTCACTCGTTCGTCGTACAAATTTAAAAAATTGTCTGGAACGCAGTGGACAACGCAACATGGCTCATGTTTACAAAGACATTCTCGGGTCGGCGCCATACGACGTCCAACTCCAAATCCTATCCTATATTGACGACTATCGGGAAATAATCCGATGGACGCGAGTAAGTCTTCATCTGTTCCTATGTTTACTTTTTTCACCCAGGAACTAACCTCAACTACCACTGCTTAGGTTTCAAAAACCTGGAGGGAGTTTATCAATTCACCCTACCTAGAACCTCTCTACCTCCAACTCATCCGCCAGCGCTGGCCAAATGTCGGCCGCGAGCTAAAAAGACGATTGACTTCAGAAAATTATAACTCAGATCTACTCAGCTACCGCGATATCGTGTTGACGCTCGGCAGGAATGCGGCGTTTATCCGCGCGGGACAATTACACGAATTCGGGTCGTTTACGCTTCCTCGCTTTCCAGGAAACACCAGATTCCGCTATTCAGACGGATTCGTAGTCGTATACTGCGCTGAAAGGATAGAGGGCGTGAGGGATAGTGTTATCTATGTTTATGACGTATCTATACTGCGCAGGGAAGGGTTGGAGATTCCAGCGCGGAGTATAGTGTGTCCTGGGATCCTTAAGGATGTGGCACTTGATGACGGGCGTTTAGCGTATCTTTGCTGTGATCCGGATGATGAAGACCAGTACGTTTATTGGGTAACACTACTACTGTGTGTGTGACTTGGCTAACAAGCTCGGTGGGGTAGGATATCTATTAGTTTACAAGATCTCATAACGGGGAATACGAGAACTTGTACTGCCACGATATTGAATCTGGACGGGATGGAGTTTTCTTCCATAATGAGAGAAGAGGGACCCACTGCCTTCACGGATCCACGGAAGGGAAGGTCGTCTCAGCCATTACGCTTCCCGACGTCGCCAAGTTTATTCTGTACCAACGGCAAGCTAGTAGTCTTCTCAGCAAGTCTGTTAACTCACGTTACCGTATGGGATATGAGTGATGAAGTAGCTCCAGATGAAGACAATAATATAACTGGGAAAACATTCATCCTGGACCAATACTGGAATAAATTTCTCACCTGGTTCTGGGAATACCGCTCGGACAGCGAAGCACTCTGCATACACCCAAGGAAGTATTACATGTCCGTCGACTCAGACGGAGACATCTACACCGTCATTAACGGCTACATGGAAGCCAGAGACAGCATGGAAACACCCTCAGACCGCTTCTTCTTACGCTACGCGATCAGGAAGAACGGAAAACCTATCTGGATGAAAGCCCGTACTCTAATGCCACCGATGTGGGACCCAGAACTCAACGACAGGGATGTTACCCACGTCGCTAGACGGTTAGACAGCTTTACAGGTGCCGGTGGGCAAAATTTCTTCGCGTTTAAGCCGGAGACGTTTAAGGAATTTGGACTGCCGGAGTACAGCAGCCTTATGGTGGGATCCATCCTGGATAAGCGGTATCCGCGGCTCGTTTTAGACATGAAGCAGCCACGGCATGAGGATAAGGATAGCTACATTCATCCGGAGGACTTCCTGGACACTAGGGATAAGTATGATCCGGATGTTCAGTATTCGCTGAATTATCTGGGTGGGAGGAGGGTGTTGTATATGCCTCCTAAGGGGCACGAATGGAATTACAAATTGATGGCGAGGAAGATTATCCCGACAGCGGATCCAGGTTGTGTGGTTTGGCATTGTTTTAATAAAAGAGTGGTAGCGGCGAAGGGACACGATGGGGAGGTGGCGGAGGAAGAAGAGGGCGCACAAGAGTCAGTGATTGGGAAAAGGATTAAGATAGTCGGGTTGAAACCTATGGTAATACCTGGGGAGACGAGGGAGGAGTATGATGATTATGGGGAAGGGGAGTCGATGGAAGATGTGAAATGGGTGCTGGCAAACAGACCGCAGCCGGCATCGGTGTGCGAGTTTGAAGTCGAAGGTGACAGATTCGGGTGGGCAGGGGATTATCAGTATATCGTAGGGATCCATTGCACACCTGGAAACATGGTTAAGGAGGAGGAGAGGCCAGCTGTTGGGGATACCGTTCGGCTGTTTCGCTATGGAGTTGCTTCCGGAGACCCAGTGCCTTTTAACGTCAGCTTTTCGAACTAGGAACATGTTTATCAATATATGACGAAATTTACCTCGAGGCCCCAGATGGGAAAGCAATGTAGTTACCGCGTTAATATCCATCCATCCCCGTCAAGTTATACTTAGCAGTACATATATCCTCGTATATCCAGCTAAATACTATCTCCTTTTCAAGGAAGAGAATGTGCTACGTACAGAAATGAACATATTGACTACGCTGCGTTTGTGCGTTGCGGTCTGACCTGGTGAGGGAAGCCACACGCTCGCCCTACGACCCAACGCTGATACGCAAAAAGATTCCCTCGTCCTGTCAACATTCGAGACTATTTAACAGCGCCTTCCCTCCTCAATCATCCTTCTTCCTTCCTCATCACTCAAGTCAGACGACTTTCTTCTCATGCGACTAGGTCGCCATAAAAAATTTAAATATATCTTTTCTTGTTTAGTCTTTCGTCAAATACTCTTTTTCCACTTGCGGGTTTTAATCCTGATGGGCCAGGTTTTTCTCCTTGTGGTTTTTTAACGAGGTTTGCACGTGTATCTTAGGTAGATATCTTTATTATTTTCAATGCAAAGAGTCAAAATGCCCTCAAAACAATTGTGCACTTTTCGTAGGTGTGACCATCAGTTTGCAAATTATCATTCAATTAACGTTGCACACAATTATACTCGCTCTAGGAAGCATCAACGCAGGCCGTTCAAAATGCAACAAGGTATATTCCACCTTCTAAAGCTACGACTATTTGAACGACACCGTATATAGCAAGCATAAACTAATCAATCTGATTGGATATATATCGTAAGGTGCAAAAACGACCCAAAACTATATTTACAATATTAAACACTCCCATAAACGCCCAAGGGAAAACCCCCACCCATGCCAACATCAAAAACGCAGCCACCTAGTTTATATACACCTAATCTGCCAAATCATCCCTCCAGGAGCCGCCAAAATGATGGATCAAAAAGCTCGTCTCATCCGGACCCGCATCACTATGCGGCACTCCAGGGCTCATCCTATTCACTGCCAAAAACAACACATCCCCAAACTTCTTCGCCTCCTTGATCCCGCTGAACTCTTCATACGGCACCTCCCGTCCTTCGATCTGGTTGATATAATCCAACACCACCTTCGTCCACCTGAACGGGCCGCTCCTGTCTAACACTTCCCGCTCCTTATATCGGACGCTCTTAATGCTCTTATCGGTTGTATTCGCGATATCGCCGCGCACGCTCTCCTGCATGCTTGTCACCATGCGGCGAGGGATCTCGTGGCCCGGCTTGGCGTAGATGCTCCACTGGAGGAATTGGATTCGGCGCAGGAACGCGTTATTGGTAACCCAGGCGTCTGTGTATTTGTCCCTATCGACGATGTCGAGTTCCATGCCTATCACTATGTTTACGTCTTGTATCATCACGCCCGGGAGGACGGAGACGGCCTGCGGGAGCCAGGTGTCGATTGGCTTGTTGCATTCCGTGTCAATATCGGTGTAGAGGCCGCCGGATTTGTAGGCGATCAGGTAGCGCAGGAGGTCGGCGGCCACGATGCGCTGCGGGAAGTTGGCGAAGAGGTGGACGATGAACGGGTCCGTTGAGTTGAAGTTGTCTTCGACGTATTTTAGCGCCGTGGCGTCGGTGAGGAGGGTGTATTCGTGGGATGGGTTCTTGGAGGACCAGGATTTTTGCCGGTGGTAAGCGTCATCGGAGGGGAGGGCGATGGATTTCCAGGTCTGGTAGATGTGTTTGGGGAATGGGGTTGAGGTGAGTGTTTTAGCAAGTTTCTGAAGGTGTGCTTGGGCCTCTTTCTTTGATAATCCTTCAAAGGCCTTATCTTCGTAGAAGCTCGGGTGGGATGATTTGACGGTCTGGATGGTGGGTGCATTAGGTGTTAAAGATGTTGGGAGAAAGTTCTGATGTGGGATCTTGGGAAGATGGTAGATAAAAGTACACAAGAGAAGAAAATTTAGCATCACGACGATACTCTGTCGTCGTGGCATCCGGATCCATGATGATATTGGTGTTTTCGGCATCGAATCGGTTTTTTCCGCTGGGTGCGGGTTACGATATATCGGATTGTACATGCCGCGAAAGACTTCTCGGCGGAGTTCTGACGATGTCCTGGGTTTTGAAGACATAAAGAATGCTGGTGTCGTCTATATAGGTATCGTGGTGTATGACCATTAAATCCTTAACTAGATGAAGGGATTAATATATTCTCGGTAGGTGATTCCGAAAATGTCGTCTTCGTGATCCCGCGGGCGCACTTTAATTGTATATTGGCTGGTTCCTGGATTTCGGCGTACAGCTGTATTATTTTCCCCTCTTTTGGTGAAGGGATCCTAGTCGTCGTTGGGTTCCCCGGTTGAATGTATATTCTGCTCTTGTGCACGAATACTCAATCCTGCTCTCTTCCTACGGAATAATTCACAGAAAAACGGAATATATGCAAAGCGTTTCGAATCTCTCGATATCGGCCCGAAACTACGATATTTCCGTGCGGACCAGCAGTTCGGAACAAGCAAAACGAATCAAGCGGTGGTGTGGCTACTACAGATTTTTACTTAGCATGCGCAAAATCCACAATCAAAGCTTGTTCACGATAATTATCATGCAGGGTGTCAAGACTAATAGTGGAGTCGTTGGACTTACAGGTAAACTCTTTTAAATGAATAGCGGCTGTTATATTGTTGAAAGGGCCGCGTAAGACTACCTGCGCCAAGCGTTAGAGATATAGCCGGGATGAAAGGAATATTGGGCAGAAAATTATCGCCAGGACGGGGTATTCAGTGGGGGTATGCTTGGAAAGATAAGAACTGAAAAGTAGGAAGAATAACTTACTCTTCTGCAGGTACTATCTGTTAGGAACGTCTGAACAACTGGTACTGATGTCGGTTTGCTGAAAGTTGTGACAAAAGGTGAACTTGGGAACCAAGATGGCTAATATATAAAGAAAAGTATCTCGAATCAAAGAGAATAGTAAAGATTTCAAAGCCGATCCAAAATCCCGATAGGATATAAGATAAAATAAGAAATTTCTTGGAAGATTAGGACCCGCAAAGTCGTAATCGCTAAGGATGCCACCTATCCTGCCTTCTGTTGTCGACGTTTGGGTCCTCGGCTCGGTCCACCCAAATTCAACGCAGAACTAGGGCCGTCTGGATCTTGCACGCGAAAATCGGGCCAGTTTCGGTAACATTTAGGTTTAACACATCGCGCCCGCACTCCCACTACGAGGAATGCGCAAGCAACGACGGTTAGAAAAGAGGGCGTAGCAGCCGGTGTTACGACAGGTAGTAACGTAATGGAAGTGAAACCGGTGATCTGATATCGCTACGGTATGTGGCAGTGGAGAACATCAAGTCCTTATATTTATATTTTTGTGTTCGGAATCGTCAGCTGTGGATCGCACTGAAGCGATGGAGTCTGGCAAGAACTATCTACGGTGCATGCTGGGCATGATTATTTCGGCTTCACGATATGCAGGAGGTTGGAGACAGTGTCTCTATTTTCAAAATATTTGCTTCTTGCCGCGCCGTATTCCCGACGATTCAAAAGGACGGCATTCCGCCTTGGCACTTGGGACAAGAAATCGGTGCATCAGGTTATCGATTAGTTATTCTTCTTTTCTATTCTTCTTTCTTTCTCTCATTCGTGTGCCTGATGTGGTGGAACCAAAATGCACCTAAATGATGCATCTTGATATCTGTGCCACAACACATATATGGCGCCATTCACACACACACCGCCCCCATTTCCCGTCCTATCTGGCGCTGGTGGTGCGTCGTACAAGGTTTCTTGGTTCTTTTGGCACAAGACGGCCAAGGCAGGCGCAGGGAGGATTGGATGAAAAGCGAAAGGGAAAAATTCCCCGAGTCAAGTATAGTTTCTTGCAGGTTTTTCCTGGTTTTCTGCAAAAGTGGCTTGAGGCACTGGGCCCGAAGACTTGTGTCATCTGCCAATGAGCTGAGCGCGGTGGTGGGCATGGCATGGGGTTTTGCGCGCGAGATAAGATGTCAAAATAGCCTATTACTGCACCACCGGACCCTGCAGGTGGCTTCGGATCAGATTGCGAGCACGGACACATTTTCTGACAAAAATAGCGAGGAATAATCCTGACGGCGGTGTTTTTTTTTCACACGTTGTTCTCGAAGGTTATTACAGGTTTCTATCGGTCAGGAGGCTCTAATTTCGCGTTCGGATCGGTGGGTCGAATTCCTTGAATATATCGATTTCGAATGAACAGGTGCCTATGTATTCCTCCCCAGTCTCAATATCTGGGGAAATACGAGACTTTGCATATGCGCTCCTGGACATGGTTATTTCAATTTTTTCTTGATTCCAGAATCTTGAATGTAACCATTCGCATGACCTAGATAGGAACTATATCACGATGTACCTATCGGATCACTCTCTAGCGCGGGCGCTCAGGGTACCTTGTACTTTCGATGGCCTATCACGTTTTCGGTTGGGACGATTTATCTCAAAAGAATATTCTCGTTTTTCGAGTTTATCCAGAAGGGAGGATATGCACGAGATAATTTTAAGCAACGCCGCCATGCTACAGGCCGGAAAAAATAGCAGCAAGGGTGGTTAGCACTCTAGCTTATTCAGACAACTGCAGGAAAGGGGGATACTGGGCGTTTCAAGACTTTTTGATCAAGAAACCAGACGATGATTATGTTATCAGGAAAATAGCCATCTAAGAAAATCATACTAACCTTCGACACAGCGAGCTTACTTGATGTGGCTACGATCGTTGTTCATTACCAGGGACGGAAGAGATCAGATGAGGACGCCACCAACGCAAGTTCTGCAACAGGCCGGCCTGATGGAGGCCCTGTCTGTCTGTACGACCATTTGAAAACAGAGCAAACACGCATGGGATTTCTAGGCACTATCTAGACTGTCCTCGTGAAAGATATGCCTTGGGGTGGTCTATGTTTCAAAGGCGACCGGGGCGACCGCATATGGATATATTGATATAGATGATCCGAACCACAGAACTGGGACCTGGAGTCTGGCTTGACCAGCTTGTTTTTCTTGGTATTGTAGAATGTGGGACAGAAGTGCACAGCGTCAACTTAATGTTAGTCCGACTTGGCTTTTTCTTCGTTTACTCGCAGTGTAACATGTATCGGCAACATGCATGGCTATTTCTCTCGGCCGTGTTGATCCTGGAAATTCATCGAGTGTGGCCGGGTATTCTGGTTTCTCCAATTTCGACTATTCTTGATTCCTTAGGATATGTATCTTTTCCTTCTAATCATTTAGACAATCAGAATTATTATTATCACTAAAGTCTTGTTAGAATTAGCTTGGGTTATAGTGAGCTGTACGCGTGTGCCTGTGGGGCTATTAATTTGGGGATTTCCTATGGTTCGGCTGCTGACCCCCCGAATTAGTGGGGACGCTCCCATGCAGTGAGGTCCACGACAAGTTGCAATTCTGCCTTCACGGTGTAAAAGACGAAAGAAAGCTCTCTAAGCGCCACGAACGAAAAGTCAGAAAGAATACTATGATAATGATGGCTAGTGAGGGGGTTCTAGAAATTAATCAATAGAAGGATTTTTTTTCATGCAGGCGAACAGGTGCCTGTTAATTGACTGGGGGCGGAAAATTCCGCCCTACAGAGACGAATCCGAGATGGCGACATTCATAGTATTTTTTCCCTTTACTTCGCATGTGCATGCGCACGGGACACATATTCCCCTCAATCGCGAGCGGAGGATGCATGCAGAAATCTGATACAGCGGTGGAACCATTCTCGGATCACGGTTCCGAATCCCACGTTGGCTGTCCTCCATCTTATTACTTAGTAGAATTAATACTCTGTTCTATTGGATTAGATGTATTGAAGTTCTAGAAGGAGCAAAGAGCTCCAACCGCCGGTTCAGTGCAGGCTAGGTACAAGGCATATGTCAGCCTATGTATGATTTGACTTGTAGCAGTTACTTATGCCGCTGTAACACTAGTAGCCATATTATTCCCATATCCTAGAGAGATAACGTCGGTATTAGTAAGAACCAATATATTCAACATTTAAACTTAAAGAATATGCTTGCTTATATGGTCCTTTAAACTCATTTTTAAATTCCTCGCTTTTATTAGGAACCAACAGGAGCAGTAATCAACTGGGCAGCAGTTTCTTCCCAGAGTCCAGTTTATTGGGATATACTTAATTCAAGCTCCTTGGTTAAGTGATTAACATCGACCATTCTTGGAGTAGTGACCTTGTATGACTATTGCAGATTGCAAGAATGAGAACACAAGGGACCCAGTTAGGTGCTGCGCGTGTAAGCCACCCCGGACCAACTGTTAACCCGTGAGCCCACCATCTTCAAGTTGCATTTTGCTTCGGAGACGCCGAGTCATGATATATTGCATACAGGCTATAATTGCTTCGGCTGCGCGCTTGGTGTACACCCTTCGTCTATGCCCCCTTCTGTTTCTTTCAAATCGATGCAATATTTGACCCTTGAGATTTATTCTGGATCATTCCGTCTGGCGATGAATATGTTTCGTAATAAGCCTCAGTCACAGCGGAACGGTTATCGACAATCTCGATCGAATATCTATTCTTGATTATCGAATAGTCGGAATTCTAAATTTTTTACCGCCGGAAACTTTAAATTCGATCCGAAGGCGCGGTATTTCGGGTTAATGGAATGCGGTAATTGCCGTTCATCCAGTCTTGTTCGATATGATTCATCAAGTTTCCTGGATGATTGTATCTCTCAGCTTCCTGGCATCTCTAGGTACTTGCGTAGCAATGGAATGGATGAGTCGGGGGACGAGGAGGCAGAAGCAAATTGTAGAGAGGAGAGAGAGAGAGAGAGAGAGAGAGAGAGAGAGAGAGAGAGAGAGAGAGAGAGAGGGGGTTGGAAGCCGGCGATTTGGACCTTACAAAGAACTGTCAAGTAAATTCGTGGTCTCGAGGTTGCCCTCAGAGCATCGCAAATTTGGATCTCCATCTCTATGATCGTTCAATCCAAGTTGCAGAGGAAGAATATATTATATGATACGAGGGCTAGAATATACAAGAATCCAACAATAACATGTCTAATATACACGTAGGCGTATTTACAGTGTGAGTAGTGGTGTATGGATACTCAAAACGCGACCGTTCGACCAAACCGCAGTTCAACCTCAACTCTTCAATCATCGCAACAACAACCCTCCTTGCACTCGCACACCAATCAATCAAAGGATAAACCGTAATCTAAATGTCTATTTCTATCTATTTGGATATCACTCCGAACCGACGGTTTACTTCTTCAAGCAGCTTGGGCATGATTTCGTCACTCGTTCTGCCCTGGACTGTCCAGAGAACACCCTTCTGGCGGTAGAAATCGATCAATGGGCCCGTCTTCTCCTCGTACTTTTCCAGTCGTACTTTGAATGTTTCCTATTTCATACCATGCGTTAGTCATACCCATACTCTCATTTCATGTCTACGGCTCTAAAAGTAGCGTAGAGCCAACCAGTAGGACCCACCGGATCATCATCAACTCTTCTAACCAACGCCTCGCCGGTGATATCGTCTTTTCCATGCACCTTTGGCGGCGAATACGTCAAATTATACACCCTCCCACTCCCCGGATGCACCCATCTATTCGCTATCCTATCGAGGATCACACTGTGCGGAACATCCAGATTTACGACAAAGTTCACATCCACTCCGGCGTCACTGAGAGCTTCTGCTTGTGGTCTCGTCCGAGGAAAGCCGTCGAGAATGTAGGATGATGTTTGCGGAGGGAGAGACCCGAGAATGAGTTTGACAATTAGACTGTCTGGGACCAAGGTGCCTGCCGACATGTATGTGGATGCTTGTTTGCCTACGTTTTTTGCAGTAGGATGTTAGCTAATTTACGCCCTGTTTGGGGGGGGTTAGATCTCTCCTGCGCCAAAGGAAGAAGTATGGCGTACCAATATCTGTTCCTCGGGCTACATTGTCTCGCAGGATATCGCCACTGCTGAGAGCTTTTATGTCTGGAAGGTGACCGAGCAGCCGGGCGGTTTGGGTGCCCTTGCCGGCGCCGGGACAGCCAACCATGATTATGCGGGCGGCACGGGAGAGGGTCGCCATAGCTGCTGCAGTCGGTATATATTCGAGAATTCGGTGGGGGAGATGTTTGCCCAACCAACGAGGGGAATGTGCGACCCTCTGCTCGTGCCTTGGAAGAAGAACGTGGGAGCGACTGGATTACCCGAGATCGGCGAAGCGAGGGACCGGAGTGCTATTAATACGAAATCGAATATACGGGAAAGTCTTTTTTTCCCCGAATGAAGTGAATGAAAATCTATGCCCCTACGGAAAACTGTGTGCTATCGCCGTCTGATTCTGTACGTCTTCGCCATATTCTATGCCAGCTGATTTAATGAGGAGTGAAGTGAAAAAAGTTTCGGCATCACGAACGAGCAAAAAACGGCGGAGGGGTGAATTAAGCTTAATTAAATTATTGGCGTGTGATAACGATATCGTCCGATCCATGCACCTTGACATCACCCAACACAAATCCTCGTCCTCAAAGGCTTGAAAATATGGATGAAACCGATATTTCCGATGTTTTATATTCACGGCTTATGGCTCTGGTGAGGAAGAGATATGAAAAGAACCGGGAAAGCACGATCTGTCCGTCTGAAGTACCCAGGACTCTGGAGAAGGATGGGGATATCGCGGCGGGGTCATGGAGGGACTACATGGACGCTACGCGGGGCATAGTGTTCAGACTTAGGGACGAGGGTGTCGTGGAAGTTCTACAGAGGGGAGAGGTGATACACGTCAGACCAGAAGACGTGAGGGGGCCTATTCGAGTCCGTTTGGTAAAAGAATAGAGTCCAATTTGTTCTTAGTGAATCGTCTCCATATTGGCCCCGCCGACGTTGACCCTTGAAGCTACTTCAGCATACAGATATGCTTTCACCACTTTGAGACAAGGGCAATTATGTCTTCCAGCTCAGAACTGCAATGCATCTGTGGAATGATGAATGCATCCGTGTATAAACACCACATTCAATTGCTAATAAGCCAGTGAATAACGTCGCGACAACACAGCCAGACGTCTACGATGCTTTAAATCTAGCATGCTCCTCCAACATGCCCAAATTGCACCCCGCCAATTGCCGCCGCAGGCAATTGTTGGGATTCTGCTAGCTCCCCTCAGTTGGCTGGCTCTGCATGCGTCGTCCCTGTCGGTGGCCGAGTCCCGCGGATTTCCGACCAGCTCAATGGAGAAAAGAGTTTTTTTTCTGTGCTGACCAACAATCGACGGAGGCTGTAACCACAGACAGGGCATGTCCAGAGCCGGGCTCAGAGCCTAGGCCCAGTTCAGTTTTTGCCGAAAGACGCATTGGGAGCTGGAATTTGGGACTTCACGGAGAGTATGCTTTCGAGCAGGAGGAATTTGTGCAGGATTGAATTCAGAGAAATACAACTTTAAATAACAAAGTTCCAAAGACGATAGCATTTTGTATTCTCAGGAACGTAGTCCGAGTGCTATCACCACCCTCGAGGATTTTTTCCTTTATAAGAAGAAGAGTGCCCCGGGTTGTTCGCTCGGTCGAAGGCTTCGGGAGTCGGGGGTTAGAATTAATCTCCGAGCAGCCCAGCAATCTTGCAGTCGAACATCTCCCCTTTCCCCCTTCCGCAACTTCCCCAATTTGACGGAACGATAATAACAACAAAGAGACCCCCTCGCGAACACAAATACCAGCCCCTCCGGCGTCCTTTCAACTGTATCGTTCCTCGTTCTGTTCTCTGTTCTGGATAGCATCGACCGGCCTTCTCTCGGATATACCAGACAACCAGGCAAACCGTACCTGAAAGCTCGAATTCCCAACCTGCGCTAGCGAAATCCAAATTTGCGTCACTCCTTTCCCCCAAAACCACCAAGGCTCTTCGACGTCTGCACCACCTTCTCCCCAGTTTACCGACCAGAACCCGCGAACCAGCTCCTCCGAAATACCGCTACGGCCCACTTCCGACCCCGTTCGTTCTATCCGCGGTACTCGTTAGGGCTCATCCGGTCGCAGGACGTTCAGCAGTTTGCACCACTCCACGCAATCATGTCTACCCATCTCTCCGCGAGACTGGCTCTCACAAACAGATCCCTCCTCACCAGTAATGGTATGTACTGTTCTATAAGAGGATTATCGTTATTTTGGTTAAATTTAGTATTAATACTTTTTTTTTTTCTAGCACATGTAATCCGCCGAGCCCTCCGGCGGAATCCCCACTACCTCCCCGCCATCGCCGTCTACGTGCCACATTCCCGGCTGCTATCCACTGAAACCTCCCCTCACGGCTCTATCCCCGGCGGTCCACCACCCGGTTTTAACGCCAAGCAGGCTCAGAAACCGATACCTCGTGATAAGGCACCTGCGAAATCCTCTCAAGCCGCCGCCCCGCAGCCAACAAATAGGTTGCCGGTAAAGGACTCTGATGCTAGCCTTTCTCCAGACGCCAACGGCCAGGTCCCAGCGAACACCGAGAAGGATGCCGCCTCCACCGACGTATCCTCTGGAAAGAACGAGGAACGAGCCAAGGAAGTCGACAAGGAAAAGAAGAAGGCCGAGAGCGAGAAACTAACTCTATGGCAAAAAGTGAAAAAGGAAGCGAATCACTACTGGGACGGAACAAAACTATTAGGAACTGAAATCAAAATCTCGACAAACCTCGTCATGAAGATGGCTGCTGGTTATGAACTGTCGAGAAGAGAACACAGACAGGTAAATACTATCATCCAGTTTGGTTTTGAATATCAACATACTAACCTCTTTGTTTTCTCTGCAGCTCCAACGAACAGTTCAAGACATCGTTCGACTGGTTCCTTTCTCCGTCTTTGTCATTGTTCCCTTCGCCGAACTCCTCCTCCCCGTCGCTATCAAGCTTTTTCCCAACATGCTCCCATCGACTTACGAAGGCGCAAAAGATAAGGAACGCAAGAACCAGATGCTCCGAGCGACCCGCAAGGACGTCTCGGACTTCCTACGCACAACAATGCAAGAGTCCGGTCTGCCCCTCTCCCAGGCAACGAGGGGTAAAGACGAATTCACAGAATTCTTCCGAAAGCTTCGCACGAGTGGCGAAAAGCCCACACATCAAGACGTTATTAACGTCTGTAAGACCTTCAAAGACGATCTCACCCTCGACAATCTGAGCCGACCGCAGCTAGTTGCCATGTGTCGGTACATGAATCTTAACGCCTTCGGAACCGACATGATGCTCCGATACACCATTCGCCACCGAATGCGACAGGTTAAGCGTGACGACCGAGCCATCTTTGTCGAGGGTGTCGACTCTCTCAGCGTGCCAGAATTACAAACTGCCTGCGCTAGCCGCGGGATGAGAACACATGGCGTCAGCCCCAGCAGACTCAGAGAAGATTTGCAGACCTGGTTGGATTTGAGACTTAAGCACGGAATCCCGAGTACCTTGTTGGTCCTCTCGAACGCTTATGTTTACGCCCAGGGTAAAGGTGACGAGATTGAGAACCACTACGATGCGTTGACGGCTGTGCTGTCGGGTATTCCAGAAGAATTATATCACGAGATCGAGCTCGACTTGACGAGTGCGGAGGGCGCTGCGACGAACAAGCAGAGGCTCGAGGTGTTGAAGGAGCAGCAAGAGTTGATCGAGGAGGAGAACGAGCAGGGTGGACGGGTTAGCAAGCGGTTGGATCAGGATATCGATGAAAAGGAAGAAAGAAAGGCGAAGGACGAGGGTGTCAAGGAAGGCAGTGAAGCCCAGTTGGCAGACGCGGCAAATACCAACCAGGAACTCTCCGACGCTATGGCTCGACATGAAGGAACTGAAGAGGGAAAGGTCGACCCAGAAGCCGAGAAGAAGGCCGATGAGACCATGAAGAAGAAGAAGGAAGATGCTGAGAAGAAGTAACTTCTCGCCGGTAGAGGTATTTTTGTTTTGTTGGTGTAACGCATTTTTTTTCTCTTCTCTCTTTTAATATTCTATATATACATCTCACGGGGATCGATCCCTACGACCTCTACGTATAGGGCCCTGTCCTATTCTTTCGGGTTAAAAAGAGAGAACGAGTAAGTAGTGAGGGCATTTTTGTGGCAACAAATATGCTATGATTGCGATCTCCTTTTTTCATTTTTTTTTTTTCGGATACATGTTATCCACCACTGTCATTTCCATTTGTTACTCTCTTTTTTTCTCCTTTAGAAATTTTGTTGGAGCTCTGGATGGGTGTTCTCTTTTGTTCTGTTTCCATTCTCTATCTCTTGCTATTAGAAAACTTACAAAAACACTATTGTTTTGGGGGGTCTTTTAAACTCACTGCTCTTAATATCTACATTTGTATTTTTACAGAAACTTCCCGCTGGACTGCTGGGGATACAGAATATTAAATGAGAATTACTTACTTATAATCAAAAAACCACGTTTGTTGAGACTATCGTCGTCGAATTTTACTGGGTCATATAAATGAAGAGATTGGCATGTACATTTTTATTTTATTGCTTTTGAAGTTAAAATCTAACTAGCACAGTATACATACCATGGTTCATATTCCAATGATATTCATATCAAATTGTAAAACCTTCGTTGAGTATTGTAACGGCCCAAACCCAATTACAATCTCGAAGGCAAACTGTTTAACGCAATAGCAATACATATGTAATTCTGGATACAAATCACAGAATAACGGGTCTTCCCGTATGGTATTGCATAATCACCACTCAGATTTTCATCTAAATGTTAAGCCACGATCTGATTCGCATCAAAGCGCGAGCGCGAGCGCTAGCTGGGGCAGCCGTCGATTGCGAAGCGAGCACAGGAGGTGGAGCAGCTGGTGGTGCTGCGGTTTCAGTCTTTGGGGTGGTAATGTTGTTGATAGTACCGCCGACTTCAAGTTCAACCTTTTGACCGGTCTTGTCCACGGGGTTGATAAGGTCAGTGGGACTCTTGACACCAGCCTTCTTGGAGCTGGTGACCTTTGTTCTGAGTTTTGGAGCACCGAATGTCGCCTTCTTCTTGTTATCGGCGGGGATAATCATTTGGTTGTTGGTGACACCGACCTTCAGGGTCTTCACCGCGGAAAGGTCCATGGGTCCGTTTTGCTATATTTTTAGATAGATCAGTATGATGTTTCTGCTTTGGAGTTAAAATCATTGGATGAAGTTAGTTGTATGCGTTCAACTTACATCCCAAGGTCTCCAGACCAAATTTTTGGAAAGATAGGTATCGATTTCTTCCTGGCTCTTGGTGAGGAGGCCTCGAGCTTGAAGGATTGGATTTAGCGGTACGCTGTCAGACATCATCTTGCTATCCATTTTTTCACTGTCACCGTCGCCACCCAGGATAGAAAGACCACCGATATAATTGTCGGAATCTTGCCATTCACGGGGGTTCGAAGGTGGGTTTCCGAGGAAGAGAGAAATTCCCCAGCCGCCAACAAACTCAGCACGATCAACGACAATGTTGACGTTCCACATGACCATCTTCTTATCAGCTGCACGCTTCATGAACCGAAACCTTCTCTTAGCCACAACATCGTCTTTGTAGAGCTTATTCATCGCAGCGGTGGTGAAATCGTCGAGAGACGTAGAGCTGGCGCTGACTTGGTTGCAAGGTACTTCTGGGTAGCCGTATCCGTATTCCCAGATGGTTCTTACATCGGAAACGTCATTGGAGGTCCAGTAGGATCCATCGGCATGCTTGAATGGGTACAATGGAGTGTCCAAATCGTCATTGCCCTCGCCGCTAGGTCTTTGGTAGGTCTTGGTTGACTTTCCAGGTCTCAATTTCAGAGTGGGATTGGCAGCTTGCCACATAGCCGTCATACGGTCAACATTGTTGTGATGGAGCCTATAATATGTTAGCATTCATTCATGTACCAACCAACTCTTAACGAAGACATTGCTCACCAGAAAACTGGATCGAAAGATGCAAAACCTAGGATACACATCACTGAGTACCCAGGTCCACCGGAAACACCTCCGATTGTATTGTGAAGTTCGTTATGGACAGACTCAAGCGCCGCGGAGAATTCGTTGTATCCGGTTTCGGACATCAGAGCTTGGTATGTTCTTTGTCGACGGCTGTATCGAAGTTAATTCAGGACCCGCCAGAAAGTTCAATGGTGATCCCGGAGTAAACATACGCGATGAAATTCTTTTGAATTCTCTGATCCACTAAATCCTCATAAGTCTTAAAGTTTAAAGGAAGACCGTCGCCTCGAGTGGTGAAAGTGGTTCCATTCAGTCTCTAAATTCCGTTAGAGACGACACCTACGATGGAAGAACGCAGAGAGATAACAAGGCACGAGCCTCTACTTACAGAACTGGCCGGGTTGGAGAAAATATCATATTCATCTTTACCCTTAAACCTATAGGAATACAAGGGGTTGTCGATGGTCTTTTTGCCGTCAGGAGCAACAACGGTGACCTTCTGCTGCTTTATAATGGCAGGTGTATGACTTTGTGTTTCGACACCAATCCAGTCCCAGTAACTGTAGAACCCCATTAGCTGACATCTAATAGATTAAAACAAGATTATATCCTGAGCACTTACGGGAATCGCATTATCTTCGAGGCAGCAACATATTTCTCCTTATCAGCACCTGTAAACTGGTGCGCAAATTGTTCACCGAATGAAACAAGAACTTGCTCAAGTAGAAGCATGTAAGGTCGATGCCAGGATGTAAACTATAGACGTCAGCAACATTACCAACAATTCAAAAATAAAGCCATTCAGTGGATATATATAAAGCAAACCAGAGGAAATCAATACATACCAGAGTTGCCGCGTTATGAGGGCAGTAACCGGCTGTAGTACTGGTTTCTGAAGGCACATCCTTCGGATCAGGCCAGGGGGTGAGTCTATATTAAGCATGTCAATTATAAGATTCTTTTACTAAATTCGAATACATTTTAGATTTGCCGACTTACGGAAACCCGTGGATACCCGAGACTTGGTACCAACTCCATGGATCCGATGTATTGGCTTTGTACATCTTGTCGAGAGCGAGAAGGAGGAGGTTGAAAGCGTCCGGTTGATCCCTTTGCATGACTTCAATATTCTGTCGGTTTTGGCAGCCACCCTTGACACCGACGACGGAGTAGTCGGTTGGAAGCACATTGAGCAGACTTTCGCTAGATGTAGAGCTAGCTTTCGCGGATGTTGAAGAAGAAATTGCTTTCTGAGACACTTCCGCTGATGCTGATGTTGTGGACGACGCAGCCGCCGCAGTTTTTGTCGCGACACAAACATAGTATGATGGCTTCAAGCTGGCGCATTCATTATTCAAAGCGGGGTTATGTCTGCAATCATTCATATTAATCTTTGTAATCCTATAACATATTTAAACTCCAAGTAGGGGTTAGGATCTAGAACGCACTGTAGGAAGGTGGCCTGAGTAAGTTTGACGGAGAAGTATCGAGCAATATTGACGATGGAGTTGCAGGTATCCTTCTGACGAACGAGGAACCAGAGGTTACAAGTCTTAGGCTGACCGGCCTGGACATTGAGATCCCTCTTGTTTAATTTGAAGTGCTCGGCAGTCACAAACTGGGGAGCTTCCTCGTCGCTCGCGATCGGTTCAGCAAAGACGGGTTGAATCGCAGCATTCAGTACAAGTAGGCACAGAAGACCCCTTATCAAGTGGACGGTCGAATGTATCATTGCGACCATACGAATCGATGATCGGTTAAACGAAAGACTTTGATATCTTGAAATCGTTCAGAAACAGATCATCAACAAAACTCTTTGAATGAGTGTGTCCGAAAGGAAAAAAATAATGAAGGACTGAAACAAAGGAATGTCGATTCAACGTCTGCGGCCAGCAAAAAAGAGTGACTTGCTGAAGCTCGTGCCCGCCTGCGAAACTGCAAAACTGAAAGGAATAATTTGCAAGTGACAGCCAGATCATCGCTTTATACACGGCTATAACTCTGGCAATCACTTCCCTCGGCTACATGGCTTGCATTAACAAACCTGCCATTAAGCCCCCTAGACCATGAGTGTCATGTCGGTTATTTGATCGTTAGAGCCAAGATCGAGGTTCAGAAAGCCCTCTTCAAAGGCTGTAATAGCTCCCATTCGCGTTAAGTTTCCCCGGATTGGGATATGCTCACCCCTTGGGCGGTTGAGGTCGCTGGCGCTGTCACATAACACACACAACCTTCCCTCCACCCCTTTTGTGAGCGCTACTATAACCTCCCAGCGAACCCTTTAAGGATGAATACACGAGGGCCCCAGGCTTGGCGTTGACGCTTCTAAGTCCCATTCCAGGTATATTGGTTGAAACAATGTTTCTTGGCATCCGAGAAGGCCATCGTAGGCGCGCTTCAAAGCAAAGGGTAACTCCACCATCCCCGTTGCGAGTTTGGGGCTAGTGCTTTACTTTTCTGAACGAACGCAACACACGGCTGGAGTTCGCTAGAAGACGCCCGTATTCACTTATCCGGTTTGTTATCAAGTTACGGTACCGGTTCGGCTATCTCTCTTTCGATTTATATTCATGCCCTAGTCGTCCAAGCACCGTCATTGGATTGTTACCGCCGGCACGAGGCTGCACGCCGGATTCTTATCACTTGAATTTAATCTTGACAGCGAAAGATGATTGGTCCGAGAACCTCTCTCAGATTTACGGAGAGTTATTGTTTGCGTTGCCCGCCTCCCTCAGTCCGCATTATGGAAAACGATCGAGTTTAAAACTCCTATAATTATTCGCTTTCGCTTTCTAATAGTGGTCCGGAACTGGTGAATCGGTCTGCCATGGCGAGCTGCGCCTCAACCAAGCATGCCATAGTCGTTCGACTAACGGTTGTCTACGAGCCGCTCTTCCAGCTACGCATGAACGCATTCTCCGAGTTCGCGAGATGCAAGTATAAATAACCGAGTTATACTTGAATGTATAATGTGTGCTTTGTATCGAACGTTTGAAGCCGGTCTGCCGTGTGGGTACCTATGCCATAAATTATCGACAGTACCTTCCTCAGGGATGAAGTTCTGAATAAAGTTTGATTAATCACTGGGCGCCGGCCCGCGACCAGCAGAACGCCATCTGGGTCAAATCTGGCCGAACATCCGAGTTCGAAAATGCCGGTATGCCGTCAACGAACTTTTCGCCTCTAGCAGACCCCCCCACGCCTTGAAGCATGATCATCTCGAAATTATGTTTCTGCTCCAGCAAAATGATCTCAAAATATTTTAGAGATTCAATGATAGTATTGAGTCCCTGGTTGCTCTACCATCGAGTGGTGAATCCCGGTTCGACTTGGAATACGCATCCGATAGCCACGGTGTTCTTTGGAAATGTTGCAATTTGTGTGTTGTGAAATGCCGTGGCGGGTGGCTGTGGCGTGATGTCGTTAGCACCGTCGCGCAACGCCACAGCCACCACCGTCCCAGCTCCACCAAACATCACGACAATCTTATCTCCTCCCACCGAAGCTCGAAAACCCGTATCCTCGTCCTCGTCCCTCCTTACAAGCACTCCATCTTGGACCTTTACACATTTCACAATGAACGCCGAAGAACGAGATCTCCAACTAAACCCCATCGTCCCGGAGAATGTGGTTGCGAACTCCAAGGTCCGCGCACCCGCATACCCCCCCAGAATCCAGCTCCCTCAACCGCGAGCACCTCTCTCAGAGCTCTCCAAATACTAACTCTTCTGCAATAACCCTATAGACAATAATCGACCTGCACTCCCTCTCCTCTTCCCTCCTCGGTATCGCGGCCGGCATCCTCGGTCTCGAATCATACTCCGGTTTCCTATTCTACCTCCTCGGCACACTTTTCGTCTCGTTCCTGATCATAACATTCCCCATGGGCGGAAAGCCGAATACCTACGTACGAGGAGGATGGAAGGATGTTGTACTAGCGGACGTCACAGGCGGAGTTATGGGTTACGTTCTGACATGGACGCTGTTCTTCGGGCTGGTTCGGGTATAATGCCCGCATCTATCTGAGGAGGAAGGAATATCAGGGAAACGCTTCATTTCTGGGTCATGGAGTAATTCGGAGTTGGTTTACTACTCTTCTGGCTGCTTGGTATCTTAGAAGGAGAGGAGCCTTCGAGATAGTGGTCTTCAAGGGCGGTCTGTATATATATTAATTTTATGCATTGAAGAAGACATGAGCGGCTCTCAAGAACTCACGCGCATCTAGTAGCGTGGTTTATTGGAATAAAAGAATTCATACGTTCGCAAAACTCAAGACGCCTCTGCAGAATGATAGTCATTGTACGATCAGGTAGGAGCCGTGAACTTAAGCTTTCTATTTGGCTTTGCGTTGAATCTACCTCACCCTCCAACTTGTTAAAGGCATGATATTCGCGCGCTTTGATATATATAAACTCCAATTACCCGTGCCTATATACCTCTCTCTAGAATTTATATCTATAAAATACCTTTTGTTGAATTTGAAACTAGTAATCAACTCTACGATGGCGACCAGGGTTTTATCAAAATCCATCCCTACCACTTCCCAAATGATCAAGAAAGCTCCTTTCGTATTATTAATACAAAATCCGAAAAAAAATAACCTCGATCTAGAAGACGCTGAGATCCGCGTGGTTTACGATTGCTCAGGGAGGAGGTTCGGATTAGGTAGACATTTTGCTTAAAAATATATATTAATATTCATATAAAGAAATGCCGGTAGTTAATTTACTTCCGTAAATAGAAAACTCACCGCTCCCCCAACTCGTCCTCCCTGAAGGCGCAGAACTCCTCCCATCTTGCTCTGAAGCCCAAACCGTAGATTCGACACTCTACCCAGGCGCCAGTTCGCACGCCATAGCCATCAACGGAACTGCAGACGGTACACTCAATCTTTTTTCTTTGTTTCTCTCATGAATTCAAATTTAATCATACTCCACTTATTCAAAACTTACAAAGAGTAAACACTAATCCTATCCATCTAAAAAAAATAAAAAAATTATAGACGAATATTACAAAACCATCCGACATATATACAGGGCAATGACTACCGACAGCCCAAATCTAAGTCCCGTACTGAATTGATTAGGAGAACGACTTACCAAAGATACGTATTTTTACCGAACGAACACGTGTGAAGTGGGGACTATCTCACACGTGGGAATTTCGGTTGTGATTGCAAGTTTGTTCTGGGCTTCCACGGGTTCGGCTGCGCTATGATATTTTTTTTCTAGGCGGGCGGCTACAACGCCTTTATTCGACGATATTTCGGTAACTTCAAGAACCATTTTTATTACACGGGAGAATAATTTGGACTCGCCCATCTTTATGGTTCTGTTAGTTCTAAGAAAAAGAGTATTCGATTATGATGTGATATCACAAGTTGTTGTTATGCTCACGATGAGAGGAAAGAATTTGTATAGAAGGCTTCGAACCAGTCTTTTGAGCTTTATATAAAAATGTTATATATAATACATCCGTAGCCGGAACTAAAAAGAGTAGTAATATATAAAAAAGTAAAAGAGAACATGACAAAAAAAAAACCACGGCCAAAAAAAAACCACAAGCAACAAAGAACTCCGCCTGCAAAGGAAATCATTCTATATCATCTTTCATCCCCTTCATAATACTATTTATTCTTACTCAAAAAGCAACTCTTTAGAATTCCAGGGTAACCTTCTGTCCCTTCACCCGTCCGATGACGGTTGCAGGGGCATACTTTGGAATAACCTCATCGTCGTGCAACATCTCAAACTCCTCGGTTGCATCGCGGCCGCTGAAGTTCAAGATGGCGTTGGCACCACCGGGATGGTCCTCAAGGAAGTTGGTCAAGTCCATAACAACACCCTTGACGACAACCCAGACGTCGTCCTTCTTGTTATGCTTCTTGACTTCTTCCATGGTGAACTCTTTATCTGGAATCGAGAATTTCTTGGGGTCAGGCTTGGCTTCCGAGCTTGCGGCAGATTCGGTTTGTACTGACTCTGAGGAAGATGAAGAGGTAGCCTGGGCTACTGGGGCTGGGGCGGAGGCGCCATTGGCAGACCAGTCGACGACAAGTCGGCCGGGGTTGCTGGGGTCCAAGTGCAGCGAGATCTGGCCCAATCGCTGGGCGGCGCTGGAGGAGGTGCCGCTGAGGACGGACTGGAGAAGGTACTTGGTGGCAGAGTCACCGGCGACACGGCCGTAGACGACGCAACCCAACAAACTAGAACCACCGAGACGGTTGGCACCGTGGACACCACCGGCGACTTCACCGCAGGCGAAGAGACCATCGAATGGCTTTCCGTCAGCGTTGAGGACCTGGGCCTGATCGTTGATCTCAATACCACCCATGGTGAAGTGGACGACCGGCTCCATAAGGGCGACGTAGAAGTACTCGTCGTTGAGGTCGAATGGGGTGTTGTGGAAGAAACGCTTGCCCCATGGGTCCTTCTTCTTGCCATCGGCAATCTCGGTGTACTCCTTGAAGGTCTTGCTGAGGTGGGCTTCTCCGCAGCCGATCTCCTTGGCGAGCTCGGCACCGGTCATCTTCTTCATGAGGCCACGGCCGGAGTAGTGGCGGGTGTGGAAGTCAAGGACCTTGGAGGCCTTGGAGTTGAGGACCAAGCGGATGGGGAACTTGTTCTTGAACATCTCGCCGGAGACGTAATCTCTGTGGCCGAGCTCGTCGCAGAAACGGTTGCCGTCGGCGTTGAGGAGGATACCGCCCTCACCACGGAGAGCCTCAGCGGCCAAGAACTTCCACTTGTTCTTTGGGTCCTTGGGGTCGACGAGACCAGTTGGGTGGACCTGAACCTTCTCCATGTCAATGGCGTTACCGCCAATGGCACGGACCATCTTGAGACCGTCACCGGTGGCGTGGGTGCCGTTTGTGGAGGAGAGCTTGAGAACTTCGGGCTTGAACTGCTTGAGGAGGGAGTCGTCGCTGAAGAAGTCTGCGGCGTAGCCACCGGTGGCGAGGACGACGATGCCGTCGAGGGTGGAGACCTTGCCATCGATTTCGTAGTCAAGACCGGAGATCTTGTTGCCGGACTTGTTGAGCTTGGTG
The DNA here is from genome assembly GCA_031310005.1 of Dactylellina haptotyla. Taxonomy (NCBI): domain Eukaryota; kingdom Fungi; phylum Ascomycota; class Orbiliomycetes; order Orbiliales; family Orbiliaceae; genus Dactylellina; species Dactylellina haptotyla. Next base: position 2,865,438 of record CM062384.1, on the reverse strand, counting down.
ACCTTGGCCTTCTTGAGGATGGTGACACGGGATGGCTCGGTTTCGGCGAGGGTCTCCAGACGCTGCATCAAGGCGTATGTGATGGCCATACCGGGGAACTTGGCGTCATGGCCACGGTGGGTACGTGGCTGGGAGTGGCCACCGAGACGGGAGACGAGGGTGAGGTCGAGCTTGAAGACTTCCTGGAGCCATTCAATGGCAGCTAAGAAGGATGTTAGTCCACCGCGCCTCTAACCTGAGAGAGAGAGAGAGAGAGAAATAAACACTTACAGGCAGACTTGTGTGTGAGGACCTTGATGAGGTCTGGTCTGGCCTTGTCACGGGCAGACTTGATGGTGTCTTCGTAGAACTGCTTGACGGAGTCCTGGATGCCCAGGTCGATCTGGGAGGTTGTGAGGGCACCGTTGATACCGGATGTAGCCTTTGTGGAGTTACCGCCGAAGAAGCCTTTTGTTCCCGCCGCCAATTAGCTACTATTCGGCCCATGGTACATCGTCGGCATTCCATTGGCCGTGCTCGTGGTTCGCATTCCGAGCTAGCTATCCTCGGAGTCTTTTTTCTTCTTTCTTTTGGTTTTTGGAGTTTTGGTGATGTGAAGCCGCATAACCTCGGTTGATTGTTGGGTACGCTCCCAACCCCGGATTTTTGGCAGCAGAACAACGACCTCGTCCACGTTCCAACTCCGATCTCCCTTGCTGCGGAATGCGAGAATCAAGAGAATGAGGCAGAATTAGAGAAGAGAGTAGAACATACCTTGCTTATCGAGAACGGTGACGTTTCCGCCGGCGAGGTAGACGGTGTGGGCAGCGGAGAGACCGGACACTGCGTTGTGATGACGTCCATCAGCCGAGGTTCTTCCTGAGAGGACGTGATTTGGGGGAGAAGAGGGTACTTACAGCCGCCTCCGACGACCAAAACTCTGGGATTAGACATTCTGACGGGTGTGTGTATGCGTGTGTGTGTGAATGGTACGGGAGAAACGGGAGATGCGGTCAAAGTCTACGGTTACTACTGTGGAGTGATTACGAGGGAGGAGGAGGGAAGAAGGAGGTGAAGCAAGCAGGAAAGGAATGAAGAACGGAGAGGAAAAGAGGCGAGCTGGCGAGGAGAGTTTTTTTGCGGGGAGCAGAACGGTTATAAAGATGATACCGACGGGACGGGAGTATGGGGAAGATGCAACAGGAAAGTCGGCCGGTTTTTTAGCTTGTGAAAGCGATCCCCCTTCAGACGACGTCGTGCCAATAATCCGCATTATTCGCATCTTCTTTGGCTTCATCGTTCATCACGCGACGGGCCAGCCCCGGTCCCAGTTGCAACTGGCAGCATTTCTCCTTCGCCTTTCGTAACGAGGCCTGCTTTCTCTCCCCAGCAACCAATCGCCGCTTTGCCGATTCGCCCACTTTCACATGGAATTCCTCCCGCCAGCCAGCCCTGCAACAGGTAGCTGGTCCAGCTAGTAAAGTAGCCCGCTGGGACTCTTTCTTGGGGGCGCGCTTTGCCGTGGGACCCAGGCACACTCTTTCATGCCCGTTCGGCCAAATAGGAGCTAGCCGTGCCAGCTAGGCCAGAAATAATCCGTCGAACAAAGACCGAGGTATTCGTCTCTTCCTCACCTGAACGCAGAAGAAAAAATCAGTGCCCGTCAGTCTGATACGCCCTCACCGAGTCCGGAATGATCCTGGCCCCATCTTGAGACCACGTGACCGCCGCCCCTTCACATGTCAGACCGCATAGGAAGCTGCGTGTGAGCTCATTCACAGGGTGCAGAATCGAGTAATATTTTTGGGGAAGCCGGCCAGCAGCCGAAGATGCGCGCTAGAACCTTGGCTATTCGCATTTCCCTCCACAGTCGCGATATCACTGCCACGGTCGTTGATTGAACCATCTCGGTGAGCGTTTTTCAGTGTTGCAAGTGAACAACCGAGGGAATGGATGATCTGATGTATACCCGCTATATCAGTGCAGTAAACGCCCTCCAGCGAAGGGTAAATTGAAGCACCCTTTAAAAACATAAAACATAATTGTATCTCGAAAAATCGTATCGTACACTACCGCAGTCCCCGGATACACGACAAAAAAAAAAAGTAATAAAAACGAGGTATAAATACACGACGTTCGCGAGAAAGAAAAAAAAGGAATCTTTAAGAATTTTTAAGCACCGAGGGGATTTCCAGGAAACGGTAGAAAAAGACGGAAAAGGAAAAATAAAACCCGCTCGCGACGACAACCACGAACAACTCCATCCCACCGGAATACATTATTTGTGTCTTTCCACCAGCAATTATGAACATATTCCCAATTTTGAAAGAAAATGCCGAAAATAACAATAGAGATGATACTCAGCCCATATCGTACAAACAATCATCGAGTCTTGACGCGCTTAGACTTGCCCGCGCTCTTCGGATCCGGCGGTCTCTAAATCGCCTCTTCCATCTTGACTTCGGCCGGCTTGGGCGTACCACCCGACGGTCCAGGCGTCGATGCTCCCGTGATAGTGCCGGGGTTTAAACCTGACGCAGCCGACGCAGCGGCATTGGCTTCAGCTTGTTGTATCAGATAGCGGCCGAGAGTTTCGAGCGGGTTGGGAGGTCTACGGCAGCACGCGCCAAAGTTAGTTAGTCAATCAATTTATGCGTGACTGGTAATTTCGTGATATGTGTGACGTACTGTTCTTTCGCCAGCAGCTTCATGCCTTCCAGTAGATACGGCGTGACGAATTCGTTCAGATACTGCCGGACAGGCGCACCCGCGCCCTTCTCGCTCTCAATGTGTCCTGATGTCGGCCCCGGCTTGACCGAGAGCGTGCCCGGCGCGCCTCCGTTGACCGGGGTGCCCTCCTTCGTTATCGTAGACGTCACAGACATGACCGGCGGCGAGGGTTTCGATGGGGTTTGCGCGGCAGATAGCACGGGGCTGTCAATGGGTGGCGGAGGATGGGAGAGTCGCGAGACCTGACGACCGGCTATTGGTGGTGGTGTTGAGGAGGAGGTCGGCTGGAACGGGGAGGAACGTTTGTCAGTAGGAGGGTAAAGGAAAGGTTTAAGAAAGTTTCAACTAGTTTTAACGAGGCGAGACACCACGAAGAATGAATGAATGTCTGGGGAGGGGATTCAATGATGCTTTATAAGAATACGAGTAAATCCTAACATACGGGGTAGAGAACCGCCTCGAGAGCTTGGTCAACTGGTGGCTGCTGCGGTGCCGGGCCATCTGTATCCATTGGGTCGGACATTCTGTTGCTCTTAAACTCTCCCACGGTTGCAAATATCCTTTCCTCAGAGGTGCTACTGTTCCAGACAATTCCCGTGCAATAGAGTGCGCTGAAGGCGAGAGGGGCCAGATCGTGAGAGGAACCTGCGGAAAAGGAGGTTCTCTTATTACAACGGGGGAGGAGGAGGAGGAGGAAGATGCGAGCGAGGCGACGACGGGGACGACGATGAGACGAAGCTTTGAGAGGGTGTTGGCCCAAAAGTGGAGCTGCCATCTGCTGCGATCCCGCGCCCGCGTCCGCTTCCACCAGCTCGGATTGGCCCCCCGCCGCCAGCACCTTTTCCCGCTGCTCAGTGCGGCCAGGGGTCTCAAACGGCTCTCACAAAACGGCATGCATGCACGGGCCGGGGTGGGACGTCACACTTGGGAGAGGATATATCACTGCCTGCTATGCCCTCGTATCCAATCTTTTCTAGGTCGTGCGGCGGAAGATCTCTGAATATATATAGGAATCAATGTTTAATTCTCGGTTTTGCGTGTTGGAATTGATATACACCGAAGAGACTGGATATAGAATATAGTCGACCGTCTTCAGATATCAGGCAACGAATACATATTATAATATTAGGCTTTTTGTTGACTTCGGGGCTATAGATATTCTATAGGGTCGTTCCGCTGGTAAGAGTTTCAGAGATTCCGTCTCCTGAACCGGAAACTCCCTTTTAATTTCATCTCGTACAAATCCATAGAACCTCACCCCGTAGCCGACCCGAGCCCATCTCATAAATATCTATAAAACACACCCATAATATGCTGCGTAAATCAATACCCAAAACTACAATGGGCTATTCGAATTTTCAGATATTCATTCACGCTGGTGGTGTCACCGTAAATTCGTAAAAATGTGTTGATATCAAACTCCATTCGTACCCGAGGACTTCAGTCCAGAATGGATCCCTGGATATCATGGACCATCAAATCCAAACCTATATTAAATGCTTAAATGTAATGCACAATGTCCGTTCCAAATGCTGTCGTGGAAATTTAAAGCTTGTTCGAGGCATCCTTCGATATTATGCATAGCCAACTCATTAGTCAACTTCCCTTTCCCACTCGCTCGCATTTTTCACTAAACCTCGGACAAAGCGCAATGCCCGCCATACCCACCTTCCCAATCCCCTTGAGGCTCGTATGACATCTCCGCAAACTTTTTTTCTTCAGAGAGCTCGAGTCATGATGTATGTCTCAACAGTGAACCCCAAACGAACCCGGTAAACAGTGATTATTCGAATCCGGGGAAAACAGACACAATCTGGGGAAAGTACCTCAGCCTGCACTTAGGACGCACAACCGAATCTTCATATTATTCATCAAATGCATTAACCAAAGCCCAATATTGAGGGAAAGAATAAAAAGTCAGATATGAAGCGATTCCATAATGCATTGCATATTCATTAGCTATTAAAAAGCACACCAAACTAATAAACCGTCGACTATCATTACAAGCTCACCCCCCCCTCTCACCTCCAGTGCCGTAAAAATAAAGCAATACACGATAATAATACACACCAAAAGAAAAAAATGATGTTAAACCGCCTCCTACCCTTCCCATCCCTTTCCTTTCCTATCCTATCCTATCCTTTCCTTTAAAATATTACCCCGCCCCGTTAGAAAAAATAAAAAGAAAAATTTAGAAATTATCTCTTATCGCTCGCTTCGCTGGTTCGCTCCTGTTGCTGGTTAGTTTACTTTGTTGTGGATATATACGTGGCGGGGTTAGTTCTGAAATCAATGGAAACTAATGTACAGATGTTTTCTCTATGACTTTTATGAATCGAGGTATCTTTGTGGTTGTGGAGGGCCATCATTCTCTCTCTCTCTCTTTTTTTGGGTGAATGGCAAGAGATAATAAAACATCGAAGAATGGGAGAAAGATGAAAATTCAAAAACTATACAAACTGAAGTTGGGAAAAAAAATAAAAATAAAAATAAAAGCGGGTATCTCATGATGTATCTTTTTTTTATAGGTTTTCTGAAGTTTTTTTGATTGATTGGTTCGTTCATGGTATCGTTGTAAACGTAGGTTCTCAAGTGAGAAAATTTAACGAGGAGTGAGATCTAGTCTAATCGACCTCTTCAACCGGGGATACCAACTTCCTCGGTTCCTCGTATGTAGGCGCAATCGGTGGCGGGAACGTAACGGCTACCGGTGCAATTCTCGTCGCTGGGGTAATCGGTGCGCTTTGCCTTCCGTCCATCGGACTGTTGGCCTCCCTGTTGGCCTCTGCGACCTTAATCAGCTCCAGACTCAGCCTGCTCCTCGCAGCTGGCAAGCTTCTCCTCTTAAGCGGCAGTGCGCCTCCAGTCTCAACACCGGACGTGCTGGAGGAATACGCAGCCCGGGTCTCAAGCACGTTCCTCAGCTCTCTAACGAGGTTCACGCTCGCCTCAGTTTTCTTCCTCGCTTCCATCGCATGCTGTCTTTCTTCCTTCATCTTGGCAATTCTCTCTTCGCGGGTGAGTTTACTCCTCTCCCGTCCCTTCGGCGGCTCGGACATCGCTTCGAAGATTTCTTCCTCGTCGCCGCTGGCGGTTGGGCGGTGGAAGTCGGAGCCAACGGAGATTCGCTTCCTGAGGATCGCATCTCGCTCGCTCTCGTCCCAGCTGCAGCTCGTTCGCGGGCTGCCGCCTACCAAGGTTCCAGCGGTGCTCATACCGGGACTGCCCATGGCGGAGAAGGCCATACTAGCCGGCCTGCTGCTCGCCGGGCTTCCCGGCGTGTTAATCTTATCCAGAGCGGCGGCTAACGATGCACGTCCGGTCTCCCACTCTGCCAGCAACCCTCTTAGGTCGATGCCGATTTCGTCATATTGGCCCAAAAGCTCCGCTCCGAACCCTTCAGCCAATCCATCTTGCCCTGGTATCGCCGTTTGCAAAGCCTTATCGGTTGCCTCTCTGATCAAGTGCATCTTAGCTTGCAATCCCCTAGCGGTAGCCGACAACCCGTTGAACTTCCTCAACTGCTGTCTCAACCTCTCTCTGTTCGCCGCGGACATTCCCGTCGCGGTGTTCGGTGTTGCTGGCTGCGGTGTCGGTGGTATCTTGAAATCCGTCTCGTCGGTGAGTATCCCCTTCGCCTCAATCGCCAGATCAGCCATCAGCCTCTGCAGCGTGTACAGCTGCTCGCCAACCGCCCGCCACTGCATGTGATCCCTGTGTCCTCCGTTCGCCTCCAAAGCCAACAGATGACAGACAAAGATCTTCCTGACAACGTACAACCGCTGAAACAATGTCTTCAACGCCTTGAGATCCTCCATATCCTCGAACTCGGTCTCATCGATCCCGCAGCTGGCATCATGGAGGTCGCAGGTGCGGATATCGTAGATGTCGTAGAATTTCTCCAAGTCCGCCCGTTTGGGATATGACGCCAGCGCTTCTATCGCTCTACAAATCGGCGGAATGGACAGTCTGAAGCTCTCGGCGATAGTCCGTCGCAGTCTTGCGCATTTCCGCGAGCTATCTGCCCGTTCGAGGCGGGTGATAGGAGGCAAGGGTTGCGAAAGCCGGTAGCCGCGCGAGACCAGCTCTATCTCCTGTATGAGCGTTATCGCGTTTGCAACTACAACGTCGAACATTTGACAGTTTTCGACAAATGCTTCTGCGGAGGAAATGGCGTCGGTGCGTAGGTTTCTGAGCTTCTTGCGGCGCATGTGGGCGAACACCAGGAGTGCTAGGACCATTGATAAGAGAACGGTGATTGCAGCTCGGGATTTTCCGAAGGCGAGCTTCCTTTCTGACCCACCGCGGGAGAGGTATGAGATCAAGATTGAGAGGATGATAATGCTGGCTGCTGTGTAGGCGTAGAAACGGGGGGAGGGGTTCCCGAACCAGGTGACGATGGAGAATGAGGATTCGACATTAGCTGCTGCGGTCGAAGGGGTCGGAAGAGCTGAAGTATCCCGTAGATCGTAGTTTGCGACTGAGGCCTGCTCGTTCAGGAGCTGGGATGCGACGAGGATGTACCTGAAGCGTTCCACGAATTGGAGGTTCTCGCCAGATGCGAGACGGGATTTGAGACCACCCTGGAGGTAGAATAGCTTTAGCATTCCTTGAACTAATAGCTATAGCAAGAAAATTCTTGAAGCAATTAAAAAAGAATCTAGGAGGGAAAATGCATACCCGCATGACATCTCTAACACTTGCCCGTTTATACCAATGTGGGTTCTGTATTTGCAGCGGCCGGAGGGCCTTCTTGCGTGTTTTCGGCACTGTAAGGGACGAAGGTGCGAAATTGAACGTCTGGGGCTCAGAGGAAGTGGTGCTGCTGCCATCGTGTTCCTGGTCCGCAGCCCAATCCAGCCCAGCCAAGCTCTCCCCTTCGCCTGTGTTTAATATTATTAATTTGCCTGCGAGTCTTTTTTGAAGCTTCTTGTAGAGTATAATAAGATGTTTACCTTCTAGGTACTGCGCCAACGGCGAGTCACGGAATACGAACGATTCCATGGCTGCGACGCTGGGGGACCGTGGCTAGCACGAGCAGAAAGAGAGAGAAAAAGAGTGTCGGGAGCTGCTTTCGTTTCTATATATTGGAGTGGACAATTGGCGTCGGCGGGTGGCGCGCTCCGATATCAACAAAGTGGTGTCTCTAGTCGTAAATTTGTTTTGATCCAGAACTCCGGAGCTAGGGCGTAGACGTGGTGTGTGCGTCGAGCAAGATTAAAATGTCTTTCGTAGGCGTAGCGTCGCAAAGAAATTAAAACAAATCTAGAAGGTTGTTGAAAAAGATGTGTCGAAAATACAAACAAAAGGATACTAGCAGCGTCTATGTCGAAATTAAACTATCGAAAGAATAACAAAAAACAGCAAGTGAGTAGCCTAGCGAATGGGAGAAGAAGGATAATTGGTGGTGTCGTCAGGTCATGAGGCGTGTGTGGGGACGCAGTACTAAATGGTCTGGTGTCCGCGTCGACGACTGAGCTATAGCTGCGAGGCGCAAGGAATACCGCCCAATGACGATCGCATGACCCAATTCTGGCACCGAATTGAAGGCGGAAAGAAGGGAAAGAGTTTCGTTGAGGGAGGATCGAATTCGGAGCTCCAAATGCGACAAACACCCCTGGCGGATAACTTGGTCCCAATGGATAGGAGAGAAGTAGTGTTTACCTGGGTTCGACGGTAGCACAAGTTGTTTTAAGAACTCGAACACCGGTTTTTTCGTCCCAAATGTACTCTACTTCTGTATGCGTGAAAGTGACCGTCGCTCGCTGTGCTGCGAGAGAAGGGAAAGAGAATTTCTAGGTTCTCTGCAAAAGGGGAACAGGTACGGCCTCTTCGGCGCAGGCAGGGCAGGAACGGGTGTTTAAAGTCCCGTTTGGTTTGTTCCTGATTAGCTCAACGTGTCCCTGGTCCGATATTTTGGGCCCACAGGGAGTTCTTTTTTTTTTTGTTTTCTTCGCTCTTTTTAGCGCTCCTGCACCAGAATGCAGGTTAGTTCCGTGACAGTGACAGTTGGGGAATGCACAGACGAGCAGGCTAGCTAGCGTACCTGTAAAGGAAATGAGGCGACAGATGCCAAATGCAAAGACGGTGACCGAATGGATCGAATTCGTGTCTTTCAATTGCGTATAAACGTGAAGGATAGGGAAAGACAGCGGTGTATATACTCCACGTCCGATACGTACCACGGAACCACGACACTGGCGACTGTGGGAAGGAGAAGGAGAGAAGGCAAAGGAGACCCGCGGCGATGTTTTGGTTGGGTTGTTTTGGTGTTGCTGTTTGGGGATGGATGCCCCGGATTCACATGGTCTCTCATCCGCAGCCGAGAAATTAATTATAACCTGAGGACATTGCAATCTCTCACGCTCGATCAGCCCATTTACTCCAAATAACTACGATCCAATTTGTTAGATTTGGAGTGCTTTACCCGTGGTTCGAGGCAGAATGGCCCTGGCCCGGGGATACACATGCCAGCTTCCCTACTATCAGCAGCTAGTTCTGCATACAGCGGGTTAATTATCAGATGGATGTTCGGATAGGGCTTGGATCGCAGATATATATACAGCTATAGATATACTATATTGCGGACATTGCAGTGCGCCTCAGCCTAGCTCTCCATCGCGAATCTTTACTCTACTCGAAGCAGATATAATTGAACGGATCATGCGTTCGTTCCTGGAGGCAGCGGAGCAACCAATTTTGGCCTGTTGCAGTCAATTCATATGCGGAAAAGCTGAGGGAAGGTGCTTTCAGATCGCCCCACACTGGCCCTAACCGAGGCCGCTGCAGCATCGCATGCCAATCCAGTCGCGCATTGGCTCCGCTGCAGCAGGAGGAGTTGGCACGGGCGCTGGCAGTGTTAGTTAGTAATTGTCGACGCGCTGACGGACGGGCTCCCTCTCGCGCATGGACGCTCGATGTAGATGCTTCGGATGGCACCTTCTGAATACGACAAGATGCCAGATGTCCGTCTCGTTCGTTCGTCCCAACCAACCTGCCAACTTGGATCATGTCGCACGTGCCGCCAATTAGCAAACAGTCTCGATTTCCTTCCTTTCCCTTTCCACGGGCTAGCCCCTTCTCTCATTGAAAGTAGTCTTTTTGCGCCATCAGCAGCCGGCAGTTGGTAGTTGGGCTGTTCCAGATCTGTTGGGACCACTAATCAGCCCGATTGGCGGTCGTTCGTCCGCCCGGTGCGGCTTTCAAGATGAGAATAACATGAGGCTCAGTAGCGTATTTGCATAGGCAACCAGGCCGTCGTCCCCGTCTAACAATGCGTATCAATCAGCACCAATTGCCTAGCCGTCTCTAGGACGGCCAAGGTAGACACGGAGAGGAGAGAGCCTCTTTATAGGCCTCGCGCGGATCGTCAAGGTGTCTCACGATGCGTTTCCGTCGACGTCGCCACAACACATTCGCCGCTCGCTTAGCCCAGCTCGTTCAGGCGGACAAACGAAAGCTCCGTCGGTTCCGACGACGCCGTCGCTGTGACCCAACTGCGTGCGGCTTGACTGGCTCGCTCAACCACGTTGCTGACGACGTACGTCCTCGCCGCGGCGAAACAGAAAAGTGAAGACGAAGAAAACAGCCTCGTAGTCAAAGTACTCTCCGTCTCTGTCGACAAAGCTAGCTGCTCGCTCTCGGCCTCTCTTTCTCTCCAGCTTCGTTGTCGCCGCTTCCAAGCCGACATGTTCCGTGCCTATCGGATATTAATATAACTCAGCTTATATCACCACCTAACGCCGTCGCTGACGAAATGTGCGACAAAACGTCAACTTTCCAAAACCGCTTGGCGACGACCGCCTTTCTTTTTTGTCCCATTTATTTTCGGTGTGGTGTGGTGGAGATTGGTACCTCCCTCTATGCATTTGTACGACGTTGGGCAGAGACAGGCAGGCGAACATGCCAGGCCCATGCACCGAAGCCTTCGTAGAACACCAAAGAAGCCTTATGTGGCAAAAGAAATTCCGCCTGATCTCGCATACCGTGCCTGCGATCAACGTCGATTGGTGCGCAACTGGTGCTAGTAGTCATACCTTCGGTTCCCCTTGCACATTGAATGTCTCTCAACTCGTAGCCGAGTGTCACTTCGTAGCCCTCGAGTTTTAATTTTTCTTGCGAGCCGAGCTATATCACGGTGAAGCCGTCTTTCTGCTTGCTGCTCCCCCAATCGTGAGCGTCGGCGAACCGGAATCCCGACCAGTCGGTCGGGATTGAGCTCGTCGTCGGACATGTGCTGTTTGCTTCCTTGAGCGATTCCGCGACGTCCCGCCCTGCGAGAGTCACGAGATGGTTCGGAATTTTCGGTACCGTCGTTTGTAGCAAAAGTATTAAGACGAAGACTGAAGGAAAAACCTGATATCTGTCGGTGAGAGCGATATTGACGAATCCGCGAAATTAAAAAAATGCAAGTCAATTTTTTTAGAGTGGGCAACAAGACCCTCTTCCAGTGAGAGTGTAGCATGCCTGGGGCTGATCTTGGACCCTGAGATGGAACATGCATGTGGCTAGGGAGGACTTCGGTCAAACTCGGTGTAAGCAAGTAGCAAAAAAGGATCCGGATCGGTCGTCTTCGGTAGATGCGAATTAGGGCTTCTAGTCGTTCCAGGCCCGTAGATGCTTACGATAGGCTGTTTTGCCATAATCGAAGGGACAAGTTGACAAATCGTATGGCTTTGACCAATATTTGATAGCGGGTTTTATGCCACGGCCATTAGTAAACGTCCAAACGGGGCTCAATGAGGAACGACTAAAAACGTTTCACGCGCCAAAAAGAAATAAGTGCCGTCGATGTTTCGATTCCTATTCTGCGGGCGAGGCTACAGGTGGGGTATGTGTAAGCTGACCCTTGCCTCCTCAGTTCGTTCGCTGGGAGGATTATGGAGGGTGTCGGCCTGGTCGCTAGTTCGTTACCAGTCACCTGGTGAAGGCGGTCCTTTTCTTCATGCAACACACTGCATATATATGCAGAGGTGGATTGCATTTCCTGACCTTGCAGCTCTTGTAAACCGAATGCGCATGGGAAGTGCATAGCCATCTTTGCCCTTCCATGGGGGCTTCCGACTATCCTGCGTCCTGGGGGTTTCTTAGTCGTGTTCAGCATACGAATTTAGCTTTGTCCATCGAGTTAGCCTTGCAGCAAAAATGATAAAAAATAATAATAATACTTTACTAAGAAGTAACTGGTCACGAACGTCAAAATTCGAAAAAGATTTCTCAAAATGCTCCGGGCCCGTGCGAATTTAGAGCCCCGTTAGCCGATATATCGCTAAATTCCAACACGCAACCCGCTACGGAGTACGAAACCTCAGTAGCTAGCAGCCTACTCACTCTCTAAATGACAACCAACCTATTTTCTCTCTCGCTCGCGTAGTACGTCTGACTACGGCCGCATGTTGTCCCATTCAGATGACGACCTCGGACTCGCTGCCTTTTGCCTCCCAAGTACCTGGTAAGTATAAGCCCCACTGCCACCTGCAATTTCACGACTAAGGATATCTGGCCCCGAGTGGTCAACATGTACTTCTACCCTTTATAATTTGTAATCACACTGTAGACCTCACCTTGGTCTTTAATAATCCGCTTTGACAACACCTGGCCTATCAAGCGATCTACCCCCCTACCTGGCAAAGCGGACCCCTCGGTCAGTCCGGCAGGGCGACACCCCCCTGCGGGGATTTTTTATGGTCCCCCCTCTCACGGGAGCCAGATTATCACGTCGTTTCTACCAGGGTTGTCAGTGTGAAACAGATGATGCCTTCGGGACCTAGGAATACCCCATACGCGGCGCATACATATACGTATGTATCCCGGGCGTATATCTCCATAAAGACATCAGTAATAACGTCGTCTATACGTCAATATCCGCATGGAGAAAGCAGTTATATCCACGGAAAAGCTACCGTTCCAACAAAGTAAAAGTATATTAGGCAACCCTTGAGTATTAATTTGCTCCAGTGCTACCATCTACGTCGCATAACCCAATAAAAAATCTACGATCCCGCACACCAGGCTCCCGGGAAGTGCATATGCACTTTTTCGATCACCGAACACACTGTCTACGCTAGCTTGTTGGCCAACCGTTGCTTCCGCCACCCGGTGCATCTCTCAAATCGACTCTTGGCTTGTCGTCTTTCCATTCTCCCCCACACCCGGCAGGTAAGTTCAAGCATATCACTCACGCACGTTCGGCACTGTCCACCCCCCATTTCTCTGCCCTCCCATGTTCACTCAGCCAACGAGCTCTATTGGTTTCAGCCTCCCTTGGCCCTCCCACCCATCTTTCTCTCTCTTCTAAGACATATGCATATATCCACCCACTCTCCCGCATAAATGGTACTAACGTCTTTCATCATTCGCCACCGGCAAGGGCTAAGAGGGTTCCAAATCTTAAAACTTTCCCTCCTCGCTTTGTGCCGGCCGAAGTGTGGGTGTGTGTGTCAAGTACCTAGCCTCCCTAGAGCCTCTTCGAATCGTCCTCGTGGATACCCTGTTCCACACATTCTATTGGCTCATGATCGAAGATTTCGAAGAACCTAGAAAGTTACATATACCCACCAGAGGTAATCAGCACGGGACTTTCCCAGGCTTTCGGAAATCGTGATATCCTATTCGACGTTGCACTTTTGTGAGTATTTCTCTTGTTCCTGTACTGCTACTTTCTTTTCTTCTTTCAATGTGCTTCTATTCCGCAGCTGCGGCGCACGATGCACAAAGCCTTAGTGCATTGAGACTAAACAAGTACTAAGCATCTACCCGGCTCCGGCTATGTTCGTCCAAAGGAGAGCGGTTAGTCTACATGCTTGCTTGCGCATACATACTCGCTATATACCCTAGCACGAGCCATTTAGGACCCCTTCCTCTCCCCTCCCTCTGCCACTCTGCATTTTTTTACCTCCCCTTCATGCAAAACCTGCATATGCAAATTACAACAGACGAACCACTCATCTCCCACCTCTTTAATCCTATTCTATCGATCAAACGAACGGCCGAAATAGGCAGCGTGCATACGCATGGATACGCAATGACGTTCCGGCAGTAGGGATTTACAGGAGAACAAGCACGGAAGAAACCAAACATATCACTCATTATTAGCTCGGTTAGCGTTTACGTTGCTCTTCGGAATCCCATTTCTTCCTCTCTCCTTTCTTCCTTCCTTCTTTTTTCTCCCCTTCCCGTGACTTTTTTGCTTTATTTTTTGCAATTAGAAAGTTTGTGATGGATACCACCTTTTACTCATACTCTGAGCCTGAGCGGAAGCTTTGTGATACATTAGTTCATAGCCTATTTTTTCTCTTCTCATGAATCATAAGACCCTATTGGTGGACTGCTAAGAGTTCCTTATAAATGTTTTTTTATTTTCAGAGAATCTTGGGGCTGTACAACATCACGGCTGGGCATTCGCATTGGTCGATCACCAGTCCTAGGTGTTCGCTGGGTCTGGGATATGTCAAAAATTTGAGTGGATCCTCATATTCATCATTGCATCGCATCTTCCTTTGATGGTACAGTAAACAATATGAAGTGCAAATATCCTATGCACCTGACTTGTTGAAGATACCTTCGCTCCCTTATTCCTTTTTCTTTCTGAATCATTCCGTCTACTCGCGACCCATAGGAGGGAATCGAAAGTTTATAAACCGACCCTCAAACTTACATCCCGACTTCCGTTCCACACCCTAATCATTCGCTCAGCACCTACTCCCACCTTAAAGCTTCTTTCGCCTTCTATAGGTTGTTGTTTCCAGATATTCGGGATAAACAAAAGCTGGGAAATATCCAAAGCTTACGAGCTTATCTTCCCTTCCCGCGATATTAGCCAAAGGATCTTCAAACGCTTCCCGCTCGGGTGGGGTTCAAAAAAACAAGGGAAAACCCACACCCCAACCCAATATTCCGGCCAAACGGACGTACTTCTGGAAGCAGGTTTGTGTGTCTTACTGTCTTACTTGACTGTACCTGACTGTATTCCTTTGATTCCTTGCTTCATCCCCTAAAGTTTTCCCACCTCTAGCAGTCTCATCTTGGCTCTGCACACATGCACGTGTGCATGACTAGTTTCTCTCTCTCTCGTTTTATCTAGAAGCTTGTTTATCCCGTGCTCTTGAAGAATCTGCAAGATGGGAAAAAAACTGCAATGCCAATCAATCTACCGTTTACCTCATTTTTGTTGGGGGTTCCCCGTTTTCCCCAAAGCATTCGATTCGCTGCGTCGAAGAAGGGTATATGCATATTCATGGATGTGGCTAACACGGAAAACTTTCCGACAGGGAAAAGCAGAACGGGCGAACTATATCCTATATAGCTATCATACCAACCTGCGGCACGAGATCCAATCAGACGAGACGCTAGCCTTTATACCCGAGAGGACAGGATAGAAAAAAAACCACCGTCAAATTCCCTTTCTGGTCTACCTGCAGTTGACTAGTCGACCCATTGCCGTGTCTGCTTACAAGGGGAGAAGAGGAAGAAGAAAGTTTTCATTATATAATCTCTCACTTTCCACTGTTGCTGGCATTATATAATCCCCTTTTCTTTTTTGCTACCAAAGCTCGACGAATAACACGCCTCGGCTGTCCCCCAAATTTTATAAACGAGTAAAATTGGCGGAGACTTATACCCGGGGATCCAGGGTGTGGTCGATCTCAAAACTTCGAAAACAAAAGAGAAGTAACGGAAACCAGGTAAACTACAAGAAATAGCGAATCGTTGGGTATCAAAGGACCCACTATCTGCCTAGAATTACAGTTTGGCCACAGAGAGAGGAGAATCACAAAATATATCACGGCTTCTGTCGGGATCGCACTGGGGTTGTTTTCCGGCCGAGACGAGATTTTCTCTGGATATATTCTACCAAACGAACTGTGGTATTTTGAATTCCTTTGCGACGAGGTATATACATCTCTTTTTTTTGTCGTCATAGCGCATTTTAATATTTGCGAAACAGAGAAAAATCAGAACGAAAGTCCAATACTCTCGTTGATCCTTTCGTCACAAAAGATTGACAAAAAAGAGATACTTTGGTGGTACTTTTGAGCCATTACTCGGATTTTCCCGTCTTTTTATTTCGAAATTAATAATCACAGAAGGCAGTGGGAAGACTGATAGATATCCACTTCAACTTTTGTACCTCGACAACTTGGCCATCTTGGCCGACAAGAAGTGGAGTATACGTTCAGCTTCAAAATCTGCTGGTCTCTGATCCTACATATTTCTCCCCCTATCTGTCTTTTTCATCGGCGGAGTCCGAGCAGACCTGAGAGTACCTCTACTCAGGCGAGAGAGAGGGAGAACGGGCGTCAAATTCTCACCGTCAGCACCCTATATAACCACTAGATGCCCTCAAGCGAAGCAACAAGCACAATCCTGAAAGCAATATTCTGTTGCGCCTGTCTTAAAACTCGTACTGAGATTCTATCTGACGCTGACGACGAAGTCGTAAGAGAAGGTACTACGACAGATATACCGTCGGGTCCCCCCACCGATTCAACTTTACATATCATTCCACCTCCTGAAGAAGGAGAACCGTCGCCCTCGGAAGCAGGAGAAGTCACACCTACGCCTGCACAATACCACACTGCACACGTGGAACTCCAGGCATCAACATCAAATCCAGTTACTCCGCGAGCACCCGCGTCGCATTCGCCACCGCCTTTGACTCAGCCTGCCAGCAGTTCATTAGTGTCGTCGAGAGCAGAACAACCGGAGTCTTTATCCGCACCACTGGTTAACCCACCGCCCAACATGTTCTCGCCGAACACTCTCTACAAACTCTCCCAGTGTCACGACGACATCTTGGATCTGAAGAGTATACTTGCAGCGTCGCCGTGCGTGCCTACGTACCGCGGGATCCTGCCACAGATATACGAGGTCCTCCTGCGTGATGAGGTAATATACTTATTCACCAACGGCGCCGAGGATGCAACGTCAGTTCGAGAACGACTCCGATTTTGTGATGAGATATTGGACGTTGCGTATTGGGATGTCGATTCTGGCGGGGACGGTCGGCTCGCCGGATGGGTTGAGAGAGGACTTGGAGGAGTCGTCGAAGGTGAGTCTAGCCCTTTCTTATTATATCTGTTGATTACTCTTTGGTTTTCTCTTGGGTTCCCTCTTTTCTTTAAGGTTTTATGCAATTTGATATAGATGGCTTTTGCCATCCGCTATTTCGTCACGTTTATGAGTGGTTTTCTCGGGCGATACGTATCATCACGACTCTTTCCGTGCATGCGGTGCATTTTAGTGTTGTCGGATGTGTCATTTTGGCATTACCGGATTTACTCTATTTCTGTTTCCAGCACGGGCGCACACGCTCGAGACGTTTCGTCCGGTTCGGGGGAATTAATTCAGAGCACAAGTCTCTCGGGAGGCCGGCTACCACGGCTCGCCGAAATTCTCGACTCACATGAATCATCCGTTCTTTTTTGCTTGGTCGTTTCTTTTGCTTTCTTTTCTTTTCTCTTCTTATAAAAGACTCGCCTATCAGCGTGGGTATGTGCACCTGTGGCTGGCTTACCCGGGTTTCAAACACATTGGGTAAGCATCGCGCCATACGGAACATGGCCATGCACACTATTTCAATTTTCCTTTGGCGAATGCGAAACCCCGTGCTGGGCCGAGACACGGGTGCCGCATCAACACAATTACGCTGTTGGATTTGCGAAAGGGAAACGGGGGACCAGGGATTTCGCCTAGCTGCCTGGCGCACCCATGGGTCTGGCTTTCTAAGCGGCGAATGGATGATCGGTGGGGCTCGCCACCGTCATGCTGGCCCTATAGGATCGATGTATTAATATCGCATCTTAGCAAAGACTCACGGGGTTCCTCTGGCCGCTGAGTTCTATAGGCCACCAATATTTTTGCGGCCTGGCCAATGCGATCAATGCTATGCGGTGATACGGAAGGTACCGTCGATAGAAAGTATACCATACACCGGTCGCGCCGAGAGGGCAAAACAGAGAAAGAAAATACAAAAAGAGAGAGAAGAAAGGGAGACGAAAAAATAACTGGAATTATTAATCCTGGTATCGATACCTTGTTTCCATGGTATATCCATGGTTCTGGATTCTGACCCTGATCTCATCTATTCCTATTTTTTTTTTATCAATTGTTATTATTATCGGTTTGGTTTTGCTAATTAAGTTTAAGCTCATCGCAATGCTTATTTTTTTTGTGGCTGCATCGCTCTAGATTACCATGCTGACACATAATTCTTATCTCTGTTTTCTTTTAATATAGCTAATCCGACAAATATACTGGCTCTCATGCTGCTCGGCCGCTCTTGGCTGCTCAAATCTCAGCAGTATTTGAGCAAAATCTCGGACGATGGATCCACCTCATCGTCGTCTGGTGGCTCATTCCCGTTCACGAATACCGATTGGACGAGCGCAGATGAGGATCGTGATACGGCTGAGCAGGATCGCAAACGACAAGAAGGGGTGTACGTTGATGCGAGGACCTGTTTGTTCCCCGCTGTTGAATTTCTGGGGAGAGCGGTGGATGTGATGGAGGCATATGGGCAGGAGGAAGGGGAGGTGTATGTGTTGGTGAGTCTTTATGTCCTCTATGACTTAGTATGAGTAAGAACGGTACATGACTAAAGAGTACCATAGCAAGCTGAGGCGAACATGAGCCTGGGCAACGTGACTGTCAGTTCTGAAGCACAGGAGTACTTCAGAAATGCGGTAGAAGCGCTGAAGAAAGCGAGTTTGATCGACGGATTTAGACTGCCCGGACACTTAGAAAGGTATGTTGATTCATTCCCAAGCACTGACTGTGCTGGTGGCTGACATATAGGTAAAGATACCTTAGATCTTTCGAATTCGTGCTATACGATTGATAAATATTTGTTGAGATGCAGACGTACATATATACAGCAACTACAAGGAGACGGCAGATGGTACGGGGGGTGTTTAAAGCTTTATATAGACTTTCGATTCGTTTCGTTCTTTTTTAAACATATTTTATTGATGCTAGTTTTTTCATTATTTTCTTTACTATATTCTTTGGAGCGGGTTGAATTTATAGCGAGGCATAGCTTGCGATGGCATGGCTGTTTTGGAGTGCACTAGTGTTTGGGATAGATCGATAGACCGGTTGTTGGGGACTTCTTCGGATTTAGGAATGGGTATTTGGAGCGCGTACGGCTGTTTATTAGGAAAGACCTCCGTCCTTTCTGCCTTTTTTTAACTATTTTTCAACTTTTTGGGTAGTCTTAACAGCCACAAGGTGGCGTGTTAGGTGCTATGGAGCACTAGATCTAAGGCTCGTTTAATTGTTTTAGTTGCTTACCTTATCGAATAACAATATCACCACTCATTTGAATACAAACTCCACCTAACCTCTAAAAAACACTGCCTAGGCGGTTTAAATATAAGATGGGAATGGGTTATCATAAATTGATACAATTGAAGCTAATGTGCAAAAAGGTATCGTGCCGGGTAAACTGTCTACGTCTGTCTAAACGACCGACCGCTGGCTGTCTTCCTCTCTTTATCTGCATTCTCCGGCTTGGCTCTGTTGAGGTATTTCTGGAAGTCACTGACCCTCTTCCGCATTCTGGAGTGCATGTATGCCTGTAGTTAAGTAATATTTAGTTATGGACCGAGTTTCTAGGGTTAGATAATAGAAGTTTACCTTGGCAGCTTTGATGTGATAATGGAAGTAATCTCTAAAAGTCTGGATATGACTGATAACCTCATCCCGTCTCTCAGGCTTAAGATGTCTCGGGAACAAGACGAATGTAACATATCCCACATCTCCAGCACCAGTGTCCTGAACCCCAGGTAATCCTCTGATCTCCAACGGCGGGTCAGTTCTGTACAACACTTGCGGCGCATTCTGAATAGCCCGCCGTCTGGCATCAACGAACTCCTGTAAAAACACCTTTCCAAAGATTCTGTCGGTTTCTTCGCGGAAGACAGTGGAGAAGATAACGGTGACTCGGTCGTGCGAGGGTTTAATGTAGATGGCTTCTTCGTCACGGTAGTGGATGGCCATGACTTCGGTGTCTGAGGAAGACGGGGCGGATTCAGAGGTAAACTTGGAGGCTTCAGAGGAGAGGTGGTAGTGGTTTTCGAAGGCCCGTTCGAAGGGTGCAGCCATGGCATTTCGCTTGAGGAGGGATACGCGGCGGATGAGGTCGTCTCGTTGTTCTATATTTCATCATAGACCCATTTTCGTCAACATTCCATCTAGCCATATAATTAAGATCTTGAAATATAATTGCGGTGTCCAACCTTGGTCTGCCGGCAGGTTTTCTAGATCTATCTGCAACGAAAAGTCGTATCCGGCCTCGGGCTCGACAATGTAGCTTCCGTATTCACGCTGCAGGACCTCCTCCGCGCCGTACTTTAACAGATCGCGGTAACATTTTATGGACAGCGAGACCAGGATCTTGCTCTTGGATTCCGGCGTGGAAATGTGGTATATGACGCCGTCAAAGTCCGGGATAACTTGGTCAATCAGGGCCGGTGAGGGGCTGTAAGCGGTGAGACTTGTTAGCTGCTGGACAGCACAATTTTGAACTGCAATAACATGCCGTACCCGTTGAACCTCTCGGTAAGGATCTGATGGATCAGGAGACTGTGATACTCGAGGAGCAACATCGCGACTGGTCTTCGAGGGGGGTTCTGATGGAGCTCGCAATTGGCTGTGGCCGCAGCTGTTTGGAGCTGTTGGAGCTTTTGGTGTTGTTGGATGATGACGGCGCCCCACCCTCGTTGGTGCTGCAGACTACGCCGCGATATGCGTACTTGTCAGCATCGGCGCTTGGCTGCCTCCGACGCCAATAAAAAATTCCAGCTCTTCGCTTGTCGCAGAACTAAATTCGTACTTTTTTATATAGCAACTTTCGAGATTTAAAAACGACAGCTGAAAATGGTCAAATCCTACGCACGATTCGCCCAATCGCGGTCGTTTGGCGTAATCACTTCGGCGGCCTCGAATATTGTCTGGACCCCGGATTCCAATGCTGTCAGTGCATCGACCTCGCGCACGACCAGCGCCGGGCTGGCGATAGTACCTGCGAACGAGGAAGTTTTAACGTGGGACGTCAAGAAGGGCGAATGCATCGCTCGGTGGAGGGATTCGAAGTGCAAATCGGAGGTTACATGTATCAAACAAAGCAGAACTGACGAGGACATCTTTGCCGTTGGGTGCGTATGCTGGGTTCTTTTTTTTCTTTTCGATTAACGTCAAAATATCAAGCGCTAATGCTAAATAAAGTCACGCAGATGGATCCATCCGACTCTGGGACTCGAAAACAGCGACAATCATCGTTACATTCAATGGACACCGATCTGCGGTCACCACGCTATGCTACGACTCCTCGGGCACCCGTCTGGCCAGCGGTTCACGAGACACCGATATTATCGTCTGGGACTTAATTGCTGAAGTGGGATTGTATAAACTGCGTGGGCATAAGGACCAGATTACGGGGATCGAATTCTTGCACTTCAAAGCCGAGGACTTCCCAGACGATGTGGTACCTCAGTCGACGTTCGAGCACGGTTACCTGCTGAGTACATCGAAGGATACGCTTATAAAACTATGGGATCTATCCAGTCAGCACTGTGTGGAAACGCACGTTGCGCATACAGGCGAATGCTGGGCTCTTGGTGTCACTGCCGATGAGGAAGGTGCGATAACTGCTGGAAACGACGGAGAAATGAAAGTCTGGACGATCGAGCGACGGAGAATCGCGACGGCTGGCACAGGAGACGATGTTACTAGGATAGGAGAACAGGGTCCTATACACAGGAGCAACAGGGAACGACCGTATTCAATTTCCTGGCACCCGAATGGCAGGTTTTTTGCAGTCAACGGTTCGGATAAATCCGTCGAAATATTCAAAGTGCGCAACGAGAAAGAAATACAGAAAGTAATAAGCAGGAAGCGAAAGAGAAAGAGGGTAAAGGGCAAGGAAGACAACACGGAGGATGTGGAAATGGATGAGCAGGATGTCAAGTTGGATGTATCCGAGGTCTTCGTCCAGCATACTCTGTTGAGAACTCCTGGGAAAGCGAGGTCTGTGCACTGGGCGCACACAGGTAAATCGTCAAAGTCGATGCAACTGATGGTATCCTGCACGAATAACCTCCTGGAGCTTTATGATATCCCGGTTTCGAGGGAGAAGAACAAAGACGCGACATCTAAAGAAGCGGCTATCTCTGAATACAGCAAACTCTATTCGGTAGAACTTCCAGGCCATCGCACCGATGTCCGAGCGCTAGCTCTAAGCTCGAACGACTCACTGCTAGCTTCAGCATCAAGCGGCTCTCTAAAAATCTGGAATGTTCGAACAGGCACATGCGTGCGAACATTTGAGTGCGGATACGCATTATGCTGCGCCTTCCTGCCTGGTGACAAAATCGTGGTCGTTGGCAACAAGTCTGGAGAGCTCGAGCTGTTTGACATTGCATCGGCAGTTATGATCGAAACCGTTCAAGCACACGAGAAGGAGATTTGGTCGTTACAGGTTCACCCTGATGGACGAAGCGTAATATCTGGTAGTGCAGATAAGTCTGTAAAATTTTGGACTTTTGAAATCGTTCAAGAGGAGGTATTGGGAACTACTAGGAAAACCCCTAAGCTTCGATTGGGCCATACACGAACGCTGAAGGTTAACGACGATATTCTCTCCATCCGGTTTACACCTAACGGTCAACTTCTCGCTGTTGCGTTACTCGACAACACTGTCAAAGTATTCTTCACCGACTCGTTAAAGCTACTTCACAATCTCTACGGCCACAAACTCCCCGTATTGTCTATGGATATATCCTCGGACTCCAAGCTTATCGTGACATCTTCTGCAGATAAGAACGTGAGACTCTGGGGTCTTGACTTTGGCGACTGCCACAAATCTTTCTTTGCCCACACAGACAGTGTGATGTCTGTAGGGTTCGAGAAGACTGGTCACAATTTCTTCTCCGCCAGCAAAGATCGCATGTTAAAGTACTGGGATGGTGACAAGTTTGAGAACATCATGAAGATGGAGGGTCATTTTGGTGAAGTCTGGGCATTGGCGGTGAGCAAGGGCCGAGGGGAGCAGCTCGTTGTTAGCGCAGGACACGATAAGAGTATCAGGATATGGGAAGAAACAGATGATCAGGTTCGCACCCTATTTTATTCATGAATCTCTGGAGATTTACTAATGTTGTCTTTACAGATCTTCCTAGAAGAAGAGCGTGAGAAAGAATTAGAAGAACTCTATGAGAGCAATCTCACCCAATCGTTGGAGGAGACCCACATAAACGGCGACGAAAATGGACCTGAATCATCCCGCGCTGGTAAACAAACTATGGAAACCCTCATGGACGGCGAGCAGATTATCGAGGCACTAGACCTGGCTATCGCAGATCTCGATGCTATAGCCGAATACGAAGCTTTGAGAGCTGCGAAACCAAATGCCAGTATACCGAAACCAGAGCGGAATATCATCTTCCGCGCGTTCGGTGACATATCTGCTGAACAACACGTTTTCGACACTGTCAGCAAGATTAAGCCAAGCCATTTACAAGACGCCTTGTTGATCCTGCCGTTCAATAAGGTTATTGATATGTTCAGAATTCTGGAGATCTGGGCTAAGAATGAATGGAATATGCCGTTGACTTGTAGGATTATATTCTTCTTGTTGAAGACACATCATGAGAGCATTGTGGCGTCTAAAGGGATGCGGTTGTTACTCGAGGGCGTTAGAGGAGCGTTGAAGGATGGGTTGAGGAGACAAAAAGATGAAATGGGCTTCAACTTGGCGGGTGTGCGGTATATCAAGCAAAAGGCTGCAGAAAAGGGACGAAGTGGTTTCTTAGATATCGACGAGTATGAGAAGGCGGAGGAAGAAGAGAGGAAGGGAAGGAAGAAGAGGACCTTTAATACCATCGCCTAAACTTAGATAAGAGGCAGCTGTGTTGTATGATAGTGATGGCTTGAAGCTATGTATAATATTTAGATAGGAATAAAAGCACGTCAGGCGTTTCCGCTTTTATACATAATCCATACATTTCTTCAAATCGGCAACAAACTGGGTATATAATGAAGATGAACAGCTGCTCTATAATCTATCGAATCACGGGTCTGCTTGACTCTCCCTTATGCATCGTCCGCATCTACACCCACCCCCTAGACTGCCAATCAGCCACTCTCTTCTCTTCTTCCAACTTTCGATCCTGGGATCTGTATAACAATCCCTTACTTCTTCACCTTTCTTCACCTCTCGCAACGTCCTGAATTGCATCTCACTCTTGCATTCCCACATTAAACATGGCTCACAATCGTGATTTACAATGCTATAGCAGAGATGTAGTGCGGCGACTTCAGGTTGTCCGCTTGTCGGATTGTGTCTTGCGGAGGCGGTACCTAAAATTTTAGAGTGGATGGTAAGAGTATGCCAGATGTCGAACGTATGTAGTGAAACTTTGAACGGGTCGACTTCTAGGCGGGTAAGAATATGGAATACGGATAATATATTATCCGAGAATGTAAACGGCAAAGTTGGTGGTTTTTCTGGCGGTGGAGGTGGGGGTGAAGACCCGTAGAGGTATTTCACGGGAAGGATTTCAAGAGGATTAACATCCTGCGTTAGCGCCATTGCTAGGGTGCGGAGGAGAAGAAGACTGTATAGTGCTTTGGTGGGGTTACTCGTTGACGCGGTGGCGGATGCATCATTTGCTACTTCGTGGTTGCTATGTGCTGATTTGAAGAGGAAGTCGATGCCGATGCCGCAGAGGGTTGGGTGGTACTTCTCCAGCGCTTCGTCTTTGCATTGGTCCGAGCAGAACATTACCTCGTCACAGTCCGGACATGAGAGTGTGTTAAGTGGATCTAATGGCCCGTTACAACAGTCGCATAGCGGATCGAAGAGACGATTGTTGACTGTGAGGATACTTCGTTCGCTAAAGACTTGGGTATCCGCTGGAAGGTCCTTGACAGCGTATACTCCGAGCTGTATTGATTTTTTGGTGATAACTTTCTTCTCATCTTCAGGATCGGGTACAAGCATTGGAAGCTCTGTTACTTTGACTTCTAGGTTTCCGGAGGAAGATACATTGACGAATTCATTCATGCGTTCAACCGTTTCTGGCGCCGTTCTGTTAGGTTCGAACTCGTTCCACGGATAGATGACTCTTGCGACCTGGCCTTCCCGTAGTTGATAATCCGATAAATCTTTCTCGCGCCCAGCTGATACTTTTGCATCTGCTTCCCCCTTTATTCTCTTCAATTCTTCGTCCTCTGGATATACCTTTAGTGCAGCATCCGCTTGTTCTAATCCATCCAATAGACATCCAAGTTCCAGTAAAGAGGAGCATATCAGCCTCCTTGCCGCGATATCCGTATCCTTAAGTTCCTTATCTTCATTCTCTGATATTTCCGGGATTGAATCGGCATCCAATTCTGTCTCTTCCTCAGCTTCGTCATGCCCGTCATTTGATGAAACTGTATCATCTGAAGTGGCATATGTATTCGTCGGCTGTTGTCGTCTCCCTCTCCACGCCACTAATCCAGCAAATCCAAACTCAGACTCCTCATGTGCTTCTAACAGCTCCTGGACCAATAGCAATGCTCGATATGCATCTCCAATAGCTAAATCTGGGTATCCGAGCTTGATATGGGCTACTGCTCGTTTCTGCCACAGATCCGGGTCGTAAGGAGATATGACTAGCGCCTTGGTGAGAAGGTTGCGCGATTGTAGAGGGTCTGTGGAGAGCACGCCATCAGAATCTTGGACAAGACGTGCGACTCGCTTTTCGGGGAGCATTTTGAATTATCGGCTTGATCAATTTGTGACGAAAAGAGTTTCTTGGGGGGTTTGCGACGCTCAAACTCGCCTCGACCTTGTCAATTTTTCCGGGAAGTTGTGTTTGATGTTGCAGGTCGTGGACTTGCCGAAAAGGGAAATTATAATCAAGCAAACACTGCGATCCATTACAGGATCAATGTGTTGCAGAGCCTTAGCTGCTCAGCTGAATCACATTCGCGCGGATGCAGCCTGCGGCAGCCTTGTTTCTGGAAATTACTCTGAACCCAGGTCCTCATGGCTTTCTAAAGCAATATTATATTGCAGTCGATTTCATAGTTATATTCACCGCCAGAGACTAGTGTATCAGGTTTATCAAAGTCTACAAATATGTCGGAGAGAAACAGGGCATTCGCTCCAGTCATTTCTAAAGATAGAAATTGGATTGTATGCAGCATATGTATACCTGCGTCCTAATGGAGATTTAAATTTACCGTTTCTAATATGAAATATCTCGGAATGGATAGAAACTTTATATCCAACAACCGGATGGCTCTATCATCGAGGGCACATGGACAAAAGAAGACGATAATTGGATTTTTAAAGAAATCCTTCCGCCAGGTAGTGGGAGGACAAGCAGAGCAGCGCTCGCGGCCACAATGTGGCTGGATCGGCATATCCACCTCTATTATGTCGATAATTCCAATTTGATCCAAGAGTTCCACAAAAACGATGGGCAACCACTTATTCCTGGACCACTATGTGGCGAGATTCAAGTTAGTCCAGACTCAGATCTTAGTGTTATACGGGTTTTGTCTGCGGAAACCGATTATTGGTAGGTCATATTATTCATCATTATTAACAGTTTGATTTCAACTCATCAGGCCTAATTTTATTATTCCATCTTTTGATTTGCATGAAGCTCGGACCGCCGACTGTATTACATCGACCCGGAGGGCAATATTCAAGAGCACGCATGGAACTCTACAGGATCCATTCAAGACCGGCCATTTAGTGGAGAGTGGACGAAAGGGGATTCCTTTGAAGAAGGAATATATCCTCGCAAGGGCTCGAGACTACAATTTATCAACTTGGCATTTTTAGAAACAATGGCGCCTAGGCCCCGCGCTTTCATTCAAACGGAAGACGAAGATCTACGCTCGCTTAAATTGGATACAGGGAATTGGCGGTTTAGCACTCTGCGGCAAAAATTGCCTTTCTCTGATAATGCAGCGGTGTTTTCAGCTTGCTTGGGTAGTGAAGGTGCTGTTGTTCCAGCAATTTTTATCTTTTGGCAGGAAACCGATGGTAAGATTTATCGTAGGTCTAGGAGGATAATGAGTGTCAGTTGGTCCTTGCGGCCGACATGGGGTGGGAAGAAGGCTGTGAGCGAAGAAGATGAAGGAAATATCAGCGTTATGGCTGCCGTTTGTGGATCACATACGAGGGGACAATATAAGGATAATTTGCATTTGTTTGTTTCTGGCAAGGATACAAGTGTATTTAAGCATTACAAAAGACTGGAGGAATCTTGGGTGGCGCAAATAGTCAAGTTGGTGTAAACATTGCTGCGCTACCAGGATTCAGAAGAATCTGATTCACATTAATGATTAAATCTCCGAGTTCGTATGCCAACTTACAAATGTCGAAGCCTTCTAAAGGGGCTTCGTTAGTCGGGGTTTGAGCACGAATTACAAATGATAACGCACCTTCGTAAAAGACACCTCGGTAACCAGGGCCCTTCGTAAGTCACGTAGATATGAGATTGAGCCAAACGGCTTGGTTTGAACAATTTGACGATTTCTGAATGGCTAGACGGAAATGGATCGTAGTGAACACGGTATTTGGAGGTGCTCGCGACAATCCAGGGATTCATGGCATTTGGGACAATTATTTTGAAAGGAGATGATTTTGTTGGGGATTTACTAATAACCGTCGTCATAGTCAAGCCTTCAATACACTTGACTAGTTGGGCCAGAGAGGTATGCCATTTCACTGGTTCAGAATATCCCGCACGGACTAGTGGCCATAAACCTTGTTTTTTTAGCGAATGACAAAGTGACCCTCGAGCTAAGTTTCGACATGTAGTTTCGTCGCAATAATATGTCTCTTCGTGGTCACTAACTAGCGCGACGAAGCTTTCTAGGAGTGCTACAGCATATCCAATTGCATCATTTCGCTTGAACATTATCCAATCTAAGTAGAATTCGGTCATTT
Organism: Dactylellina haptotyla; assembly: GCA_031310005.1. Taxonomy (NCBI): domain Eukaryota; kingdom Fungi; phylum Ascomycota; class Orbiliomycetes; order Orbiliales; family Orbiliaceae; genus Dactylellina; species Dactylellina haptotyla. Next base: position 2,837,777 of record CM062384.1, on the reverse strand, counting down.
AACTAGTCCCAACAGTGGAAGTCTTTGATGGTCGTAAAGATGCATACCTATAGTTGACTGAGGAATCAATTTGCAGTTGACGACGTGATTACCAGTAGCATCGTATCGGAAAAAGTATGACCCGCAAACACTCAGAGAGCCAGATTCGACCAATAGTGCCAATTTTAAGGCGCTGATCTCACTATGTGTAAAACAGCACGTCGTAAAAATAAAGAGCCAGTCCTCGTATCCTGCAAGTCGCGCATCTGGAACCAAAGCATTGAGCCATAAATCCTTCCAAGGGCTTAATGCGGGCCAGCAGTTGTATTTATCGCAGATGATAGCCATATTTCGTAATTGGTAGTACGTGAGGTGGTTGGGGACTTGGGAAGGTCTAAAATGCACGATATCGAACAAGAATTTCAAGCATTCGAAATCATCGTCGTGCAGGTCCAGGGCAGGGTATCGAACACCGTTGACCTCTGCCGTTCTCAGGTCAGCGAACCCATTTGGGTTTATAAATCTTTTCCAGACCGGCGAAACAATTTGCAAAATTGCTGATGATACTAAATATTGTGCTTCGTGATTTGTGTTTCGTAAAGCGACGATTAAATCGCAGGTGTCGCCGTACGAAGTTAATGGATGAGAGACTGTAGGTGTGAGATCGGAATCGGGATCGGTTAATGGTGGTGGGATGGAATAATACGGGCTGCAATACTGCGAAGTGGCACCCTTGTCCAAGGGCGAAAAAGTATGAGATGGAGGAGAACTCATGTGGCCCGTTATATAAGACTAAAATACTTCAAAAAAAAGCTACTCAGAAGTCTAGTCAACCTGGCGCGAGGTTGCTCTGTGGGTCGAAAATACTAGACTGCGTCGCGGGGAAGTTGAAGGAAAAGATAGGGAGTAGAGCTTATCAGGAGGCCAGAAGGTTTGGATATATACAACCAACCAGCCAATGAAGTGCCGTGACGGGATGCAAAATTGCTGTGGCGGACAAAATTCAATTGAGCTATGGTTGACATGAGTTTTGTGTGGAACACCTAATTATTTTTGGCAATATTGGACGGCATATTGTATCACTACACTAATTTGTTAATTGACTTGTAAACTATATATCAAAACAACTCAGCTTCACCTTCTCGGCAAGTAGATATTGGGTTTGGCAGATATACCTACTCTATGGCAAAAATGTACTAATTTAGTGGTTTTATGCAGCTGGTTGCTGTCAGTACTGATCTGGCCACACAAACAGACGAGGAATTTCTTCCCCGTTTCTGCAACATTAAATATTTTAATTTTGTTAATTGGAGTTATTTTATATCAAACAAAGGACCACTCTAAATAAACATCTAATCAACGCCGAGGAGTTGCAGACACCTTATCGATTGCTACAATGATGTGCGTGGTGATGGTACTGTTGCAACATGTTGACCTTAGGACAACAGTTTGGCGACGAAGAGAATTCATTGAAGACAACGTCTTAATGGTTTATCTTCGTTACGAAAAAGCACCTCATGGTCGAATTATCAAACCCTCAACGGAACTTTCAAAGAACTCAAGCGACCTCGTGAAGACTCTTAGATTTAAAATAATCTATGTATCGTACGATTGGTTCTATCCAATCTTTGTCCCTCATAGTCACAGACGCGTTAGAAACACTAACTAAGCTAACTAGGTATCGATATCATCATTGAATTATCTCTCAGTATCAACGGCAAGCGCCCAGATTAAAGCTCTCCCGTACTTAATCAGTCGACTTTATTAATACATAAAACACCCTCACAGTGCTTTATTTAGGACACGCATATATATACCGGCATCATTGATGATTAGGGCTATCACTTAGATCAGCCAAGACTATGATTCGAGCTATGTATATGCCATTTTTTGTGGACCTCTGAACTGTTTTAATTCATGGTGAATGTGTTTTGCAATTTGGGGTTCTAGCGGCAAGCTGCTTCGTTTGGGTTAGGAAAGCTGTCAATCAAAAATAAGTCTTGGCATGCAGGAAGGTGATCCTCCTGGAGTTGATTGGTGCAGTAACGAAGGGTGTAGGTTGCAATTATGTGGAAAAAGGATTCGAAAGTTGAGGAGCATCAGATGCCCCTCTTTAAAATGACACTTTCGGGCCCAGTGGGTCTGTCGGCGCAATGGAAAGCATTATTAAAGCGAGTGTTAGAATTCCATTAATTACTTAATACCATTCAAATCTCCCAAGCCACAAACTCAAAGGACTTCATCAGTACCCAGTATACAAGACCTCAGTCTTAACCTCCTCCATTTTGAGACTTATGAGCCGTGTTTGCCGTCTTTTTTAACAGTACGATGGACGGACAAGAGATTATTCACGATGGGCACGAAGACGCAAGAGGCGATAAAATATCTAAGTTTCGTGTAGACTATGCTGGCCCCGTCGACATACATTAGTCTGATTTAGGATTTAGGAGTTATATTTTTTGGTAATAGGTGAAACAGGATCAGGAAAGAGCACGCTGATTGGTAGCGCGACTGGAAACTCTGATCTCAACACGAGGGACATAGTAGACTCAGGTACATGATTATGATAACGCTCTTAGAATTGAAGGATGGGAAGATGAGATTTGTACTGATAGAATCTAATTTATTTCACAGAGACTCTAGAAATTTCGGAATACCGGGTTCCAGAGTTGATCGATGGCAATCAAGTCATTTTGGTGGATACGCCTGGGTTTGGCTTTTCACTCGAGTCATCGTGTTCTACCTTACTCAAGATCGCGGAATGGTTGGCTCAGTCATATCGCCAAAATAAGCTGCTTTCAGGCATAATTTATCAACATCTGATCATAATGGATAGGGTGAATCAATCGTTCCCTGACCCGCTTCAGATCATGGATAGGATGTGTGGTACCGATTTTACGGAGAATGTTACCTTGGTAAGTAATATGTGGGGCATTCCCTGGAATCGAAGCCACCACGATAGAGAGGATGAATTAAAGAATGGTGTTTGGAAGTCATTGATAAGAAGAAGGGCACGTACGGATCGGTACAATTACGTGGACCGGGATCCTGCCGAAATGAAATCTGGAGCAATGCGAATTCTCACTAGTAGGGAAGATAACGTACCTCGAGTTACTAGAATTCAACAGGAACTCGTGAGCGAGAGAAAGCCGATATCGCAAACAGAGGTTGGAATATTGTCGATAAGTCTCTGGAAGAGGCCGAGCAAGTGGCTAGCGAAAAGATCAAAGAGATGACACGGCTCGTGGGGGAAGAAATGGATGAGTGGCAGAAGAGGGCGTACAATTTCAGGTTAAGGGAGGCGCAGAAGGCCAAAGAAAAGTTCACAGAGATTAGAGGCAAGCTTTTGAAACTGATATAAATGTCTGAATTTTATTGGTAGATTGATCAAGCTTGATATTGAGAGCAACACTTTTGATTTCCCCAAAAGTTAACACTATGGAGGGGGCCTTATAGTAGCCTAGCCGCTATAACGTCTAAAAAACTCTAGAAGAGTCAAAAACCCTTATTATTGTCCCGGATTCAAATAATATTTATTCTGATTCTCTCGGGTTCGGTTATATGGGGTTATCGATCGCCCATTTTCATTTATTCGCTAATTCTGTTTCATATTCTCCTGATACTCACGTCTTTTCCGGATTTCAGCGATCAACGTCATTGATGCCGTTTGTGAATCACATGCGAGAAGAAAATATCAGGTTAGTTTGCATTTGTTTATTTCTAGCAGTGATACAAGATATTCAAGCATCATAAACGACTGAAGAGCTCCTTGGTGGCACCATGGTACGATTGGACGAAGCATGCATGACTAGTATGTATCTGAGAAGATTTTCCGCACCGCGATTCTGAAGTCCCCGAATTTGAAAGCTAGTGGGCATGGTTTGTCTGCATGGTGTTCACGTTAGCAGTTTCTTTTGTTCATCTAGATTCATGGGCGTCGTGGCATACTTATGTAAGAGACTTCTCGGTAAGCCGGGTCTGCGTAAATAGCAAAATCATAAATTTTGGCTCTAGCGTCCGGCTTGTAGTAATCAAGAGTGGTTTTATGCTCAGGGTTGAGCGGTGAGCGGTATAAGCCGTGGTTGGTAATATTAAGTTCTGCGGCTTCAGCTGCTGAATTGAAGGCGAGAGTTGTCATTCTAAGTTTTTTGATCCTATCATTCAGTTGACCGACAGACGAGTGCCATTTGGCTGATACTGAGGGATTAGTGTTAATCAGGGGCCACAATTCCATTTCTTTGAATGACCGATAGAGAGAGCCTAAAGCCACATCTCGACATATAACATCTTTGCAAAAGAACACATTTTTATCGTCGCTAGTGTCTTGCGGATTTGTGATTAAGCTAGCGAAGCTTCGCAATTCGGTTACAATCTCCTCGATCGAGTTGCTACGTTTGAGCCAAAGGCTGTCTATTGTTGTAGTTTGTTAGATTGGCTGGGTTGGGGGTTATACTGCATTTCCGGATTTATATCTAGGGATTATCTTACCCATTACTGACTGCGGGAGCAGCTCACAGCTAGTCTTGTATGATTTGTCATCTCGATACCGAATAAAGTAGGTCCCGCATTCGCTTAGAGTGCCCGATTCCTGAATTAGCAAGCTTTTTAATTCTTGCATTTTTCTATGGGCGGCGTAGTCTCCTTTTGCTGCAATAAATAACCAATCTTCATAACCAGGCTCTGTTGCATATGGGATCCAATCATCGAACCAGTTATTCTTCCATCCTTGCAAAGCCGGCCAACAGTCGTATTTATCACATATGATGGCCATCTGTCGTAATTGGGGGTAGGTGAGAAGTTTCGGGACGTTGGCAGTTTGGAAATGAATAATTCGGAATAGGAATGTCAAACACTCGAAATCATCATTATAGAGCTTCAGAACGGGATATTCAATGTCGTTGAATATACCCTTTTCTAGAGCAGCAAATTCAGTTGGTCGTATACATTTGGTCCATTCTGGGGATACGAGCCGCAGTACCGCCGAGGTGACTAAGTATTCCGCTGTATGTTCTGAGTTTTCTAGTCTGATAATGAGGTCACATTCTTCACCAAAGGACATTGGAGGCTGGGCCTTTAGAGTCTGAGACACGACCCCGGCTTCCTCCTCTGGTTGTTTTGGTGGGACTTTGTAAAGAGAGCTGTTGTACTGAAGTGTTGCGCCTGCGTCTGTTGATGAGAGCCTTAGTCTCGAAGTCGGACGGGGCAGTTTTGGTGAGAATTCGAACCTCTGGGTTTCAGACGAACTCATGTCGATATAGAGAGATGCGGATTTGCAAAATTTGAGTTTATATAGTTTAGCTAAATTTATGTTTCAGAGCTAGTGTATCGCGTGTTACCTCAGTTGCGATGGAATCGCAATTGATATTGTGCACAATTGTGAGGATGGCCCAATTTCAGGCCACATCTAGCCTATCGGCTCCAACTTCTACGCTGTGCTATGTGCATACGCTTGGATCAAAGACAGATCACGTGATTGTTCACCGTTCGAGGCGGCGGTGAGCGGTGAGTAGGTAGCGACAGCCATTTCTACGGACTCGAATTTTTTGTTCAAATCTTTGGTAGCATTGATGAAGTATCTTGGCTCCATGTTACCTTCTTCAACTCTGAACGCTAACTTCTTGCGGTAACGGAAGGCGTTGGCTTCATCGCGAGTAGTACGGGTCACGTGACTCGCATCGAGAACAAAGAAATAGATTGTCTCGAATTGAGGCTCAGAGGTTATCATTAGTGTAGCTAGCTCATATTGGTACTTAGGTGGTAGAGAGAAGTTTAGTACGATATATACGGTTATCGGATCACAATATATTGTAGTTGTTGGCGTTGCTGGGTGTGTATCCTGGAGAACTGCAGCTTCGGCCCAGACGAAGACCACACATTGACCTCATCGCAATCAATTTATCTTCAAACTAGCATCACCAAACCTTCGGAACCGCTTCGAAGAGGTCCGGCAATCTCGTAAACGGTCTTATCGCCCTGAAATCCAATACCTCTTGGTACTTTTGATTCTATCTTTTCTTCCTCCCTCCTATATAGCCACGATAGAAGAACTAATGGTCTGTCTATATGTCCAGCTATATCAAGAACTACATCGACAATAACTATACTACGACGATTACCGTCGTCAATATATCCTTCGGCATCAACAGAGGGCGTGAGCTCTCTTATAATCGACCTATACTCTTGTTATTGCACGCAATACCTGCGTAGTCCTTACTTGATCTTCGTACGCATATACCAGTGAGATGTGCATAGAATAGCACAACAACCCGTTTATACTAATTGCTTAATATTTGCATACGCCTCGCAGTTTAGTCGCGATCATGATGCCTCAGCCAATGATTGATGGCCGGCTCTGGGTCAACTGCCCTACAATTACGAATCTCGACTATGATGAGCAGTTTACCGTCTGCCCCAGATGCAAGCGTTTTGCTCCAAGGTGCTGCCAGCATCCCCAAGACTGCCATTTCCACAGCCTTATCTTCGCAGATGGAGCTTGTTCGAATAATGGCTATACGGGGGCCCGCGCAGGAGTCGGAATCGCTGTCGGAGAAGGAGGCGAGGACCACTTTTCGATGCCTTTCTGTACTTTGAAAGGAGTTTCTGAACGAACTAATCAGATTGCAGAGTTGAAAGCGGCAATTGAAGCAGTCAATGTAATTGATATGCTTGAGTGTGACGATAATTTGGAACCATGTGAACGAAAGCAACGCCTTAGATACAAGGTTTGCAACGGCCTAATCAGATCGTGGGTTATCGCAATGGATTCGGAATATGTGGTTAAAGGAATCTCGGAATGGCTTCCCAATTGGAAGAAGAACGGATTTTTGACCTCTCAGCGAAAACGTCCAAAAAATCTTGATCTTTTCCTGTCATTGGAAGAGGATATTCGCAAAGTCGAGCAACGCAGAAAGACGATAATTTGTTTCTGGTATATCCCTCGAAAATACAACAAGATTGCAGACAAGCTTGCGAAAAGTGGTGCAGAGATGGACAATTAGCACCAAGACAAGAAGCTTGATTTGGTATTTATTTTAGCACGCTTGCCATCGCTTCAGGGATTTGTATACATTGTTAGCTAGGTTCAGCCAAGCAAAGGCTTTGGATTAAGGATAAGCCTTCCTCATGGAGATGATAATGTTTGGGGGGGGTTTACGTTTTCAAGCAACTTTAAAACTCAGGAAAATGAGAATGCATGCTTCTAGGATCCGGCAGTTGTACTTTTTCTAAATTGGGTCTTCAAAATTGTAAGCGTGCATATCGTGAATTCATGGTGAGGCTACGTCATTTCGAGCAGGCAGAAGGTACCTCGACAACCTTACACAGCAAGCTTGGCATGCAGAACTCCAATCCAATCCGCTTGATTGGTTTAATGGCCAAGGCTGTGTCTGCGACTCCATGCAAAATGACTTCGAGATTTGAATATATTACCCCTCTTTTGAAATGACACATAAGGCTACCAAAGATGCCTCGTAAACCATCCGTGGCGCATGAAATAGTAAAAGTTATGACAGTAGACAGAATATTTTAAAGCGAATAATTGAAACTTTTTGTTTCGTTCTCTCCGGGTTCTTCAAGTTACCCTGAGTTCAAACCTTTCATACTAAACGCCTAAGACTACTTCGAACGCTCTGTTTATATTTGCCATTATCGAAACTAAATCATCCCCCATAATAATTATATTTCGAAGATTTGCCTAGATCCCGGTATAGCTTAAAGCTTAGGGGGCTCCAGATCTTGATAACGCAGCCAATATTATTCAAACGAAGCTCTAGTCACTAAATTCTCTGTCGTCTTGATCTTGACAATTGGAGTTAATGGTTTCTAACAGGGGACCCCACACGACTTGCGAGGATGCTGAAGCGCGTGAGGATGCTACAGGAAAGCTGGCATACGAGAGCGCGAAAGGGGAGCCAGCGTGCAAGGGTGCTGAAGGAGAAATGATGTGCGAGGTTTGTGTAGACTATTGATGCTCCTTCGCATATTCTTATCTAATTTGCATATTGAAATATTCTAGAGAGTAGCCTTTCTGATCTCTGGCGTAACAGGGTCCGGGAAGAGCACGTTTATATATAATGCAACTGGTGACTCTGAGGCCAAAATTGGGCACAATTTACAATCCGGTAAGTACCAAAACCCCCAGTGCGTTTTGTAGTTGCGCGGGCACTTATAATAGTAATACCTGCTATAGAAACCAGGGAAATATCGGAGTTCGTCATTCCGGGACTTGTGGGTGGAAAGCAGGTCACTTTGGTCGACATGCCGGGATTCGATGACACTTATACTGGATCAGGCGAGATATTAATTCAAACGGCGGACTGGTTGAAGACATCATATGACGAACACAAACTTCTATCAGGTATCATTTTTCTTCATGACATTACGGAAACGAGGTTCAAAGACTCGGCGCGACGTACAATCGAGATGATCAAAGAACTGAGCGGCAGTAGCTTCTCACCAAATATCCTCTTGGTGACCAATATGTGGGATACTCTAGCCAATCAAAAGTACCTCAATAGAGAAAGGGAGTTGAAAGAGAAATTCTGGAAACCGTTGATCGAAGGAGGGGCAAAAACTGATCGATACGAATACGGAGACACGGGTTCTCTAAAAATGAAGGGGGAAGCATTGCGTATCATCTCAAGTATCGTGGGAAATATGCCGCGCGCTACCAAGATTCAAGAAGAGATGGTACTTGAAAATAGAGGTATCCAAGAAACAGACGCAGGAAAGCTTATGGTGAAGACTTTCGAATCGATTGAGCGAGAAGCTGATAAGAAAATTGAAGATTTGCAAGAGGCAATGCGGCTTGCGAATGAAGAAACTAGCCAGTTTCGAAAGAAGGCATATGAAATGCAGATGAGCCAGGAGCTTAAAAACAGAGACGAAATTCAGAAGGAACGAGAACGCTTTGAAAAAAGGCTTGAAGAAATCACTGAAAAGCACAAGCGGGAAGCCGAAAAGCAAAAGGAAGAATTCGACGAGAAACTCGAAAAAGCGAAGAAGGACGAATATGATAAAGGAATAGGAATCGAACTGATAAAACTTGCCACCGCTGTTATATTAAACAGGGGGTAATGGGCCACAAATGCCTAGTTCTGTAGCTTTGCTGGCCTGTAAATGACCTCAGGCGAAGAGATCTTCGTGTTATTATAAGACAACCTATACGCTTGCAATAGTCACACAATCACGGATGGTCGAGGTCATTGCTGCTTCCTGCGACTATCAATCTTCTAGATTCTCTTCGAAAATAAACATCAGCCTATATAGGGGACTTACGTTAACACAATAAGGAGTGTCTAGTAGTTTTCGGGTGTGAATCCGATGTTCTCTGGAGAAATCTTTGTGAGCGGATACTCTGTCCTATGATTCAGGAATAATTAGATATCCGAGTGATTGAGAAAAGTTGTCATTTCTTACTTACTTCATAATTTGGTCTTATCTGAAACACGGTATAATTCTCCGCAGAAAGCTTACCACGTAATATTAATTCAATTTACCGCTGCGTTTTAATATTTCGGTAAGTCGAAACTTTGGGCAGATATCTCCAAGGCCTTACGATTACGACATATATTTAATGCTGTTCACAATCTTCACAAATAGCACAACCGGAATATTTCCGATTAACCCTAGTCAAATGATATTTTGTATATCGTGTGCTTTCAAGAATCTTCAATTTGTTGCGCTATACCTCACGGTCAAGAGTCTACAGATTCAAACTGGAGACGGAATTAAGCGAGTATTATTTTTGGTACTATCGAACCCTAGAAGCTTGTTTAAACCTAAGATATGATGCAATTTTAGATTATTTAGTGTGATTAAAATGTCCCAGACTACAAGTCTTGACAGTACAATTATATGTACCTCGTTCCACACTGTGCTGCTCTACCACTACTGCCACACTTTCTGTTCAGAGACATATATTAAACATATAACTTATATAAAGGAAGAAATTATTCCTCTTTGGGGTGGTATCCTGACATATCAAATTTCCTATTTCTAAGTTTATTGCCTACATCGAACTTTCTCATTCCATATCTCTTATCAATCTCCTCAAATATTAATATATGATTACAAAGCTTGTATTTTCCAATACTTATTACCAAGCTTGTCATCTCCTTCAAAAATTATCTGTATACTAGAGGAGACCCATTTAGGATGTTTCCCCTTTCCAGCTTTGGGTGCAAGTCTGGTTACGTGACTGCTTTAAATTTGGGTGTTCATTGTCTTGTATCAAGGATTATGTGTTGATTTTTCCTGTTTATTTTTGTTCTAGGTTCACTCGTGAATGAGTTAACAAGAAATCAAGATATTACTTAAATCTTTAAATGTTGTCATACAATTTAATTGGGAAGGGGTATAAAGAAACTTAAACCCGACTGAAGGCGAAATAGACTGGACTTGATTGTATCGGTTTTAAGTGCGTCGATACGCGGCCTTTCTTCCTCGACACTTTATCTACATATATATGCATAATTAACTAGCTCGTGGGCCATACAGCGTTGTAAATAAACAAAAATCTTCATGTTTACTAACTAACCGGTTGACTTACAACGCTTAATTGTAAAGAGACATGTGGGGTCTAGAATAGGAGGGAGCTTCGAGACCAGCGAGGAAGATCAATCACTCCTAGAACTCAAAACTCAAAAAACTCAAATTTAACAATAGTGTCTACATAAATAACGAGCTATCCATTCTGACTCACTTACTTCCTCTCACTCATTCACTCGCTTCTTCTATCCTTCTACCCACCCACCCATCCATTTATCGGCTACCGTCCTCGATCCCAGCGTGCTCAATCTGTCCAGGACGCTCGGACTTTGAGCAGACCTATTGCTTTACCCGTTATCGTCTCGTCCGTATTTGTGTGCCGATTCCCCCCTCTCGAGTTCGGATTGAATAAATCTAATTGAGTCAAAGCCCATCCCATATATCCCATCCTGTCAAGTCCACTAGACCACCATGAATTTCGCTCAGCTTTTCCGCGCTCGCGTTCTTCTTCCGCGTACCCCTCTCCCACGTCGGCTCAGCACCGGACCAGTAAGTCCACGGATATTCGTTATCTCTTAATACCATACTAATCCTTTACTTAGTCCCTACCCATCAATGGAACGATGACCAACGTATTGAGTTTTTAATGATTAAAGCTGTAGAGCATAATAAGGTGATTTATTTTAAATATGAATGTATTTGAGGATACAACGCTTACTCAAGGTGAAATTTGAATAGTCTTTAGCTACGATCAACGGCGAACTCCGTTTCTTGAACATTGGAATGGGTGTTGTATTTACGGCGATAGGTTCTATCTACGTTGGGGGAGCTAGCGTAAGAGCTTATATAATTATCGCTATAATAGGCATGGTTTCATATGACTGACTGATGTTTCTATATTGTTACTTATAGCTCTTGTTCTTGTATATCAAGGACTCGGTCAAATCGAAGGGGAGCTCCAAAGATGTTTAGTTTGCTGTGGCCTAATTTGGTAAGGCGCGTATGAAGAACTTTTGCTGGTTCTGAATGCATATGAATATGTCGGTTCAAGTCCGACCAGCAAAATGGATATCTTTGGCCTTCTTGTCTTTGCTGAGTTGTCAACATCGGGGTGTCAACATTGGGGTTTTTTTATTGGGTGTCTTTTCTTGCGTTTTTCTATAAGGGTTCTTCTACAATGGTTTTTCTACTAGGGCTTTTCTACTAGGGTTTTCTGCTAAGGTGTTTTTACAAACCTATCGATGATTTTTTTCGCCCGACTTCATGTGGTTCGCTCGTCGCACCAGGCCTTATGGGTCACTTGAATCTCGTAAAGTTCCGCTTCTTTGCCTTCATTACCATCCGAGGCCTGGGATGGTAACATCGAAATAAAAGCTATGGAAATAGTGACCTCTTTAACAGGTATAGGTCTCGTTTCCATGACCAGTAAATGAATTGAAATTTACTTTTTAGACTTGATAATTTGATGAATAATATCATTTAGCATTCTGCCGTCGGCGCTGAGTGTGACCACTATCATTAGAATCCCATAATGTTGTCATAGAATAAGCTGTCGACGGCCATCTACTTCAACATGATTGAAATGTGACATCTCTGGAGTTGTAATATGTTGTTTCACTGAGCGCATCGATAGCTCTGTAGCCTAGATTAAATAACACTACTAATCAGCAGTTCGATATAAGCTAATAAGTTTGTGTAACTCAAGTAAACTCTGCTAATCGACATGAAAATTGGCTTAATCTTAATTAACCAAACTCTCTAAAGTTCGTGAAGTAAAATACAACAAAATATCTCGTAATTCAGCAATCAAGACTACACATCAAACAACCGGTTAATCAATGACTGCTATAAAAATTAAAATATTTTGGTTTGATATATATATCAGCAGGGTTTGATTGAGTGTGTTCGTGGTAAGGCCCATATATTCAATTATATCAATCAAATGAAATATATAACATAAGAATTTCAATAATTCAATCCTAGTATCAATAGTGCAGATTTTATCATTAGAATGATTCACACATCGTTGGCGGGATTAGTGGCAGCACATTGAGAAAAGTACAGCGGTCTTCAAAGGACACTTGTAAACGCTAAAATTTGTTACTAGAGAAGAATTTCATTTCGAATTCTGCTGCATCTATCTCTTCGTTGCGCTATACCGAAAGCTATTAAAGACGTTATTGTAGGTTCAAAAGGATGATATCAGGATTCCACTCTCATGAGCAGATGGCGGCTATGGTCAGCTATCATAGGACTCCCGGATCCGCAAAATTTTTTCTCTATAATTAAAGGTGGGAATCGTTTCTTATGTTCAATTTCTTGTTAAACAAACTTCTTTTTGTTACCCGTTCCTCACCAGAACAACCAAATAACAAGAAGCTTGGATATTTCTTATGAAGGGATACTGCAGACCACGCCGACCTTTCGTGGTAAGAAAAACAGGCTTGTTTATGAATATGAAATGATTTGACAAGACTCACACAGTGACTACCAAATTTGCCTGTCGCTGTGCAATCATGTTACCAAAAATCTACTAATAAGACAACTGGCTAAACGATTTAGAGACAAGTTCAGAAAGTCTAGGTTAGACTAATATCTAAAGGAAAGCAATAGCCTTCAAAGAAACTGGCTAAAATTGGTAGGCGAAAACCGAATTCTTACTCTTGAATTCTCTGATATTAATAAGCCACAGTATGTTTGACAACGTTGGTAAGCACCTCGCATTGCACTGCGGCACAGCACATGTATACTTGCTCGCTGGCATGTCCGCACTAACAACTGTCATGTATATAGACTATCGTTAGGACTAATGAAACATTTTTTATCTTCATCGGTCAATTGTCTCGCAAGGCCAGGTGTCGTACTGGTCCCATAAAGCAGGTCTGTAAACAGGCCCCGTTTTTTCGGGACAAGGACGGCATACGCATATGGTTTACGAGATAAATCGGTCAACTCAATTACCATTTAGTATCGATATTTTACCTACTCTATTGTCGTTATACACTCTCGAGGAGCTATCTTCGATATTCCTCTTTACGTACATAATCTCTAGCTAAGACCCAGATGTCTTGGATCAGATAGTGCTATAGTAGGTAACCCAATCAACAGGAAGCACCTTTGATGGGAGGGTCATGTGTTACCGCTGAAGTTGGCTGTGTAGGTGCTGTTTTATTACAAGACCGCTATTCGGGAATACAATGGCGTCGCGGATAAACTCGCAAAAGCTGGGGCGCAAATGGATACCCCAACCAAATGAAAGTTAAAACGAGAATCAGGCATTTACAGGGACCTAATAGCTGTTCCTGGTTCCCACAACATTTGTAGATATATATAGCAAATTGGAAAACACATTTTATCAAGTCCATGTATGTAAACCTAGCTTCATTTCTATATCCAATTATTATCCAGGTCTGCGCCATCGGAACCCAGTGCATGGGATTGCGGGATCTGACCTGAACCGCGAAGGCGTCCTCCCAACAAGACCCCAGTCCTCCGGTTGGCTATCCTCCTTCCCGTCCGGATATTGTGCAACCTATTTTCCTTCCTCAAAGGAATCTCAAGCGGCAACACCTGCCCTTCCGAAGCCCAATTCATTCGCGATTAATCAACTTCTGGTGCCAAGGAGAAAAAGGGCAGTGTGGTAGGTAAGCAGCCACGGTCGCGCAGGCGATGCAAAAAAAGTTACTAAGTCCAGCAAACATGCAAATTCCCGTGTTTCCCCTCTCCAAGCTGTAAGGTCCCCACAGTGGTGAGCTTAAACTTCTGTATTAAACATGTTTTGACCCGTCTTCTCGCGAGCTCCTCATCGACCGTCTTAAATAATCATTCTAGACCGGTTCTGTGTAACGGCCAGCCGTTTGTGCGTTCAGATTGGCCGACAAACTCCATTTTTAGAACCAACGCTGGAGCCCGCACCGTCGAAAAGGCTTGGAAAGCTTGCGACCGGCAGGGGGGTCAGCCGCAGAACCATGCTCGCATCTGCACGGTTCTGGGTGCCCACAATGTTTTGGTTTGGTTTTTCGATTTTTCCCAGTGATGACTCTGCATTAGGGTGTCGCAGAAGATGCGGTAACCTTAAATTTAGCCATTCGGACTTGCAAAAACTCTTATCCGCAGCGGAAGGTGCAGCATCTTGCTTGAGGATTTTTCTACTCTGCTAGACCGGGTTTCGACGTTCATCGCGGTGTGCCAAGTTCGTTTCGACGGGATCTTAAGCTTTTCTCGAGAGTAAGACGGCTCAGTTGAAGGTATACGGTTGAATTCGCGCGAAGTCGAAAACAAAGATAAATAACCTCAGCGCCGACCTCTCCTTTTTTTCTATTTTCATCGCCAGGAACGGACAAGAAACTGTGATCGCTGCATTCAATCGGTATATATATATCTATCTAGACACTACAGCCGGCGTCTCTTTTTCCTACCACCGGTTCATCATAGACTGCATACCACTACACTCACAATGCTTCAATCAACAATTGTCGCGCTTCTTCTCGCTACCTCGGCGTCAGCCTGGTCGCTTCCATCGAACCTCAAGACGTTCTATGATGGTGTTAAGGCCGGTGGCTGCAAGGCCTGGCTCAAAAACAACCACAACTTGGATGACGGTCAAGGCCATAAAGGCTGGGGTTTCTGCACAGACACAGCGAACGCGGTGTACCTATCCGGCAAGAACTCGCTCGGCGACATGGACATCGACTGTGATGGCGCGCATAACTGCGGCGGCCTGAGCGGCGATTTCCAGGCGCAGACCTCCTTCGATGACATCTTGAAGAAGAGTTACGGGATTAAGACATTGGATGCCAGCATCCACCAGTTTGTAAGTACCACCATCATTGAAAGCCCTATAGGAAAGTTAGATGCACAACAGATATGCTAATGTGCATGGGGTATACAGTCGGTACTCGGAACCTGCCATGTGAGCATGACCGGGACCCTCGAGCCTCTCGCTCTTGTCGCCGTGGTCTGCGGCGGTCAACTCTTCTATTCTGTTTGGGGAGATACCAACGGCTGCGACGGCGACGATTACACCGGCGAAGCATCAATCTCGCTCGCGCAGCTGTGTTTCCCTAAGGAAGGGTTGAACGGCAATAACGGCCATACCGCCCACGATGTTCTATATCTCGCCTTCAAGGGCAAAGATGCTGTCGTCGGACCATCGAACGCAAACTGGAAGGCGAAGACCCCGAAGGAATTCCAGGACAGCTTGAAGGCGTTCGGTGACAGCGTTTTGAAGAAGAAGTTTGGAAGCACGATACCGGTGGTCAAGACGACGACGACGACCGTTTGCCCTACACCCACTCCTGCACCGGCGTGTGAGTGGATCGGACACTGTCTTGGTGCGACTTGTAAGACGGAGAATGACTGTGACGGGCAGCTTGTTTGCAAGAGCGGCAAGTGTGCTCCTTAAATTTTTATCCTTCCATTTCTCTTTATTTCTTTGCTTAAAGTTTATTATATACCCTAAAATTGTATTTTGATAGCCAGCTGGGACTGTAATATAGACGAAATTAATAATCATGAATTACCAAACCAACAACTAGAAGAAGCACACAATCAATGCAATTGATGCAATAAATCAGCTTTGTATCGGTAGTGTTTTCACGTGCTAACAGAAATATCTGACCGATGGAGTATCGATATGCAGCTAAGAAATGCTTACAGCGCGCCGACCGACTGGGGTCCATTTGAATGTTAGCCGAACGGGGGACATGTTCTAGACCCGCCAGCCGACGTTTGTTCGTTTGTTTGCGGCGCGACAACTCACAGCTGCATACTGCAAGCTAAACACAAGAGATACCGCCCGATTAGTGTGGATTAATATACCATCCGAGCTGGTGAAAGAGAAGTCGACGGAGAAGCTCCCTAGCTTAGTTGCGCACCAGATGTTGCGATTGAAGTGATTAAAAATCAGCTTCAAAAGCTTACCCGGCTCAACCGGCGCCTTTTTCTCTCGTCATGATTAGTATCACTATGATAAAAGAGAGCGAGTTTAGGCCACCGACCCTGCGGATGGCGAAATCGCACGCCATAAACTAGCATTTTAACGTGCGAAAGATAGCGCCAACATGTGCGACGAAAATGGATATATTCGTGCCCACCCCCGCCGTCACATCACACACCAGGTCAGGTTCAGAGTTTCCGAACGAGGGATATTTATTTTCCCCGTATACTTGCTTGGTAACGTTACCATTGGATCACGCACGATCTGCTAGCTAGCTAGCACCACACGGGTAAAGAGGATTTTCGATGACTGCCGCTATTACAACTTTAACTTTGCCGGATAAGCTCAAGCTAGCTGCTGCAGCTGCTGATAGCAAGGGTGAGCTGATACAATCGGAGCACAAGAAGGAGGACGAGAAGAAGAAGAAGGGGAGGAGGAAGCACGGCGAGGTTGGGCGGTATCGTGTCGATTCCAGGTGTAGGATATATACCGATGTCACCCCGCCGGCCCTCCAGTCCTCTTCTTCCTCTCTTGCTCTCATGCTCGAATTCCCACATCCGTTTTCTGCTCTGTAAATTCGCACGTTTAACCTAAATTATTGCTGTGAATATTCGATATTGGTAAATAAACAAAGAAGGCTATGGCACCATCCGCCCTCAAAGCAGAGGAGGCCACTGCCGCTGCTGTACAGACGGCATCCGGGGTCACCGAATCCCTCAAGAACATCAGTCTCGAAGAGAAGGCCAAGCAGACCTTCATCCCGGGTATATCAAACTACTTCAACTCGGCCTCGGACGAAAACTACGAATGGGACGAGTTCACCCCGGCTTTTCCAGACGTCAAATGGGATCCTCTCACCAAAGTCCCCTACGAAGATAAAGGTATCTTAGGAGATCCAACATACAGCCGTCTCCTCGCTGGTGCCACCGAGGTGTTCGACTACACACCCAAAATCGGAACTGAAATCCGCGGCGTCCAATTGAAAGATCTGACGGATGATCAGAAGAACGATCTCGCCAGGTTGCTGGCGCACCGTGGTGTCGTCTTCTTCCGCGAACAGGAAGGGTTCGATATCGATACCCAATTGGAACTAGGGCGGTACTGGGGTAAACTGCACAAGCACGCTACGACGATGATGCCCAAAAACGGCCGGGATGAAGTGCACGTCGTGCATACCACCAAAAACAGCAAGAACCAGACCGCCTTATTCACACCGTATGTAGCCTAACCATATCTTCCCTGGAAAGAGATATCCCATACTAATACTAATGATACATATAGATCGTATCTTTGGCACTCGGATGTCACATACGAGATCCAACCACCCTCATACACATCCCTCACCCTGCTCACGGGCCCTCCCCGCGGCGGCGGCGGAGACACAATCTGGTCCTCCCAATACGCCGTCTACGACCTTCTCTCTCCGCATATGCAAAAGTACCTCGAAAGTATCACGGCTTTACACTCGGCTGAAGAACAGGCGACGGGGTCACGAAACGCAGGGCGTCCAGTGCGTAGGGAACCGGTGATCACAGAACACCCATTGATCCGCACGAATCCCGTGACCGGGTGGAAATCAGTCTTCTTCAACCCTGGATTCGTGAAGGGGTTCGTCGGGATACCCAAATTGGAGTATGAGTATATCTATAACTATCTGACGGAACTGATCACGTCGAGTCCTGAGACGCAGGCGAGGTTTACGTGGGAGAAGGGGAGTGTGGCTATTTGGGATAATCGTATTACTGTGAGTATTCCTTCTTCTTCTTTCTTCAACTCCAATTGCGGTGTGGACGTTTTATCATCGAAATTCGGAATGGATGAATAAATGCTGATGCCAATGGCCGGGTAGAACCACACACCGTCCTACGGGTTCGCGCCGCACCGCCGACATGCAGTCAGAGTCGCAGCTACAGCGGAGAAGCCATATCTAGATCCGAATAGTACCTCGCAAGACGCGGAGCTAGATCGCTTGCTGGGACGCGAGCCGACGAATAAAGACGGCTCCGGTGTTAGTAACTACAACGACTAGACCGCGATCGAAGCGGGGGTGTTGTGTACGTCCAGGGGGTTGGAAGTGATGTTTGTAGGATCTCTGGGTTAGCGGGATAATTTATTTTGTATCATAATATGCGAATTTTACACCCTTCATGTTGGATAAATGCCGATTGCATCGATTGTCGTCGTGGAGTGTCGTAGATATGCATACTGATAGGGATCCGAACCCCGCGCATTCCGTGGATCGCACGCGGGGCTAACTGGATCCGTGCTAAATCTCCGTCGGCCGAATCGATCGAGCCAGGCAATGCTAGAAGCTTGAAATCACCTTGAAGTTAGGGTACCGGTCGCGTGATGAATATAATTTGGGAATTAAGTAAGTATTCATGCATTCCGAAGTGGCGCCAGTTGAGTACGACACCGCTATTCGATAGCCCCGGCAAACTCCGACGTCAACTCTCCAATCGCCTGAAGCACCGCATGTCCTTAGACTAGCTCTCGAGCTTTAGTTTCCGTTCTCGTGATACTTTCTTTACTCTCTAACAGCTATCTAAGCTTGATCTCCCGCCAAGACGAATTGGTTCTTCAAATCCGACATTTCATTCGTAACTCGTAGCGCTATCCACATATATATCTTGAACCCCGGTCACTGTGATTTAACCAGCCCGGCGCATTCTTGATACGTCGATACTCCAGAGTACGGTTATAAACAAGTTGATACAGCCGCAATGGGCGTGATATTATCCAGCCTGCGCACGCTGCGAGCTGCGATTGCCATAATCCTCGAACAGATACGTGATCCCTTCTCTTTGTACTTCTACCCAATTTTATTCGCTACCGAATATACCCTCTCCCTCACATATCCCATTTATAGAATCACGTTCTGTTGATTAATTATTATATCCATTTCCTCTTTAATATCACATGTCGTCCGTCTAACGTCCTTCTACAAATCAGTCCTCGACACCACCGTCGCCCGCATCCACCGCTCCCCCGGCCTGCCCCTCCCGAACCCCACTACCGCCTTCTGGCTCCTCCCCGAATCCCCGCTCCTCAAAAACATCCAATCCCCCACCCTCCCTATCACCGCAGACATCATCCTCATCGGCTCCGGAATCACCTCCACCGCCGTTCTCCGTGAACTCTACCGCCTCAACCCGTCGCTAAAATGTGTCCTCCTCGAGGCGCGCGGTATCTGCACCGGCGCCACGGGCCGTAACGGTGGACATATCAAAGAAGGTCCATATGAAGAATACCCCCGTCTCAAGAGAAAATACGGCAACGAAGCCGCCGCAAGGATCGTACGATTCCGGTTACGTCATTTGGAAGAACTCAAAGCCGTGGCAAGAGAGGAAGGCGAGGCATGTATCTCAGCCAGCGAGATACGCGAAGTTCTAGGCACGGATATCTTCTTCGACGAAGAGACGATGGAGCACGCGATTGGCAAGTTTGAAGAATGGCGGAGGGATGTGCCCGAGATGGCGAGGGAATGGGCTGTTATGGATCGAGATACCGCTCGGACGGTACGTATTCCCAGCGTACACCTAGCTTCACCATACATGTATGCTCACATATTTGCGAATAATAGGACCTACATCTTCCCAAGGCACTCGGCGCGATAACCGGTCCTGCAGGCGCAATATGGCCGTACAGACTGTGCGCATCAATCCTCGAACGACTGCTCAAACAGCACGATAATTTGCACGTAGAATCCTACACGCCAGTGGAGAGTATCTCCTTCGATGCAGCAGCAGGGACATATTCCGTCATCACGCCGAGAGGGAAGATCTTTGCACCGACGGTGATTCATACGACGAACGCGTGGGTATCCCATCTCGTGCCCGGTATGAGGGGCAAGGTATTCCCGTTCCAAGCACAGATGTCCGCGCAGGAAGCGCCGGAGGGGGTACCGGCTATGGGCGAAAAGTATTCGTGGTCGTTTATACATAAAGCTGGGTTTGATTATCTTACGCAGGTACGGTGTATATCTACCAGTTGTTCTTACGGTTTGCGGTTACGGAGACATGTTTGTATGGTCATCAGGATGGTGCGGAGCTAATACGAGATACTACTATTATAGCGTCCGACGACATCAATCACAAATCCAGATGGGACGGCGACTCTCTGCGCTGGGGAGATGATGTTTGGCGGCGGCTGGGCGAGTACTGGGAATAATGGGCTGGATGTATTGGGTTCATCGGATGATACTTCGCTGAATTACCTCGCCGCGAGCCATCTGTCTGGATTACTACCCTTCGTGTTCGGGTCTGGAACTGACGAAGGCGGGGTGCGCACTTGGGATGGAGTTAAAGTAAAAAACATGTGGACTGGCGTGCTGGGCTTCAGTTCGGATGTTTTACCGTGGGTGGGTAAGATTCCAGCCAGTGTTACAAAGCGCGGTCAACCGAAGGTTCAGCAGAACGGGGAGGTGATGACGGGAGAGTGGTGCGCCGTTGGGTTCAGCGGCGAGGGAATGGTGAATTGCTGGGGATCGGCGACGGCGCTGGCGAGAATGGTAATGGGGGAGGATGTGAAGAAAAATAACAATTCCCCTGGTGTGAAGGAGGCAAGGGTGAGAGCTGTGAAGGGGGAGGATGATGTGAGGGGCTGGAAAGATGGCGACCTGGAAGAATGGTTTCCAGCGGAGTTTGTCATTTCGGAGAAGAGAGTTGCGAGGGCGAATCCAGAGGATTTGGTGGAGGTTCTGATTGATATGTGATGTGTATGTCTATGGATTGTACTTAGATGTTCGCATATACTTCAATCTGTATCACGAGATGGACTATTCTATTTTCCAATAGGATATCCACTATCTAACCATCTCATCGGCATCAGATATCAGCGTATGATTCTACCATGTGCTACAACTAGCATATATATAATATCGTCGTACAAGCTTATGCGCAAAACCTTAAGCACCGATACTAGTATATTTTGTAGAATTTGGGACAGCTGTATCTCCGCGGACCTACCCCAGGGCAAGAATTGACGCAACCATGCAGCGACCACATATCCACAAATGCGCGTTTCATGCAGCTACCTCCAAAGCTTTGCTAATTGATAGCTATATCTAGGCGGCGAGAGCAGCTCAAAAATATTCTCGTACGTACAGCTTACCCTATATGAGACTGCTGTATTGAGGTGCAATTAGTGCAATTACCACGTCAAGCTCGCACGCGCGGAAGCTCTAGGAAGCATGACCGTCGGTTATCGTGCACGTCGAATAGCTTCAAACCACATGTGCATATGTTTATCAAAAGATCCGACTACCCGAACCGCGGAAATGCGGAAATCTTCGAATACCGTTGTACAAGACACTAATTTTTTATCACCGTCGCGCTGCGATAATTATTAGCCTATATAAAGACCTTCCTGGCCTTCACGATACCTCGAACGGGGTTACAATCGAGTAATGATCGAGTAATACCTACTCTAGCCGTTGAAAAATTTAGCAGCTGGTGGTACGTAGTCACTCGCCCTAAACCAAGGGAGCTCCAATGTAAACTTTTTCAACCATTTTTTCCCCTTCTCGCTTGAGTATACCTCGTACTCACATGCTGTGCAGCTATGTAACAGGCTGGCCCCGGCTGAATCACGCAGGCGCAAGAAGTGTTACTAAGATTCCAACCTAGCGGCAAGGCTCAGGTACGAACATTCTAGACAGTTTCACACGAGCAAGGTTTGACTGCATGGACTGACCCGGCCTTGTTCGCGTGAAAAAGAGACGGACTGAGGTGGAAAGAGAGTTTTTCTGGGGAATGGACCAACACATCCAGGCCTGTGGTAGTTTTCATCGAGTAACAGAATTCAAATGGGGCGTCGTATCTCGGTTTTCGCCGCAAACCGGACGTATCGATCTGGACTAGTTCGCTGATCTGAGCCAGTGATATTTTTCCTGTTTGCGAGCTTAGGAGTCGACCAAGAAGAAATTGCTAGCTTTTTCAGTTTGCGAAGGAAGAGCCGAAACCGAGCTTTGTAAGGTGGGTCCACTCTTCGACAAACTACCTCTTACGGCGGTTTTGACGGACCACTTTTTGTGCGAGAAAATAGCTGATATCTCGTAACACCCGCAAGTAATTGCAACCAACCTCTGCACCTCTGCATACGAAATAGTATCATAATGGCTAGTCGACACCTTAATGCAAATTAATATATAAAGATCTTGTATAAAGATTCTATAGAAGATATATTTTTCATGCAGCACAGTATACTGCTCGTATTCAAATTTGGGTGGAAATAGTTGATTTAGAACATTAAGAAACTGGATATCCTGATACTGCCGTAGCCTCAGCACAATTGATACTTGGATTAAGTGTGGGGCTTTGAGGTCAAAGCGGTGATGAATAAATGAGAGAAGAGAACACTCTTCACCTATCTGTGACATGAAAAAACGCGTCGATTATCGGCCAGAAAGTTTCACATCACAATTGAACTAAAATGCTAGCTCCGTGTCATATTCCGTAACTAAACATCATTCTTCATACAAGCTGCGCAAAGCGTGACTAAGAACTTTTCGCGTATAGCATTATACAATTTACAACCTGAGTATCCCGCCGTCAAAATGCCGCCTCGCACAGCTGGATCCGGATCCCCAGCTCAGACCCCAGACATCGAGAGAGTCAGCCATTTGCTACCACTTCTCAAGACAGTCCTGGACGCTATCAAAGCCCATGAGAAATATCGTGGCACCCTTCCCAACAAAGATTCGCCCGTTGACCCCCTCGAAAAGGCACTTTTCTTCCTCTATGATTTTGCTGCCCGAACTTGTGCGATACTCGTCGGCGTTAGGCTAGGAATGAGTCGCGCCGCGACATTCATGCACTACTATACTTCACGCGTTGCTCAGATGGGAATGGGCGATCGGTTGCCTTCAAGCCCGCCAAAGGGTTATGAGCGCGCAGACGCGGAAATAGACGAGGTTATCATGACGGAAACCGAGTTTGATCCAAGGATCACGATGGCTAAGGCCCAGCGATCCGGGATGCAACTTTTATTTGATCAGGAAATTGGAGATTGGCTGAAAGCCCAGGAGCTGAACACCATGGCGAAGATTTATACCGAGGGTGTCGAAAGATGTTCAATGGTGGCACTTTTATGCCAGGAAGGGACAATGTTGGAGGAGATGGTCGGAAGCAAAGATCAATTTGATCTGGGCGAGAGCATCAAAAGTGCTGGTGCTGCGCTTTTGCAGTGACTGAAGCGCTAAATAGCGGTTGGTTGGCTCGGGCTCTGCCAGCGCCGGATGGTACATGTACGCATATTCTGAGCATCCTTGGTTCGAGCTCTGTCGGAGTATGGTCTCTGGTGATAGTCTGGGGCCCAGGAGACTCCCTGTTCACGTCATTACCATGTATAATACAAGTGTAAAGTACGTAAAAAAATAATGAAACCCCGTTTAGATGGTGGACCTTTTTTATTTATTTTTTTTGCGTTGAGGTAATTTAATTTTGAGGTGGTCCACCTGAACGACCCTCGAGATCTCCTGCTGCTGCTATCTTTAGGCATAGCGGTCTTTCTGCACTCGTAGAAAACCAAGGTGCCTAGTTCGTTGGGAGAGGAGCTATGGCCGCTTTTTCGTGCATGACCTGGGAACAACGACAGCCAACGCTTTCTGCAAGCGGATAAACGTGCATGGGTTCCAAGAGATAAGACTTGAACATCGGTTCTGATCGAGTAAGCAGATGGGCGATTTTCTATCCCACATATTTCCGGAGGAAGGTGGATACTCCGAGAATCGGTTAACTTTGGCCATTTAGTTAGTCGGGTTTGATAGGAGGTCAGGCTATTACTCGAGAGATATGTTCAAGATCGAGTAATTTTATTCGAATTTTTCAGCAGAATTTTCCTGAGAGCTCAACGTTTTGGACGGAAATTTATCGCGAGGGCAGACATTCTTAGTGAGATAGAGTTCTGGATAAATTAAATGCAAAAATTTTCAAGACGTGCAAGAGTATTAGGGCGGATGAGACGGCCGTTCACGCTTCCAGAGCCGGGTTATTGAAGTGTTAGTGATGCTTATCTCTCCTAGTTGCCTATCTGCTGCGTTGATGGTGGGCTTCATCCCGCGCAGTTGGAAATGCACTCTGATAACGAGGCGGTAACATGTATAAAGATCCTCATGCACCCCACAAAAAGGGCCAAAATTCCCCAGGAAAGCGGTATTGCGAAATTAAATATTCAAATATCCTATCCTTCCCCGCACTTTTCTCATTATTCTTAACGTTTGATTTCTTTCGAAATTATAAATTGTATAACTAAAAAGTTTCGGCCTTTTTCCTCTCATAGACTTCGACCAAAGTTACCTACTATTTTCTTTCAACACAAGCTTCCCTTTTGTAACAGGACCCTGGATTTGCATTGTTCCAATAGATAGGCATTTGTTTTCAACCTATTCCTCAAGGATACCGATTAATCGATTGGCCAACAGTTTACTAGAGCTAGGCGTAGCTTGTCACATCAGGTCATACAGCATTCCTACCTTATCTCCCCTACCGGATTGTGCGAAAACGGGAATACTCAAACGGGTAATCAGCTCCAAAAAAGGGTACAATTTTCGGGGTTATCTTGGTCCCTCTTTTTTGCCCCCAACAGCCGAACCCAGCTTTCCTTACCGGCACACACACGCTTCTTGTCTCGGCTTGGGGTGGGATCGATTTCGTGTGGTGCATGTGTGTGCTCGCCCGCTGGCCGGTGGTGGTTCCTTATCTCTGAAACTTTCCGAACCAGAACGTGGGATGAAGGGTGGAGTCCGAAACAGACGAGCTCGAAGAGTTAAATAGAGCAGGAGAAAGACGAAAGGGTTCACTTTGAATAGCTCTACTACTGCGGCCCTGAGTGAAGTTTAACCTAATTTTATAAAAAGGTGCTCACGAGAACCTTTTTTATTCTCATTTGAAACTCCATTTTTCACGATACCTACGTTTTCTTTATTGCTTTCAGTGCTAGACGCTCCACAGACGCTACCTACCTATTGCCAAATCGGTGATTTCTCCGTTACACAACAACGCAGCTCCCCGGAAACGTTGACAACACAATCTTCACCATGGCGGCCTCGAACTCGAATATCACCGTCCTCACCTCTTCCCAGGCGATAATCAATGGCGCGATAACACCGGGTACAATTGTCACAGACTCCACCACTGGTAAAATAACACAAGTCCATGAGAAAGTCCTGCCGCCATCTGCATTCCCTGCCGGAACGGTATATAGAGACTACTCCCCGAAGGTCCTCATGCCGGGCTTGGTAGATGCGCACGTCCATCTTAACGAGCCAGGCTGGCGGACGGAGTGGGAAGGTTTCGAGACGGGTACTCGTGCTGCGGCGTTCGGTGGTGTGACAACGGTGGTTGACATGCCGTTGAATGCGATCCCGCCGACGACGACGGTTGAGAACCTACATTTGAAGGTTGCAGCTGCGAGAGGTCAGTGTTGGGTTGATGTTGGGTTCTACGGGGGTGTTATTCCTGGAAATGAGAAGGATTTGAAAGATTTAGTTAGCGAAGGAGTAAGAGGGTTCAAGTGCTTCTTGATTGATTCTGGTGTAAGTTGAAGGTATTCACTTGGTTTGGCTTGAATGGATGCTAAAAGAGGGACTAGGTTGAAGAATTTCCAGCGGTATCAACGGAAGATGTGGCGAAAGCTATGGAGGAATTGAAAGACCAAGATACAGTCTTGATGTTCCACGCTGAGAAGCTGCCGCCATTGTCGGTACGTAGCTCGGTTTCTTCGCTACTATAAGTCTTATACTAACAAAATTAACAGATGTCCGTTGGCGACGCCGTCCTCCACGGTGACGCTCCATTGGCACCATCTGGTCCTCTAGACGAATACTCGACATTTTTGGCTTCTCGGCCTCCCGCTTTCGAAACCTATGCCCTCGCTGATATCATCGCCTCTGCACCAATCGCGCCAAATCTCCCACTACACATCGTTCACCTTTCTGCCATCCAGTGCCTGCCAATGCTCAAGGAAGCCCAAGAGAATGGAATCAAACTCACAGCCGAAACTTGCTTCCACTACCTAGCTCTCGCAGCGGAGGATATCAAAAACAGAGATACGAGACATAAGTGCTGCCCGCCGATTAGAGAACGTGCGAATGCAGACGGTCTCTGGGATGCTTTGAAAGATGGGTTGATCACGACTGTGGTATCAGATCACTCTCCATGCACGCCAAACCTCAAGGTTGTCGGTGGCGGCGATTTCTTCCAAGCCTGGGGCGGAATTAGCACTGTCGGCCTTGGCTTGAGTGTTCTATGGACCGAGGGCAAGAAGCGGGGCGTGGATTTATGCCAAATCAGCAAATGGACTTCCGAAGAAACAGCGAGACAAGTCGGCCTTCTCGGAAAGAAGGGCAAGATAGCAGTTGGCTACGACGCTGATATCTGCATTTTCGATCCCGAAAGCAGTTTCAAGGTATGTTTATTCACCAAGTTCACTTTTCGATGATATTAGCATCTAACGAGCATATTTTAGGTCACAACATCAGAAATGCACTTCAAGAACAAAATTACACCGTACGAGGCCAAGGTTCTCGACGGTATTGTCTGTGAGACTTGGCTTCGAGGAAAACAGATATATTCTAAGGATACCGGGTTCGATGAGACTGCGGGTCCACTCGGGTCGTTGTTGCTGGAGAAGAGACAGCAAGAAACGGTCCCAATCGCTACAACGCTTAGCGCGCCTGTTGCAATTGAGGAGATCAAAGCGGTGAATCTCAATGCAGTTGTATCGACGGTTGAGATCCAGCAAAGCTAGGATCATGCTTAGCTTTTAGGATCTTTGATTTCCTTTGCATATATATAATTGGATATAATTGGCTTGGAGTTCTTTGGCGATCATTCTTATTCTTGAGACATATTTTGAGCGTCAGCTATCAAGCGTGCTCGCATTCGGGTTCTGTAGAGGGTATATGATATGTCTACAATCGACATACAAAAGCTGTATATATTCGTATATTATAACATTTGGTGCTTTCTTCCATGCCGGAACGTTTGGCTTGTTTAACGCTTCAAAAGAAAATGCTGCAGCTAGATTGTAGAATTATAGATTTCGCTGCAGTGTTTGCTCACAGTATACTGCCAAGACCTCCCCGCCAGAACCCCTTCCAGGGTACGGCGAGGAGCACAAGTTAGGAGGTCGGAATAATTGATATACTGTCGACTATCCGTTCAGCTCATTTCTGTTTCATTTGAATTCCAATTTACCTAATATCATTGACATCCGCTGAACCTCAGAATTTCAGAGACATCATTTAACTTCAAACCCCCACAGTCGCCATGGCTTCCGCGGCCAAATCCCATAGCGACTACACCGTTGGATGGGTCTGTGCTCTGCCAAAGGAATAGACCGCCGCAATCGCCATGTTGGACCAGCACATCTTAACCTTCCCAAACCGCTAAGGGACAGCAACAGCTACACCTTGGGTTCCATCGGGAGCCACAATGTTGTCGTCGCATGCTTGCCTAAGGGAAAACCCGGGAGTATTCCGGCTGCTTTAGTTGCTACACAGATGGTGAATGCATTCCCATCTGTGAGGTTTGTCCTGATGGTTGGAATCGGCAGCGGTGTTCCGCCGAGGGTTAGGTTGGGGGACGTGGTGGTCAGTGTGCCGACGGCCAACTCGCCGGGTGTGGTGGAGTGGGAGGTCGACAACGCAACCCAAGAAATCAGACGCACAGGGGCGCTCAATAACCCGCCAGATTTGTTACTCACGGCGTTATCACGGCTGGAGACTGAGCATGAGCTATCTGGTTCTAGGATTCCCGAGTACCTACAAGATTTGAAGGATAAATATCCTAAATTGGCGGCCAAATATCTGAAATCAGATTCCCATAAGGATATATTGTTTAAGTCGAGCTACAAATATATAAGTAAGAATGGCGAAGGGACCGAGACCTGTGAGGAAGGATGTGAGGATGCTGAGTACGAAGAGGAGGAAGACGAAGATAGTGGAGAGGGCGAAATAAATGACTGTCTATTCTGTGATCCCGACAAGTCGTAAATAGGAAGCCGCTGAAGCGATCGATGAAAATACATTCCGGACTGATCCTGTCAGGAGTCCGAGCTGTCGAAGATGGTAACCTAAGAGATAAGATTAAGAAATGCTTTAGCAATGTTCTGTGTATTAAGATGGGAGCTGCTGGGCTTTTACAAAATTTACCCTGTTTGGTCATCAGAGGCATATGCGGCTACGCCGATTCTCATAAAAATGGCAGTTAGGAGGAGCATGCTGCCGCTGTGGCTGCCGCTTTCACTAAGGAGTTATTGGGTTATGTGTACCCCGAAGAAGTCCAGATCCAGCTCCCAGTGAAGGAATTACTTGATGACAGTATGTCTTCATCTTTCCGTTGCTACACGACTCTATCGCTGATCCAGCATATTTACAGTTCTGAGTGCTGTGCAAAGAACGGAAGGGAACGTAATCGAAACCAAAACGAATGTCGAAAGGATGCGATCAATTTTGGACAAGGAAGAAGACGAAAAGATTTTGAACAGGTTATCCCCTATAGATCATACATCTCAGCACGCCGATAATATGAAAAGACGACAGCCGGGGACGGGTCAATGGCTTCTGAATTCGACAGAATTTCAAACTTGGCTGTCTGATAAGAGTGAATGCCGGACTTTATTTTGTCCTGGAATTCCTGGAGCCGGAAAGACCACCCTTACGGCTATTGCCATCGACCATATTTTTCGTTTGTTTGATAATGATTAGAATGTTGCAGTTTTATATTTGTAATTCAACTATTGAAGAAGAGATCAGTACAAAGCTGAAGACCTTCTCGGGAGTCTTCTGCGACAACTTGTTCACAACTTCTCTGATTGCCTGAGAGTACCAGGAAATTGTACGAGAAAACACGCAGAACCAACGCACCCCTTTCGCTAAACGACATCGCAATCGAATTCCAAGCCGTCGCAACAAGCTTAGAGAAGAAACTATTCATCTTCGTTGACGCTATCGACGAATGTGCTGAGGCATGGCGCGAGCCAATCTTGCGCACAATTTTTGAACTTCAAGAAAAAACAGGCGCGATTTATCTCGCCAATTCGAGATTTATTCCCACCTGGCTCAAGGAAGCGCTTTATGGACAAAGATGATAATTTTATACATACAGACTCGTAAAATATAGGCGCTTGGACCGATGCAATTTTTTCTGGATGATATGGCTTTCCCTAAGGATCTCTCAAAACTTTATTTCGATATCATTTCACGACGTACTTCCGATGATGCTGAGAATTTAGAGCTTGCCATTATAGCTTTGAAGATTATCACTGTCGCTTGTAGACCTCCAACCATACAAGAGCTCGCATGGGCCGTGACAATTTTCTGGTTATGGTGCCCTCAAAAAATGTATTGAGCATGTAAGAAAGTTCTAGAACAGTCTCTTTCCACATACGTGTAGAATTGAGTTCGATTGTGAGGCAGTTTATTGGGGAGGTGATGATCGACAATCGAATCCTCTGTATATCAAACCTTAAAATATATATGTTAATAAATAATAGTAAGAAGAGGGTTCCCCTCTAATATCTTTTTTTAAAAAAAATAAAATAAAATAAAAATAAATAAAATTAGAAGGCTGCTGCGCGGGTGATAAACGGGGACCACTTACCAGTGCCGGAGTTAGAGAACAAATCAAGCATCATCATCCCACTTGCAACATTTATTACCGACTCCTCAAAGGCCGCCCAAAATGAGTTCCACCAACGATATTTTACAAGCAGCGTCCGAGATCTCAACAGTTTTGGGTAAAATTGGTGTCAAACATGCGATAATAGGAGGTGCAGCTGGGAATATCCTGGGTTCTGAGAGAATCACTCTTGTTAGATCAAATCCTTTCGCATTCCCTATAATGTCTCGGGCCACAAATAAAAGTTTCTCACTCTCATTAATTAGGATGTTGATGTTCTAGTTGATGCTCCCAGCTTGCAAACGCGTGAGGCTGTCCTCCATAGCAGCAAAAAGTTTGTTCAGAGGGCAGATATGAGTTTGCATTATACAAGCGTACGTTCTATCGTAGGATGTTTTGAACCTAAATACTTGTTTAGAGCCCAAATACACGTTTAGAGCCCAAATACTCATTTAATACGCCATTAACGATAAAATTATTATTTACATAGGATACTGGGACATCTGTAAAAATCGAGCTTTTACAACATGGGGAAGCGGCGACTCTCAAAATGCCGGACTTATCCACATCTCCACTTTTGACGATTGAAAACAGTAAGCTACCGAGTAAGTTGAAATTTGATTGAACAATGTCTAAGCTTGGCAGTGCCTGTTATGCATCCATCTATGCTAGTCTGCATGAAAATTCGTCGGTGGAGCTGGATGTCCGAATCTGATCGAGAAGCATCCCGAGTCAAAGCAAAAAACGATGAGGATGACATCTTATTCTTGCTCAATTGGCTCGTTGCCAAGGGAAAGACAATAAATTTCGAAGGGGTCGAAGAAGACCGACGCAAAAAGTATTTTGAGGGTTTTAGGAAGTTGAGGGCAAAAAACCAAGAAGCTAATGAGCTTCTTAAGACTGTGTTAGAATAAGGCGTGGAAAGTTCTGTGTAGATGGATCGCGATTGATGTATCAGCAACAAATTATCCATATTATATCAACTATATGCTAGAATGGAAGAAAAAAGATTCATGGGCTCTAATCTATAGATTTGGATAGAAAGTATTTGATGACTTTCTGACGATAAACTTCGTCATCCTCGGCCACCTCCCATTTCTCAATCTCTCGAATTGCGGCAGACTGTCGAACTTGAAAATCTTCCTCCGATTCAGTAAACTCCTCCGGAACCCATATTTTGCCTCCTATATTGGGAATTTTGCAGACCGCTGTTGCAAGGAGAACTAGAAGGGCATGCTCTGCGGGTATTCTATTTGTTGAGGTCGCAGAGTAGTCTTCCATACATTTCACTAGCGAGATGCAATACTGTTGAAGTTTTGGTTGGAGCAGATTGCGGTTGGGATCGAAGGGCGATTTAACAAGCTCGGCATCATATGATGAGAGGTGGACTAACGATTGTGGAAGTAAATGCATACGTGTAGGCCACATTTTTTTATCGACTTCGCTAACAAGATGGTATCCACTTAATCCAAGGATGCCTTTGGCTTTCGCTGCCAATGATGGATCGACGACCTTGAAGTTTGTGTGGTTTTTAAGGAGACCCACAGCTTCTTCGAGACGTGAGTCCTCAATAGCGAAGTCAAAAACCTGTATTGTATAAGTTGAAGCCTATACTAAATTGTGATGTATTTTGGTGCAACCTACACATATTACTGTTGGATAACCCCAAGACACTAGAGCTTGGTCACCCCATATGATGGGGTTTATGCCATGGTCGACTAGCAAGTTAGTTGCTTGAGCATAACTCTTCATTACTAAGTCGCCCATGTTTACCGTAATTTAGGGGCTACGAGGATGATGTATTCTGATGGCGGAGGCGGAGGTATACACCACAACAACAATTTGTCATTAAAATTTGGAAAGGTGAAAGAAGTGAGCAACACCTTTTTTAAACTAGTGATAGTCTGGATCAGATTTCAACCTGTTTCTATATATATCTTCCACTGATCCGATCTGTTGTCAATATCAACTAAGTTGTAATAATAATATTATAGTTAAAAGCGACATCAAGTTCTCGGAGCAATTTCTCATGAAAATCGTTGTCTGGTATCACGAAGTTAAAGCTGCAGCGCTTCAGAATCAAAATAATTTGTTAGTCTAATGCTCAGCCTGTCGAAGTTAAGGATCCCTGCCCCAGTGGTTTCATCACAGACCACAAGCCACAACTACGAGCCACGACAGTAAAAATATTGTTTTACGCCGCACCGTTCTGATCCCTGCTGCCGCATTCTCCTCTATCTTTCACATTACACACAGAATGTCGCATATGAGTTTTAGTTACCCTATCCTCGATCGTACAGCGCCATAACACATCATGGGGATCAATAGATCAAATGGATTATAAGATACCCGATCAATGAGCCACCTCAATCCATGAGCCACCTGAAAACATCCGACATGCTCTTTCAGACACCTTTTCGGTCTTAGCACGGATTTCCAACCTCACCCAATGCCCTTTCTAAACACGGGCAATCATGGTTCTATTTGTCTTCGAAATGATCTGATCAGTATCATACCTATATTCAAAAGTAAAATTTGTCTAACGGAGAATGTATGTTTCTATTGTAATATTTGAATATATAATTCAAGTTGAACGGAAAGGAGATGTTATTATTATTATTGTTATTATTATCATTATTTATCAACAGCGGGGTATTGATCCACGTCTAGTTAAATTCAAAGATGCAATAACCCGCGTGCTCATGTCTAGCTTTTTGAATCGTTCGGATTGCCACCCCTGCATCCGCTATAGAACTATCCTGCGAGAGGTAGCTGATCTCTTCATCACCAAGGCTTCTAAATCTGTCACGAACTCTGAAACCGGGACCATTTGACAATCATGTGGTTGTGAATTCAGAGAACTCTGACTTCACAACTCCCACCCGCCTAATAGCTTCTCTCAAGCTTCTTATGGATAGTGGTGATTGGACAGTAATATTGAGTAGTATCTTAGATAAGGAATTTTGACTTCTGAAGCTCTAGGCTAACATGCTATTTTAATCCTATTTCACCAATTTATTCCAAGCTAAAATTATCTCTATTTAAGAAAGTTTTCTAATTTTTATTGAAGATCTATTTATAAATATTTTAAAATAAGTTTAAAATCTATTATTTAAATAGATTTTAAAGATCCAGATTCTCTGAGCGACGACTTGAAAGAACTGCGAGAAGATAAAGGACTGAAATGCTGATTGAGCTGCAGTGCTTCTAGCCAGAACACTATTGTCAAGTTCGATTCATAAGTTTGAATAATTTTAAATATTCTTCTTTAATATTACAATCGGTTTCTTTTCAGACCTTGTAGATGAATCGAAGGCTCTAACGCCAAGCCCCTCTACTCTTGTGACCCCTCTCCGTGCAAAAGTGTTGTTCAATACCCTGTGGAGTTAGGCATGATCCTGCACAGTCTCGTAGATCTGCACCCTGTTCGTTTAGAATTTTGTTACCAAAGCTCCTGTCGTCGTGATATTGCCACCGCTTCAAGTCAGGAACAAAAACAAAGGTTTCAAAATTTGGATGTGATTTGCTCGTGGACCTTCCTGAACTGGCGGTTGACGCGGGAATTCACGATAGCAGGTCTCCACTCTCTCAAGGCTGTGATTGTGAGATGTCACATTTATGACAGTGTGGATCTGGGCAGTGGAGCCGGAAGATTTGATATCACTCAACGATCTTGATTTCGTGGGCAGATGAGAGGCGGCCGTTGTCGAACGTGGTCAATGGATTCGGGCATTGCGGACCTATAAGAGGTATATCTCGGCGGCGATAGTACCTGGCCTCGCGCCTGCATTTTATGCAACTCCTGAGCTAGAACAAATGAGCATCGAAAGGACTACGCGTTTGGGTTTAGCAACTTTGCATTCGGTTCTCGGGACGAGCTGCTTCCCTGATCCACTTTTGTCCTGCAAGCCCTGGACTGAGACGAATTTGAACAGTTTCGCATTGAAACCACGGTACTCTGGAGATATCAAAGCACAACTGAAGTTCCGTTTAATCCCGAAATTTCGATATTCCACTCACCCCAATCGGTAGAGTAAGGAGAACCTATAGAGAGCATACGAACGCTTCTCGAACCTCTCCCTAGATGCCGGTTCCTATTATTAGTAAAATTACATTGGCGGGTCTCTCAAACTTTGCAGCTCTAGAACCCCAGTCCTTGGCAGGGCTTAGGTGTGTTGCGCAGAGCTAGAACCCTGACTGGCAGATGAGGGTAGCTCCAACTTCCCAATGTTCGTGCTGCATGCATACTAAGACTTTAGGGGGGGCGAAAGAAAGGGAAAAAAAGAGCGCGTCTCGGATGCCCCCCTATGATATCGCAATTCGGGAAGGGGTTGGAACGTTGGAAGCGGAGCTTTTGCTTGCGTGTGCATCGTGGAGCTAGGCTGGTGGCGTCCGGGTTAAAAGGAGGCCGTTTTCCACCATATCTCACGATGGTTGGATCTGGTCGACATTCGGGATAACTCACAGCTCGATACAAGTAATTTCTCGAATACTCAAAGCCTGGAGCTTCAATTGTGGATTGACTGCAACAAAATGACCGCCCAAAGACCCTCGATACTCTTCCTCACCCACCCGGAATTAGGACAGGCCAATGTCCATCTTGCGACGCTATACGAGCTCCTGCTATCGAGGCAGTATGACCTCCACGTTGCCAGTTTCCAGGACATAAATCTGGACAAATCCTTAAAATTCATCGTCGATTTTGCGAATGAGAATGCAGATGCAACCGCTAGTGTTGATACCCCGGATGGCGTTGATGCCAAGGAAGATGTTAAACGACATACGGTGACAGGCGTTTCTATGCAAGTCATACATCCTGACCCGCGAACACAAGCCCACTCGCCTCGGTTTAAGAAATTTCGAAAGCACTTTAAACCAACCTTCGACGAATTGTTAAACCACCAGAACCCGGACGAATATGCGGATAGCGTTCAGAGTGTTGTTGACATTATCAAAGATGTTAGGCCGTCGGTAGCCGTGGTGGATAGTTTGTTCTGGCAAGGTATTGATGCGGTACGCCTCACGAAACAGCCTTATGTTGTATTATGGCCGAACTTTTTAAAGGAATGTGTCGGTGGGATGATGCCAAAACTTAGCACAGCCTGGAAACTTCCAGTGTAAGCATCAGTTTCTATTAATCTATTATGGTCAATGATTTGAAGGCTAATTGATAGTAGATCGGGAACAGGTTACTCATATCCCGTACCGCTGCACCTGAAACCGGCGAATATACTCATATTCTTATCGTTTTTCTCTGCGATCTTGACTTCGTCGAAACGGAAACTCATGGACAAACGGCGAAAGGCCATGGGTTTGAAAGGCCCACACCCAATTTTGGATCTGGAAGGTGCACCGCAAATAACGCCGTGCCTTCCGGATATCGATTATCCATGCGAGTTCGACGAAGAGGTGGTAACAAATTGTGGTCCTATTATATTTCCATCAAGCATCAAGGCGGATGATCCACTGTTGCTTTGGATAAAGCAAGCACCAACGGTTTTGATTAACCTCGGGACCCACTGCAACTTTCCCGAAAAGCACGCTGTGGAAGTGCTCAAGGGTATACAAACGGTGACCGAGAAAACCCCAGGCGTCCAGATTCTGTGGAAATGGAAGGAGGTCGAGAGGAACGTGGAATTGGTTGAAAAGTACATCGGAAAAGATAACAGCAGGGTGAAAATCGTGAAGTGGTTGGAGAATTCACCGATGGATCTCCTAAATACTGGTGATATTGTGTGTAACGTCCACCACGGCGGTGCGAACTCGTTTTACGAAGCTTTATGGTATGTTCATGCCATTTTGGAGCATTTGAATATTAGCTAACCCTGAACTTTCAATAGGGCTGGTGTACCGCACGTAATTCTTCCCAAGTGGTTCGACAATTACGATATGGCAGCGCGAGCAGAGTGGCTTGGTGTCGGCGTTTGGGCGTCCAGAAGAACTGCGCCAGATGAAAACGCAGACGAGCTGGTCGCAGGTATTTTAACTGTGTTAGAAGATACACCTCGAGCTGCCAAGATTAAGGAGAGTTGCTCCAAATACGCGAAAATCTCACAAGCATCTGGTGGCAGAAAGCAAGCTGCAGATAAGATTGGGGACTACGCAAGATTATACGACGGGCGGGACTCAAAGGAAACGTTATAATGGTCGTCACTTCAATTTTCTAACTAGTTTTCGCCAGCTTTATAGATTTGATTGCCGCAATATAGATAAACTTAATGACATATATGAAGCTTCAAGAGCGAATACCGAAGTGCTTTTATAGACATCGTCCCATATATGCTTAATTATCTTGATTTGACTTTTCTGCAGTATTAATTGGTTCTAAAACCTATACCTAAACGGCTTTTGGACTAGCCATGCGTATTTTTGATTCGAAATTCGATAAGAAGTACAGAATTCGTATATTAAAACCCCCCTGTTCCGCACTAGGCATCGGCGATATGCAAGGGGTGAATATATCTCATTCCAACCCACGTTTTCAAGGAACGGAGGGTCGAGCGAAGGAGTAAGCACAGCACCTCATATAACAAGCCTCACCCGATGTCAAATCTGCAATTAACATGTCACAAGTATCACCTCGCATGTTCTCAACGATTCATTCATAATGATTCCCCTTACGAACCGCGCCTTTTCCACTCAAAATCTCATCTATGGCGCAATATTCACTCTAGCCTTGGTTCTTTTAATATTATCAACAGGTTCCTCGACAACCACAACATTAGATTACTTCCCTAACAAATCCTCGCTCAATCAAACGCCCCTGTTTGCAGACTCCACCGAATCTACGAACAAAACGAACCCACTTTTGACCACAGAAGGTATCAACGCTTTGGTACTCGAAAACGCCTTCCCTCAGACCTCTGATCGAGCAGATTTCGTCGCTCTCCGGACGCAATGTCAACGCACGCCGTGGCGCAAAAATGTCTACATCTCCTGCATCCACAACGCAGGGGATATTGTTGTCGCTAGGAACTCAATTCTGAATTGTGTACACTTTGCTCTATCGGCTGGTGCTACGGGTTTAGTGCTCCCGCAAATAGAGATTAGGTCGGGTACAAGCTCTAGTGCCTTTAAGACGAGGAGATATAAAGAGATGAGCCACTTTTTCGATGTGAGCTGGTTTAGAAACATGATGCTGGCGAATTGCGGAAATATGATGATTTTGGATAAGATAGAGAACGTTCCCAGCTATGAATATGCAAGTTTCCCAGAGCTAGTTAGTTTGCAAAAAATCATGGGTGAAGGAACAGAAACGAGAAATAGTAAGTCAACTAAAAGTTGAGGCTTGGACTGATCAAAAAACACGAAGTTAATATATGTTCGGTTACAAACATAGCAAATGGCGAAAACTTACATCACAAGTTCGACGAGTATATCGCTGGGTTGAGCACCCAACCTTCGAGCAAAACACCCGTTATAGTCAGATTGGATGAGCGGAATGCTTATGGATTCAAACCTTCGGCTGATGAACCCCATATTGCAATTAACTTCGGGTACCTTGCCGAATTTCGCCAGGATCTAATCGCCCTGTCAAATCTAGTAGTGGATAGGTTAAAGCAGTCTCTGCAGAACGCTGCGAATTCCACAGGCGAAATGACTGGAGTTTCAGAATTTATCGGAGTGTACTTCGGTCCTGAAATCACTAGCTCGGCGGAACAAAGGCCTGCACTGCTCGAAAAGTTTGCCCGTGTTATAATGGAATTGGCAAGCAAATACAAGATTAAGCTCGTATATGTTGGGACGAGCGACGACGACGCCTTGAAATATATTCGAAATAGAGCAGCTGAGGTGGGCGCCTTGGTAATAGATAAATGGCGGATGTTGACTGGGAATGAGAAGGAATATTTCGATACATTGGACTTGGATCAACAAAGTATCGTCGATTATCTTGTGTTGCTAAAAGCAAATAGATTTTTAGGAAGCAAGCAGAGTGCTTTTAGCAACCAGCTTATTTTGAAGCGAAGAGTGCTAGCAAACGAAACATCGGATGAGTCTGGTGACGGAAGGGATGACATGATTGGGGAAACAGAGTTTAGGGAACAGGACATGCTGTGGCAGTGATAGAAAAGCAAGCTACATGTATATTTTAAACGCAAAGTTAACCTCGTTTCGAGACACCTTCCTCGTTGTATTTCTTGATGAGTTCCAGAGGGAGCTGGTCGTGTCTGTCAACCATATCCCCAAAAGTATCCATGAAGGTCGAGTCCTCTCCGACGATGATCTTGTACATGGTTCTGGCTGCTTCCAGCCATTTAGCTTTGAATTCACCTCCTAGAATACCGTTGATGCATGTAAGCCTTACGTAGGCCCTAACAAGATCTGGATCAGCCAGCCCTTTCCGGATAAAAGTTGGACCATTGCCTGCGCCGAAATGATACACCGCACCGAAAGCTCTAGGCGCAAAATGCAACTTGACAGAAGCCTTGTTTCCAACACGGAGGACGTGGTACCACTCAAATAGTCGGAGCAACTGCTCGCCTAGGAAAGGGCGTGGCACTGTATGTGCCGGATAGATATAGCATTTCTCCAACTCGGTACACAGATCTGCCAACTTATCGGCGTCCTTGCGAGTAGGCAAATTCTCTCCAACGTTCATGACGAGCTCATCAATCTCAGATATCAGGCCCTCCATGTGCAAACTAGCTCCAGCCAACGTTTCGAATTTGCAGAGCGGGCATTGGCAGGCGAAGCCCCAGCTGTGTTTGATCATTTGCTGGCGATGAGCGAGCTCTATCTTTGGATCAGTATATGTGATCAGTAGTTCAGTATCCTTTGTCATATCGATGATAGCGCGGAGGATCATCATATCTCCGAGGATGGCGCGGCTGGTGTTTGGTACACAAGAGTGATTGATATAAGATGGAAGCAACCAAAGGCCGCTGTTTGGATCGAACGGGTTGTCCTCTGTTTTTTCGGGATTTTTTGGTACATCCCAAGCCGGGCCTCGCATTTCAGGGAACTCGTCATAGTAAGAGACAGAGGAGAACGAATTCAAGTGGATAATGCGTTTGACAAGGAAGCTAAATTATTGCGCCTGTTAGAATTTCCCTTAAGAAGAGCAAAACTGTGACTGGGGGCTTACGAATCGATAATCAAATTCTCACTCTCCCCGATTTTTTGTCGCTCCTCTGGCTCTAGCCCGCTATGCAATTGCAAGATAGAGGATACTGTAGAAGGTAGTCGTCGCATTTTCTCTAATACCGCAATACTGGCAAACCCCGAAGGACTTAAGCTAACCTTCATCTCCTCCGGATTGATCGTAAGAACTGCGCCGTTATTGCTGCCGCGGCAGTTAACGAAAGCCTTAGAACAGACTAGCAAGTCGCCAGCCTTTACTTCTTTCCTGGTGAAAACTCCGAAGCCACTTATAGAGGATTCTTTTACATAAACCGGTTGAGTGAAATCTGCAAAGTCGTATACCATCTGAGGAGTATCCTTCTGTGCCATCGCGACCATCTTTTCAAAGTTGTACACGCCGAATGTCTCCTCGGTGATTCTTTCGCGGACTATGGCGAAGTCCTTCTTTGCTTCCGGGTTGTCAGGGTAAAGACTAACAATCTTTGCGACAGTGTTACCACACTTTCTGAAGTGCCCAAGTTCGTAGAGAGCTTTGGATTTGCGATACAATGCCTTCTCGTTATCCGGTTCAATCTTGAGAGCTAACTCGGCCTTGACGAGCGCGTGTTCCCATTCGCTACGACGGAGATGAGCCAAAGAAAGTTTCAGAAGCAGCGAGAGACGCATGGCATCTGTATTAGCCACTTTGGCAGCAGCCGTATACCTGCACCCATGAAAGCAGTTTTATCAGCAGTGATTCAATATAGATATGGTGAAAGAAGTACGTACATTCTAATAGCGTCCTTCGTTTTTCCTTCTTTCAGGCACTTATTCCCAAGATCCATGAACTTCTCTGCCGTCATATCAAGCGCTGGAACCACCCATTTCTCAGGAACCATCGGGTCGTCGCCATTCAAGAACACCATGTCGGTAAAATGATCGACTCGGATACTCGGGATACTAGTATTTGAGTATCTGTACATTGGTTCCTTGATAGCCATGATCTGTCCCTTAGGAAACAACTCCTGGAGGTTTGTGTTTCCCCCAAGATTGAATACTTGCAATTGTGTGGCTTCGCCCTTCTCATCTTCGACGATGGCGCAATCTGTAACAAGTCTCTTCATATCTGTGATTGTCTTGAGAAACACCATAGTTCCATGATGCCGGGTTTGCATAGTCAAATCTTCGATGAATATCTTCTTTAGCTCCTCGAGCTTCTCAACCGATGGTGCGTACGGTTCCGCTTCGACTTCAGCTGTTTTGTGAATTACGCTAGTAAGACTCAGTCCTTCATCTTCGATGGTCCGGTCCTCAAGGGTCTGGATGAGCTCGTGACGAAAGAATCTGGTTTTGGGTTTCTTTCCCGCGTTTTCCTTGGAGTTTTGATAGAGAAAGCGCTGGATAAGGAGGAGCTCGCTATCGCTCGGTGTCAGCTTGACCGTGCTCTCCATGATGTCGTATTCGAGGTTTTCAGAGCACGGGATGTCTGATTCTCTTTGATTGAGTTTAAGAATGGGCAGAAATGCCCTGATACTAGTAATATAAGCTCAATTGATGAAGCTAAGATTATTTGGAGGTCCAAAAAACTTTTACGACAGCTGATGAAGTCAAATACCAGTCCAGCCGCAACGGCGTTGACGTTGTTAGCTATTCAAGACGCGGTGGCGGGCTTCACACAGCAGACCTCAAATTGACTAACATTTTGAAAATTACGTCCTGACGACCTCGACTGGGTGGGTGAGTGTAGTTTTGCGACAAAAATCTTTAATTCCATTTGTTTTGTGAATCTCACTAATGAATCTGGTATATAGTTTATGGCCTAGAAGATGGATTTCAGAGGACGGCTCTTTGTCAAGGTTCGTATTCCATTGATAGCTAATAATGATAATATCAGGTGTCGTTCAGAATGAAATGATTAGAGAAGCGCAAGCTATAGCCGCCCCAGAATACGTACATGAGCGTTTTCCCTGCTTAATCTTATAGTATCACTCTCAGTCAACAACGCTTTCGCGGAAGCCCTCGTTTCCCTAGCAAATACATGGTAGATGAAGGACGTTTCATCACGCCAATTCGCTCCTCTCTAGTCCCTGGTCCACCAACCATTCAACCATTACCTCCGCATCCAAATATTCTGCCTCCGGCT
This sequence comes from Dactylellina haptotyla, assembly GCA_031310005.1. Taxonomy (NCBI): domain Eukaryota; kingdom Fungi; phylum Ascomycota; class Orbiliomycetes; order Orbiliales; family Orbiliaceae; genus Dactylellina; species Dactylellina haptotyla. The sequence goes on along the minus strand of CM062384.1, from coordinate 2,796,547 downwards.
TATCCCCAACTTTATCCTTCAATCGACGATCTGACAGCTTCGAAAACGTAATTTTCTCGCCACAAAGCATCCCATAGATATCTCCCGCAGTTCTCTGCAGAAAATGTTTCATATCGCCATGAAAATTCGCCATGGCGACAGCAGCAAGCATGTACGCCTCAAAAAGCCATTTACACACAAAACCGAGCCTTAGAATTTCAAACACCCCGTTTTCAATGAGATACTCACCTCTCAATTCGCGTATCATGCGCAAAGCAAGTCTCATATCTCTAAAGTACCATTCTATACCGGTGGTAGCTTCGTCGAAGATGCTCTCGCTCTCCATTTTTTGTGCCAAGAACTCCTCTGCCATAAGCACATATACCACCTCGAAGTTTGGAAAGTCGTAAGGTGTATCCATGCAGTCTGCATGGAGGAGGGATATGCATTTTCTCACTCCATCCAGTTGGCTAGGTAAATGTCCGCTTAGAATGCCGTACGCGAGGCCATGTATTGCCTTTGGAACCTTCTGTAGACTAGCGCAGTATTCGTCGTTATCCCTCTCAAACATGCAAAGATGACACAGGCAGTCAAATCCGAATCGATCCTTTAAGTCTTGTCGGCGGTCTTTGAGAGGGGAGTAGTCATCGTCCATATAGTTTAGCAGTAACTCTGTTCCGATTTTGATATCTGTTGTCGCAGTGATGAACATCATATCGCAGAATATATTCCGGCTCACATTTGGGAGACAGCTGTGATTGATATATGAGGTTGGAAGCCAGAAGCTGTAGCGTTCTTTGATTTTGAGATCCGAGCTTCCGTCTTCATGAGGGTACAGACAACAATTAGGAACTAGAGAAGAATCTAGGTCTGGAAATAGGTCAGGGTCAAGAATGGAGCAACCTAGTTGAATACGGCGATTCCAAGAGTCATGTTGAAGGGCGGTCTTTTGAACGAGTTCGTCAACGTAGAATCTATGAACTAGTTAGCCATCATTTACTCCTTGAAAACACATGCAGTTGTGCTCACTTATCGACTACTATCTTCCCTTTATCATCCTTCATACCATCACCCACACGGTGGCCATTATATAGCTTGCAAACTAACCTCGAACCAGAGGGCTCGTAGTTCATCCTTTCGAGCATTTTAGCAAGCAGTTTCGGACCATACTTCTTCTTCACCAACCGAGCATTCTCATCCCTTAGGTCAAAAACAGCATTATCCTCCCCCGTAACGCTCGCGAATGACTTGACAACCATCACTACATCACCCGCCTTAAAATTCTGGTGAGCGAAAAGCCCAAGCTTGTGTATTCCAGTTTTCCTAATTTTAACCCCCGAAACGTAGTCTCCTATCATCAAAGCCTCCTTCCTTGCAGCGCAGTTGTCAATGATACTTTTCATCTCAAAGACCCCAACTATGGCGTCCTGATGAGTTCTTATCTGCATGAGCATATTCGCAGAATCCCTAAATTTGTACCGAGAAGGACCCTGCATGATTTTGAAAAGGAGGCCTTTGCATTCATCGTATCTACGAAGCTTGAAGAAGCAGTTCGCTTTATACCAGGCAGCTTTTACATTAAAAGAGTTGGCGAGGATAGTGTTCGCGTCTGCGAGGCTGAGCTCGTAATGATTGGTGTAGTAGTAAGCGCCAGCGCGGAGTCTGAGGATATCAAGTTTGACGTCCTCTTGGCTTTTTGGGGTCTCTGCGAGTTTGAGGGCTAGATTCAGGCTTCAAAATCAAGATTAGACCAAGAAATCCAAAGATGTGGATTGTAGGGCATACTGATCAAGCGCTTGATGGTACTTCTTCCATCTCATTCTGACTTCGGCATCCCATTTAAGCACCTTAGGTAGAACAGGGAATCCTGACGTATCCTTCTTTTTCCATTTTTCATGAACCTGAGGGTGCTTGTGCGTAACGTACATGATATCACTCGGATGATCGACTCTAATCGCGGCGAGAGTGTCGTATCCAACGTAGTAGAAAGGCTCCTTGATTATCATCAGTTGCCCAGGTCCAATCCGGTCTTCAGGGTGATTCGTATATGGAAACTCGAATATGTGCAACAATCCCCACTGGCCAGTCTCATCTTCAATAAGAACATGAAGGTTATTGAGATGCTTCGGCGGCAGAACGGTCTTCACAACCACAAACTTGGCAAGATTTCGTTGACCGAGAGTAAGGTCCTTGAGCATCGTTTTAGTTAGATGTCGTGTAGAAGCTGGTGGATAAGGAGCAAACTCCAATCTCATATTGTAGATTGAATCTTTGAATTGCAGATCGGTAGGGTTAGGTAAGCCAACAAAGTAGCGATAAAGATGGCTACTCTTTGGATTAAACTGCATGGCGCCGACGACGGGGTTGTGGTTCGGGATAGCATTCTCCTTGTTGTGGTTGTTACCGTTGCCCGCAGCTCCATTGAAATCGGTATGGGCGAACCAAGCACTTGGGCTAATTGCCAACGCCATCTTATCAGATATACGTCGAAAGCCAATATACAAAGAAGCTGTGATCTCGCGCTTGATAATGTGAAGGCGGTGCTTGATAGCCCCTGGGGGTTTACGCCGTGGTCGCGGCATGGTGGGCCAGATGATATCCCATAGAGGTTCACACAATGATCGACTGCTCTCCTGGGGGATATCCGGGTCTAATCCCTTGACACTCCTCTCTCTAAAAGACCGCAATAAATTATGGATGTTTAAAAGAATGGCAACATAATAGAGGATGAAGGAGAGTGATGGGTGGTTTGTGGAGAGGTTGGCAATGGCTTGTCGGATTCGGAGCAGGAATAATGCTTTGAGAATGGCAACAGGGCTATATGAAACTCCTCTTCCTCGGGTTATATATATAAGACCTGATGGCGGCATTTTGGGTTATGGCTTTGCCCACCCCGACGTCCGTTTCGAAGTGGGTTTCGCGGGGTGAGTGATTGGTGGGCCGTGCTGGGGACCGCTGTAGTTGTTGCTGTGGCAGTATGAAGACCGCTGCAGGGCTCGACACCCATTCATCCCATATACCAATATTAATATGGCGGATAACCACTTCAAGCTACAGATTAATGCACCCACCAGACTACAAGCCTAGACTTATCACAAGAAGGCTAAGAAGAATTCGTTATTTCAAGAAGTATTCCATTCTACCCAAACTAACAACAGCAGACCAGCTGATAGATACATACATCGATGACCGACTTATTTCTTATATGCCAATCCTCGCTCCACTCGCTTGGCTCCAAACATACCCGGCAGGTCACCCTTCGCACCAACCTGATCCTTGACTATCGACAAGAGCCTAATAGCTTCCTCAATGGTGGCAAGCTTGACGCCGTTGGAATCGCCGAGGTCCTTAATATGCCTGGCATCTTTCAGTGCATTATCAACAGCGAATTTCGGTTCGTCCGTTGCATAGTCTCCACTTAGCATTCTCTTTGCATATGCAGGCTATACACACGATTTAGTTAGCAATTACATCGCAGGAAAGAGAGACGAACAGAAGTTTAGAACTTACATAAGGACCGCCCATAACTGCTTCGACGAACTGCACAATGGCTTCCTCTCCTAGGCCGCTCTGGCTAGCCAGGACCATGCTCTCGCTCAACGTGAGCACCATCGACAATACGAAATGGTTACCCGATAGCTTCATCGTAGATGCTGTGCCGGGTGGCTTCCCTCGAAGGTCAATATAAGCCTTTCCCATAACACCCGTGGTGAAGGGAATGACCTCATCGATCCAGCTCTCATTACTCGATGCAAGAACATAAGTCAACATCCCGGCTGCGGCAACCATGGGCACACCAAATACAGGTGCAGCAACAAACTTTGCACCCTTAGATATCAAGAGCTCAGATAGGGAATCCGTGCACTTTGGTGCAACCGTGGAGCTCTCAACGAACAGCTTTCCGGTGATATCACCAGACGCAACAGCAGCATCAATCGTCTGCGTGATGGCAGCATCATTTGCCAGACATGTGAAGATTATGTCCGACTGCTGGACCAATTCCGCGATGGACGGAGCCACGGCCACGGTGACACCTTCTTTCAGCAGAGAATCCGCGAGCTCTTGAGACTTTGCGTTGTTGCGGTTGAACAGAAGGAGGGGTTTGTCGTGATGATACTTTTTGGCCAAGTTGGGTGCCATACCCGAACCCATCTGGCCGAGACCGATCCAGCCGATTTGAACCATTGTGACACGAGATATCGAGATATATAAGAGTAGTGAAGGATATCTACTTAGTTGAAGAAGCTTGCTATGGCAATTGGCGTCGAATTATGGGAGATATGCTTTTCTAATGGGGAGGACAAGAGGAATTTTCGATGGGTTTATATGCTTTTCGGAACCTAACAACGTGGGGCTCTTTTTTGCTCGCATCGAAGCTTAAAATATGTCAACGGCGGGTACAAGAATGCATTTCCGATGTTTACTAATCCCGTCTTAAGCTTGTTACTAAATGTGCCATGATCTACGTATACCCTTGTCTACGGAACACCAGAGCGGGTATACCTTCGTATCCAGAATATATCTAGCTCCCAATGGCCCGCGAGACGGTGTGCGTTAGCTGGTAACGTTGGCCTATCCGATATCGTGTGCTCCGGCCGGAAGCCTATATGGAAAATTCCCTATGACGAATGCTATGCATGGAGGGGTAGGATGTCAGTTTGTATGTATACCAAGCTTTTTCGCACCCTGCATACCCTCTTTTGTTGCGTCCCGGATAAACCCGGCACTGCCGTCTGTGGTTAGCACCCCGATGACAAATCTGATTACTGTCTGTTAGTCGAGCGTTACAGGCTTTACTAAGGCGCGACCGAGGCGATTAGTATCACATTACTGTACATAACTTTTAAAGTCAATCATTACGGTTCAGTGCTTTTTTCGCAAATTCATATGCTTCGGCGAACAATTGATTACCGGGTCGACGTCCCTTTCATGGATTCAGCCCAAGTTTAGGGCTGTTGGTATTATCTTACCACCAGCCACAACGCTGTCCAGCTCGGCGGGTTTCGAGGTCGGCGGCTGAACGGTAGACAACACAAGCAGCTAGCAGGCCAGCTGAGATAATCAACGAGTGCGATCGGTCAGAGGGATGTGGTGATTCGGAAACTTTTATTCGCAGGATGACCTAATTAATCTAAAATTACAATGGCTGTGTGATGGATCTCAAGGGTTTAATGGTAAGAGTGTACAGTGAACTTTGAACAGGCATGTGATGCGTCTCAAGAATCAAGTCGCTAAAGTTGACAGAAAACAGGTAAGGCTGGCCAGCTGGTATATGAAAGAAAATCAACAAGAAGAAATGGAAATGGCGTTCGTGTATAGGAAAGTGTACAGGAAGAGGCAAAGAAATGTAAGGGAATTGGATAAAAGCAAATATAAATATAAAAATAAAAATAAAATAAAGGATAACTTCCAAAGAGTATAATTGGAAGGGCGGATTTTAAAAGGTCTGCGCCATACCGGTGACCGTTGAAGCCTTCAGGTTCTTGTAAATGGCATCCCAATCGGTCTGCCGGCTGGCCAGTATCGAGATCAGCTTCCTATCGGTCTCCGAGCAATCTTTGCCCTTAGTATAGAAGACCTCCCGCACCGGACTCCCATAGATAGTCTCCAACTTCCTAACAATAATATTGTCAAAGTAATAATCGAGAACTGCGTAAGTCGAATTGCCATACCGAGCAGCCGGTGTGGATAATAGACCTCCGCTGGAAGCCAGTAGATATGTAATTCGAATATAAAGACTAGGAATTTCGCTATACATTTGTTCCGCGCATATCCCTCGCAGGCTGGAGCGGATATCTTCCAGGTCCTCTTCTGCCAAGACTCCGCTAAGGCTGCCAAGCCATCGGCTCCAGGCTCCGTTTTGGACGCTCTGTGCGACCTGGTCGTACGTCGAGTGCAGCTCCGAGTAGTCTGGATCGCAACGTCTCGCTATATCGAGTGCACGGTGTACATTTTGTAATTCGCCCTGCAGAGGGATATCTCGTCGAAGAGATAATGGGGCGTACGGGAGAGACTCTTGGTTCGCCCACGCTTCCGAGATGCAGTATTTCAGCATCCGCTCGAGAAGGTCTAATGGGTTCGGTCTCTGGTGGGAATCAATCCAGTCTTCGAGGAGTTGGATTTTCCCGTCGGTGTGTCTGCTGCTTGTGAAAGAGTTGACTAGGATGCTGATTGATGGAGTCTAATATTGTGCAATTGTCAGTTATTGATATTGCCAAGGACATCTTTTCTAAAAAAATTATAGAACTTACGTTAAGGGAAAGGAGGTATTTTATCGAAGCGATTAAGTTCTCCATAGCTTCTGGGTGCAGACTCTGAAGTTCTTTGAGTTGAAAGAGTGAATTGGTAGGTTTTTTCGTCTCAACTTCACGCAGAGGCATACTGAAAGGAGAGAAAAGAAGAGAACCTAGACAACGCTTCTTTGACAAATATTTGTAGAGTTCTTAAGTAGTTACCCCTCGGCAATCTTTCTTATTTTCCCCAGTGTAAAGCACGAGCGCAGGTTCTCCAAGATAAAGCAAATCTGCTATGACGGCTTTTTTGTACGTTATTATATTTTCTTTTCTTCTGGCTGCTGGTCGGAGTCGTGTGTTGGCGGGGCTCTCAAAAATAGTTTGATTAACGTCGCTTAAATCGTTTATGGTTGGAGGAAGGGAGATCGCGTTCGAAAAAGAAGGTTCGTCGGAATAAAGTAGTGCTTCGCTTGTTTTTTCTTTTCAATCAAGGACTGCAAAGTTCGATCTCAATTTAATCTCCAACCGAGAAGTTGCAAGTTGACGTTGTATATATATTTATATATCTAATATAATAAGATCGTCCGTAATCTAACAGGAATAATCAGGATGGGGGCGGGAAGGGTAGGCTTCCGGAATCGATTCTATTTTGGTTGACTTTGAACCCGTCGGTCTCATTCACTTTTTTTATTCTTGGGTGGGAAGACATATCTAAACCAAGGTATTCTAGCCCCGCCGCACAGAGGAGAATACAAATTCTTTTTTTGATCCAAAACCGTACCTACATTCGTACTGTTGTCTTGCACGGAACGGGTTAAATTCAAAAACCACTGGTACCATGGGTTCCGATTTGATGGTTTCAGTATAAGAGCACAAGGCATAAACCCGTCCCTTGGTGCATGCTTCTTCAAAAAAGCGCCTTTCGAGCATCGCTATTTGGTGGCTTGTTTACCTCTTTCGAGTAAATTGACAAACTCGGTATTTAGAAACCTAGCTTGTCTTTCTCCACCATGCGTGTTGCGACTGCGGTACTGCAGGGAGGCGAAATGAGAAAGCACCAAAAGGTTGCCAATTAATTCGAATTAGAAATGATTTCTTGGTTCTTAATCGTTCCGCCGCAGTTCCTGGAGTGGAGGGTTTAAGAGATCGTTGTTTCAACCGCAGCTCCGCAGCAAAGAGGTACCTGCCTGCATTTGGCTCGTACGTGCATTAAAAAAGGAACGGCGAATAAGCAAGTGAGGCAGCGAGAATCACACAAGGCTCAATCTGGATATTCAACCGGCGCTAGAAGGCAGCCTTCGAAATTCGAAAAATGCCTGTTTGAGACTTTATTGCCAGAACCGGAAGGCCCTGACGCCTGTTTCGGTTTAGCGTTTCAGGAGCAGCCACGAGAGTCCAAGCCCCCATCCATGGTGCGATACTGGCTCGTCAACGGCAGATTGGACAAATTGCTATTTATATTTGAAATCTTGAGGTGGGTCTGAGATAATATCAATCGATTCTGGAGATGATATTTCTCTGAGCTTTCTTTAGATGCCTCTACGGCTTCTCACGATCGATCGGGGACGTTATTGAGGCGAAATGCATATGATGGATCACAAAGAGCCGCACCGGCGACGCAAGAATGAAGCAGAGGAGTCCATCTTTGAAAGGCCTGTAAGCGAGGTGTGCTTCGATCCAATCCCGTGCCAACATGGCAATGCATCTGGCCGGGTCGCTGCTGCTCGTAAGCGAGGTCCTGAGTACTTTTTCTTTGCAACTGGCGTTGTCTCCCTTTCGGATGCGGTTGTCGATTGCAACAAAATGGTCCAGAATCTAGTCCGCTATCGTTGAATCGTTCACATAATTCAGACAAACGAAAATAGGGGTGCCGATAACATGCAAAAGAAATGTACTAAAGTCAAACAGTGCGTTTGCATATCCAGACAGACACAGACAGACGCATATGCACGGCCTGCGAGGTGACGACTATTTGCCTGCTACCTCCACACGAAATCCACAGAAATCTTGGATGACACACTCGCTTAGAAGGTTGGGTGCCAACGGTGCGCAGAAGAGGTTACATTTCGCGAGCCACTTAATTCCGCGATATATATGACGCCAACGCCCCGAAAATAAGTCTCTAAGAGAAATTGAGTCTTCGAAATTCGCATTAGAGGAGGCTTGCTGATGTTTGCGATCCTTCGCTTCTATTCTATATTTCCACCAAAAATGAGACCTCTAGAAACACAATGCGTAACCATCCGTCCGTTTATGCCCTTGAATAATGTTGCCATCTGCGTGAACTGGGTTAGGTCGCTCGAAGCTTCTTGACCAGGAACACAACACCTTCGTTCGGGTTGTGGTAGTACGGCTCCGTCCGGACGAAGCCAAACCTCTCATACACCCCCAACGCCGCCGTCATTGTCGGCAAGGTATCCAGGTACATCTCATCATACCCCATCTCCTGCGCGACCTTTAATATCCCTTCAATCAATGCTTTCCCCACCCCCTGTCCTCGCGTTGAAGGCAGGGTGTATAACCGCTTCATTTCGCATTTCTTGATGTTGGGTTCACCTCGGTCCCACTGTGGCGAGAATGTGATGGGTCGAAGTGCGACACAACCGATGGCCTCAGTTATATTATCGTCGTTAATAAGGCTCTCGACATCATATGGGTTTGCCACTGTGCTTAACGCCGTAACTTGCTGGTGAGATAACTCGTCGTCAGTTTGATCAATTGACTCTTGCAATTGCCCGTTTCCACCATTGGAATGTCCGTTTTGTTCCTGCGACTCCGATGCCTGTGGAGCGAGTTTGGCGAGCAGAATCTGGCCGTCAGGTGGAGCATATTTTCCTGGTAGCTCCGCGAGCTCCTCAGCGAAGAATTGAAATGCGAGGTCGATATTCAGGGATCCTGCATAGAGCGTAAAAAGCTTGCCTACGTCGGGTATATCCTCATATGTCGCCGGTGATATCGTGAAGCGAGCTGCCCTGGCAGAGGTCGCCTGAGAATCTCCGTTGGATGAAGGTGCCTCCGATTGAGACATTTTTTGTCTCTCGTTTGTAAGGAATTGGTAGTGAATAATTATGCGAGATCCCGTAGCTGCATGTGCTTTCAGCAGCCGTTAGTTTATATCCCTTGCTTGATAGTCCCTTTTTTTTCCGTGAAGGTAAGTTGTGATATTATGATATCTACTTGACAAGAAGCGCTGAGGTTTAGCCCACGTCGAAGGAGTTTGCCGTCGGCTTGGTGAAGGATCAGAGTGGGTGTCTCACTGAACAACACATTTTTCCTTGCATGGGCGAGCTCAAGTTCTAGACCCACCCGGCCGTCGGTGTGCATTCACCTTGAGGCTCACAAGGTAAAAGCCGGAACTCGCTTGGGTAATATTGATGAAGCAAACATGCACGCTGAAGTATCTATGTGGCGTTGGAGGATAGAGCCCTCGGGGGATCTTTCCATTTCAATTTTAAGTCAAAGTTTTGACGTAATGGATATGCACATGTACTTGGAATTAAGACTGACGACGTCGAAAAAATACCAGATATATCCTTATATATACACAGGTCACTAATCGTCGACTATATACAATTCCAACTTCCCTCTATATACTGGGTCATGAGGCGTGACACCCACTTAACTCGGGCAAATGGTAGCCAATGGCTGGGCGTTAGCCTTGACGATGCTGGGAACATTGGCGGTGGAATCAAGTGTATAAGAGTAGAAAGAGCTCGGGTTGAATGCTGTTCCACTGTTGGCAGCAGTAGAACCAGTGCAGCTGACAAAGGTACATCCGCTGGCCCCGAGGATAGCGGTACTATCACGAGTGATTGGGTTGTGGACCTTCTCAAAGTAGACGTTTTCGAGTTTCATGTTGGTGTAACCGCGGGAGTAGTGGCCATAGGAAGTGGCATTGTTGAGATAGTTGTTGTAGAGATGGGCGTATTTCAAATTGTCGGCCGATGGGTTACGCTGTCCCACGTTTTGGAAGTAGCAGTGGTGAATGGTGGCCTGGGTGATGACATTGTCGGTCCAACCTGCAGGTATCGGATGAGTAAGCGTCTTCGCCTATGTAAGAATCTTAGTATGAGTATGGACCTACCGATTCCGAGAACTTTGTTGTGGTTTCGGAAAGTGGTGTAAGAGATGGTAATGTAGTTGGAGTCCAATCGAAGATCGATAAGACCGTCGGCACCACGCTCAAAGATGCAGTGGTCGACCCAGATGTTGGTAGAAGTATCAGACTGGATACCATCCCAGTCGTGGGTCTTTCCATCCCAGTCACCATCGTAGGTGTTTCCTATCGTGATAATTCTCATATTAGGTAAAGCGCTAATGTCATTTTGAGAAGGGCTCTAGCATACCGATCTTTAAGTTTCGAATGATGATGTTCTTAACATTCTTGAATCCAAAACCGCCACCGTAGATCTCACCAGTAGAACCGATGCCGACGATAGTCTTGTCATTTGTGACTGGAATCTCCTCTCCGGTGGTGGTGGCAACGATCTTGCCAGACACCTTGATGACATATTTGCCAGACGAAGTAGCATACTTCTTAAGATCAGCCCAATTGTTGACAACGACAACTGTGCCACCGTTTCCTCCAGTGGTACCACCGTTAAGGGAGGCGAAACCATGGGCGGCCGCTTGGCAGTTAGTCGATGACGATGCGGTGGTAGTAGTGGCTGCCTTGCTGGTGGTAGTCGTAGCCTTGCTAGTGGTAGTCGTGGTCTTGGTTGTAGTCGTGGTTCCTGCCGAACCGGGAAGACACTGGGAGTAGTAGTCATTCCTAGTACAAAGTGTCAGATCACTCCTTCAAAGATATAAGTTAGATGTCCACGCTTACGAGTAAACGCAGGTGGAGCCAGAGACGCAAGTGGTGGGTCCAGTCCATCCGATACTACAAAGCACTATTAGCTAGACTATCCAAATCCTCTCAAGGAAGCAAGTTGGTAAACTACTTACCCTCCACATTGCCCATAGAGGGGAGATTGGGCTATTGCTCCGGGAGCTAGCAACAAAGCTGCTACTAATAATTTGTTCGTCATAGTGGATTTTGGTTTTCTAACGGTCAGATTGGTATCGAACGCTAACAATTTGTCTGATGCAGTGAGAAGTCCAAACCCAACTCGTGTCGAAATAGGCCTATTTATAAGTTATAAGTTCTATGTAGGCCATTTCGCAATACCCCAGGAACGGACCCATTTCGCACATTTGGAGGCGAGCGGCGGTTCCAAACTTCAAAAACATCCCAAAAACCAAACTCGTTAAATTCTGACATGTAGGGATTTCGGGACGAACAACGCGATATTATCGCAGGGTATCTCTGCCATGGCGGAAGGCGACGCGGACCTTTCGTCTGATCAACAATGCAAGATCTTTGATGGAAAACTCCGTGTGCTCTCCTAATATGAAAATCGAAGGCATCCAAGAATGAATTTCCAGGCTAAACTGAAACGTACCACGGAACCCCAGATATGTATACCGAAGAACGCTGATGCTGAGCATCTTGGCGAACGGGCAACCCAAATTCCCCACCACTCAGGAGCGCGAGCCAAGATGTCGTCAAAGGCTAAAATCGGCGTACGGGGCTCATTGCACCGAAAAGGTTGGAGAATCGACACCAGAATGGCATATAAAATTATAATATTGTTGCTTTTATATATCGCTGCCCAAGTTGATTTATTTAGTAGGTATCGTATGCCTCACGTTCGAGGCCCATACCAAGCCCGCGATTAAGCCGCGGGTCTGGCGAATTGTAACCTCTGTCGTAATCACCCCCGAATTATATTAGTCAAATCATCCACATCGCTACATTTGACAGTATTTTAGATCAGGGCGAGATTTAGCTCATTAGGCGAATTTGAGTACCATGGATTGGATCCCGCTTCTCCGTGGATTTCCTACCGAGTTGCATATTTGCATGGGTCGTGGAAGCACTCCACAGTCATAAAATATCAGTGCAATATAACTGCCAAAAGTATCCCGGTTTAAAATTTAGGGTTATAAGAGGGGGGTCGGTCTATTCTGATATATCGATATCAACGGCACTGGGGAAGTTGCAATTAGGACCGGCTTGCCTTACAACGCAGTTAACGAAATATTGAGAAATAAATACAATAAATAAAACGAATGAATATATTATCGGCTGCGATGTCGATTCTGTGATTACTGTTAGAGCACTTAAGCAATTAAGTTATGAAAAAAATAATGGTATATTATGGCACTTGTATATGGTGCTAGCATGCAAGAAGAAAGTAGTGTGATTAGACGTTCCGAACCGGTACACACCATGGCATGCACCACGAGGCCGCGCAAATCAGAATACAAACTCCAGCACCCTCGGAATCACGAAACCAGCAACTTGGACATGATTCAGGCATTTCGCACCAATATCGCAACTAAGATTCTGCTAAAGTGTAGAAACTCACGCCAAGTTTATATTTCAGCCATCACTCTCGAGATATTCTTGACCGATGGATGTCCCGATTGATGAACCGGAGGAGCAAAATATACCAATCCCAATCATCCAACGACCGGCTGAAGGAATGATGTGTGCAACCCTGAAAGAAAAGATTCTCCTTGTCCTGTTCATTTGCATCATACAAAGCCCGCGCCAACCCGACGACATATGTAACCATTGGCGGATTTTTTACGGCAATATCTACACAAATCCCCTTTAGTTGATCGAATTATCTACGCTCGACCTCCCCTCGACAGTAAATATATCGAAATTTGCCTGAATATCCTTACTTTCTTGGCATCTATGATCAAGGAAAATGTCATAAATACTATGCAAGCATATGCTTTTGATCTTCACAGTTCTGCCCTCGGATCTTGCTTTAACACTTCCGTGTCAATTCTTGTGTTCGTTCACTATTTTTATGGACGACTGTACACCCCATTGGAAGATGGCCCTTTTTCTTTAGCTTCATTGCTTTTGTCGTTGTTGCGGCAAGAATGGAAATTATACTTCATGATACGACAGGATATATAGTAGTTTTGATTATTTTACGGATCCACTATTACGAGCGGTGTCCATATATTAGAACTGGTTAGATTTAGTTACAATTATGACCAGTCCGCTATGCTGGCCATAAGTCTTTAATCAACTGCTTCTTATTAACTTTCCCCATAGCATTCCGTTCGATCCCATTGACGACTTTCAATAATGTCGGTATCTTGTAGGGCGCGAGGCTTTTCCTCAGCTTATCCCTAAATGGTTTTAAATCTAAAGCGTCATATCCGTCTCTCATCGCTAAAACAGCGGCGACTCTCTCGCCCCATTCCTCGTCTTCTAAGCCAACAACAGCCACTTCCTTCACTTCTGGAATATTCGCTAAAATCTCTCTTTCAACATCTAATGCTGATATCTTGTAACCACCGGACTTTATTATGTCTACGGAACTTCTGCCTTGAATAAAATATCCTCCACTTTGATCTCGATATGCGATGTCACCAGTTTTAAAGAAGCCATCCGTAGTAAACTCCTTGCTTGTGGCTTCAGGTCTTTGCCAGTATCTACATTTCTCTTTAGCAAAAACAAAGTTTGGCACTGTTAGGATATATTTCGCATTTTACTTACTCCTTGAACACATTCCCACCTCGTATTTGTATTTCTCCATGCTCCATGGGATGCGATATAATGCTACCATCTTCGGCGACCAACCTGACTTCGACACCATCAAGAGGCCAACCAACGCCCCCGTCAGGTCTTCCAGTCCCATCTGAATTTTCGTAAAGACAGCTTAGCGCCATGCCAATCTCTGTCATACCGTATCTTTCGAGTAATATTTGGCCCGTAATCTCTCGAAATCGCTGTTTGATACTGGTAGGTAGGGCTGCGCTACCGCTTACTACCAACCGAAGCTTCTCAGCTCCTTGAACCGCCTTTTGTTCGTCTTCCGCGCCCGCAATCTTTTCAGTGAAATATGAGTTCAAGCGATTATACACCGTTGGAACAGCCATGAACATAGTAGAGTCGCCATCCATCCAGCGCTTCCATACAACAGCTGGGTCGAACTTCGGCTGCATCTCAACAGTACCACCTGCCAGCAGGGTGGCTGTGAGACCGTTTATAATGCCGTGAACATGGTGTAGAGGGAGAACATGTATTAGATGGTCTGATGCGGTATATTTCCATGCTTTGACCAGAGAGCTGGCTTGGAAGTGTATATTCTCGTGCGTTGTCACGCAGCCTTTCGGCTTGGAGGTTGTGCCCGATGTGTATATTATTAGTGCTCTCCGGGAAGCGTCGAACGGAGGCGAAAATTGGACCGATAGCACCGACTCTATCTCCTCGGCATCTTCGGAGAGAGGGACATCGAGAATAGGAATAGAGGGGAAGGTTGATTCGAAGGCCGATCTGTGCTGCGAAAAGTCCTGATGTAGAAATATCAGGCTCGGCTGGGAGTCCGACACCGTGTATTCCAATTCCTGGAAAGGGTGCGTTGTACCTGGGAGTCGGTCAGCACCATTCAATCAGAAGTCACCATCTAGCAGGGTTGATACGTACATAGGGGAACGGCGACACCGCCTGCCGCCCAAATGCCCCATTGGATTTGGACATAGTCGCCCCCTGACGGCACAAGGAAAGCTATTCGGTCCTCTCCAATATCTGTACTAGAGCGAGCCAGAGTTTGAAGAATCAAACTCTTGACTTTCGCGGCCCCGGTAAGCAGCTCTGAGTACGTGAGCGTCCGCCCGAGCTTCACGTCGACAATCGCGACCCGGTCCTGGGTGGCATGCTTTCCAACAGCGCTGAACAACGGCAGTGCCGGGATCTCGTAACCTAGAACCATGTTTAGTGCTATATACCTCGGCTTTTAACCATAGAAACTAGAGAATAAAACTTACTCGAAGGGTATTCTCCTGCCATCTTGTCGTGCTGCGGACAAGAACGGAGAGGAGCCTACACCAAGGCCCCTTCGGTTCCCAGGTACAGGAGGTCTTTGCCGAAGCCGCCGGCACATCGCC
The DNA here is from genome assembly GCA_031310005.1 of Dactylellina haptotyla. Lineage (NCBI taxonomy): Eukaryota > Fungi > Ascomycota > Orbiliomycetes > Orbiliales > Orbiliaceae > Dactylellina > Dactylellina haptotyla. Next base: position 2,781,377 of record CM062384.1, on the reverse strand, counting down.
TCGGTTAGCGTGTGGATGCTTCCACAATCGGAAGTTTCCTATTTCGAACTTACCACAGCGGCGCTCCAACAACAACACTCGGACTGAACGAAGAGCTTCCCAACCCACCATCCCACTCCTCGCGAGTCCAGTCTCAGCTACATACGTCAATTGGCACCTCCAATGACGGGTCTTTATTATAGAGGTTTTCCTTGCCCCTCTGCACGGTTTAACGACGCCCCGCGCCCAACGACGGGTTTGTTTTTAGATGTTTTCCTTCACCTCTGCAGGTTATTTGTTTCTAGAGGTTGTCTTCCCCTCTGCAAAAGCAAAGTCTCCCAAGAACAAGTAGGCACGAACGGATCCAGGGTGGTAGAAAATAAGGTCAAGACACTTACCGCGGCGGACTTTCTACTCGCACTCACTATTCACGAGCTTCTTCTTCGTCTGATAACTTCCATTTCTACCAGTTCCAATGCTCTCTGGGGAATCTTGTACTTTATTGGCTTACGGTGCTTGAACGCTCGATGTCCCAGTACTGCGTCCAACCTCCCTGACCATTGCACCCGAAACCTTTTTGGATGAGGAAAGTCCTCCATTACGACGTCGCCATCGTAATCTCGGACTTCCATCCGGGGATTCGGATGGAGAACAACGTCCTCCATCGCGACTGGGAGGTAGCACAAGACTCCTCCATATCGTCGCAAACTGTAGGTGCTGGTGGGTTCGGAGATGGATTGATACCGGCGGTGAGACAACTTGCGAACTCCCAAACCCAATTGTGTGCTGGCTAGCCGGGACAGCAGCCGCAGCAACGGGCATGAAACCCACCGAAGTAGGAAATACGCCGACGTTTGCGTTGGCTGCCGCCACTAAGGCAGCAAAGCCCATCACTGGAGCCGAACTAGCAGCCGGTACCTGTCCCGCTAAAGCGAGAATTGGAGCGGCGCTTGAAGTAACACCCATGATGGTTTGCACAATGGGTGCAACGAGTGGCACTGAAGAACTCGAACTTGCTCCCACCGAAGCAGGAGCGAAGTATGTGTCCTTATTGGTCACATTGGCGCCCTGAACCGAGGCCATCATCGTAGCAGGGGCCACAGTAGTACTCTGCTTAGCGGCCGCAAAGCAGCTGCCAAGGAGGTGCTTGCAGTGGCACCCGTAACTACAACGACGGGCCCAGCTGGAGCAAGGGATGCAACCGGGACGGGGGCCAAAGAAGTACTCACCTTTTGAGGGGTCTGAACAGAAAGGCCGTTACCCGTCGATGAAGGAGCTGGTAAAAGTGAGTTCTTCACGGAAGAAGAGCTCCCAGCCATGGTGGAACCCAGAAGAGCCCCAGATAACTGAGGTCCCTGAATATCACAGGGAACCGAATTCGACGCCGCAGTAGAGCTTTCGCCTTTCTCTACCCCCCGAGCTGAGTCCACTCAGCCACACTTGGGCCCTGTATATAGATGCTTTAGAAAAGATAGCTTCCAGAACAAGAATATCGAATAAGCTTACTCAGGGGAGAATTGCGAAGCGTCTGTCGGCGCATTCAGACCTGATGGAGGAGCGACCGGCTCGTCGGCCTCGGCATCCTGTTGGTGTTAGATTGGATCATCCGATGATATAAACCTCGAAAGCTAAAGTAGTCTTACCTCGTCGGAGTCTGGGTCTTCACCAAGAGATGTCTCTCAAGATCTCTTTCTTCAGCACTCGTGAGGCTGAGATTGTCTTGTTTCTCTGAAGACATTCTGCTGTGATGTATTAGCTTGCTGAAACTGGAGATTGCAAGGTTCCCTTAGATAGATGAGATATTTGATATTCAATGGTATTCATAAGTTGCTTACCTCACTTATATTTTATTTAAAGAAAATATTTAAAAAGAGTTACAGATGGTTCGGAGCCTGTTGCTAGGTTGGTTGTTTGACGTATCGAGGGTAAGAGAGAAAGAATGGTTGAGGAGACGAGAATAACATGCCGACGAGTTTTGTGGGAGCAGCAACGGTCATGTCAATTGAGAATCCCCCTCCACGCTCGAAAACGTCTTCGACACCGCTCGCTCAATCGCGCCTACAAGTCTATGCCACAATTCATCCCATACTAAATATTTTTTTTGGTGGCCTTTATGAATCGGATGCGCTGAGGCTCTCAACTCGTATCAAAGCTCCTGCTTTCAACGACCCGATTGTACGGCAATGCATCGCCACACATAGCCATAACTTTAGGTACATTATATGCTAGAAAGGATATCAAAATAGAAAACAAAGCTGACAACACTATACGCCTTTTGATCTACAATGTGAAAATAGAACCGGCGGTTTCTCTATCTAGCTATCCTTCATGATCAATAACCAGTCAGCCAACAGCTTCTATTCGTATACGAGACTCCCCAATAATTCCATCATTATAAATTCACTCATGGTATATATAAAAAAAGGTCCAAATATTACCAACGTAAGCACACCTGGAATACTATGCGCCGCAGTCGCATACTATATAAAGTACATCAAGCTTACCCTTTGCGAGGATGATCACAGTCTGTTCCCGACAAATCTCTCGGGGCTGTATCGATACGTATCGGCTAATTAACGCTATACACTAGCTAGCCTTTTTCCTCGGCAAGTCCACCAAACGAATTTAATAATGTATCCCTCTTCATTTCTGGATCCTGTAAAGGGCGGCTGACTAGAGGATACTATCAGATTAAACTTTATTCTCCCATCTCACATTAATCTCCTTCAAAAATTACTTCAAAAAACGGATAGGAGGCCGCAGAGCACGGGTTTTGATACTGGGGGGACTTCGTTGATGTTCTCAATTTTTCAGCTGTCAGCGAAGTCACAGAAGCGAAAACAGAGATGCCCTGAGACTAATAACCTTAGAAATAGCTTAGAGGAATTAAATGAAATATAAATCGCCCCTGAGAAGCCTAAGAAAACTGAACCTGATTTTTTCTAGTTGGTATTAGTTAATAATATCCTAGCGAACTGTAAATGGATGCATTGTCACATTGGTTGAATATCTTTGCATGGCGTTTATGGGATGTAATGGTGTGATAAAATGGCTTCTGCGTTCCAAATATGATTGGCCGACACGGTCCCAGTTGCAAATGTCGTCGCAGCTGTAAGCCGAACTGTGTTCTGCATAGCGTTGTATTCACGTTCTCCCGCGAGAAACAATCTCTAGTCTATCAGACTAAGGTCAAAAGGTGTATATCGGATGTTCTGGCAGAGCACATAAGAAAGAAGCATTGGTAACACAGTCTCGCTTAAAAATGTGTGCATCTATTTTCCGATCCCCATGCTTATGCACGCACATGTCGTCTTTTCGAACTCATCTTGTTTTCATACGTAACCTTGCTCTCTCAAGATATAATTACGCACTCTTATTAAGACATTGATAACTCGCTCGCGCATGCACACTCACAACCAATGTAAGATCATAATATATGGGCTAAAATATTGGAAGGACCACGGCAAAGGCCACCATAAAAGCTTAGCTACATTCTTGCAAATATTGCCCAACGCAATTTTGGATGCTTAGAGCCAATTTCTGTAGAAATGTATAGACAGTCGAGCTAAGACAGATTGCTTACCCGGTTGCTTGCTTCGCCTCTGTTGCATTTTCAATATAATCGTCTTGTAACGTCTCGTCCATGCCCCCAGAAACTTCGAACTGCAAGCGGTGAAAGAGCTTCCAAAATTCGATAGGGCTAACTAATATTAGTTAGAATGGGGTAATATCCTGTTCTAACCACGTATATTTCTTAGAGCAATCTGAACCTAATCTTTCATAGTGTAAGGCCATGTCCCGTGGAAAATGTATGCGGCTACAGCGAATAACCATTCGCACCAGTCGTCAGAGCTACCATCACGCAATCCTGAACCTCACCACCTGTGACCACATTTTGCATTTCCGGTGCTTTAAGCTTCCTCAAGCCGTCGGGATATTTCTTAAAAAGAAAAAGTTTTGTGTATTGGTCTTTTAAGTTGCAGGCTGCGATGTAATAAACAACGCTTTTGGGTGTCGCAGCTACCAGCAAGCTTTTCGCACCAGATGGATGATCTGGTGTTGCGAGTGGCACTAGCATTCTATTTAAGAATAATTCGAATCAGTAAATGAGTATTTAACCAGAGCTTATAAGTATTTATGATCGATAAATATTAAGTGTGCGGGGGAACTTTGATTCACTTACACCATCGATGCAGTCTCGGGCACATGGCTGGTATTATGCAGTCTAATTCTACTAATCCCGTAACTTTCCATCGTTTGCGTGTAGTAATGAAAGAATCTCCCTGTCGCGTCAAAGAAAATCCGACCGGTTGTTGCATCGCCGCTAAACTGTATAGATGTATCTGCGATATTGATAGCCTCATCTGATGTCTCCTTCATATGCAAATTGCCGCCCGCAGTTGAGAAGACAACCCCTTTGCCATCTGGAGAGAGGATGTTCATCAGCTTGAGGCGGTTGTCATTCAAAGGATCTGTGCTTTTGCCATCAGTGCCATTATTCTGGGAGCTACTGTTCGCGATTATCATATTTTCATTGGCTCTTGACAGATCTACGTGGTCGAACTCGATAGTTCCGGTGGGTTGTGCGTTGTTTGGGATCACCACTTGGGCATCGAGCAAGTCAAAGTAACTCCTGTAAGATAAATCAGGTTGGCGATCTTAAAACTTGATTGTTGCACCAGCTTCTCAGGAAAGATGGAAGACGAACTTGTAAGCAGCTATAGGCCGAATTAAAACCAGTACCGCTGTGATAAGATAAATATATATCCGTAAAGACATGTAGGGCAAACGTTGGAAGGCTTGAGTACGAGGAAGCATGTTGGCTAGTTCTTTTGCAATTGTGGAAGTTAGAAATGTACAATGGGAGGTATTGGGTTTTATATGTCAAGTTGGAACTTCAATACCCGAGCTTTTCACATAAACATATCGTGCTAAGCACGGAGATTACAGCTGAAGATATCCTGTTATATAACGATATTTTAGTCGGAAAATTGAAAATTAGAGATTCAAAAATCAAATTTGAAGTTAAAGAATAGTGGCAAACTTTCGTCCTCGGCGTAAATTTCCCATCTTTCTAAATTATAAATCTCCGCGGTAGATAGACGTTGAGACCTAAAACTTGAAGCACGGAACGCATTTGGGACGCCAAGAGACGCCATGCGACGCCATGAGTGCGTTTTAGTCAACAAAATTTCAGGGCACAGAAGTTCCAGACTTCCAATCGAGGTAACAGACGGCTTAGGCCGATAAACTCGAGGCCTACCGGAGCTCAGTTTGGCGCCATCAAATTTCCACAACCTGAGATATTCAAGAGAACTTCTGTAAGTGAATACAAGGTTTTGAGCACCGGGCCAATTGCTGAGGGAATGGCTTTCCAAATGACTTGTGATCTATCATTCCTGGTGTTGTTTGGCGTTGTTTGGCGTTGTTTGGCGTTCTTTGAAAGTGCTTCGGTCTTACCGGTCGCAAATAGAGCTCGCCCGATTCGCTCCTTGGTGTTGCGATTAGCTAGCGCACATCGCGATAGCTGAGTGACCTTTCCTTGCGGCTGAGTATATGGTGACGAAAATTCACCCCTGTAAATACCACTCAATTTCTTCTCGAATTCTCCTCCCTTAAGCTTTATGGTCATTCTTGGAATTTTTAGTAGGAGTACTACTCATTTGGTCCAGGGGAAGGTATTTGGGCTTGGACAAGTGAGATAATTTAACTTTTGCCCGATATTATTGTGGAGGCAAATCCGATTAGTGGCTATTGAGCAGAGAGTTGGGGCGCTCGGGGCGTAAACCACGGTTTCATTTCGAGGTTAGTCTGCCGTGATTTCGCTGGCCAGGCATACAGAGCGACTGTGTTCGCATGCACGCACACAAACCAAATGACCGTTCCGGTAACTATCCTCTTGTCTGCCACATTAACAGAACACACAAAAGTTGAGCGGATATTTATCTCGGCTAAGAGTTTTTTAATTTCTTGCAAATAATTTAGAAAGTGGTATTTATTATCTTCTATAACCGGCCTCTCTGCTCTTAGATGCCGTTCTCAATTGCGCATTTCTTTTAGATTTTTTTGGATCCTTTCTTTCAAACACCAGTCATGTTGCGTTGGTTTCACAGTTATATCTTATTTGCAGCTCTTAGCATAACTTCGAATGCAATACCTTATCCCGGCGGCGGCGCAAAAAGTACAATAAATGGAACTAAAACTTTTAACTCAGTATATCCAGACTCAGGGTCTCGGAATCGTCAAACCTCATTCAGTAATACTGCTAAGGCGACGTATGTCCCTGCTGTTCACTGGGATTTAGATCGAGAAGATTTGGAGCACTTACGACCGAACCACAATGTTACATTCATGTATGCCCACCCCGAGGCGAACGTATCAAGCGGTAAGAAAGATATTCAATATAGCTGTTAGATTTTCTTTCTCGTATTAACCTCCTGGCCAGGTCTTGTGCATGCCGCATTTACGAATTTCAAATTCAAATATCCTGTTGTCCCCCTAGAGCACTCTTCACATGTAGATGACGTCTCTTGCACGGGAACCTCTTCTCTGCAAGTTAAATTCTTAACGAAGGAGGCATACGAGGTGGCATTGAAGTGGTGGCCCCAGGATAATTTTATTCTCGCCGGTCACGGTTATGATAGCTGCCAGTCAGTGCTTGGGGTAGAGGATAGATTCTGGGCTCTGTAAGTAACAAGCATCCTACAGGTATCGAGGAAATTTGTTACTAATACTCCTACTTACAATAGTATTTCTACCATAGAATACTCCGATAAAGACAGAACTGCCTATTGCAGGATAAGTCATGTATCCATAAAGGATGCTGCGGAAACGCTAGATCTAACATGGGGGGCACATGTGTCGAACCAAAAGGTGAAGAATACTAACCCAACTCCGAGAGTAAAATCTAAGAGATCATTCAAACTTCAAAAAGGGACCGGGGAACCACCCATTTACCGCTATAAAGTGGCTCGGACCATTGCTAAAGATGGTCCCGAGCTTGCTAAAAGAGCGGCGTGCAACCGCGATAACCTTTTTCGGTCTATGCTTACATCGACCCAATTGGCATCTTCTTTCTGTTCGGAATACTTGTTTACGTCGGGAATTAAGACGATCATTTCATCTATAACGGTGACTTCGAATCCACCGCCGATACTCTCGGTCAGCACTATAGTCAAGTCCGTGCAAGAGAAAAAAACTGTCACAATAACGTCGATACCAAAGAAATTCGTCCTCAAGACCGCCTCTATGGATACAACGGAAACTCTTAACGAAGACGTTACACGGGTGGTAACTGTTTCTGATACCCTCACAACTTCCGTATCGATGAAGTTCAAGAGAGCAGTTTTCCCTGCCGTATGGTTAACTTACGCCCCATCAGCTGTCACCAGCGCTTGCTCGTGCGCCGTCTCGGTGGCCATGCCTCAGCAAACGGTTACCGTTCAAAAGATACTACCGCCGAAAACCATAACGACTAAGACAACTTTAGTTTCTACTTACACGGTGACTTTGCAACCGACGAAAGTCCTAGCAACACAAACTATCACCAGTACGGTTTCAACCGACGTAAGAACTTACAAGACTGTTATCACATCTTACAAAGTCTCAGCTACGACATTGATTGTTCAGACAGTAACCGTGCCGATATATCCGAGTTACACAGGGCCCGCAGTGCCAGATTTCGATGTGACTGATCTCGAGAAACTGGGGGATTTCGATGAGATGTTGGACGATATGCTGGGATATTTGAGCACGGATGACCCTGCATTTTGGGAATCGTTCGCCCCGGGCCTTTTGCCCACCAGAGCCGGGCTTATGAAGCGCTTCTTCCTAGACGATATAGTGGACGCCGTTGTGGATAATGTATTTCGACCTATCGGAGATTTCTTCGTTGATCTAGGCAACGCCATAGTGGCCGGTGTGAAAGCCATCGTCTCATTGATACCACCGATACCCATTACCCCGCTCTACTTTGATTTTGGAGTGGACATTGATCCGGCTTACTTGGACTATGACTGGTCGGAGGCGGACACTCCGTTTGGTGACGGGATCGAGATGTTCGCTATTCCCAAGAGTTTTGGATTATATTGTGTGGATTGTGAGATGAAGGCACATTTTTACGCACTTGGGACATTCTCATACCATCTTGGCAGTAATACTATTACTAGAGGGATAGTAGAGTTTAGCACTCAATTTTACCTTTCGCTGCAATTCGCATTCGTTATAAAAGACGGAGTCGAACGAGAATGGGAGAAGACCTTGTTAGAAGCTCCCATCGGGGGACTCGTCATACCTCAGATAGTAACCATTGGCCCCAGCGTCGAGTTGTCAATCGGAGCAGAAGCTTCCGCATCCATTTACGGCGGCGTCTTAACCGGCGTAAGTGACACCCAGTGCTTTAACTCATTTCACAGATTCTGACTGCATATCTAGTTTGTATACGATTGGTCTCCAGCCGTCAAATTTGACTTCATTGATCTGAAAAACAGTTACCTGCGAGGAAACGTACTCCCATCTATCAAAGATGTCTTCAAAATCCAAGCTGGCATCACCGCTAAAGCTGAAGCCTTCACGTTATTTAAAGTCAATTTCGGTATCAACTTTTTCAAAGGCGCTCTTGAGATCGGTGCGTCCATCAATAACCAGCCAGGCGTGGAGGCGGAAATGCAATATGTCATTGCGAGTGCAGGCGACCAAGAAGAAGATGATGACGAATGCGACGGGGTCAGTGTCGGTATCAGCTTTAAGAACGAAATTTTCTTGGGTTTTGATTTTTTCGATACTAAATTCAAGCTTCCGTTCTATACCTACGAAAAGTCATTAATGGACGAGTGCTTGACTTTGGACGCAGGCTCATCCCCTTCTACATCCACCACTTCAACAATCACCTCAGTACCCCCTGCTGCGACAATCAGTACATCCGCAGCAGCTTCTCCGACCACCATCCTCCCCGCGACCCGGATAAATCTAGAATCGCGAAACGTGTTTGAAGCGTACTGTCCTGAATATAACGGTAAATTGGTAACAAACAATGGTCAGAAGCTCCTCAACGATGTTGTAGCAGGGGGAACTCCCGGAGGTGGGACCAGCATTCATTTCTTGGTTACTTGTGGTCTTGACGCGGAGCAAAAGGGTGGCTTTATCACTAGCCAGCAGACTACAATAGGAGGGTCTTGGGCTGCTTGCAAAGCTGTCACAAATAATAATAAATGCAGCTTCGGCGCGGTTCTTTATCCTGCACGTGGTTATTGCGAGCTACTGGTCCAAGGTGATATCGCTAACACATACAATTCAAGCCTTCTATGGGAGACAGATTTGCGTGGGTATGAAACCCAGACAATCACCAAGATGTATCGCCAGCTTTTTTCTGCCACTGAGGGTTCCACGTTACTATATCCTCAGTTCCGGATGGCATACGAGTATAAGCCCAATCCGAATATTGGCTTTGTCATTATGACTAACATCGATTTCATTGGGGGAAATATCACTAGCGTGCGAGCGGACAACATGGCCAAATGCATTGATGCTTGTATCGAGTATGTTGGAGCTCTACAATGCGTTGCCGTTACCTTTATGCAAGATGCAAAATATACATTTATGGCGGCTACTCCGGGAACTTGTTACTTCAAATATGAAGCTACCATCGAGGCCATGAATGTGAATTGGAACTCTGGATCTAGTGGACTTAGAAATTGGACGTGGAGTGCATATTCGGGAAACCTGGGACTTAAACCTAAAAATCCCGCTGTATGCCCCGGCCGCGATCGACAGTATTACACGACGGCTAATCTAAAGACGTATTATATCAGATGCGATACCGCCATCTGGGGTTGGACCGCGTCAGTTCAGGATGTGCCGGATTTCAATAGCTGTGTGGAGCTATGCTCAAAAACGACCGGATGTGTAGCAGCGACATGGTGGCATGCAGATGATAAAAAATGCTATTTGAAGAATGGTTTCGATGCTCGTAGCTTGCAAGTCAGGGTATGGCCAGGGGAGATGACGGCAATGTCAATTGATTACGCAGTATATTAATAGTATTAGCCAATATAGGTGTACATGTACATAAACTGTAGAAGATATAAAAGAATTTATTTATTATAATACCAATACAAACAGTCTAGGGTGTTGCCAAGGCTGGCCGAATGCTGTGTTGTTTGGTTTGGTTCGAGACTGCGCCGAATGTTGCATTTTCACGACGGAAATTGAACGTTCAACACATTTCAAAAGTTTTCGAGCTCGAAAACTTTCGTGAAAATTTTGGGGAAAATATCATTGAATTCTCTAGCTTTTAGACTTTACTTTTTCCTTCTTTTCCTTGCTCTCGAGCGGGTGTTCGATTTTCTAAAAATTTCCAAAAAGTTGTCGCGGCGGTCCGAGCGCCACAACCCAGAGGCAAGCTCCAGTGGTGGCTATGCATGTCCTAAGATTGGCTGGAGATGAAAAGCAACACGCCCAAGCTGTTGCATTTTGTCCCCACCAAATTTTGGTATCACGAGAGACAAGTTGAGGGAGGACTGCAACGCTACACCTAGGAAGAATAGCTAAATTATACTAAGCTGTGGAACTCTGGTATCACGAATGAGGTCTATTCTGCAACGTTGTTATATTACTCCTCATGTACATAGATATCCCGAATACCTGTCAGCAATCTGAATCTGGACAGCTGCCCTCAGTCGTACAATATCTGGCTCACTTTTAACTTCAAGTGAATAGTAAGGTTTGTGGACGAGAATATGTGAATGTATCTATCTAGCAGCAGGTTTGCGGCGTACCTCTATGGGCCATTGAGTCCTTTCAAGCCACTCAAGATGAATGAGGAGAGGCGGTGACTGCTAAATTCTTTTTGTTTTCATACGTGGTGGTGGATGGTATAGCTACAGCAACGGTTCCTTCTGACAGTTGAGGCGGTGGGAAAAAAGAAATTGGTCCACAATAAAGAGCCATGTAATCTTCAACTTCTCCCCTCTCCTTCCTTCTTTCCTTCTTTCTTCTCTTCATCCCTAACGAACCATCACTAACGGTATGTAACAGTTGAATCTAAAACCCGAGCTCCTGGATCTCGGGATCTCAGGATCTCTTATTGACTCCCCGATTCTTGATTTAATATTCTATACTCGAGCTTTTTAGACGTTTGGGTTGATAGATATTCTTTAAGCTAACTGTTCCGTTGCAGAACCATCACAACACCACTACTACCACAAAAATCCACAATGAAAAGACATTGTGGTAGCGAACCGAGTAGCCCAGGCTCGAGTGGCAAGAGGGAAGCCATAGAAAACCTCGGAAGACCAACTGTGGCCCCTTCGTCGGAAGGGCCAAGCGAACAGTTCGATCTCGAAGGCGAGATGAACGAGGAGTTCGCGAACGTTGCAGACGTCGAGCTGAGTGAAGACGTGCAACGTCGGAAGAAGGCTGTGCCAAAGAGCCGCCAAAGGGGTTCCCCAAAGCCCATTTCAGCTTCGGCTGAGGGCTCGGGGTACCCTGCTGGGGGCTCCGGCCAATTCCAGGAGGGAGGCCTGACGGCTTCCGCCAGTCTCACTGGTGGCAGCTCGATGGCAACTGCCAACTTGTCTGTTGCGAGTAGCACGACAAGGAAGCAGACTCCTTCGTCGGGTTCTCTGGGACCGACGCAGTCTGCCGATGCCGGGCAAACCTCCATCATGGGGATCATCGCCAGCATCGAGGCCGGAGAGGTGAACTCCGGTGTCCAGTACAGAGCTGCTGCAAGTGCACACTCTGAACCCAAGACTGCCACAGAGCCCTACCGTGGTGGAGGAGACAGGAGCTACCTTGCTCCTAGCTCGTCCACAATAGCTCCGGATTACTCTGTGATCCACCGCCCGTCGACACCGATAACTGCAGGGTCGGCAATCCACCAATCCGCTCAATTTGCGAGCAGATTTATTGGTCCATCCGCGGGTGGTCCCTCCAGCGCAGAGCTCACTTATGGATTTGTTAACGCAGGTCCAAGCGTGCAGGCTCCTACGCCGGTTCGACCTCCTCGCGCGTACCAATATCGTGGTGCCGCACTACCCGAACCAGCTCCCATTGCCCCAGCGGCCGATGATGAGGAAACGGCATTTTTGTCGTTTGGTGAATCATCCACTGCTAAGGCAAGGAATGGATTCGGAGAAGTTGGAAGCGCTGCTCCAGCTAAAGCACTCTGGAGCCCGGGTGCTCAAGATTTCCTACCACGGACGCCGTCTCCGAAAGGTAAGGGGAAAGAAAGGGCTTACGAGCCTAGGACTCCGTCTCCTAGGACTTCCCCGCCTCGATCCCCAAAGACGCCTCCTCCCGCACCAAAGGCTACAGTTCCGGCTAAGCCAACCTCCAAGGTGCAGAATCTTGAGCTCCGTGGCTCGACAGCTACCGCCAGGAAGCTGTTTACTGATCTGCCGAAAGAGCCCAAAGTTCCGGACTAGGCTGCCGGTTCTGCGGCTGCGATTTCGGCGACAGGAAACATGTTCCAGGCGGGACCTGTCGCCGCTACAGCTGGAAGCTCGCTGCCAACTTCGGCAAGCAACCTTATGGTCCCTTCGACCGTCAAGAAATCGGTGTCGACGTTCTCGTCGCCCGTTGTCCCAGTCGCCGCCCCAAAACAGCTTGCACCACCAGCGTCGGTGACTTCCATGCCGCCGCCTCCACGACCAGCTGCCAAACCGGCTCAACAAGTGGCTAGTATGCCACCGCCAGCTGTACTTCCAGTGCAGCCCGCGGTTGCTCCTAAGCCACCAGTTGTAGCTCCGGTGCAGCAGCAGGTTGCTCTGGTCCAGCCGGTGACTGTCTCTGCACAGTTGCCAGCTGTTGTACCGGTTCAACCAATGGCTGTGATGGCGCCTCAACCTGTCACCGCGCCAGCAAAGCCTGTAAAGGCCCCGGTGACTTCCATGCCGCCGCCTCCATTGCCAGCTGCTGCACCAGCTCAGCCGGTGACCAGTGTGTCACCGCCAGTTGTACTTCCAGTACAGCCGGTGGTCGTCGCTGTGCCACCTGCTGTCCTGCAGGTCCAGCAGCCGGTTGCTCCGGTCCAGCCGGTAACTGTCTCTTGGCAGTTACCTGCTGTCGCATCGGCCCAACCAATGGCATTGATGGCGCCGCAAGTTGTCACCGCGCTTGTACAGCAGATAGCTGTCATTCCCTCGGCATTCGTGCCACAGCCGGCCTTCGTGGCCCCACCTGCTCTTCCAGCTCTGCCAGCTCCTGTTACACAGGATGTTGACTTGCAGATGATGGAAGCGCCTCCATTGTATCCTAGCGCCGCGGACATTGATTACGAGATGCCCGACGCTCCCTGGGATCAGGAGGTGGAAATGACGGATGCCCCAGAGCCAGAGTCTGCTCGTATGGCTGCCCGTCACGTGCCTCTCACTAGAGGGCACAGAATGTTCCTTCGAGAACATTTCAAGCAGAGAAGAGGGAAGGGCGAGCGTCAGAAGAGGATGACGCTCAATCTTACGAGTGTCAGAGGGAACCTTGACAGGTTCACTCACAAGGTGCTCAAGATTGACCGACGAGGAGGGTGTTGGATCCAAGCGAGAAGGATCTAAAGCAAATAAATGCGAAGTTTGAAAGAGAGTGTGTTTCCAAATTATTCATGGTTTTTACATTTTTGGATCTCACTCTTACGCTTGTTCCGAAGACGCATCTGTAAGAGAGCTCAGTTGCTGAGGGACAAGGGCCGGGTTGGAGGGAAGCTTTCATTCTTTAACTTTATTTGTGATCTACGGAGTTCCCAGCTTCGGCTGGAGATGTCAAACTGGATGACATTTCACTCATCGCCAGTTTCTTCGTTTAGCAGTCGGCTCCAGGAGCATCAGTTTAGATTCCCCGGGAGTCATGACGCCAGTGGACTCGGTTTCGGCTGGGTTTACATGGAACGTGCAAGTTGCGAATGCTTGAGATGAATTTTACTTGGAACTTTCACCATTTTCTTCGTTGGGGAGGCCGAGTGCCAGAACCAGCAAGTTATGGGATTGGGCCAGTAATTTCTGATCTTGTAACTCGTATTCTTCGTGCTATTACATGCACTACGCAGAAGAGGACCTGCATCTGAACACTCCGCCTTGTGCGAGTGCGTTTTGTGGAAGACTGTCTAAGCAAGTTACTAGGATGAGCACTACCTGCATGAGAAGAGATTACCGGGATTTACCGAAGATTACCGCCGCGCGCAAGATAGCAAGCTTTGAAGGCTTTCGAGATCAGGGGCCAAGCTACCGATTTACAGCTATGCAAGACTCACAGGGCTTCAGAGATTTTGATGAGGAGTCAGAAGCTTTGCAGACACCAAATTACCAGCTCGATATGTTTGGCCATCGAGAAAGCATTTTTACGAGTCCGTCGTCGCATGATAAGATATGGCAGACAGACATAGCAAGACAGCATAGTAAGACAAGCATGACGTGATAAGCGGGGCACGATAAGCATGGCAAGAAAGATACGACAATCTGGGAAGTGGCAAGTGGTACGATAAACATGGTGAAGGACGACAAGAATGAGTTTGACGAAGACTAGAGCTTATGGCATATGGCTCCCGGCGCATCTCGATCCAGACACATATTACAATCCAATATTTTCGGCGCCTATCATGCACTGTCATCATTCGTTGCAGTCAAGTACCCTAAAGATAAATATAAGGTACTGGTTCGTTTTACTAAAAACATACATATATATACCTTGGTGATGGTAACTCAGCTACCATTGTCTCTTCACAAAGGTTCGTATCCTCCTCCTGAATATTTGAGACTTGACACCGAAAAATACTAACACCAGCGGCCAGTTAGACGAAATACGGATGGCATCGTTCTTTGCAAGCTTTGTGATACCAGAATAATGGCGTCATTGCAGATCGTCCATTAAATATTGCGGCATCTGGCATCATACAGACCTAATTTGGTTCTGAGGGACCAAAGCCTAATCGCAGTTGAGTACAGCCTTTAGCAATCAATAAACTGGCTTCTTCGGGACCGGCGAGCAAGAATCAAAATCTTACAGCCACACAAACATCTATGCTCAACAAACCACATAATCATCTACTCTACCAATATACCTCTACTCACTGCAATAAACAACCCCCTATATACTCTTATGCCAAATATATCAACTATAGATTCCGATAATGATACTGGGATTTGCACACCCATCGAATCCGAATCACTTGAGCTTCTTCACTCACCTCTGGAAGAGCAGGAAGTCTCAAACAACCAAAATATACGATAACCATCAAACTCTATTAAACACCTACTTACCATATCCAACACTGATCTCACAATATATATAGATAACTCTACTCAAACGAGGGTCTAAAATCTACTACTCATCTACCACTCATCTTGCGGCTTCATACCGCGACACAATAAATCCAAACACAAAATCTAAACAGCTAAGTGGTACCCAAACACCATATTATAAAATTCTCGCGCCCAGGCCTTCCCCGAATCAAATCCATTCGCGTGGAAGGTCTGGGTGCGAGAAGATGATAAGATCATGAAATCAAACAATAAAATCTGTCTGCCAAGACACAATATAATGATATATTCCCTACCAGCGGATCAACCTACGACTTAACACTTCGCCATGCCATGCGCGAAGATTGGAAAATTCCAAAGGAACGTCAAGTAAGTATCCCGGTGTCTTTTTTGCTTTCCCGATGCCGATTCTAATACAGTAGTTCCCATTTAGATTAAATTCGTTCAAAATCACAAACATATTAAACAATGAACAACCTATCAAAGAACAATACTTTGAGGAACTACGATCCAGGTATCAGATTTCTACAATCTTAGTATAGCTAAAGTAGATATTAAAATACAAATCTCTTTAATTTACTGTTCGATATCGTAGGAATACAAGATCTAGAAATTTATTAGTATCGTAGTCTGCTTGATGTTTCTAATGAGCCTGTGTACGAGAAATTTATAACTCATAGTCAATTAAGAGCATTCTAGTTGTACAACAAGTAAAATAAGATATAGCTCCTTATTGTGGAATGCGCTCCGCCTTAGTGAGGTCGTTCCTCCGCAAGCTTCTCGTTCCTTAATGAAGCCATGATTCCGCCGTAATTAATTCTTTCCTGCCTAAGAAAGGTGGTTCCTGCCTCACAACTGGATTCCCGCCTCAGGAAGCCCCTCCTGCATGGCGACATGTTTTATAACCCTCCTTAAACCCTTAAGACCCGCCGTCAGGGATTAAGGACAACACACTTCCTCCCGGTGCACCCCGCTAATTACTGTGCGTATCTTGCGAGTTGTTCATTAAATCTACTGGCTGTGTAAAATTAAGATTAACTATTCATCGAGGCTCTCAAGACCCCAAGACTTTTTTTACGAAAGCAAGGTAGTATCATCGTACCTATATGATCAACCAAGGCCATAAGAAACCAGATGTCGTATTGGAATGAACAAGAAAATCAAAAGATAGGAAAGCTCGAATACTAGTGAAGTGTGTTTAGTGGTGAGGATCAATGTGCGTAATATAACAACGAAGACAAATTTTGTAGTTTCCCAAAAGTGGCAATAGTCATGAAAACCCATTACTTTCACAAGTCATTCTCCCAAACCCACAAATACATATCATAACAATATTCTTACGATTCACTCACCTATCAAGACTATACAATAATAATCTATAAATATGGCCCCAGTTAAGCAAATCGTCCCACTATATGACAAGAACGACTATGAAGAGGGTGAGATCCGAGAATCACTGGATCAAGAGCTCTCAATAGGAGAGTACGTATCATATCAGAACAGTATCGTTGCAGAACTTACTGAATACTAACTTAAAACCCGAACAGCTCTACCAATACTGCTGGAGCTCAACCAGCACCAGCCTACCCCGTCAAGTCCACATGCACGGCTGCGGGAAATTCGAAAAAATTGCTGGATGCAAGCGGCTACGACCTCCCAATGGGATGCGAAGCCTTCATTAAGGGTTTCGCTTTCCTCACTGCCGATTCAAACTATGCTAGCACGTTTGAAACCGAGCTTGTCTGCCACAAAATGGCGGCATACGAAATCCAAACCCTGTTAGCTTCATTGGTGTGCCTTCTCCCACCGGCCGCCCCTTCTCCTCCCGCGAGAATGGTCGACGCTGATGGGGATACTATTCTGCCTGATGCCAAACCATTCAAACCATACGATCCATTCGAGATCAAGATTGGGCAGAGGCCACCAAAATGGACACAGATAAGACGCTATTATGAAAGTGTCACATTCTAGGGCACCACGGTACCGTTATCTACAAGCCCAGCAGGGCCATTACATTCAATACCTACTTTATTTATATTTTTTACCAAAATCATAATTTTACCAAGATGTTTTTCTTCTCTTCTAATGCCAAAGTTATTCTTCTTATGTTTTAAAACCCCTTACGTAAATTCCCCAAGACATCTGTGCAAGAGCTCTGTTTCCTACTGTAGCCTTTAACGTAATTAACTAGTTCCTTTTGCGGGACCAGGACGGCATCTGGCTTGCGAGACAAACTAGTTCCCTGTAAATTTACTTGTTACAGAGGTACGATTATAAAATAGTTGCCTAGACTCCGAGCTTGAAGAGCTATGTAAAAGAAGAATATACAGAATAACAAGATTAGAGCTGTTGCATTATATTCAAATGAGAATTGATACCATGTGCCCCTGCAGCTGATACTGGAAGCTTGTTTCCAACAGTTCTATGTGCTAGCCCCTATATCAGATTTTGGGTATTACTGAAGCCTTAGGAATGCGTGTGAATTTGAATGTTCAATTGGCAGTAAAGCGGTTTTTATGTACTTAGGGCTTAGAATAGAGATGGCAACGAAAGTCCAACTCAACCATAGACTGTTACGGTCTCCGCAGAGCTAGTTAACTTCTGTGTAGAACTCGTACCAGCACATGGAACCGACGATCCTTGAAAGACAACACAACATATCTTGCTCTGTGCTCTGCTTTTGCTCTGTCTACAGAGCAACCTGAGATCACAGAGCAACACAGAGCAGACTAGCCACCTATGGAACACCTTCATGTATATAAGACTATCGTTAGGACTGATGAAATGGTTTTTATCTTCATCGGTCAACTCAAATACAATTCAATATCTATAGTTATATTCACTCTATTGTATATAAGAGACCCGGGTATTCTAGATAGAAGAGAATTTTGCATATTACAGCATTGCATATTTGTACCACTACACTAGGTAGTGTACGAAGTGCAACATAGACAGTCACTAGAACTACATCCTTACCTTATCAACGTTGCGATATCAAGCCGTTATATCCTCCCTTTCACAATCTTTCATGAACCATATTTATCAAAATTAATTCCCATTCTTTTAACAACGAAAAAATTCTACAAGCAATGTCTACGTTCCAAGGAAGCCTAAAAGCCGAAGACGGCGAACGAAGGGGAGAAGCCCCGGAGCGTCCGGCCAAAAGGCGCAGACTCTCTAGAGAGTAAGTATCAGACATTCCATCGAGATCCCGAAGAACAACCACTAATATCAAGCCCAAATAGCTGCCCTCAATATACCGGGCATCCCGTCAACAAACCAGGTATAGCTGGTACCACTACGACCACCAATATGCCAGTGACCTTGTCCCCGAAGCTTCCTCATCCCACCTCTCCTACCGCCACAGCCGCTACTATAAAGTGGGATGCGGATGGAGACGTGGTGATGGGGGAGGCTGGTTCACTTCAAGAGCACAACCCCTACGAGTTCAAGTTCAAGGGGGGTCCACATAAGTGGACGCCGGTTCGCCGGTATTATTCAAACCTGCCCTTCTAGCACCGCGGGCTATCGGCCTTTAAAGGCTAGTATGAGACATTGCTTCTTTACAATTATTTCTATATTCTATATCCCTATCATTACTAATAGTACGATTCCCGCTAATCCTCTTCCCACTATCATATCACTACAAATACTACTGCTGCTGTTGCTCCTATTAATAATTCATATTGTACCATTCCCATGTTCATAGTATTCACAGACTTTTAAGCTTGACTTCTATTTGCCATCTTTGCCTCTCCCATAAACCAGTATCGTGAAACTCGACGTCTGCGGATATCCCACTGACCGTAATGTGCATTGAGATCCAAAATCCGACATGGCCTTGTAAGCTAGTAGATTGGCTGCTTTGTAGGAAACAGGTATTTTTCTTCTTTCAAATAGCAGTGCAGTACAATGCGAAAACAATAATAATGCTACTGTACAAAACGCTTCGATCCAAAAATACGCCTTTTGACCGGCCTCCTTGCGTTTATTTCACCTTGCTCCCAGTGTTCCCTTCCATCTTGACACCGACCACATCCAAGATAACTTCCCATAGAAGACCAAAAGGTCAGCAGACCGGGTAACATATTTACAATGCTTTCTTCCCTGCCTTCTTCTTATCCGACTCGACGTTCTTGAAAGGGAATCCACTAGTTCGCTTATCCTGTTACGCGCAAATAATTAGATTCTTCCACGCATAGTAGTAAAAAAAATGATCGAAGTAAACTTACAGCGCCAGTCTTCCTACTAATCTTCCCATCGCTATTCCACACACTTCGGTTAGCTCCCATGCGCTGGCCACTTTTAGTATCCTTGTAAACGGAGCTAGAAACTCACCTGGCAGCAAACAGCACACACCAAACTCCAATCCCCGCCAACCCGGCCCCAACAATCGTCGACGCGCCGAATCCGAAGTTCCCGGTCTCGTTCCACATCGTATAGCAGAAGAACGATACAGCAGTATGATACACAGCTGTAATCACCAGCGCGGGCAGGGCGTACGGCGCCGTGGGATCCTCCAGGCCGGAGGTGGTATCCGAGAAGGACGAGGTTAACGGGATGCTACCCGTTAGCAAAACGGTGAGCATTCCGAGTGCAATTATGGCGAGACCGAGCGAGCGGGAGAAGTAGTCTTCCAGCGCTGTTTTGAGGGTGCTAGGGTTAGTCGTTGATTCGGTTCGAATGACGTAGTTAGTTGGAGGGGAGGTTTGGGGTGCGCTTACGTGTTGTTTCGCGAACTTCGGGGGAGAGAAGGGTCACCAGCATTGTGGGTGACATGATGAGGGGCACGGATTGCAGGAGCATCCAGCCGGCGGTGGCTAAGGTTTTTTTTGTGAATGTCAGTATGTGATTTCGCGTGTGTATGCATGCAAGGTCGGTGGAGGAGAGGTACCGTAGTTGTATGCTATCGTGGGTATCTGTTAGCCATGCTTCCTAGGTTTGAGGATATACGTGAAGAGAATATGTATACCATAGTAGACGTCCATGGTGAAGGTATGTGGTTGGATGAATATACTTCCAAGCTGATATGCGGGAGGAGTTTAAAGTGTGATGCGATGTGGTCTTGTTATTGAGCTCGCAAAGATATGAAGCCGAAGAGATACGTGTACGAGTACTTGCAGCGAAGAGAGATGGATGCAGAATAAAGAGCCAAGAAAGCGAGAAAGGGTACCCCGCGGCGGTATTTAAAGCTTCCCGGATCTGACGATGGCACGAGCGAGTGATGTAGGCGATGCACCGGAGAATAAAGAACAAGGCCGACCGACGTCATCGCCCGCCGCTGCCGTTTCCGGGCAGGTTGCCTATTCGGGCAATTCCCGGCAAACGGCACCTCATCACAGCTGCAGGTTTTATCACTGCTATTAATAATACCACTGAACTATTGATATTTGTGTGGAGTATATTGTATTGGTTTGTATGCTATCTTCACTCGATCACCTTCCACCTGCTTTGTTCTTCTTCTTCTGCCTACACGTCCCCGACCCCGTTTTGTAGGCGTATTGCAATTCTAGTAAATGCGATGTAATACACGCGCCCCAGTAACGGGTCCATCTACCAGTAGATCAACCCCACGATCCTGCAAAAAGATACTTTAATGAGAGAAAACGAAATAAAGGACAGTAAGGAAACACACAGCAGTCTTCGAACGACAGGCGGATGACGGACAGCATTCGAAGCGATGAGGAAAAACAAACACCACCCGGAAAATGCATATGCTAATAAACCGAAAATATAAAATAGGAACAAAGGAGAGACAGGAGGGGTTATTTTAAAACAATAAACAGAGAGAAAAAAAATATGAACAAGCAGAAGTTAAAAACGCCTTCTTTTGGGTCCCCGAATGACGGATGGATTGATAGGTGGGTGGCTAGATGTGTGTAATATTGGTGTATCGATGTTGTTGGGCGACAAATGGGAATAGATGGGTGGATGTGATGAGAATATGGAACCACCAGCCAGTGCTTTATCTTATTTTTATTGTTAGAGAAATCGAATAGGAAATCAACACTGCTCGTGCTGGGGTGAAGCATTCCGGGGCCGAAGAAATGACGGACAAAGAACTAGCGCGTATTTTTTCTAAAATCTCGAACCGTTCCATGTACCGCTGTGATGTCGCAAGCTGTCCGCATCGCCAAGCGGGACGTATGGGTCGTTTCTATCGCCAACGTTGCCACTCGTGTCACTTCGGGTCGTGTTAAACCCGAAGCTGGAGGTCGGGCGGTGTCGAGCTCGGCGTTCCATCATCTGGAAGTCGCGGTCGTACTTGGATGGAGCTGATGTGGTACCGCCCACGAGCTTGGAGCGGGATTGTTGCTTTCGGCGGCGGAAGAGGAAGACGGCGAGGATGCCGATGATGACCGCGCCGATGATGCCACCGGTGATTCCAGCAATTGCTGCGCCGCCGAGCTTAGGCTTGCTGGCGACGGGGGCGCTAGCGTCCGCTGTGGATGTTGGGGATTGAGAAGAAGTCTCAGAAGCGGCAGTGGAATCGGCAGGGGACGATGTCGCAGATGCACTCGTTTCGGTGGCAGATGAAGAGCTAACACTGGTAGCGAGTGTGGTCGGGGCAGAGGTCGA
Organism: Dactylellina haptotyla; assembly: GCA_031310005.1. NCBI lineage: Eukaryota > Fungi > Ascomycota > Orbiliomycetes > Orbiliales > Orbiliaceae > Dactylellina > Dactylellina haptotyla. The sequence goes on along the minus strand of CM062384.1, from coordinate 2,759,571 downwards.
AGCAGCCGAGGTCTCTGTGGAAGTAGATGCAGAAGTAACCGATTCGGTAGACGAGAGGACGGTCGAGGAGCTAAGAACAGTTTCCGAGCTGGTGACACTCGCAGAGGTAATATCAGTGCTGACACTGGAGACAGAGGTCGTAGCAGCTGCGGTCGCGGTATCAGTAGTCGCTGGAGCAGCGCTCGAAACCGAAGAAGCAGCAGCACCGCCGTTGAAGGTCGAGGCGGGCGAATCGATCTTGAATTGAGGCGAGAAGCCAAAGTTCCCGGTGAGGTCATTGACAATCTTGATCTCGTAGATCTGGGCACCCATAGTCTGCATTCCCTCGAGGCTGACAGGTGGTGTCCACTCGAATTTTCCGCTGTTCACAATACCCGCTATCCATATACATTAGCTTCCATGTTTTGATATCAAAGAAAAGAGGAATGATACATACGTGCAATTGTCTCGAGAACCTGCAAAGCCCCTGGTGCACCCTTCACAAGGACAATACTGACGGTACCAGCATTGGCCGAGGCAGCCCATTCGATACTGAACGGATTGCCAGCGGTCCAAACCTCACCGGCAGCAGGCTTCAAGATCGGATTCTCATTGTTCTCAACGCCCTGGGCACCGACAAACGGAGCCACAATGGCCACGAGCGACACCAACGAAGATAAAATTCCGAAACGCATTGTTACCAATTTTCACAAAACAGTCGAGAATCAGAAGGAGTGTCCAGTCGATAGAATAGAACCAAGAGGAGTATCGTCGTTTTCTTCAAGTATCGTCGATGGAAGGAGGTCGAAGGGTGGGAGAGCGAGTGAGCGAGGCGAGGTGAGGTGAGGTTGGACGATGTTGTTGCGTTGGGCTCTCGAAGCGTGCTGTCTACCTGCTGACAACACAACACTCCCAAAGCTGGAGGACGGAATTCAAACGAGAGCAAAAGGAAAGGAAGAAGTAAGGGAAGGAAGAGGTGATTCTCAAAATCAAACGGCTCTTCCGGTTACAGGAAATAAATAATATAAAACCCCCCCTCCCAATCAAGTTGTAACGACTGTAGTTTTATTTTTATCGGCTCGTCGGGTGAAAGAAAAATGCTTGCTGGCGTGCTTTGTCTGTGCTGTCTCTGTCGGATCCCGGTTGGTAGGTGCAACTTGCGGGCAGAATGTAAGGAATGGCGGTCGAGTCCCCTCGCAACTATCAATTCGAATGTTTCTTCAAGGACCTGTTGTTCCGATGGGTAAATTGACCCTCCTGCTGCTGGAATATCGAATATACACCTCGAAACGAAAAGAGAACGCGGTAGTAAGGGTGAAGGAATGAGACTTCGAAGGAGAGCAAAGAAAGGAAAATAGACTAAGAAAGTGAGAGAAAAGACGGGGTTCCACCAAGTTTTTCCAGAAATTGGGGACACACACGTACGCACACACGAGAGAGAGAGACAGACAGAAGCAAAAGCACTGAACACAGCGAGGGTGATAAAGGAAAAAGGGAGAAGAAAGAAGCAGCAGAGAGGGAGAAAAAAGAAGGTGAGTAAAGTAACGAGGGGCAGGGAAGGGAAGGATGGATGGTATATACTCGTAACAGTTTAAACGCAGGCCTTGGTCAGTTAACCCCGGTCGCAGCGCCTTCTGTACCTGAACTCTGTCTCTTTTCGAACAGAAATGGCCTTGGTGGGTCTCTTTGCGACGCATACTCGATCCAGCGGGAAGGGGCAGTTATTACGGGGAACATGCATGCAAGTCAGGTACCAAATCTAGCAAGCAGGACACGGTTGTTACACCCATACTATTTCGCTTCTCTCCTCAGGTAAAATGTACCTTGGCAGCTAATTTTGTTAAGGAGGTTCCTTCCTCTCTCTCATTATTGTTTCTTCTCATATTATTCCTCTCTCGCGTGTGTGATTTCCCTCTAGTTCATGCTCAGGGCGCGAAAGCGAAAGCAATAACAGACTGTGGCTTGTAAGCTCCCCAAATTCAGTGGTAATTACGGTTTTCTGCCAAAAACTCCGCGCGGATGCTCTTTGGCACCAGGTCCTCTTCATTTTCAGACCGCCCGGCCTACCGGCACTGGCGCTGCAGTCACTTTTTTTTTTCTTGTCTGTTTATTTTGTATATTAAATACTATCCGCTTTATCGCTCCGCATTCTGAATTTAGACCTGGGACAGAAAGGGTTCGCTCCAAATATGTATACAAAAGGGATCGAAGAGAGGGGTGTGAGGGTCTTGACACACAGTTACATGCTAAACTTACATGTACCCAGATCGCAGGTCATCCCAGGGTGGGCATTGGAATTCCCATCGCCGAGGGGAAGAGAAGGCCATTTTTTCTCGGGGTAGTTAACGAGAAAAGAGGGGTGTGTACAGCCCATCGCGCCCGCGCCCCTTTCGAGCCATTGGGCGTTTCAGAATGATTCGCTAATGTGTCGCAGCCGGCCTGTAAACGCTTACACTAAAGCAGCATGGCCCATTCCGCTTTCCGCCCCGATCGACGTTTCGACGGCCGAAAGAAACTTAGAATCTACAGTAAAATCCGTAGACTCAAGGTTCTGCCGATGTAGTTTTTTGCTCGTCAGGGGTAAGGCATGTAGATGTACCGTACCTACATTCTGGCGAGCGGGCGAGCTCCTTTTCTCTCCTTCGACCGAGCTAAGGCACGGGCCAGCAAAAAGAAACACGAGGGTCGATATGGTTATCTTTCCCCGAGTGTTTCTTCTGTCGCTCGACCGTATAGCTGGCAGGTGCTATCCCCCCTCAACCAAGCGGGAAGGAAACCAAACGAGCCAATCAGCCCTCGTCCAACGCAGATTTCACAGCGTCTGACGGGCTGATCTAACGTCACCTCTGGCTTATTGAATAGCGAATCACTGTTGCGTCTGATATTAATTAACACGATCGGAGTATACTCACATGTACTTGCTCTCTTACTATATTGGATATTGAACGAATGGATGATTATTGCCCTTACTCCGCTGTAAGGGCAAGTCGCAATTCGATCGTGACAGAACACCATGAGTTAAAACCACAATCGCCATATCAGGCTGCCCTTAACTCCATCCATCATGCACCTAAATTCCATCCTCTCGTCCCTGACAGGACCCGGCTCGCTTCGTTTCCAAAGCTCATCGGTGATATCATGATCAGCTGGCACTATTATCCGCCTTATTCACACCAAACTTTCTTTTGTGTTTTTTCTCTCCTTTTTCTTAGTACCACCGTATACCCTGTGGTTCGCTGTAACATCCGAACATCCCCAATGAACCCTCACGTTTCCAACGAATAGTAACAATACAGCAGAGCATATTTTATTCTCTCCTGTCCCGGGGTATTAAACAACGCGGACTAGGCTACTGGGTACGTACCATGTTTTGAAACGATCGGGGTGTGGGCCCACCTGCCTGTTTAACGTCATCCTGAGACTCCCCTAGCTTTCGGGCAGGGGAATGCGCAGAAATGTGGGTTAAGGTGTGGTGGATGTCGCTTATAATTAACCTGCTGTCATGAAATTCATTCGCATATTCCCAGGAGTCAAAATAAAGAATCGGGCTGCATGATGCGAGGGGACAGAAGGCCATATAGTTTTCCACCAAAATTCAAGTGAATTCGATATCTGATATTCATGAATAGGCATCGCATTATATCCCCTTCCACTTAAATTTTGGAAAGGGGATTTAGATCTACCCTATTCCCTATTGTGTTGTGTTCCACTCGCGAATACACTTTCACAGATCGGTCACTTCTGTGTGAAATTTGAACATCGCCACAATTAGATCTCAGTCCTCTCTAAAGCTAGCGATTTCAATTGAGATATTTTGAATTACCAAGGGTCGAAGCTAAGAGAGCTAAAAGAAATCCTATCACCCACACCGCGCCGCACAAACTCGGTTATTGCTTTCCGCCGCCGCACGAGGACAGGCTGTCTAGACCATCTACGTCGCAGAAAACGTGAGCGCACCGACCAAGAGGCACCACGTGCAGTGTTTTTCGTCTGAAGTGAAGGGTAAAAACCCGTGGTGTTCCGGATATCACATCGGAAACAAAATTTTGTGCCGGCGCTGAACGCATTGACTGCTGCCCTGTTCTGGCTTAGTCAGAAACGTTCAAACATTTATTGAAATGATGTTTTGTGTCGATTAGATCTGCTAGCTGAAAGAAAGGTCCTGATATCAGCTGACTGATTGATTTGGGTCAGATATATGGAAGTTTGAAACCTGTATGGAAACAGACAATGAGCTCTTCATTCCGCTAAAACACGACTATCTTGATCCGTTGAAAGGCGAAGGTGATTAATTATATCTTATACTTATTATTCAACTACGGGATGGGGAAATAAACAATTTCCTCGCAAAGCTTAACTTCCCCATGGGTAAATTTATGGAAAAAGTCTGCATTTTCGTCAAATTTAAAAAAAGGCGGTGTATATACAAGAAGAGAAAGAGGATGCATAAACGCGCGAAAAATGATTGTGGTATCCCAAATGCAAGTAGTAGTAGTAACCAAAAATAAAAATATAATGAAAATGCTTTTTCGTAGTTTTCAATCAAAAAGAAAAAGTCTGTAAGGATATCGCTGCTTCCCACGAGCCGGTTACTTCCGCCTTCTTTGACCTTCCTCCGTTATCGATTGTGGATGTTCCGGTTCCCAATGTTCCAGGTACCACATTTTCTTTTAATTTCCCGTTTGCTTTCTCCCATGTCCTTCTTTTGACCGAAATAAAAACGTGTCTGTCGGATCCTAACCCTTGTCATCCGGTGTTTATATTCCCTCTAAGCACACATCTACACCGATGCAGGGTTAGTTCCTCCCTCCCAAGAAAGCTCATCCTTACCAGTCTAAATAAACGAAGCCAACAACAACCCCTCAAAAAAATGTATTCAGCACCAAAAAAAAACCCTCAATAAATTTGAGCAAAAAAGAAATTTACTGAGCAGCAATGCCCTCGCTCTTCTTCTCAACAACTTGCTTCTTGTCAGCCTTTCCGTTGGCAACTCTCCTCTTCGGCGCAAGATAGCTTTTGATGAAAAACATCACAAACAGATACGTCAGTGGTGTAAGGTACACCACGTTGGTAACCACGGCCCACACTTGCGGTCCACCGCTGAGGCAGCTCACAAACTCCCCGCGCGCCATGTAGTTCAATTCGATCCCGGAGTTTTCTTTGATCGTGTCCGAGATGTCGGTTAGCACTGCTGGTGGGATGTAGGTGATGAAGATCTGGATTGCAGCACCAGAGCCACCAATGATGAATTGGGAGATTTGCATGGTCGTGAGAAGGCGTTTGAGGGCCATTGGCACGCGGACTTTGAAGGCGGAGAGGGTGTAGTATGTGTACTATCGAGTGGTGGTTAGTATCCTTTTTTCTCGTTTAATCGATAGAGTGCAGTGGTGAATATAGCTTACCATGAGAGTGTGGATCGCAGAGTTGAAGAGGACAAAGATGAAAATTGGAGGGGACATGAAGCGGATACCGGCCCACATGCACATCATAGCACCGGCATGGTGATCTATCAAACACTTTCTGTTAGTATTTTTGCTTCTGTAAGAGTATAGATTGATTGAGTGTGAAGCTTACAAGTCTGCAGGGTACTCGATTTTCTGCCCTTGGCCAAGATGATAGCGGTGTCGATAACCTCATAAAACTTGCTGAGGTAGAATAACCATCCGTAGAACGCCAATCCTTCTTCCCAGAGTCCGCTACCATAGGCAATTCTTGGGCTCAACCCGCTGACATCGTTGACACCGACTGCCACGCTGTCGTCGTGAATTTTGCACAACCCGTGCACGAACCCACCGAATCCGTTCTCCCAGCTGATTGTTCGGTGCAACGCTGAGGATATTCCCACAAACGTCCAGCCGGAGTATACAGCTAGCAGGGCATTGTGCAGGATAACAAAATACTTGAATGCCGAGGTTTTGGCAAATGAGTATGGTGTTGGGGGTGTCGTCTTGGATGCTAGGCCGTTGAGATAGTGCACGGTGATAGCATAAACGCTAGCAATTGTGATTGGCACCCGAATGTCGAGGAGGCGGGTGTAGATGTCGCCTGGGATGGCGTGCGGTATCGACGGTGGGATTGGCTGCGAGGCATTTTGAAAGTTGAAGAAGGAGGAAGGGGGGACAAAAAGTCGGACTGTCGACATGTTGGGCCGTTGGTCCGAATCTTCAGATCCGAGTTACCAATTGGTTAAAGAAGAGATACTGAAGTTACGGAATGCAAAGCGCTTCTATTGCCAAAACTGCTCGAATGATCGATAATGACTGCGTGGGCTGGGAGAAATGAATACTGACAGAGGGAATGGGAGCGGAGGGAGTTTGTGGGGTGTCGTCGATATTAAAAAGGTTTTAGAGTTTTTTTTATTTTTTATTATTCGAGACGTTACAACCACAAATACACCATTACGAGACAAAATGCACCGGCATTTCTTTTTTCTCCTCCTGTCTGAAAATTGGATTTTGCCATTCGCTCTGCAATTCGGTAGGGCCGAGATGGACGACTATTCGCTCTAGCTTGCCCCAATGGATCAATCTACGACGGAGGGAAATAAGATCGAAACCCCACGGCTGGGAATGAGCTGTCACAAGACACCCGCCCGAACTTCACATTTCAGCGAACCAAACAGGGCCAGCCTCGGCTTCAGTGCAGCGAAATTGGGTGAGGAAAGCGGCGAGTTAGCAGGGCATGTGCCAATCGGAAGCAGAGTGGGGCCGCCGATAAATGATAGCGAATTCGACATATTCTGTTTCCAAAATGCCCTTTTCGCTCCCGTCGAAAAGTGTTGAGGAGCCGATTGGCAAAAAGTTGTGAGAGCGAGCACAAGTAACTATATCTTATTTCTTTTTCCCAGTTGCTAGTTCTTTGGGCCGATTTGAGAGCTTTTAAGCTCCAACGGGGTTGTCGAGCAGAGAAAAGGAAACCTCTGGTTTTTTTTGTTGGGGAAGAGGGCCCTTGAGGAGCGAGCCCACATGCAGGTGGGCGAACATGCCTGCAGCTCAACTGGAGAAACCATGTAGGCACCGAAGGGCAGCGAATCAGACCGCGCCGTCGTCGGGAGCCAGCATGCGACTAGCCGGAGTCTGGTTAGCGCTCTTTCCGATCCGCAGTACCTTTCCTTGGGTCGTATCTCAGTGGCATCTCGTTCGCGGGGCAAAGAATGAGAAAAAAGACGACCCACGAGATCTTGGCGCTTCGGCCGAATGGGAAGTAAAAGACTGTAAAGGCAAGTATGAAAACAGACGGGCAATTTGGATCTCGTAAGGTCAAGTCGTGTCAAAGCTTGTGGGCCAGGCATCCGAATACCGACTCAGAAGAAGCTATTGATTTCAGGTATTCCTCCGCCTGAATCCCACGGCTAAATCCGGGATTCCCCCAACTGGAACCCGGCCGGGTCCTGTGTAACTACCACATCCAACGCATCCCTCGCCGAAGGAATAACTCCAAGCAGGTTGCATGCACCAGCAGATCAGATGCATTGCGTTCGCGGAATCTTAACATATAATTGTCCGCTCTCTATGTAATTGGACAATTGCTCTATTCTTCTTCGCTGTGGCCATTTACACCAACACATGTCTCCTCAGCTCAATGCCCGCAGGGCCTACTCCAACATTTAGACGCAGTTGGCCAATCGGTAGCAAGCTTGCAATCCGGACAGATACAGGTGCACGATAACGTTAACCCTGTTGTATCTACGACTAGAAAGGCCCTTGTACTAGGTATCCGTTTCTTCGCTCGTTACCATACATTTTGGTGTCACTCAACAGAATTTTGGCCCAATTTGAACTACTAGCGCCGTATATTGGACTAGGACTATCGCTCTAGCGTCTGCGCGAGTATATAAATGGTAGAGAAGGAATAGTAATTGAGCTTCCTAGAACAGATGCTCTACTTGACGTCATTTTGATTTTAATATGCCCACGTCTCAACTGTCATTCTCGGTTCTCGGCTAGAAGTTTTTAACATACCTTTTACAATATGCTTTGAAAACAATCTTACTACGAAAGAAAAGCCTAGTGCTAGTAACTGACTTTCTATCAAAATTGTAATTACCTGCTCTAAACGGTTCCTTGATCTCACACCCCAGTCTTGTACCTAGACTGCTCACACCCCATCCCATTTTATCGACCAACGACGCCACAAAATGGTTTGCAGCTTGTCAATCGTAGCCGACTTGGTTGTGTTGTGCCACTCTCGATCGAGAATGGCTTCGATGATTCTGCTCGCGAGGCTAGCAATTAATTCTCCATAATGCTAGTCTATCTACGATTGGAAAGACAATATTAAGCAAAGAGGCCCATTCGCCTCAATTCAAATATCAGGAAGTAAAATTTCCTCATAGCATTGATATTAACGTGGCTCGCGCTCCGCTGACTCATTCTGCACCTCAGAATTGGATAAATGGTACGCTTATTAGCGAAACCCTATTGTGCATGCAAGATTATTCCTCGCATTTGCATTCTGGGGATTACCATGCAGTGTAATCGCGCCTCCTGCGGCCCAAATACTTAAAAGACTGATGCGAAAATTCTTCAAAACATCTGTGAATCATGACCACGGCAAGATCAATAGATTTCGACGGGATTGTTAATTTGTTACAAAGGATGAGTCTTCGCCAAGCTTTGCGTTATGACAAAGAGCGAGGCTGAAAACCACAACGTTAGCCCCAAAAGGGCATTCCTTTGGGCGAATCAATCTGGACTTCGATATGTATAAAGCAATCGTGCATCCGCTGCGGGTTTGTGCAAGATCTCGGTACTTATTCTTCTCAACGTTTAAAAGAAATAAGAACCTACGTCAATCAGCATTTCCAACCATGGATCAAAACACTACCGACCTTACCAGCGGCTCATCCCGAGGTGGCCACAGCCGTGGCGGCCATCATGGATACCACTCCAACGCAGGATACAACGCCAACAACGCAGAATCTTCCTCATCCCATCATGGCGGGCATGGAGGCGGACGAGGCGGAAGACGGGGCAGAGGTAGAGGAGGGCGCGGCGGGTTCATGTCCCCGGCGAAGGCGGAGCGTGCTCGTCTTGCTAAAGAAACAATCAACGTCACAATCCCGCACATTCTAGCCCACAATAACCGAGCACAAAATGGTGTGGATTCCGCTCGTCGTTACGCACCGTCTGAGATCGCGGCTCTCCAAAAGACGAGGAGTACCTACATCCCCAAGCTATCAGTAATAAATAGCGATACCTTCGCGGCTGCCGAAGGCGTAATCTCCCACTTGAAGACGACTCGGGCAGCGGAGTACAATAGCGGGAAGCTACGGGTGGCAGTATTAAACATGGCGTCGAACGTTCAACCGGGTGGTGGGGTTCTCAACGGGTCTCAGGCGCAAGAGGAAACGCTATGCAGAAGGAGTACATTATACCCATCTTTGGCGAATAGGCACTTCCACCCGCTGGCGCCGGGGATGATTATATACACAAAAGATGTGCTCGTATTTATGAACCAGCAGTATCAGATGTTGCCGGAAGCTGAGAGGTATTGGGTGGACGTAATCTCGGCGGCGGCGCCGAAGCGGCCGGATTTGACTTCGAACGGGGAATACGCGGACCAGACAGATTTGGAAGCATTAATTCTTACGATTAAGAATATGATGCGCGTGGCGGTGATGAAGGGAGCTACGCATCTCGTACTAGGTGCCTTCGGGTGTGGCGCTTACGGGAACCCAAATAAGCTTGTTGCGGAGCATTTTAGGAGAGTCATCTGTGGAAGGTCATTTGGGGTTCGAGATGATACCTGGGAGAGGGAGGAACGGGAAGTTTGGAGCGCAGTTGACGAGGTGGTCTTTGCTATATATGGCGAAGATCGGGGTAAAGGAAACTTGGACGCGTTTCAGGCGAAATTTGCCCAAGTAGAAAAATGGCAGGATCAGAAGGCGAGTGAGGATGAGTACGTCTTAGTGGAGGCGAGTGGGTCTGGCACCAAGCCTGATGCCGAGGATGAGAACAAGGCGTGATCGAAAGCTATATTTCATTTATAATATGTATTTTAATGACATGACGAGCTATATGACAGACTTCTTATGTCTCTACTTTGATTAAAATCTATTGCGACTTCTCTGCATTGACGAAGTTGACTGGTTTCCCTTGAACTGTGATCATTCCCTTCTGCATCTCCTCCTTCGAAGTGTCCGTTTGCGGAGAACCTTCTATCTTGGATGTGGTATTGGTCGGTCCGCTGAAGGTCCCCAACTCCATCGCCTTGGGAATCGGGGCGGCAAAACACACACCGTATAACTCCTTCTCCCAGGCGTACGCTAAGTAAGATATATCGGCGTCCTTGATATCTAACCCCAAACCCAGTACAATCGCGAATGTTGGGCCTCCTGACACTTTAACACCCAGCGACTTCCCGTCCGTTGTTTTCGGACATGCACCGGCAGCAAGGGTACCTGCAGTGACTGCGGTTTTAAATCCAAATTTGAAATCGGCTCTCCCTCCAATGGTTTGTTTCGCCCATGTAACACCTAGTCCGATTCTAACAAAAGTATATGGGGTGAAATCACCTTTGACGTTGATCTCCTGGATATCCAAGAACGGCTGACCTGTGTATCCTTAAACCCGCTAACTTGCGATTTCTTCAAAGCAAGAGAATGAACTTCTACGTACGCGCTATCGGGGACCGACCATGTAAACCCTGCAGTAAAGTTCGCATTGGCCTTAAGTTTAGCCCCTACGCCGGCGCCGAGAAATATTCCTGGCCCGACAGTAAGTACACCAATAGAGAATGATGGCACAATGGACGGCGTCAGTTCGTGGTAGTCAAATGCTTGAATATCCGCTTCGACTCTGGTCTTTACGGCGAACCGGCCGCTTACACCCATCGGTTTTGCGGTAAGCACGTATTCCGTGAACACGCTCTTCACCATCCTCCATTGGGCTTTAAGTTCAATCTGGCCTTTGGAGTAGCAGTCCTGACAGTCGGCATAGAACCTGACGGGGAGGGTTTTGCCCTTTGTGGACTCAGGGGTGTGAAATATGAGTTTATTCTTGAAGCTATCGGGACTCGTGACGTTAAGGTTAATCGCACCGCCGGTTGCGAGTTTCCAGACCATTTTGCCTGCATTTACTATCTTTGCAGCTTTCTGACCCACCTTGAATAGAATGCGCTTGGCTTTCCTCCCAGCTTTCTTGAACCATTCCTTAATCGGGCCACGTTTTTCGATAATCGCCAGTTCCATCGTATCTGAAAACTGAGGACGGGTGGATCTCCGCGTGTTGCGTATACTGGTTGCATTACGAGACAGAGTAGAGTTACTACTCCCAACCATTGTCGAGTTCTGATAGAAAGATTGCAAGCTCCCCAACGACATGGCATGATTTGCTGCTGCCTCTTCCCACGAACTCGGCTGCGTCGTCAACTCTGCTGTCAACGCGGCAGTGTCGTACTTCACCTTGACGACTTTATAAGGCGCCCGCTCCCTGTCCGGCCCGCATCCGTCATGGTTGGCGATTAAATAGAAATAATCGGCTTCTTTTTCATTAATCCAATCCCACGCCTTTAAAGCTTGATCCATTGCTCCCTTTGCGCGAAACTTGATCTTGATAGTTGGTTCGGTGCAAGCGATATTTTGAACGAGGTCGTCGAGTTCTTCGAGGGCTAGGAGTGGATGAGATGGGTCTGGACGATCGATCTTCATGTCGAACACGACTTTCTCTTGACCGGAAGTATGAGCCCATGCTAGGCGGACTTGGTTTTGCAACTTGAAACGGGAGTAGTCGTCATCTCGCTTTTTCAAGTGTGGGAATATGGTATCTAGACGGACTGGAGGGACTTTGATGGTATTTCCAGTGCTAGGTTGAGCTGTTCCGCTAGCGTGAGCATTTGGGGCGAGGAGGCCCAATGAGAGGAGCGAGAGAAATATATTTATTGCCACCATCGTAGCAGGTGACTGACTTTTGGAGAATATCAGTAAAAATGGCCCAGAAATAGATTAAAAATAATAATGTGAAAAATACAAATCAGAAGTTATAAAAATAAAGAAACCTATAAGAACCGTTAACCTGCCAGCAGGTTAAGTACGGTAGAATTGGTATGTTGGTTGTGGATATACTTGCGAGGTGAGGTTCGATAGAGCTCTATCCGAGTCCCTATATATAATACTGGACATCAGAGTACAACTATAATGCATCTATGTAGAGGAAGCCTGTCCTAGTGAAGACCAGGGCAATTGGGATATAGACGGTGTGTTAAGACTTTCATTTTGAATACGAGGTTATTATTGTAAATATTTTCTACAAGATGGAACCCTTCGAGGTTACAGAGGGGCACACGATGCTTCTAAAACTCGAGTGAAAGTTATTAATGGCATGAAGAATCAGAAGGGGTCGAAATCGAGGGATGTAACTTTGAATTCGTGAATGGGTTATGTTGAGGTAACCTTCTACTGAGTTGAGCCTGCGAATCGATTCAAATCGCACTCGCAGGAGCACCGATCTACACGATTTTGTGTTCATGACTCCATGGTGTATTGAATTCCGAGTGCAAGCCCGAGTCTTATATTAGAGGAATTAAAATGCAATGGATCCATGGTAGGGTACGGGCACGCGACCACGTTTTTTAGGTGCTGATGATCATAGGATGATCCAGACGTGTTGCATGTTGGAACCATCTCAATTCAATTCAGAATACGAGCCTCGTACCAGGAGCTCGCTTGTATGCGAGGATAATTGATCTTCAAGGGTAGAGCACTAAATTATCTTCTGGTGGTTGGCGAGTCCTCTTCGTGATTCAAAAATTGTGATTCGATGAGGAGGTAGTGTCAAGCCTAACCAGCTATGTTTGAGATTCAACGCATTTTACGAGCAGAAGTGTCTTGGTTCAGGCTTGTACCAGCTAAGTTCTCATATTCTGTATGCAAGGATACGCGGAGTCAGAATTATGGTATTGGAACACTCTATGATGGCTTTTCTTAATCTTCGCTGTTCTCAGTCTGAATTATTGGGCTCTATATATATATTGATATATAATCCCGTCACTTCATCTGTCCCCCATCGACCACAAGCATTAAAGTTTCTTCAATTACTATCCTAAGCATTACATCATAATTCTAGTATCTCAAGGCTGGCCCTTAGTCACTAGAAGTTCTTGGACTTTCTTTTCTATTTCAACGATCAATCCACTGCTTCATATTTCCGACCACCTTTAAAATTTCCCGACGGCAAACCTAATAATATTCCCAAAAATGAAGCTTCAATATTTTATTTCGTCTTTCTTGTTATTGGGAGCTGCGTCTGCAACCCCAATGTCCCATTATGCCTGTAATTCGACGGAGGCGTCGCCAGAGCTCGATATATCAGTTGAAGCATCATCAGCCATGCTGTACCCTAGGGCAACTATTAGCGCTACTAGCCCAGCCGCTGCTGAGGTTTCAGCTGAAGCATCTTCAGGTTCCGCTACAGGAAGTGCGCCGCCCGAGGACGAGATTTTGAAAGAAATTGTAACCAACCAACTTTCACAGACAGGATTGGACGCCAAGACCCTCGCGTTCTTGCAGAAAACGTCGCCAGCGGTGTACGAGAAAATCGCTGCCTTGGATGGCGATGCGTTGGATAAAGCTGTAGATGATTTGATGAAGGGGCAGGTACCTGCTGGCATGTAACCTATTGCCCTCTTTTGAGGCAATTGACTGATATCGGCCTTACATAAGGTATTCCCAAGATCTTGGTTTGCAAATTTGTACTTAGAAATAAACTATTCTTGCCCGACTTGTGATTAATAAAAGCGTATAAAAACGTTCTTATGATTAGTAAATACCAAAATACACAAACTTCAGATAGTCGGATATCTAGCAAGTGCACTAATGATGAATAAAGACACATTTTGATTCGATTGTACGGTTTGGCAATTAATGCAATAATGTATCATGCGGAAAGTTCCGAGTTCGACTGAATTAAATGATGTACATGATATCTTATGCTGACTCTCCTAAGTTGTGTTAAGCGCATGGATGGTGGGGATCTGAAAGGTTTGTTTTTCATCCCTTAATCTTGCGTAAATGATCCATAGTATGTTGAATTGAGCGAAAGTTTTATTTTCTTTTTGATAGCGGCCAAAAATTCGTACGAACTCAGTAGAAGAGGCCAAAGTTCTAGCTTTCACTGTTTGTAGACGACAGCCTTTGAAGCGTTCCAGTTGATGACAAGACATTACGCAAACTTAAGAGATTCCTTACTAATTTTAAGCCCACTAGAAACCGGGGGGATTTCGTGTTACACGAAAAGACGGGACGGATTATCATTCGCGAAGGGCGTAGGATTTCGGGATATTGCCTCAGTTTGGAAAGGATACCACAATTCGGAAACACATTCCCGGACCGGCGACTTTTTCGGAGATCCTATGAGTGATAACTGCACAATATTGTGAAATCAGACGAATTTAATACATTCTCTTGAGAATGTGGCTTAGATTTGATCCTCGTTGTGCCAGTCGCATGGAAGTATGTTTCATTTTTTCTGAAAAGAAAATATCACAGTAACTTGAATTTGAGTAGTGGGGATAATACCTTGTAGACTTTATGGTCTACTGTTACGGGATCTTAGTTTCAGCGGGGTGCGGCGTGGGATTAAGGTAAGGTTTTTACATTCCCGTACCGCGGAACCTACGAAAACGTGGTACGAGGTTTGGACTAGTTACTTTTTAAGTTTCTAGTCGTTATTGTAGGAATACTGGGAAATTTGAAACACTGTGGTCATATGCTCTATTTCCACGACGTAGAATAGTGGGAACGTGTTTAAAATTTTACAGCAAATGTTATACCCCTTCTATTGGTTATTGCTATACTTGGTTCCCAGTGTTACCAAAAGTTCCGATTGTTTTACTATACACGTATATGGCAGAAATAGTCACTTGATATCTCCTAAACTGTCGACACCAGAAATTATTCACTTAAAGGTGTTATTGGATGCTTGACACGAAACCTTGTCAAATGAAAGGAAGCACACGAATATGAATTTTTTTTTTTTTTTTCGTCAGCTAACTCCATTGACGCATGAGAAGTACTGGGAGTGATCTATATGCCATAAAGATCCAGTTCCTGCGTTCCCGCTTGGTGTTGGACCGTACAATCTTGATTTATCCAACTGGTATCTGTGTCTTAGAGGGTGTTTATTTATACTTTTATAGAGTATGTTATACGATGTCGTAAGCTAGGATTGAAAAGAATTTGGGTCTTTCAGTGACGTTGCATCACTGTGTCAATATCATCCGTGAATTAAACGCATTAATATTCAGGCTTGAAGTCTGAATACTGAGAAATCTCGTTTGAGCTTTCACTTCCCACGACACCTGTGGCACTGCCCGTAAACGAGAGCTTTGATGCTAACGTAGCAGCATTATATGGAACACCCCTACTCAACCCCTGATTCCGTCACACGAGGAGAAGTCGTCGTATTTACTTCAATTCAGAAAACCGAGTTCGAGGGTTTGAAGCAAGGAGGTCGAAATATACCGATATCTACAGTCCAGTATTGATGATAAAAGCCCTGGGTCACGCTGCTCTTTCTAACATCAACCAGTAATTCATTACAACATTTCATCCTATTAGCTGCAGGTCGGCGACATATACATTGATCTATCGATTTTAATCTGCGCTGATCGTAGTCCTCTTTTTTATACCCAATTTAATCTCTACTCAAGTAACACCTGTTTTAAAGCGATATACACCGAAAATACCTGACGTTATTACGACCTACATCAAATTACCACCCAAGAATATTTTTTCTAGTACTGCAAAATATGAAGTCCACATTTTTTCTTTCTAATTTGATTTTGATGCTAAATGGCATCGGTATAGCAACTGCAGCCCCTTCGGCCAACAGATGGTCCAATGATACATTAGGTTGCAGTGAAGCTAAACAAAGTAGTTTGCAACTCCGAGCAGCTTCAAAACCATTTTATGCTATTGCTCATCGGGTTTTGGTCAAAGAAGGTGTGACAGCTGCTTTTGCTCACGGCGCAAATGCAGTTGAAATTGATGTTGACGCGTCTGGGGACGGATGGTATGCCGATCACGATCGAACCTTCTTGAAGGGCATAGCGCCTATATCAAAGACGCGAGGAGATAGCATAAAGACGATGTTTGAGGCTTTAGCTGCAGCTAAAAAAGGAGGGAAACCGGTGCTTTTCGTCTGGTTGGATCTGAAAAATCCCAATGAGTGTAAGCCTACGGACGCAAATTGTGGTTTCGAGCTACTTCGGCAGATGGTGAGGGATATTCTTCTACCAGCGGATATTAGAGTGATGTGGGGATTCGGCTCTGGCGATGCCAAGGGTCCGGCTTGGGACTCTATAAACAAAAAGTTGGACACTAAAGAGTCTTTGAACGTCGACGGTGATGCAGGTGATGTTGCCAAAGCTTTCAACACCGCAAGTGTCAAGTCTAAGGCGCAGAAAATTATGTCAAGGGGCCTGTTTTGGATCTCTAGCAAAATTGGAACTATAACAGCGGAACTGGCTAAGGCAAGCGACAGCGGGAACTATGGTAAAGTCTTTGGTTGGGTTGTGATGACAGCCCCGTGGTACTCAAGATGGCTGAATTCTTCCCCAAACACTCAAACCACCCGACTCTTGAAGGAAGGTAAGGTTGACGGTGTGATTTACGGATTCTCATCTGTCATGTATAAAGATGATTGGTTCTGCAAGAATACGTTTGATGCTGTCAAAGGTGTGATCGCGGGTTCTGGCACTCATCACATCGCAGGAGCCGAAGAATATCCTTGGTAAACGAGCTTGGAAAGAACGTTTTGAACTTTCGAGGCAGGTTTAAACACGCAGTTAGTCTGCATTGGGTATATTTGTAATCTTATATATATAGTTTCGGAACACGCGAGAATTTATATTTATTATAAACGAATTTAGATTGTGTTAACTACAAAATGTGAAGTGCTGACAGAATTTTAATATTTGTGGTCTAGTGACCATCTACTGGTATAAAAGCTTAGAACTAGTAAATATTCTTTACCCTTGTATTGGACTTCAATCAGTTAGTTATCAGCCATTCTCCTGGCTTTAACAAGTTGCTTCTGTCGTTTGATGCGCTTCTCATCATTTGCTGCTGAATCAACCGAATCAACAACAATAAATCGCCATTTTTGACTAAGAGAAGTAGATGTCTTGCGTGGTCTAACCACAACCTTCCCGTCGTCATTCACGTCGAGGACTGTTCCTGCGCCGGTGCAAATCATCGTGAAGAACCACCTGAAAGATTTTTAATTAGTTATTATTCAATGCACACGTATTTTGGGAGAAGGAAGATGTCATACGTGTACACCCCATCCATCCCACTCTTGGGTTCCCATTGTACCGTGTTCTTATCGGTGTCGGTACTTGCGCCTCTCAAGTTGGCCCCGCTGGGGGACATGCTTGAAGCGGAAAGATATTCCTCACTACCAATCGTTCGGAGGGTTATACAATGATGTCCTCCGGTGGTTGCAGCTTTCAATCTGACATGGAAAGTCTGGTCAAAAGCCCAGGTACCTTCCGCGTCCTGGAGGGCAAAATAAGTTTTGCCATTCCTGTCTGTTTTGCAAGTGACATATTGGAATGTGTCTGCATTCATGAGAGCATACCAACCACCATCTTTAAGTTCGGGATCATCGTGGCCCATATTGTAGGAATAGAGGAAGGATGGTAATATAGAAAGTAGAGGATGTTTATATTGTAGATGTAATTTCTTTTAATGAGCCCGTTGCGTGTGAGGATTGTTTTGAGAAGTCGAAATTTAGATATTCCAAGACGATAACTAGCTTCTTATATAGAAATTTATATTTGGATATTGGGATTCATGCTTATTGGAATAGCTAGACGGCAAAAGCACTAGAATTCTGTAATCAATACTGAAAGGTCATTTGATGAGAGTCTTCTCATGATCTCGTGCCTGTCCAGCTGCGCTTTGGTAGCTTTGTGGAACGCATATCCGTTTATAGTCTCCTATATCGTTGATATATGAGGATTCGAGAAGCAATAATATAGAAGGCCCCTCACCCTTGAACAGAGCTGCGGAGGATTTTATCCATCCATCCTATTTGTTGTGGCATGCAGATGCATGCAACCCAACTGGTTACGCCATCGAGGCGGCAAGTTGGACGGCCCGAGGGCTGTGCTTCGCGTGTTGTGCAGCGCGGCATTTACATTCCTCTTCTATGAGGCTTGCTTTTTCTTGATTTCGTGTTGTTCTTCAGGTCGGTAGTGCTTATATTTCATCAAACGTTCTGCGGCGTGCACCATTTACCAATTCTACTTCGACTTTGGTTCATCACATTGTGCCTTTTTTAAACTTTCTTGAAAAGGCCGCATTCTGATATGGTACTCAGTCTTAATCCTGGAAATCCACCTGTTAACCAGTTCATATTTCAATTCCGAGCATTAGATATATTGTAGCTACCTCTCCAATTGCGATGAATTCTCGGTTTCAAAAGGTCTTATCGGGTGCACCCAATCAACAAATGTGAATCCAGGTTGATATGTATATGTGTGAGTTCGAGGAGAAAGGTCTTATCCTGTACAATGATACCAGTTCCAAGCCAGGCCTAGGATTAGGGATTTATATTGAGTATGTTGTCTTCAACGAAGGCTATACCTAATACGCTCGAGTAGAGATGATATATCTATCGACATAAATCTAAGAAGTCCAATAGAGCAACAATGCGATATATTGATAGAACTAGTAGCTTCAAATTCACTGATGAGATATCGACTTATCAGTCAGCTGAGCGCGCGCCACACAACCGCTAGTGGATTCGGGGATCATTGCGCAGATGTTGATTACAGAGATAGACTGGTTGCAGACTGGGAAGGTTAGTAATAGAATGCGAGATTTCCATTGAGATACATTGGTTCGAACGTTCGAACCAAACTGGTTAACTTTCGCTAAAGTGCACTGGCTGATCGATGCAACACATTCCCAGTCGTCAGGAGGCGGCCCCACTACACACTACATTCGAACTCAGGCCACTCGTGCCCTAGGCGCTCTCACTACGGGGAAAAACACAGCTGTCAACGTACATCGATGGAAAAGGACTGGACTAAGCCTAGGAAGCTATGGTCAGTTATCATTATTATTTTCAGGTACTGTATTCTTAGCCGAAGCCCAACTATTACTATGTTGTGAACATGGAATCTCCGATCGGGGTTTCAATATTATTGTTGGCTACAAAATTCTAAACCACCGGGTGGAGACGTTTAAACAGGGCATCTAGAATGAGATTAATATTATTAATCGTTATCCTACGGGCTCAGTCAGAGACGCTTCATCGAATCCATTCTTCCTCGGTACGATATTCTGAAAAGAATCTTAAAATTTCGCTCAAGTTGTTTTGGTATTAGCTTAAACCATTAAAACGTGAAGATTATAGGGGCTAATTTAGACTCTAGACCTAGTTGAGTTAGCGGGAGGCAAATCCATTCTGCGGCTGAGGCCTGGTCTATCGAAAACTGGAAAATCCGATCTTAAATTGACCGGCCCAGAAACTGCAAAAGCTGAATTCCGAACGCAATTTCCGAAAATGCAAAGGCCGCGTAAATACATTGCGCACAGGCCCGGCTAGAAAATAAAAACGGTCGTAAATAACGAAAGCAAGTCTGCGCTAAACCACATCTTCCGGAACTCCAAGTTGATTTTGTACTTCGTAAAAATACAGTCATATACAAGCAGTGCCATGCGACTTGTGTATCCGCATACTGTGTATTGATATATATATCGCTCATCAATTCATGGACATCTTTGGGGAGGTACCAAACTTCGTCTATATGTAAAGTTTATGAACCCTAGAGTGCAATTTCGAAGTTGATCGCGCTATCAGCGCCACCACCTCCTATTCGCCGCTCTCACGCGCTAGATATCGCGATTTCATAATTTATTGTGGTGTCGACCGTTAACCTCCTTTGGTTAAGCATTTTATAGCGAAGCGCGAAACCAATCAGACTTCTTAAAAAGCGCCTTGACAAGGCCCTACCAGCGCCATAGGCTTGTGCCAAACCAGGGGGCTCTGAAAGTTTAAAATGCCTTTTTTTCACCCCAATTTTGAATTCCCCATCCGTGGTCCGGGGAATTTCGCAAGTACATAATGAGGTCCCTGTTCCTCACCAGACGAAATGAAAAGTTCCCTTCGTTTTCCTTTTGCGCACAGAATCTGAAAAGTTTCGTAATCTGGGTCAATACATACTTAAGTGTTTACATATACTCGACAGTTTTGCAAGATGCTGCTGAAACATTTATATGTCACACTGACTTTGGCGGCTTTTACGTCTGCCGCTGCAGTGACTAAATGCAATGCCGATCTTTGTTTGCGAGGTGAGTAATTTTTTCAGCGTTCATGTCCGAATCTTTTCGTTTATATATGCCGGTAGCATTTTCTAATATATTTAAGCAACGCAATAGCTTTACGAGCTACTCAGATTGCTACACGTATCGGCGCCGCCTCGAGCGATTGCTCGGCTTTCCTGTCACAGCTCACCACCGTGTAAGCTTCCTACTCAGAAATTGTTTAATTTCGAGACGGGACTTTCAAATAAGAACGATAGACTAACATCGGGACGGCGTAGAACATATACCAATACTCAGACGTTCTCTACAACCGCAACGTCTACTGTGCACGTCACTGAAACAAACACCCAGCATGCTACCGCTACCGAAACCTTGTCACAAACTTCTGTGTCCACTGTCAATGTTCCGGGCGCAACTGTGACAATTTTTCAAAAGAGAATTGTGACTGACGCTGGCACCTTTTCCTTCCCTCAATATGCCACACCGTGTTCGGGCGCGGTCCGCTTTCAGAGTGCCTGTTCCTGCATAGGCGTTAGCTCGGTCAGTCCTCGATCTACCACTGTTACGGTGTCAACCACACTATCGTATTCGACGGTCGTGACGGTCACCGAGACGAGATCTATCACGACAACGGATGCCACGAAAACCGAAACGTCGATTGAAGTCCAAACCACCACGGTTCAGGCTGTATCCACCCAGACCGTGAGCCAATTCAAAATCAAAGTGACGTTCACCCAAACTGGTGTGGAGCAGTACCTGGTGCTCACCACGTTTTTGAATTTCCTGATGCTTGGGTTCACTACGGATATCCAAGCTGCGTCTTATTTCCGCATCGACAGTGGTAGACTCACTTCTGGAGACAAGCACGGCACGATGAACTCGTCGCAGTATGGTTATATCTTCATGCAACCGACGCCCCCGCTTGCTGGATTGACTGATATTACCTGCCAGCTCAGCGAAACGAGGCAGATAACGTGCTACCGAGGCGTCAGCACCGTATTAGTCCAGGCGGGATCCGACCCGGTTGTGGCATTGTCTGATCCGACGAACGCTTCCAATCAAAATTTACCTCTTTTGGCTTTCACTGCGATATTTTAAGGATCTTAGTTCTATAACTCCAGTCTGCTATCCCTTAAATAATAGGAGTTGACAAAAGATAAACGTATGAGGATGTATTTATAATAGTAGTGACTTTTACTACAACCTTACATAATTTACATGAATATTTTATAAAACTCGTATTGTTAGATGTATAGGAACAATTTTTGCCCCGATGAACACATGTTATCCAACCGTAAATATTCACCCAAGGTAAATGCCATCTGATCATGGTATCTTATGGGGTAGACCTTGTAATATCTAATACGGTACAGTTATGGGGATTCACGTTATCCAACAAAAATGGCTGTGTCTGTGCCACGGCGGCGGTAAGATGGCGGCAGTCCACTTCGCGAGATAAAGAAATGTTGGTAATTTGACTTTCTCACGCAAAATACCACGTACTTTTATTAAGAAATGCTATTCGATGCAAAATAGAAAAGTGGGGCGTATAGTAAAAGAATCACGTAAACGGATATCTCGATCTCGTATGAGAAAATATATTTGCTATCAGCTATCAATATCATGAAAGTCAGAATTCAAACCCTCGACTTATCTTCACGCTATTGTTTATTGATTTAGCTTAGCGGGTCGGATATGCAATTGCGGATCGAGGCTCTGTAACGAGCAGGTAAAATAGGAAAGTTTAAAAGAATCAAGTGGGTTATACGTATCTCCTTACCATTTCCCAGTCTAGGATTTTCATTTTCGGAAGGCGCAGTTCGGAACCTAGCAAGGTGTTGTTACACATCACGGCATGCCGCTCGCTCGTATTCACTCCCTAGGATTAATATTGACAAGGTACCGTAGCGACTGCGATGCGTTATTTCCTAGGGATAACACCAATGAAACGCTAAGGATGGGTGGAAGAGGGACATATGCTACCTAGTTTGCCTCGTTCAGATAATTATTGGGAGACCGTAAATTTGAGAAGACAGAATAGCGACTTAGCTCGACTCCTTCCAGAATCCGGGGAAATTGGTTTCTTACTGTCGAGGGTTTTTTATTGTCTGATATCATATCATCTAATACTGTACTGATGATCCCGTGAGATTGGAGCATGGGTAAACCCTTAGCTCCCGGAACTCTTTTTGGAATGATGAGATTGATGTCATCTTTCTATGCCTAGAGTAGCTTACATAATTGTGTAACTTCAACCTGGGGATCTATGACTATTCTCGGAAGAGACTTTCCATTTTTCACGTAATAAGGCTTCTCCGCTAGCCTTCAAATCCTCAAAGGATATACCGGAGGTCCCGTTACAGAACTAGATGGGGACTTCAATCGAAATATCCTCGAAGCTGTCGTATAATAGGTAACAATCTGCTCGTATATATGCAAGTATCGTTGAGCCTCCGAACAAGGATGTTGATAAAGCCAGGGATAGCCTTAGAATATTGCATAAAAACTATTTTTGAGCCGCCCCGTATACATCTACAGGGGCTAGCTATGCTGAAAAGGGAATCCGGGGAACCTAAATCATTATGCAGACATGAAGAAAAACGTTCCTTGGCCACAATATCGATCCGAGATCGTAGCACATCTACACAAAAGAGCATCAACGGCAATCGCTTTAAGCAGGAGAGATCGTATCCATAAGATTTTAGCAAATTGTTGAGCGACGGGAAATTCCGAGCCGCACTTGCTACTGGGGCTATGGAACAAATATCAACAAGATCATGATGAATACGATATTGGATTGCGACGTACGATCAGCGGATCCTACTTGATGATATTAGAACTTGATCTCATTGAAGCCTCTCTCATCACACGATTAGGACTTCCACCAACATAGGAGGGCCGAGTATAAAAGTCAGTGATTTTCCCGGACTTCGACATTTCTTTCTCAGATTCTTCTCAAGCATTCATAGCTCAAGCTCCACTGAATATCTACACTCCAAACCTCTCATATTTCAAATCTTACTCAGAAATAAATAATTTATTTATTTATTTTTTATACTATAAAAATGAAGTTCACCACCGCAACCCTCTTCGCTGTTGCTCAAGCCACTGCCGTCTTCGGCGCCGCAGTTTCTTCCACCGCCGCTGAGTGTGGTACTCTAGGTGTTTTCTCTGTCTCCGCCGAAGATCTCCCAGAAGGAGTCCAGCTCAGCGATGTCCGCAAATGTGCCGATCACCCACTGGGTCGCAATCGCGACCTCAAAAATGCCTCCCTGGCTCCAATGAACGCCGAGTTCATCAAGCGGAGCCAAAATAACCCTGAAATAACTGCGGACACGGTTATTGCTACCCTCTCTGGCCGAGAAGCAAGCAAATGCTATTACGGAGCTCCATACGGCTGCACTGATAACTACTGCTGGAAATCTTGCGGAGCGAACGGAGAATGGTGCTGGACCGCGTCCAATGGAGGACTTGGACAATGGAAAGCCTGCAGCAGCTTTAGAGATTGCTCCGACTCACCAGGCTTTGCTTGTGGTGCAGGGTGTTCTGGCAAGTCTAAGGCTTGTGGATGCAGCTGCTAAGCACTGATTCTTCGGAGCGAACTAGGTCTGCAGAACTTGGTTCGGAACTCGAGGCTTCTTTTTCAAATATTACATAGCTAACCAGCATTTTGTAAAACTAAATATCTTTCTTACTTTGATTTTGGTCTCGGGGAATATTTATCAGGAATTGGAAATGGCTGAGTAAAAGTTAAAAGAGAATTGTATCCAAATTTCTTTTGTACATTAAGCTAAAGAGATAGTCAAATGGACACAGGATTCCGTAACATGATAACTAAACCTCGGTCGGTGTAAGTTGTGCTTACTTTGATCAAGTTCGACGGCTAGGCTTTTGAACTAGCACACCAAATTTAGAGATGATTCATACTCATTCCCGTTTCCCAAAAATTGCCTGCTCCTCTTCACCCGCTTCACGGAGCCTAACCCATTTGTCTACCACCCGAGGTATTTCTTCATCCAAATGACTAACGACAATCAATGCTTGCCGCTCCTCGAGGCTCTTTTCCAAGTAGTGCATACATTTATCTCTCAACTTGCTATCCATGCCGCTGAATGCTTCGTCTAGAATCACAATATCAGGCCGCTTGACTATGGCTCGCATGAACAACGCTAGTCTTTGTGTTGATAGCCCACAATCGCTAAACGATTTCAGCTGGTCTTCCGGTGATATTTCAAAGTAGGCAAATATATCATCTACTAGCTCTTTCGCGTTTGATGAGAACTGTGGCTTTGTAATAAAGGTTTCCGCCCATGCTGATTCAACACACTGGCGGAGAGAAAGCCTACGGGGGAAGAACTGGTGAATTTCGGGTGATGAATGGCCGATGAGAGACTGTAATTCAAACACCGATATTCCAGGAATTCCAGGTGAAGGAAGGCGGTATCGGCCGAATAATTTTACTGGTTGGGAATAGGAGAGTGGGTGATCAGAAGTAATGATTGCCAAAATAGTTGTCTTGCCGGAGCCTGTAACCGATTAATTAAATTCGTTTAATTCGGTTCCTCTAGGCCATTGGTCATAAAATTTTATCATCAAATTAGACTGACTTACCATTCGGACCAAATAGGCCCCATCTGTCTCCTCTTTTGATTGTCCACGAGAAGTCTTTGAGAATTTCGCGATCTTTATAGGATATCTTGACATCCATCATCTCAACTAGTGCTTCCTTAGATCCGTTTGTCTGTGTTGTCTCCGCTGCACGCGACATGTGCTGAGACTCAAGGTCGCTTTTATATACCTGCTGAAGAATACCGACGGCGGGAGAAGGGGATGTTTTTTTGAGCTTCAAAGAAGACATGATTTCGTCTTTGTTGCCCATAGCGACTATCTGGCTGTCTTCCACGTATGCAACATGTGTAACCCAGTCTGGAAGATAGTCTTGCGGTCGTAAGGATATTACAACCTGTGAAGAGATTTTAGATATATCGCCTGTTCTTGGAGACGATATTTTCTCAAGAAGATCAGATAATTGATCCGTAGACCATGGATCCAACCCCACTATTCGGAGATTCGCAGTTAGCATAGTAAGTCACATCGGGGGTGTAATTGCGGAAATCGTATACTGAATGGTTCGTCTAATAGCAGCAACTCTACGCCCTTTAACAGCGCTTGTGCAATCCTAGCTCGTCGCCCTTGGCCATTACTCAGTGTGCTGACAGGTTGCTCTAATAGCTTCGTAAGTCTGAGCCCCGTTGTCACGGTCTCAAGCGGAACATCCGCAGCCCGTGTTGCAAGATGGGATTCAAAGTCGAAGTTATCTGTGTAGAGTGGGAGATGTAATGCTGTTCTTTCCAACCATTGACGCAATGTCAAGTCTTTAGAGCCACGCCGCGATTCGTATCTGCCAAAACGACGCCTCAGTAACCAAGTACACGAGCAGGTAGTTAGATCAGAATAGTTAGATAATTAGCTACCGACTAGACATGTACTCTCCCATCACATTCTCTCCAAAAGATCCTTTGGCAGAGAAATCGACCAATGCGATAGAGAATGAAGGATATTTCCTCTGGTTTGTAATTGCGGGGTAGGTGCGGCCGGCGGGAGGTGTGCATATATGTGACCCTTGAAGGATTTGCAAGAATGTGGATTTGCCAGAGCTAGAAGGGCCTAGGACTCCCCATCTCTCCACGCCTTTCGTTGACGATTGGAGAGATGGAATACTGAAGGATAAATTAGGGAAGAAGACCTGTCCGGAAGACGCACGACGGAAGGTAGAGTTAGCAATTCGCACGAGTGATGAAGACATCGTGATGCTATTTCAAGTTTATTTTTGGGTGATGTCTGCTTAAGCATGATCTGATACACCAACAAGCTCACCAATGAGTTGTTTGGGGGCATGTAGCCCCGAACACCGCCATTTTATACCGAGAATGGTCCATTGTGACGCTGAAAGCGCGGAGTCGGACTCAATTCCGGGAAGGTTTAAAATTGCAACCTCAACACAAAACCTGCCTTCACTTCAACCCAGGAGACCGCAAAAACCGGCGTGAATGCGGAATCTCCTTTAGGGTAGTTACGTGATAAATAATGACAAGATTTCGGATTGCCTCCGCTTAGAATCGCTTACTTCCCATTAATTTTATCCAATGATAGCTTCGCTTGATAACCACAGGAAGTTATAATCATGTCACTTCATCACGGTCTTTAGACAGGTTTGATTGATGCCTTGCATTTAGTTATTCAATAACTATAAAGATACAACGTAGTCACACTTAATTTGAAAGCAATAGGATACCAAAGACCTGGCGAGGCTCACATATACTCCATAAATACGTTATTATAACTTCCTGTGTAAGATTAGATTAATTCCCGGGTGGCGCCTCATATGGCGCCTCTGCTTGTGGCGTAATTCTGGCTAAATGACGCCTGTGTCCATCAAACCAATCCAAGATAGCAGAATGGAATGTTACTCTGAAAATTACATAATTTATTAGCTATTATAGAATGTAGAGGGCCAGGGGTATTTAATTTTGGCTTGCAAGCTTACCGGTTATCCCAGACAACAACAGTACCTGGTGCCCATTTTACTCTCGCCTGGAAATCTTGGCCGAAAGCAACATGATCATAAAGGAATTTAAGCAGGAAGTCCGACTCCTCCTTTTTATATCCGACAATGTATCGTGTGACTAGCGAGGAGTATTAGCGTGCGGCACAGTCTGCGACTGACGATGCGAAATGCTGAAGGTGCTTACACTGCGGATTCACGAAAATGGCCTTCTCCTTAGTTACTGGGTGCTCTCTTACGACAGGGTGCACACTAGTGACTGGCTCTCTTCTTACGATACCCCCACGGACCAAGCTAGCAGTAGCCTGTTCATGTGCCGAATGCACTGCCTTCAGCCCATGCAGTCGTTTTCTGAATTCCGGTGATAGTCTGTTATAAGCCTCGGCCATGTTGGCAAATAGCGTGTCACCACCAGTAGGTGGTCCGTCAAGGAGGTAAAGGAAGGTGGTGCCGGGTGGTTGTTTTTCATAGGTGACATCGGAGTGCCATGTCAAGCTATTTGAATGCTCTTTTAGGAAGTCTTGGGCGGAGGTGTCATCGACAGAGCGGTGCACAAGGTGAACCTCAGGGTCTGATATTAGATCTTGTTAGACTTTTTGGTTAATAAGGAGAAGATGGATACTGTGCTTACGTCCTGCTGGGCCGCCTGAAGTTGGGTGGATATGGTGACGACCGAAGTAGCCGCCATAATCAAGAGCCTCTTGGATGGGAAGATCTGCAAAATCCTGATTTCTGAAGGCTAATTTGTGTACAGATTTTAGCCTTATACTTTTGTGAGATGAAGGAGGAGTCAAGGAATCTATACATACCCACAACTTTCTTTTGGGCAACATATAACGCCAATTCGTCTTTCCCGGCGTTTGTGAGGCTGCTCAATTGAACTCCTTCGATTTCAACACCAATATTGCTAGTGAGATCCGTGACTTTTGCGTCTTTGAGTAAGTTGGGGAAAGTTGGGTCTGCGTCTTTGCCATGGTCGTGGTGCTCGAATGGCGTGAGTGGTGGGTATCTGTCACAATATGTAAGTAAAGCCCAAGGTAATTGATGGAAGAGAATATATCTCACTTGACATCAGGGTTCCACGTCGGGAGATAATTAGGATATTTCGGTGGAGGTGCGGTGTCTTTTTTATTGATTTCTCTTTCATAAGAGCGAGGCCCGTTGTCATAGGCCTCTTTGTATACCGTAGGCCCTGACCCTGGAGGAAGGTTTACTAAAACCTGCTCTCTGTCATTCTGGACGGGTGCAGCTGGCGCCATTGTGTGATTCTAGGCTATCCTCGGAGAAGAACCAAGCTCAATGTCTGATGTGCTGTTTACAGTGCGATACTGGAAACTTGTGAAATTTGGATTTCTCAGCGCCAAATGCGGGGAATTTATGGTTCCACAGTTTTCTGATAGGGACGATATCGGCCGTCTGATTACAAACATACAATTCGAATTCTTAGATATCAACTCGAAGTTCTCTACAATTCATTGATTCAGGTGCCGATATACCCGTTCGTTTCTGCCGCCTGGCTGATATTGAACTCGCCGAATATGTCCATATCAAGTATTGACCTGGTTCACGGGTGTCTTTAAGTCATGGGTACTGGTAATAGATATGGGTATATGAGATTGCCGAGAACCATTGCCACTCGATAGGGGCTATATTGCGTGATCCAAAGATATTCTTTGTCTATCGGAACGGTATAAATGTGAAAACGTGGTTTGACCCGCTGGAGGGGAGCCGGCTGTTCGAGACGGGGTCGACACTTGACAGGTGACAGGATAGCAGCATGTGGGGGATAGAAGGTATTCGAGTATGGCATGCTAGTAATTGAGCAACTGCCCTTGGAAATTGATGTGGGTTAATCCGTTATCAATACCCTGACTTGATAGTGAGGCCAAGCAAAGATATGCGGATTGGCAACGTCGTAGCGGACGGGTCTAGAAGTGTTGACCCTGGTGTTAGCATGGCAAGTACCAATTGATAGCTAACCAGGGTTCTTACATCATT
Organism: Dactylellina haptotyla; assembly: GCA_031310005.1. NCBI lineage: Eukaryota > Fungi > Ascomycota > Orbiliomycetes > Orbiliales > Orbiliaceae > Dactylellina > Dactylellina haptotyla. Next base: position 2,730,754 of record CM062384.1, on the reverse strand, counting down.
TCCAAGCTTTATTTCTCATTCACGCACAAACTCTTAGGTTGGCCAATCATCAGCTCGCTGTTGTTTATTTAGTTTGCGCGGCTATCAATATCGTAGTCACGCACTTGATCGAAGAGCTCAAAGAAGGACAACACATTTTAGTGTTGGAGTATCGCCCCACTGCCTGTCGCAAAGGTGGATGAGGATTGCGTGATGACATCCAGACGAGATTCCACAACATGCATTAAAAAATTAATAGCCGGAGAAGAAAACTTCCGAGAGGACCCGAGTCAGTAGCTTATGATTGTTTTGAAGTAAAATTTCTGCCATTTAGGAATTGACTGAGCGTAGGAACGAGGTGCACTGGGTGCAGATCTTTGCGGCCTGGTGTCCAACCCCAGCACCAACACCTGCAGCCGCGAGTGCCTTATTTGACAAGCTCAAGATATAGAGGAAAGCATACCTTTAATTGAAAGATACTTTGATCAATGACCTCAATATGTTAGCACATTTAAAGGGCTGTGCCGAAAACGGACGGTTCGTCAACAATAGCAACTCAATATCATACTCTGCCGATACGAAGGAAGGAGTACGCACGAGGTTCGAAAGAATCTAGCAAATGTCGACATCTGATGGCTTAAAGGCGAAGTGTGGGGGAGCATTGCAACCTCCCCAGTAACAGCCCAGCGGAAACAAGCTCTCCCCTACCATCTTCAATTCGCTTGACAAGATGCCACGGCCAAACCCAGAGCCTTGGGATGCTGCATGCATGCAACGCAGTATATTAAAGCTTCTCGGTTCTTGGTGTGCTTGCACACACCTGCATACCGCACAAAGTATGGCGATATTGTTAAATGGTTGTCTGATTTCCGGCGTCGGCATAAGGTTTGTACTATAAAGCCAGCTCCGATCGCTCGTAAATGATGATCCCCGTCGGTCTGATTCCTCAGTTTCTAACAATCTCCTATAGATATATCTTTCTCTTTGTTTCTTTTGGTTCAGGTTTCTTTCTTACGATTAATCCCGATCATGTCGAAGATATCACCGGCCTCTGGGTCGGATGGGCCCAGTCCGGTTGTTTCCTCGCATAACTCAGATACGGACCTAAAACGCCCTTCAGCCGTCGTAACACATCCACTGTCTGATGCTAGTTCGCTGTCTGATGAATCGCTGAAGGACCGAAATACGACATTTGATAATGCTGGTCTTGATGATTCATTTTATGAACCCATTGATAGCTATGAAGGCAAACATCGCTATGACCCGAAGTTTGAATGGGACCCGAAAGAAGAAAGGAAGCTTGTCCGCAAGGTAAAGATAATCCCTATAGACAAATATGTAGTTCTTAATGACTTGCTAACTTTTTTATAGATAGACTGGAGGATATGTACATGGGCTTGCTTAATGTTCTTCGCCCTCCAATTGGATAGAGGAAACATCTCACAGGCTTTATCAGACAATATGCTTGGTGACCTTAAATTAAATACCAATGACTACGTATGTAACTCATATCAAACTGCCTTAGGAGCTAAACTGCTAATATTCATATTTGAATCTAGAATACCGGTCAAACTATATTCTTAGTATCATTTCTTGCAGCGGAGCTTCCGTCGCAACTTATATCAAAGAAACTCGGGCCAGATAATTGGATCCCCATCCAAATGGTTTCATGGTCTATTGTTGCCAGTCTTCAAGCGTTTCTTTCAGGGAAAGGTTCCTTTTATGCCACCCGCGCGCTCATCGGAATGATCGAAGGTGGCTTCATTGCTGATGTTGGTAAGTATCTAAAAGACATTTTTTTCTTCTTGACAGTGGGGACCGGGCGAAGCTAACGGACGAGTATAGTACTATACCTATCTTATTTCTACACCGGCAAAGAACTACCTATCCGTCTGGCATTCTTCTGGGTCGCTTACCAGTCCACTCAAATCGTTGCTGCATTTCTTGCTTTCGGTATCTTGCGCATGCGAGGTCTACACGGTATGGGCGGCTGGCGCTGGCTCTTTGCCCTCGAAGGTACCTTAACGGGTGTCATCGGCGTTATCTCCTGGTTCTACCTCCCGCCATCTCCAACACAAACTGCAAGCTGGTTCCGCGGAAAGAATGGCTGGTTCAAAGTCCGTGAAGAAAAGATTATGGTCAACAGAATTCTCCGTGATGACCCTGGAAAGGGCACCATGCACAATCGCCAGGCTTTAAGCTTGAGACTGTTCTGGGAGAGTTTCACAGATTACGATATGTGGCCGATTTATCTTATGGGACTCACTTGGCAAATCCCAATGGCTACGATGGTCGCATATCTCACACTTCAACTTCGAGCTGCGGGATTCGACACTTTCGAAACGAACCTGCTTACTATTCCTGCTTATGTGTTGTTCATTCTTCAACTACTCTTCTGGACCTGGTTCTCAGAAAAAGTGAATATGCGTATAATAGTGGTTTTGATTGCCCAATTTTGGACGCTACCGGTTCTTATTGCGCTAGCTGTGATACCTAGCACAGCGTCGGCGTGGACCAAGTTTGCCCTTGCGACTTTACTAGTAGGCCATCCGTATGCCCATGCCATATTGGTTGCTATTACAAGTAGGAATGCGGGGACTGTGAGGACAAGGACAGTAGCAAGCGCGCTGTATAATATGTTCATCCAGGCTGGGAGTATTATTGCCTCAAATGTGAGTTTAACGGAACTTCTCAGTATTTCGTTTTAGGGCGAGTTGCTGATTCTTTGATACCTGCAGATATACCGAGAAAAAGATAAGCCTTTGTATAGAGTTGGTAACAGAGTCCTCATCGCTATTGTTATCTATAATATCTTCATGGTCCTCGGAGCGAGATATTACTATGTTCGGAAGAACAGGTGAGCAGCAAGCTTCAGCCGACTGCAGAACGTTTGAAAGAATATCACTAATAACATGTGTAGAAACCGCGCCGCAATCTGGGATGCTATGAGCAAGAATGAGAAAGCGCACTATTTGCGAACAACAACAGAGAAAGGAAACAAGAGACTAGATTTTAGATTTGCCTTTTAGAGGGAGCCTTAGCTTATACTGTTATACTTTGGTCAACGAGGGTTTTTAGTTATTGCCAGATGATATATATATATAGCTAAGTATCAGCTAGTCCTGAACCCGGACCTTCTACCATACGTGAGGTAGAAGGTTTGTGTTCAGGACTAAACATTATTGGTATTTACCTGCAATTGATGATCCATATATGTAGAATCGTAAATTGCCGTAGGCTAAATAGAGGATTAAGGGCGTAGTAACTACTCAAGCCTCAGAGTGAGAGCTTGCAAGGGCCGGTGTTTCTATAGCGCTATAGCCGAGGCCTTGGCAATTTTTGGAGATTTTCGACCATGCTAATCCCTGGTATAGCGAGGTTATATTAAGAAAGGCTTAAGTGAACCCGATAATTTAGTATGCAATCTATGTCGGGGATCTAAGTGAAGGGATATCAGACGTTCTAATTCACTAGATTTGATTCAAAAATTCATCCTACAATCTAACATTGAAATCTGAAACGGTCAGGTAACGTATAAAGCAAGCTGTGATCAATATAAATGTATTCTTATTCAGACCAGCCCCATTGTCTACACTTTCAGCATTGTTTGGACATATTCTTGTCTGAATGGATTCACATCGACCTCTGCGCTTCGATTAAGTGCTGTCCATTTTGGCTAGGTGTTGTTGAGTAGATTAGCAGTGAGCAACTAGGGTGGTGGGATTGAGCAGTAGATTACCTCATCCTTGAACAACCTCATAGCTTTGATATACTGTATTGGATAAATCAGTTATGGTTCTTTTTAGCAAAATATTTTGCAAGTAGCGTCAGTTATACGAGAAGAGAGGACAATGCTTACGTTCTTCTCGTCCGTTGTGAAGCGATGGTATATCCCTGCTGGCAGGATAATCAAATCGCCGGTCTCCATCGCCACTCTCACCCACTTTTCATCATTGCCCCCAGGAGATCCAGCTCTAACATCGAAGAACCCACTCCCATCAAGGATATATCTGATCTCCTCATCCTCATGTAAATGTTCGTTAAAAAACATTTTAACTTTCGACTCGTAGATATCTCCCATGGCCGTTGGGGAGACGGTGATTACATCTCTATTCTTGTAGTTCCGATCCTTGGCAATCTCATCCACGGAGGCAACCTCCGGATGATGGCCGGCTATGATCGAAAGGTCCGACAGGAGCGTCTCTGGGACCGGATCGGAAGATTCGTGTGGGAGGCGCTGGTCGCCGGGGAGGGAGTCGTAGTAGTAAACCTTCATCTTTTCGGGGTTGAAAACTTTTATTCGGATGATTCCGATGATGTTGTATCGCGTTATTGTGTGCGATTCGATGTTGAATTTGGTGTGAAATTTTGAAGGAAACTGGGCCGGAGTTTGCACAAAGAATAAACTACGAGGGGCTAGGGCAGGGTCTAGTTATACGAAGTGAGATGGAATATTTTTCGGATGTAAGAAGCAAGTGGGGAGTCGCGCGATTTTAAGGTCTCAATGATCATCGGCGACAAATTGCGAGAGGTTCTCGCCCACGTTTTCTCACATGCTAGCTCCGTGTTACCTATAGACGCTGAGCAACACATGAACGCCTTGGCACAACAGGGCTGCATTCTGGTATGAGCACGTCATTGCGGATAGTGTGATTGGCTGTATTCGTGTTCCCATATCTCAAGCTACTTCCGATTTTATAAATTCTATATTGAATCGAAAACAAGAAATCATGAATTCACTTGATCTAGAAGAGCAGCTTGTAGTAACCCAGACATATCTAAATCCGTATTCTAACCTTTCAAGTGAACTTCACGAAGTAATAGATATCAAGAACCCTAGTTCAATTTTAGACCGATGGAAGTCGATGAAAGGGAGGTCTCGAGGTGCATGACTTTTGCACAAAATCATAAAAACAGTTTGCTTTCATAGTATTGTTTTGCCAAGCTATATACAAACACGAGCAACAAAACAACTTCAACAAGACATAGGGTATTCCATAGTCGATGAAGGAATATATTTACATTTCGACCGATTCCAAGCAAATCCTACCATGAAATGAAATTTTTGAGCGTTTAGCAGCTGGTGCTAACGTTAGAAGTAGTACAGTAAGTACCATCTGGACCACTGCCAATCTTGGTTGGTTCAGCACCAGATGAGTTACCTTTGTATCTGTCACAATACTTGCCGCTGTTCTGGCACGAGTTGGAGATTTTACAAGTATCACCGTAGTTGGTGTTGATACCGCAGAGAACGCCACCGCTGATAGCAACAACGTTGTCCAAAACGATGTTTCTTGGGCCACCGTTGCCCGAGCAGTTACCGCAAGAACGAACGACTTTTCCATAGTCGTTAGCATAAAAATTCTTGATGGAGATTGTGCCACGACCGTTGAATTGCACAATCTTATCGGAGGCCTTGAAAGCACCGCCACCGTTAATGTAGGAGGTACCAGAAGATTGCTTAAGAGTAATAGCATCTTCGCAGACATCAGCCCACCAAACGTTATTAAGCGTGCTGATTCAATATAGTTAGAATAAGTTGGTTTCATATCAAGTGCCTCGTGGCTAGGTGAGAAGATTGACGTTAACTTACCAAGTACCACGGCAGTGAACACCCTCAGCTTGATTTGGTCCAATGATAACGTTAGAGAGGGTAGCACCGCTCTCCAGGATGAACATGGCATCATCTTCACCGGTTTCAGTTTGTTCTTCGCAGACCTTGGCTGTTCTGGTTGTTAATATTCAATTGCACGATAGATTATTGCACGTTGTTGAGATGAGATTAACTTACGGTTTCGGTCGTACTTCTTCATTCCACCGTCGAATGAGCCAGAAACGACAATTGGAGCGCTAGTAGAGACGGAACCAGCGCTGGCTGGGAGGGACTTGGTAAGTCCGGTTGGGGTGGAACCGCCACCGCCACCAGCAGCGGTGGTGGTTGCCTTGGTGGTGGTCTTAAGAGTTGTGGAACCGGTAGTGGTAGCAGCACTACCTCCAGTGTAGTAGCAAGAGCATTCTTTCGAGATCATACTTGGCTTATTGTCGCAGTTGCTAGCCCATGATGGGAGACCAGTAGTGGCAGTGACAGTGCTCTTTGTAAAGGTCACGCAGTATGCCGAAGCAGTAGCGGACTGCGATTTGATGAAGCTGGCACAGGCATTGCTGTCCGGGTTAGAACATCCAAAGACGGATGGCACAAGGGCGGCCAAAAGCAAGAGTTTCTGCATCTTGGAGATGATTCGACTAGCGAAGTATTAAAACCGTGGTAGCAAGCTTTTCAAGAAAGATAACCTGTTAACTAATCACTTGATATAAGAATCGGTTGCAATCTGGTGAGTAGTAAAGAAGAAGGGCATCATCTCTAGGAGAGGGCAATGATCTTTATAGTCACGAATTACAATTAAATTCACTATATTTTCAGCTTTCAATATATTATAAGGCGGTGTTTTATTTCACCGTGGAAGCAGGCACGCAGCAGGCGCCAGGGGCAAATATGAGCTTGAGCGCTCCAATGGTTTCCACGTTTCTCAATAGCTGAGGGCGATCGCCGAGCCTCCGCTTCCGATCTCAAGGGGTTTCTTCAAACAACCAAGATTAATTTTCCCTCGCCCAGATCTGACAATAACATGTATGTGCAACCTTAACCGACTCCTCTATGGACAGAACACTTCTCTATTTGTTGAAAATGCTGGGCGGCGTAAATATCCCCAGCCCGAGCATGCTGATTGTCCGACCACATTGTCCGACCACATTGTCCGACCACATGTCCAAGACCAGTAGCGAGGGCGTAAGCGGGACCAGCCAGAAGAGAGGCGAAATTTTGAAGGCCCCTGCAATATCCCCAATATACGCAAAGCTCTTTTATATCCCCATGTTTTTAGTTGGCCGAAAAGCAAAGGCCATATGGGGAGATAGTCATCAAAGTGTTGAGCTTGTTTTAAAACCTGCCCCTGGCGGGCTATCGCGCCAAGCACGCGCCAAGCCCAAGGCCCCCTCGCTGCGATAGGTTCGGTTGCGTCCAACCGCGTCTTGGCCAAGGATACATCGGCGCGGCATCCCGTCGAGGCACACCACAAACGCATGGGTAACGCTGTCATATTTTACATATGAATGGGTTATGGGTGCACCTGTGGAGAGGATTTGTGGAAAATAGTTGTTGAAGGAGGAAATAGATAACTTTTCTCCGTCTTCTAAACCATGGAGTCAATTTACCCCTGGGACAGAAGGTCACCTGGATCCGGCAATGACTTATTTTACTCACGATTTGAGTAAGAAGAACGGAAGCTTGGCACTAGCTACGGCAGTAAGCCAAGCGATTCGCTTTGGAACTATATTGCGGAGAATCCTGGTTCTGGGTACCCATTCGTGAATATGGGACGGAGAACCTTGCACGGTGTACTTGAGAAGGAGGATGGAAACCCATTGGAAAATCATTTGGTACTCAAAGCGTGCCAAGCACAGAATCAGACTCGCAGCCCATGTCCCTTGGCTAGAAAGAATACGTAATCCTCGAGCTTTGATAGCTGGATAAGTCGGCAATTTTTAAATTAAGCATGTGTTGAGAGCATCGAGTACTCGATAATTCTGCTAGGTCGTGATCACGGGCCACCCTTCTATATTGGTTTCACGAAGGTTTTAACATGCGGAAGGCGGTCGGGGTGGCTCGCCCCGATATTCCAGATGTAATATGGTGAGGTTCCGCAAAAACGGTGGGTTTTCGAACACGGCGAATTTAGGACCGTGGGCGCCCACACAGCAGCTAAAATACACACAGCAGCTAACATACCTCACAGTACCGGCAAATATTTCGAAGGTGAAGCCCCTATTTAGTTGTTCTTTGCAGGTTTTTCTACGATCTAGTTTGATTAAGATTATTGGGCTTATAATATATTATAGGAGAATATTTTATAACTCCTACGGCGACCGGAGATACTATTTTATCCGAGCTAGTGTTGAAGCATGTCCATTTTAATATCAAGTATTCATCACAGCGTAGGTTCTTACGCCATAATAATGTTAGCGATTAGAAAGAGAACTCCAATTGATAGGAGATCACATTTGTTGATTCGTTGTGGAAAGGCAACTCGCACTGGGATCTTGTCGGTGTCTATATCGTCCAATCACCTATGGAGAGCATTCGAAATACCTGGGTGGCGAGAAACAAAATCCATGGTTCGAAATTTGCATAGTTCGACCCTCAAGGAGTGATCAATATTGCCGAGATTCTAGTCGCGCTCGTACTCGGTACCAGACCCGGCTGTGGTTACCTTTCGGGGCATTCACATTGATTCCTACTCAAAGCTGCACAGTTTGACGATGCAGAAGAGGCCAAATTTTCCTCCGCGTTACTTCGTAGGTCCGAGGGGAGTGTTATTCGGCGGGAGATTTGGAACCGAAACCACTGTGAGCGAAAAACAAATATTGCAAATGATACTCGAGTTTTGTGGTTTTGTTTTCTCGACTTCAAGTTCCATTGAGTTTGCTCGTAGGGACGCAATCTAACCAATGATTTTGCACGGAAAACTGGCCCGCTCGATTGCAAAACTCGAACGTTGAAAAAATGATTAAGCAATGGCAGTAATTCTAAATCTCCCGTTCCAGATAGTTCGTGATTATATATATTGTAGAAAGCTTGCAGGAATCAATCAAGTTTTCAACCCCGCCGGGACCTGGTTGGCAATAAAAGGACGATAGAATATTAATATACAAACTTGAAGAATGCTAAAAATCATCTACAGTGCAGTGCCAACTTTCAGAAGACTTCCGGCCTTCTACTACTGAATATCTGCTGTCTGAATTTCAGATGTCTTGAACGATCATATCTATTCTGCTACTCAATATCATGTCCTCTTCCCAAACAAGCTCATAATACTACTTTGTCTTGCTTTCATGTTATCAAGTCTCTCTTTAATACTCTCACCCCCCTTGACCTCGCGCTCAAATGTGTCCACACGCATGATTCCGATATCAGGATCTCGAATCGCAACTCTATTTTCGATAGATACTGTGTGGTGTGAAACGCCTAATTCTGAGTTGCCAGTGCTTCGCCCGCCACTATCTATGCACCGTGTGCTTCTACTACCAGATCCATGCACGAGACCGGCTTCCGTCCCGGCAGAGGAACGCCTTCTTCGGATAATCAGGCTTTTGAATGCAGGTAGGCAGCATATAACAATCCCGAAGCCCTGCTCTAATGCTGCCCATGCCACGAGGACGCTGATTACCGGACCAGGTTTGGCACTATAGATGTATGCAACTCGACCGATTGAGATGAGCACTCCAATGAAACCAACTGCAAACATGGCCGCTGATGCATAAAACTGTCTCTTATTTCTTCTTCGAAGGATGTGGAGAAATGTGAACGGAAGGACGAAGACTACGATCCCGAATATGGTTTAGTTTCTAAATCATCTTTGTGATTAACTGCAAGTAAGATGGATTGGGGAGAAAATATACGTAATACTTCGGTCCCAATGTGTAAGTACGCTGTTACAGTGTACGGTATTGTGGCCAAATATGAGATGCAAGTTTTGTGCGGGTCTTCTACCTCCCAGTTACCACTAACAGGCATGCACCAGAACATGTTGATGAAGATACACACAATAAGGGCAGATCCCACAACGACTGCTATGATGTGAAGCGCTATCCGCTGTCGAGGCATAGTCGCCGCGGAGAGAAGTTGGTAGTATAGCATTATTAGATAAAGCTTCACTCCCCAAAGGGATAATAGGTATGGTATGGTCGATGCGAATATTGTCTGTTCGGCTCAAAATAGCATTGCAGAATTAGTCTCTATCTGAAAGACTCCTAGACAATAACAGTGTCCAAACCCTCAATGCTGTAGAAAGACTTCGGTGTAAATACCTTCATTAGCGCCCTTAACAATTTTCTCTTCCTCGCTACATCTGCGCTCCATGGGCTCTCCGATGTGTCGTCGACGGTTAATTTGCCGTCGTTGAATCCGGCGACCCCCAAAGTCAAGTCAATGGCAGCAGTGGTATAGAAGCACACTAGGGTTAATGAGATAACCCAATCGCTAGGGGTGAAAGTGCAACGTGTATTTCTTCGCCGGAACTTTCGCACGTATATCCGTAAGACAACAAAGATAGTGGCCACGCCTAGGAACACAAATTCTACGACCTGCAAACCACACATTGCATATTAGTTAAGTTTTTTTAAAGAAAAGAGAGCGATTTTTTATTTTCTCTCTATCAAACGATATTGGTTCTTTTAGGGAAACATAGAGTCTGAAACTCACGTTGGCTATCCAGACCATGTTGATGTCAATGGCTGGTCTCCGGCCTAGTTGTATCTCAGCCCTAATGAGCTACCAACGCAGTGTCGGTATCTCGCAATGCAATTCCGGCTGCTCCCGTCACCGGGACAATGCCGGGCTTTATACTTTATGACCGAGTGTCTACCAGTAGCAGATTATCAAGGTCAGCGAGCGGTGTCGTCGCGGCTTTCGTGATTTCCGAGATTTGGATCTTACGAGGCGCGGAAAGCCCTTATAAGAATTCTAACGCCTCTCAAAACCACATGGCTTTGACGGTTATATCATTATATATATACCCCTTAGAGTATAACCCTCAAAAACCTCAATATTCCCAAATCCGTGCGCTAATCTATCCGGACTTGGAAAGGGCATATTGAGGAATCATAGTCCAAAATGTTCTGGCCGCCCACTATTGCCAATTCCGGCGGCCTCAGGTCGCGACAACACATACCAGCGTTCTGTCCTTCAGTCGGAATTGCAGGCCAGCTGCTTTGGCGCGGGCGGCAGTGACCTTCTAGAGATTCCAGAAACTTATGCAGCTGGTTAGCGTGCGCAGAGAAATGAAGGTTAGGACCACCATTGGGCCCGGGTGTGACGTAGTGGCAACAGTAACTCTGCATGCAGCTGGCTGGATTGAGGGGCTACAGTCACCTGACACCATTTTGTCGAAATCAGCCGACGGCTGCGTCCCAGTTTATGCTACATCTATACCTAGAAATACGTACTTCCGATATTCTAAGGCGGTTTTCCGAGAAGTCGTCGTCACAAATTTATATATGCAAACTCGTGGGAAACTTAGGGGTTGTCTTGGCGCGACTTCGCTAATATGCGGGTGGGCAGCTTGTGTGACCCGATGATGCTAATCAGGGCAAGGGATCCTGTAGCCGAAGTCAAGTTGGGTGCACGGTGCCGTGCCTGCATGGAGGCCGACTGATAGGTTCTACCCTTAAATTTTTGTAAGGAACAATCTATCCCTGTTAAAAAATATAAATGGCGGGAAATAATAGAGGTCCAGATAATCTGGAAAGCAGCAATTAATGTCATTCAACTCATAAATTTGGCACACTAAATTCATTGATGCGCACTTAAGTACTTCCTAGAAAATCCATAGATTACGCATAGCCTTAACACTTAGGTTGCTAATCTATCCTCCTGTCGCGGACATTTTAATCTCCAATACTGACGCGACGCCCATTTATAGATCGATGATATAATAACAATGTAATATTTGACGGTACCTAGTGATATGACGAGATCCACAGACGACTTTTATAAACCTTGGCGGATTCCCAGCCTCGGGTTCCTAGTCAACATGAACTCACCACCCAACGGTATCCCGATATAACTATATATTATGCTGGTTTCTTTGCGTTTTTGCTATGAGTGGTACTTAGAAACACCCCAATACCTAGCAATGATATCCATTAATGAAGCAGGGAGAAGATATTCTAATGATGAAGGGATCTAGACTATTTCTCATAGCTTCCATCTTTACCACGGGGTTACTCACAAATTTTGTTGCTGGCCAGACATGCCGAAGTGAAGCTACTAGCTGTTCTACAATAATGAACAGATCGGCCTCGGAGTCAAGTTGCTCCTTATATTTTAGTACGTCACGATTAATCTCGTTTTTATGATCAATATTAAGAAAGTAATACTTGAGTGAATGAACGTTTAGAACAAAATTCGATTACAAAATCGACATGCTTGTCAGTCATTATTACCACGAATTATAATGTCACTAGGACAAGTACACACTTCGCAATTTCAACAACAACCATAAAATTAACATCGACACGATCAATGTCCATTACAGAGTCCGAGGCCACCGTCGTACTCCCAATAACTCTAACCAGAACAGAGCTTACATCGGTAGCTGACGCCACTACTACGATCACGAATCGTGTTCGTATTAACATTACAATGTACAGTTCGCCGTCCAAGGCACTTCAATCTAGTACTGTGAAAAATTGTGGTTTACTGACTAATTTCAAGATGGGCAAGAACAAAAATAATTGTCACTCGAACAGTTACAATAACAGGAGCGGCTCCAACCGGTACAGAAAACTATGCGGAAAAACGAGAATTTATTAAAAGAACGAATCTTCCAATTCCAGATGTCTGTTGTAAGTGATACATGTATTGAATCAATTTAGTATGCTCCCACCGCTTGATTTCTAACTCGGCAACAATACGGGAATGCTCGATTTAGCTTGTTTTATTCATACAACCAAAGTTGAAACAAGGGGAGCAAACGAGTTCCCGAAAGGTACGACTACTCGAACTGTAACGGTAACTCTTTTCGCAAGATCCACCATTGTTGTGATAGTGTCGAGAACGGTTACTCTTGGACAACGGACGGCATCTATAACGTCCACAATTACTAATGTTTCCTTGAGTACCAAATTCTACCGCACTACTGTCTTCAAAACCTCATCTTCCACGAGCACGATAGTTTCCTCAACTACCACCACTTCTACAACTACAACAACAATAAACGTCCCTATCCCAACACCAGATGTATCTTGCCCTGACAGCGGCGGACTTGAAGTTGCCCTCTATGATAATATTTATCAACGTACAACAGAGTCTGGAGATTACGGTTTGTATGATAACTTCGAACCAACTTTCTTTAAAACGGCACCGACCTACGATACAAGCAGAAGCAACGTTTCCGGTATCGCCTGGGATACCCCTGATAACTCTGAGGCTCTCCATCCTTATGGGATGACGGCTCGGGTTACTAGCGGTTCCACTTCCTACGTATTAAACCACAGAGGTTACTTCTATGCCCCGAAAACGATGAGCTATACATTCCGGGTATCGCAGGCTGACGACTGGTGTGGCGTTTGGGCTGGCGAAAAGGCGTATACCAACTGGAACAAAGACAATCTTGATGCAGCTTCTATTTACGGGCCGGGTGGCAGTATTTCAACCGGAGAATTCAAGCTTAAATTGACCGGTGGAAGCTTCACCCCGCTTAGGATTCTTCTTGCTAACGCTGGAGGAGCGGTTAAGTTTGCATTTGAAATCATTGGTGAAGATGGTGAGAATTATGTACAGAATCGGATCGCTTCTCCGTTTCTCGTTTCGTACTCTTGTCAGTATCCGGATATCGCGCCACCGTATCTAAGCCCCTTTGGCGCCGAACCGGCCACTGCAGGGGATGCACCTGATAGATCTTGTAATAACTACGGACTCGATGTTGCAATCTATCACAATCCATTTGTTGGTACGAGGGGCAGTTATCCGGAGTTTGTCCCACAATATTTCAAGGAACAAGTCCCATACAATACAACGAAAACTACTTACCCGGGGTTCGGGTGGCCAGATGACGGCGTTAACGAAGCCGGGTCGCACCCGTACGGCCTTGATCCACCAACACCGGATCTCGCATATACGTTGAACCACCGTGGTTACTTTTACGCACCAGGCAGCGCAACGTATTTTTTCCAGGCCTATCGTGCAGACAATTATGGGGGGCTATGGACGGAAAGCAAAGCGATATCCGGCTGGACTCGAGAGAATGAAGATGGCGAATCGACGTGTTGCAGTGGGGACCAATGGACTTCCGGTGCGATTGTTGCAATATCTATCGACCAACCGACCTATATCCCTCTCAGATTTATGCTGGCGAATTGGGCAGGAGCAGTACATGCTAATTTCGATATATACGATGATAACGGCGCTTATTATGCTAGGACGGGACTGCGGTCGCGCTATCTTGTACGTTTTGCTTGCGACAATTCGGTTGGCCCGTTTCCCGACCCTTGGGACTCAGAAACCTAAGCAGGCAATATAACTCGAGTCGCGAGCGCGAGTTGAATAATAAATCCTGGCGAAATAGGGATACTGGCTGCATCCTATAAATTGACTGGATGCACTAATATGTCAGACTAAATTAATTATAATCGAACCTTTGTAAACGATTTACAATACCTCTAAGTTCACAGCAAGCCGCTAGTACGTGATAGAGGACCAATATTTGAATTCCATTATATTTTGAAAGGATGGAAATTCCACCAGTTGAGAGTCGATGTTTCTTGTGATACCGTGAACAAGTGGAACCCTGGAATCTTGGCAGGCTGATTCGATAAATATCAGGCTAACGTCTAGCCCGAGACGTTGACCAAAATGGCATCGTTTCAGCTAATATGTCGACAGGTCTATTTGGTGGATTGTACATACTTAAAGTCGTTAGATTTCCATCGCCCAAAAAGATTGAAAAGTCACAATTTCCTGGTAGAACTGAAGTGAGAACACGAACTTGTGCCGAGAGTACCCCATCCTGACAAAAGGATGGACCCCCCAACTCCACGGACAAACCGTCTAGCCCCAATACTGAGTGTTTTGCGCCCAGGATATAAAAGAGCCCCGACCCCGAAGGAAACAAAGGAACGCCTTACCCGGTTACAATTGAGAACACGCCATTAGATTCAAAACCCTTTGACGCATCAACGGCCCATAAATCGAAAACATCTGTAGTAGCAAGAGCTTTCGTCTCTCAGCGTGTTGTCTCCACTCTTCGCCGTATGAAGGAAGCTGCTATGCCGCCAAAGGGCTCCAAGATCTCGATCCTCGATCTCCCTAACGAACTTCTTATCAAAATCATAAATAATGTGAGTTTTTTTTCGCAATCTCTGTTCAAACATCCGATCCCCAATCCCTAACTCTCGGTGAGTTATCGAGGCTCAGCGAGGGCTGAGAGCGATGTCGCGAAAACCACACACTAGCAACACATTTTCAGAACTTGAGCTTGCGGGGTTGGCTAACGCAGCTTAACTATAGTTACGGGGCGATACTGACACCCTCCAAAATGTTCGTCTGGTGGGAAGATTATTCAACGACTTAGCATCACCAGTATTGTTTGACAGACTACGCATATATATCCGTCGAAGATACAGGGACCGTGAACTGGAATGGATGCGATCCCGACGGCAATTCGACCGGATATCTCACCCACCTGCTCCCGGCTCAGATTTCCTCTTCGACAATATCCAAGATCTCGATGTCGCTGAATTTGGGAACTTTTGTGGCGTTGATATTCACAACAATGACGAGGAGCCCAAAACTCTTGAGCATACCGTGGAATCTATGCGACTCCTCCAGGATTTCGTGTGTAGTTTCAAGAGACTGGCAAAGATGCGATGGCCTGTCGAATATTCGGACCCAAGCATAAAACTAGACTTATCGCCCATAGCAGCTAGTGTGATTCATCTAGACTTGCATCTCCATTACTTCCACAATCCATTGGTCGGATTCAAGTCTTTCCAAAACTTGACGCATTTAAAATTAATCCTGCGTAATCCCACCAAGAATGAATATCTGGTCGACTTCCTGCATCTCACCAATTTGAACATCGAATGCTGGGGCGACACCGACTTCACATCCTGGGACTGGCTCGAGGCGCAAAAGTCACCGTTTAATCTAAAAGTACTCGATGTTAAAGACGACAAACCGCCAGAGACCTTTCCGAAACACTTGGTCCCAAAGTTCCTTTCAAAACTGCAGACGTTGAGACTTTTCAATTCGCACCCTCCCCACGTCTCCAAGAACACATATACAATCTGGGATGCGCTCAGCGAAAATGAAGTCCAACTCCGCGAAGTGCAGCAAGAAGCAATCCTATCCAACCATATGCTCAAATATCTCAAATCTTACTCCAACAAGCTAGAGAACCTTTCGATCATGGCCCCCTCGCACACATGTGGCTCGCTCCCGACCAGACACGGATGTTTGTCCGGCCACGAAGAAGTACTCCAGGCCATGAACAGCCTTTGGGAAGACGTCGTATCCCAACACGCGTCGACGCTTAAGGAGCTCAGAATCTTCCCCGGACGCGAACACCGGCATCGAGAGATGCCCAGTCAAGCTACAACAGAGCAGCGAAGGGCCGCAGACACGCTAAATAGAGAAGAACCTTGGATCCTGGGCGATCATATACCATCTGGCCGTTTGGCGCTCTTAAAGTGCGAAAAGTTGGAATATCTGCTACTCGGAAGCGCAGCAGAGCACGGGTTGGAAGAATTCGTCGATGTTGTGGTCAGGATGAAGAATTTGCCGGCGGTGAAGTATTGTCTCGAAGGGCGCAGAGAGATGGTAAATATGAGTGGCTGGTGCGGGACGGCGATGTACAGGACCGCCCAGAAGCGCCAAAAGAAGCAGCGCCGCATGGAAGAAATTCATTGGAGTGGAGAGGGCGTGGAGGGCAGCAGATTCAGGCAGCTTAAAATTGAAATACCGCCCCTCGGGGATTGTAAACTCGTGCGCCAAGGGCATTGGAGGTTGAGATTTAAGTGAACAGGACGAGTGGTAAATTCGAAATTTACAGCAAAATTTGTCGAATAGATTTGCTTAGGCTTAAATTTTGCCTCAATGAACTAGATTCTTTATTCTTCTCGCACGGCATGCTAGCAGACCAACTAATTTCCACCATATACATCCAAAAGCCAAGCAAGACGCCGCATGGTTAGTTAAAAGAAAGAACCGTAAACTCATACAATTATATGTGCACAAAAGGAGGGCATCCTCTGCCAAATCCTCCACCAAAATCATTACCGTTTATCCATTATCACGGGCCTCAGTACTGATTATACCCACTATACCCATAGTTTCCATACACACCCTGCGCATTCAAAGACGGCGAAGGCATACCCCCAGATTGTCCCGGGTGCCCTCCGTAACTCGATAGATCAGTTCCCATGTATCCATGCCCACTCCCCGCCGTGCTACCGCTAATCACACTCGCGGGCCGGTTGTTATTGGTAGGTGTGATCCCGAATCCGGAATGTCCCCAGTTTTCATGATAGCTCGACGGCGGCGAATTCATCGGGGGGTGCGTTTGCACGGGAGTTGCAGGTGGGATGCCATAGGAGTGCTGCATGGGACTCATGGGCGGGATTTGTGGCGGAACGCTATTGCTGGTTCCGTAGTAAGGTGCCGGAGTTTGAGTTACGTACCCCTCGTCCTTTGGAACGCCGTCTGGGGGTCGGGACATTTGCTCAGATTGCTCTGGTGGGAAAGGCATATCGGGTTCCTTTGATCCTCGTTTCTTAAACACGCAGAACCAGAGGATAACTCCCGCGATCGCGAGGGCGAGAACGCCACCGACGGTGCCGCCTACAATGGCTCCGATGTTTGGGCCATTGCTGCTTCCGGAAACGACTGTTGGAGATGGGGATGTCGGTTCGGACGAGATGGTGGGTAGGGATGTTGCCGATCCTACAGTATTGGTCGGCGTTCCGCCCGACGGGTTCCCGGATGGTTGAGGCAAGGCTTCGATACCACCCTCGGGGACTTCCATAAGCGTGGAAGAAGTCGAGTTTTGGACGGACTGTGCGACTGAAGTTCTATTGTTTGTGTAGTCAAAGACAGTAAAGGCAGACCTATACAATATTCTCTGTTAGCATCTCTGGCTACAAGGTTCACTGAGAATCCAAGTGCTAACCTTAGGAATGGAGTCCCCAGCAGGTAGTCCGGGCTGGAACTGCTCGACTTTTCAGTTTGATACGAAGTAAAGACGCAATTTCCGCTACCCGTTGGATATTCGACCAACATCTGCCGAGCATTGACAGAAATGACAGCCCCATCAAGATCGAATTGGAGGGTTCCCAGCTGGGCGTCATCGATCCCACAGTCGACAATATACGCGTCGTAGGCCGTAGCATATGTCAACACCGGGATCATATTCACCAGCGCCGTGTATATATCATTGGGCAGCCACAGAGATCTAAACATAAGGGTCAGTTTGTACATTTTACATCAATTATTCTAAAGAAGACTTACGGAGTTCCCAATTGGATCTCTCCAACTTGTCTGGCCGGCGCTAACACGCTACTCGTTAGACTCGTATTCGTGCCATCCGGAGCGATCCAGTACACGCCGGTAATTGGCACTTGTCCGACAGTGTTGCTGCCGTATGTTGTTAACGCGCCTTCGTACTTTGCTTCATCCACCGCGCCGAAGAAGATTTCTCCACCGTCGTTCCGAATGTCGTTGACGTATATGCTGTATAGTATTGAATTTATAGCGCCAGATGAGACCATGGCCTCGGGGATCGACGGGTATGGTGAAAGAATACGAGGTCGCTCCACGCCTAGACCGAGTTCCGCGGCGTTGGTGAAATTCGTTGCGAGACCAAAGTATACATTGGGGATCGTTAGCTGGTTGATCTTGAAGACGTCAGAGCCCCAGGTTCCCTTCGCCTATTCCGCGAGAGCCAGTTAGCGAGACCGCCATGAAGATTTAATAAAAATCCATTGCTTCAAAAAAGAGAGCAAATAGATATATATATATGTCTATCAGTGTTTTCTTACAAATAGTCCGGTGCCATAGTAATTGTCTAGTACACCTCGTCGCGCCGTGAATGTTGACGAGGCATTCGAGTTAACTACCGCAACAGTCAGCACAACCCGCCATATGTCTGTCTTTTTTTCCCAAAGAAACAGGTGGCTCACAGAAATTTTTGTAATAGCAAGACCAGAAGGAGTTTCCGGTGGCATTTGAATCGCAGAACTTCTTCACGGTGGTGTTCTTCGGCGCCGGCAACCACGTTGTCGAACCGGTGCTGAAGGCGAGCGAGAAGAACTGGGGCGGTGTTCCTGTGCCCAACAAAGACACTCATTAGCAGGCCCGCTCGGACAATGGTGATGGGGTCGTCCGGCGAGGGACGGAGCACACACCAACGAGGACATCGACGTAGAACCCAAAGACCGTCTCGTTCTACCCTCGCGCGAGTGACATGTTAGCTCCCGATCTTTCAGAAAAGCGACCGATTGACCTACATCCGGCCTGAATGTCGTCGTGATGTAGTCCCGCTTGGTCAGCCTGAGGTCCGCCTTCGGGTTCGTCCGCAGCTTGAGGCTGGTCGCCTTTATCGCGCCGACGGACTGAGCAAACTGCGTTGTTGCGGCCAGGACCAGCGCCAACCAAATCGAAACTACCGGCAAAACCATCCTTTCTGAACGCCGGCGAATTGCTGGCCCGCGAATAGTTGCGGTTCCGCACCTCTCGGAGAGCCTAGCCGGTCGAGAGTGGAGGAAAAGATGAAACGAAACCTCTCCGGCGAAGAAGAGAATCTCTGAACGCGGCGACCCTGCATCCTCTTGGAAAAAGAAGGACCGAGAGTATTTATTCTGTCGGGGGAGGCTATTATATTTAAACGTCGCAGCTGCAGCCTGCAGAAATCTTGGTTGCCAGCCATCTCACAAACACACCAGGCGGGTGGGGATAAATTCGCAGGAATCACTCAATCGACCCTGGCCCGCAGCAGAAAGTGCGAACAACCGAGTGCTGGAGTGGGTTATTAGAGAGACGGCGAGTCGCAAAAAATGCGTACCCTAGTGCAAAAAGACATGGCTTAGGTTTTCTTGGTTGGCACGATTTAATCGCACCCACTATTGTCCGCCAAGTATTCGGCGGTCGGCATCGAAGCTTGCTCCTGCAGACGCCCAAAATAGCACAAAGAAAAAAGATGCAAGAAATTAGCTTGGTACAACGATGGTTTACCCTCGATCCCCGTGCAGACGGCAAGTTCACAGCCTCGGAGCGCCTATCGATAGATCGACGTCTTTGGGAAGAAGGGTCAGAAAGATGGAGCCTCAAAGCCAGGTCCCCCACCAGGATAATGCGACTTGGCGCTGCAAGCCCGTCCGCAGGCACACCATTTAAAAAAAAAAAACTGGTGTGGAACCTCGAAAGAGTAAATTTTGGCGATTCTTCCTAGCGAGTTCCGGCAGCCTCGGTTGGGGTTGTGGGGCCTTGAAACTGAACACCTCCTCTGTCTCGACGTTGGACCCTTTCCAAGATCTAATAACCCCAATGTTATAAAGATTTTGTTCAGAGAGACCTGACTATTAGTGAGTATATAACTTTAAATGGTTAAGATCTTATGACCGTTATTTTCATATAATTCCAATCCGCACAAAATACGCCTACCGAAAGCTGGGGCGTCCCCAAAGATAGGGTCTCCAATGGGTATACGGCCTGTGCTTATGTGTATCACATCAAACGCCGGTTCTCCCCAGAGCCTCAAGTGATTCAAATCGGATCTAGCTACGCGCATCTGATGACAGGTTATCATCACATATAAAATTCGCACCTGCACCTACAGGAGCGAGAACCTCGGTCGGTACGATGTCCCCAGCTTCTCATTCCCGTATAAACTCACAATAGCAAGGTCAACAGGGTCAAGAGCAATTGTTTAGATAGTTGGATATGTATTGCGAAAGAGGATGTCAATGTAAATGCCTCTACTTGACGAAGAATCTATATCCTTATTGCTGAAAAGCCAATATGTTGTTGGTTAGACCGCTCATGCATGATCATTGGAGTTAATGATTCTTCAAGAGAAAATTATTTAAATATTGGAATTTTGTACGATAATAAGTCACCTTTCATCCTTAATTGATTCCTGCTAACAAGCTTAAGACTAGCTCCAACGTTCATCAGCAAATGAAGGGTGCTTATAGCCGAGATATAGCGCAGCTGAGATAACCAATGAAAAGGGTTACACAAAAACGATCCTCTAATCTAGTTTAAAATTCTTTAAATATTCTCGAATTCCAACGAGCCGCTTGTGGCGGACACGGACACGGACACATACACATCGTCGTGGGCGCCGGCGGCTTCGGCTCGTATTTCGCAAAGTAATCAGCAGGCAAGTCGACTCCGGCTTCAATGCAGACGTCTCTAATTCCCTCGGTCACCGGTTTGAGCCTATTTTGGCAGTCCTGCAAGGCGCATTCGAGAACTCGATGCAAGAACTCCTCGGGCTTCGCATTACAATAGCAGGGAATATAGAACTTTGAGCAGCCAGGCCCAAGCTGGTTAGCAAACCAGCAAGCTCCCTACATCGGTGGCGGTATGTTAAACGTGATATCCAGGAAGGAGGGGGCTTCAAAGTGGCCGTCAAAATGCGCAAGAAAGCTTCATTCCGAAGTTTACTATATACGCGACCGGATAAGCGTCTAATACCAATGACTAACAGAGCTTAAGTAGCAAATGATTTATCTGATGAATTATTAGAAATGGTAAAATTGAAATGCCATTGCTTCTTTCCCCTCCTTCGAATTTGTACTTGAGATTTTTCACGAATCTTGGGATCTCGAGTCTCAGCCGTAAGCAAGCCAAGAAGCTTAAGTCGGCGCGCGAAGCTGCATGTTGCACGATGTGTTGGAGATGGTGTGAATTGCAATTGGCCCTGTGCGTAAGTATGTATGCAAAGAGACTAAGCTCGTTCGAACATCTTAACCAAAGCCGTGCCTTTGCATATTCGCGCGTTCCAAGAATATTTCCCGGAACTTTTATCAACTACTGATGACGTCGTGGCGACAAGTACGTAGGTATAAATTCAACGCGCAACGTTGTCGCCAAGTCTAGTTACGAGACTGGACAATGCCATTATATAGACTTATTTACCTCCATACACCCCAAAGAAGGATTTCATAGAAATCCGAAACTGCGAGCGCTTGTCTCGAGTCAATCAATCGATATCTTGCCCGATAGACATCAACGAATAAAAAATCTAATTCGTATTCAGAGTATCCAGAATGAGAACCATAGACATGGAAAGCAACTCTACCGCCCACCCGGCCCAAACCCTAACGGGTACGATAATGAATTCGTTCGTACAAGTAAAACAAGTCCCCAACATCGGCCTCGGGCTCGTAGCATCGCACCCAATCCCCAAAGGCACCATTTGGTTCCGCATGACCCGCGACAACAATCTGTCCGTCCCTCGCAACGCATTCGAGCACATCCGCCGTATCACCAGCCCAGAAAACACCAAATACCCCGAATGGAAAACCTTCAGGGCCTCACTGGAGCATTTCTGCTGGTACGGCGAGCACGAAGACGCCGCCAACTTCCCGCTGGATAATGTACGGTATCTAAACCACGGCGATGATCCAAACAGTACATACACGGAGACGGAGACGGATACCTCGTTAGGCGCGCCGTCCCGTGCGAACCGGAATATCAGGGAGGGCGAGGAAGTGCGCGAGAGTTATCTTTCGTATCCGGTGTGTGAGTGGGCTGGGATTTGTGGGGACTTTTTGAAGGACGTGGTGCCGGATTACGATGCAATGGCCAGAGGGTACCCGCTCAAGGAACCGGCGGAGATATTGGTCACCAGAGGTCAGTTACAGGTTTATATTGAAAGTAATTTAACGCGGGATATAGATAAGGCATTGTTGGTCGTGCTCGCCAAATGGGGGGGTTTCGACGACAGCCGAGACGCTTTCGTGATTCGGATTCCGGGTGGTGGGTCCGATTAAACGCGTCTAGATACAGTTTCGATGATTTGAGATGATTCAGAAGATATCGTTGGAATGAGAAAGCTAAAATATATAGCAATAGTAAATACGGCTCTTGCGAAACGGATTGGGGAGTTATGCCACGCACCATAATATACACAGTGGATGATATGAATTTTATGCCAATCAATGCAATTTCCGTAAGATCTTCCAAAAGGTCGTTATCAAAAAACAATCAAATAAACCGCCTTTATTGCTGAGCCATATAGCTTTTATATAAGTCGCGCACAAGTCACCGATCCTAAATAGCTTATCAATATTGAGAGCAATCTAGTCAGTCGAAAAGAGGACGAATCATTGTAGAAGGGTTATGAGGGACAACACATCTATCATAACAATCCTGAGTGTTTTTTCTTTTTCGCACCGTGATGTCTGAAGAGAATCCCTGCAGACGAGCATCAAATTTGATACCCTAGATGCCCTAATTAGAGAGAAAAGAAAGTAAATCAACATCTACGACCACAGAACGAGGAGAACTGGGTATCCCGTCCGCTCTGCCTTACATAAGCCTCGCATCGATCAAGTAGTAGTATCGTGGGTGACCAGATGCGAATTCTGATTGTTGTAGATTTCCTTTTGTCTTTTTGGATATCTGGAACCTTTAGCTTAATTTTTGGATAATTTAGAAGCATAGTTTGGCATGGTATTCTAGTTTGAAGTCAATGGTATCCCGTCTGTTATGTGGGTATTGCTTCCGATGGTCGCGATTTTGGTATTTTCAAAGTCAGTTTTTTAGTTGACGCCAGTTTAAGTTTTTCGCTTAATTTGATTTTGATATTGCCATTTTAGGCTGTCGCTTATAATGTCTCGATTGGTTACTTGCAGACCATTGAGCAAACATGTCTAATAAATACCTACGCTTGTGCATGCGGTGCATGTATCTTTGTTTTATTTCGTCATATTCTATTGAAGGTCATCTAGATTACACCAGGGCTTTGGCCAAAGATGCCGAAACCCATACTCCTGATAGTATCTTATATCAATATGTTAAACTGTGGCCATTGTCTTTGGTGTATTTGCTTGCTCCGCTCAACCGAAAATCTATTGAACCTTACAAATTTACTGCTTGAATCATTACTCTATACTTTGTGAATATAAGCCCCCGATCGCAAGTCGGAGAGGTCTAGAGAGCGTTTCATCATGAGTGCTCCTGATTTATTGAAATTTGACTGTGGATCCGCAATGCTCATATAGTTTCCTGTGGCCATAAGTGGAAGATTTAACTTGGTGGACTTCCGCCCCCCGCGGGGTCGCTTAATACATGGCTGTATAGACTTGATATAGGCTTGACTATGGTTTGATTGCAATCGATTGATTCTAGAAGCTATTTTCTTATTATTTTTCTCGTTGGTTCCATTCTTTGCGGCAGCGCAACCCAAAATAAACGTAGACTTCGCTTCTCTCTATGATAGCGTGAGCTAGTTTTCTTTTTTTTGATAGTTCATGGCAACGATAAACGTGTGCAACTGGTATGTGTACACTTCCGAAAATTTATGTTAAATCCTCACACCTCGAGCTAGCTAACAGTTCTTTTGCATCAATACTACCAACTCAGACTCAGCAATATTGCATGTGCATCTAAATCTAGAGCCTAGCTCTATTTTAAACAGCTTCTAACAGCTGAAACTCTCGGAATTGGCGGTACGGAGGCGAGAAGTATGAGCGCAGTCTCGATTATCGAGTGTACTCCTAGGATGATTCGGGATGGGTACCCGGAAGCTTCTAAATTAAGTATCCCGAACTACAGGAAAATCAAAAGGATAAACATTCGACATCCCTTTTACTCCGATAAAATCAATGTTTTCCTTCAAGTCCCAGCAGTAGACACATTAAAATCCGAGGCGGACGCCTATGAAGCAACGAAGAAATGAGTACCTTAAAAGTGTCAGCGACATAAGTCGATATAACGACGCTTCTGGCTGTCACCATGGGTACACTGGCGTTGGCATGTTACATACTCTCCGGGAACAAAGAAGGTGTCTTATCTTCGACGAGGCTTTTAGACCAAAAGCAACTCAAGGAACTTGTGAACAAGGTGGAAGCCAAGGATAGTGCTGAATATGCAACTATTCTCACAGAAAATGAATATTACTTTTATCCAGGTTTGTGGGGAATCGCCATACTAATATCTAAGCGCTTCGGCATTTGTTAACTATAAAAATATCTAATTTTAGAGGATTATTTTGAAAAAGAGAGATATAGAATCGTTAGGAAGTTCGAAGAATGGATGTTTCCGGAACCAGAGAAGCTTCAATTGAATCGAATCTTCCAGATATGGACAGCCACTCATGTACAGCAGACCCAAGGATCCCACGGGCCCACAAATTCATTGAAGAAACATCTATGCTAACCATATTTTTTTCAATAGAATAATTCGTGTGATCCAGAGGGTGGTTTTATTAATACGGATTATGAGGCCGCGGACACATCTGAAGCGGTCAAGCTAAGAGACAACTCTTGCAGATTCAAAGGTTCTGGAGACCCATTAGAAGCCGCGCACATAATACCAGCAAAGGAAAAGACTTTTGTGAGAACCAGATCAATTTTGCTGTTGAAATTTTAACCAGCAGGATTACTCAAGAGAAGGATAGAAGTGAATAAAAATTTGCATTTCTAGTGGATGGAGAACTCAATGAACATTTTTGCGGAAAGAGAACCTTCCTCAGATCCTACAAACGTTGTAGAAAACCTGATTTCTTTACGACGTGATATTCGTTTTGTAATGGACGAAGGGAGCTTTTGCATTGCAGTCAAGGTAATTGCCCATCGCCCTGAAATTTTGCGTGGATGATATTGGTAATGATACGCTCGAAATAGGAAAACACCTTCGTCGCGCATTTTTGTAGCTCCGAACATATTGATACTCTCCGACGACTCCATAATCAGCCTCTACGTCTACCAGTCACGACTTCACTTGAGTATCTATTTGCGAGATTTGGTTGGACATATTTTCGCCAACTATCTACGCTCTTTCTGATCAAACAAGAAAAATATGACCAGGATCTTGGTGGTGCTGGTATTAAAGGTATGCTAGGATCGTCTTTGACAGAGCCTGGGCAACCCGCGGGAACGATTGAGCATGCTATAGATGCGCTCGAAGAGCCTTTGGTCGGAGCCGAAGACATAGAAAAACCAACAAAGACGATATCAACCACACGTTCAGGCAAGATATGTTATAGCCAACCCGCTGCAGGATGTAAAGGCAGAGATGGTAGTAGAAGGAATGCTAAAAACCCCCAGACTGGCGATGGAGAGCAGGAGTATTTTCAATACAGTGGAGGGTTCAATCACAAGATTGATAGGGTCACATAGGCTCGGAAAATCAGAAAATTGGCTCATGAGTATAGAAGAAACCATCCAGAAGTTTCAGCAGTGGCAAATAGAGATGGTCCTTGCATGGAAGAAAGTGATTCCGACTGCTATTGAATCGAGGCAGAGTATAAATATGAAACTTCTTCGTCTTATGACGGCTAAGCTTCCAGATTTGGCTCAAATTGGTAACCATAAATTGTATATGAATTCTTCTAAGATTATAATTTTCAAGACGATGACTTTAGCTCCAAATTTCAGCAGCTCTTGAGAGCTCGAGAGTACGTGACAGAAACCAGCAATTCTTAGATAGAGCTTCGCGGAGCTGTGCAGCTCACGACGCATCCTGCACATAGCCTTGTCAGAATAGTATGGTCTTTTGCATCGTCGCGCAGCCTGCGGCGGGGTTCGCGGAATCAACACCAGCGTCTGCGATATTCTACACCACCCCGTTCAAAGCACGGCAGCAGTCTCTTGATTTTATTGTGTATTAAATGTAAGCAAGCGATCAAAGTGAGATCGCTACATTTTGATATCCAGGCGTCCGGAGCGTCTTCGCATCTTTGTGTTGTGCTAGTGAAATCGAGCTAAAATGGTCAACAGGAAAGTTCAAATCTAGGCCAATCAAAAATCAGATCTGTGGTCTAATCCGATGTAATAAACCGCCTGGATTGGAAGCGTGACACGGGCACCAAGTTTGTCATCACACCTCATAATCATCTTGGAAACCACCCAGATACGGTTAGCGGCCATACTATGATTTGATGATGAACGAAAGTGAGTTAATCAACTGGAGTGATTAGAATTATATCTCATTTTTTTCTTTGTGCTCTCATAGTGGATGTAAAGATCCGATATGAAAACTCTTTGGCCTATTTGTGATAGTTTTTGCTAGATATATTTCTCATGTTGATAGAAAGAAATTGAATTTAGCAGAAGAGAGCCTTAAAAACGCTGGCACTTTGTACGACATGGAGTACCTGTGGCCTTGCTCTAACAAATATGAACGTAGAAAGTTGCGGCGGACTGTTTACCGAGAACCTGACCATATTCTTTTTTCCATTCTATGTCAAAAGTCTGCGCTGATTCAACTAGTTACTGTTACGACACAGAGAGAAAAATGCTTAATGTTAATTAGTTGTTGTGCTCCCCAATGCTTCTTAGCTGGTAGGCGTAGGTATACCAGTCTTTTGGGTGAACTTGAAGTCTGTCGTGGAATCCGGAAACTATCTAGCATAAGGGGACCAACTGTTTTTTCAACTGGAAGGGCGCATATATATGCCAAGCTCAGCGCTTATTTCGATAGCGACAGGCTCGTACGAGCGATTCCGATAGCTGTCTTGGTGGTGGAGGGCAGAAGAGGTGCTAGCCTTGTAAATAAGCGCTTGTATATGAGATAGAATGACATGGTAGAATAGGCCATGCATTTCCAGGGAGCCCCACTTTCTGAACATGCGTAAAAAGGAAAACATGTGCGATTAATCCGGTTGATTCGAAGAGCGATGCGTGATTGGTTCCCATATCAGTTGGCGCTGCACAGCCAACCATGCATTCAGGTGGCTTCCAGCACAACGGCGTTGAAATATCACAGCCTCATGCTCGCCTTTGCATTCCGATGCCGCAAGGTCGATCGTGATTGCATCAAGCCGTATGGCCTTATACTCCTCTGAATATCAGCAAGCTCACCACATTTGAACCTACCTTCTAGCGGATCTCAGACCATGGCGACTAAACTGAAAAAAGACGACTACTCGGTCGGTTTCATATGCGCTATTTCAATAGAACTGGCGGCCGTACGCGCGATTCTGGATGAGACGCATCCTCAACTTGAGGTAACGGATGGGGACACCAACGTCTACGAGTTCGGTAGAATAGGCAGACATAATGTTGTGATAGCTTGTCTTCCAGGATATGGGACAACGAGCGCCGGCATCATTGCTACCCGCATGCGCTCAACCTTCACACGACTGCGATTCGGGTTGATGGCCGGCGTCGGAGGTGGTGCGCCCAGCGACCGCAACGACATTCGTCTCGGCGACGTCGTCGTCAGCCAACCGACCGGTATCTCTAGCGGCATTGTTCAGTATGACTCCGGGAAAGCGATGGAAAACGGGGAATTTGTGCGCACTGGCTTCTTGAACGGGCCTCCGTCGATATTGTTAAGCGCTGTGACATCGATCAAGGCTAAAGATCCAATAGAGCTAGGCAAAAAAATATCAGATATAGCCCAAACAATAAAAGAGAAAGACACAAGATTCCAATATCCTGGCCAGAATACAGATAGACTATTTCAAGCTAACTACAATCATGTCCCCATCAAAGGGGACGACACTTGTAAATTATGCGATGTTTCAAAGTGGCGTTCTCGTTCGGAGCGACGGCACCATCACCCGTATTTGCACTACGGGATCGTGGCGTCAGGAAATCAAGTGATAAAAGATGGTATCAAGAGAGACAGAATTAGCGCGCAAACAGGAGCTCTGTGCTTTGAAATGGAGGCGGCAGGTCTGATGAACGATTTCCCGTGCCTAATCATCCGAGGGATCTGCGACTACTCCGATGGTCACAAGAATAAACAGTGGCAGCCGTACGCAGCTCTGGTGGCAGCCGTCTACGCGAAAGAGCTGCTCCTGCTGATACGAACAGGTATGTTGATATGGGAATGTAAAGATAATGAAAGAAAAGGAAAAAAAGCTGAGCAATACCGCGCCAAGTAGCTAGCAGAGACGAAGCCGAAGTGAACAGTACGAACACGCTCCTTTGAATGATCTTCCACCTGATTATCTGCTTGATATGCAAACGCACCAGCTAATTCCATCTTGCCATACAGAGCGAGGAGTGGTTGAAGAGATCAATTTTGCCATCCCCTTTCGTATGCCGTTCCCTCGCAACCGAAAGTTTTTTGGCCGAGCGGAAGAGCTCAGGCAGATTTACAAATACTTTTCCGATCCGACGTCCACCGATGCACCCCGTCGCTACGCACTCACGGGCACCGGTGGAATGGGCAAAACACAGATTGCTCTCGAGTACTCGTATAGAAATCAGAAAGAGTATACAGCTGCTTTTTGGGTTTCTGCAGCAAGCGAACAAACTATTCGGGCATCATTTGTACAAATAATGCAACGCATCGTCGAAGAACAAAAGAGAGCGTGGCCCGAGTCCGCTGATTACGAAGCTGTCGGCTCTAAACTCGGCATACCGGGGCTGGTCAATAGCAAAGGTATAGTTAGCGCTAACCTGGAAGCCCTAGATAATATTCGCTCGGCTGTTTTCCATTGGCTACAGCTCCCCGGCAATGATAAATGGCTGCTGATTATCGATAACGCGGACGATCTGGAGACCTTTGATGTACAAGATTACATTCCATGTCACGGTGGCGGAGCCATCCTGATTACAAGTCGCAGGCCGGAGTTCTATCATACCGCGGAACAGGCTGATTTAGACGGATTGGATCAGGAGAGCGCGGTAAAGATGATTTCGAGCTTAGTGTCCTCGTTTGACGCTTCAGGAGGTACGGCAACCAGCAAATACTGCAAATCAATACCTTGCTAAATAACTTTGATTATGAAGTTGCCAGAAACGAAATAATTACATTAGTTAAAAAATTAGGCTTCCTGCCTCTCGCAATCAGCCACGCAGGCTGCTACATGAATCAAACAAAGGCCTCTCCAGAAGATTACATGTCAGAGTACGAAGAAGCCTTTCTATTCGTGCAAACGAAACCGAGAACCGGATGGCATTACAGGGACGACACAGCCGCTACAACGTGGGAGATATCGTTCTCGAGGATCGAGAAGCAAGACGAAGAAGCGGCCTTGTTGTTGCTTGTATGCTCATATCTGAATCCCGCGGAGATTTCTGAAGCTCTGTGGGGGCATGAGCAGTCCGATAAGGCCAAAGGTAGGAGGTTCCACTTCGACTTCATACTGTTGTACATGCTGACCCGCGATACAGTGAAAGATAGGGTTCTGCTTCTTGCATCGTATTCTCTAGTCAAGATAACGCATTTCGGAATCTTTTCTGTCCATCCTGTCGTGCATTCGTGGGCGCGAGAACGCCTAGATCAATCGAGACGACTTTTCGCCATAGAAAATGCCGTGATGATAATCGGAAAGGCCAGTAAACTATCAAATGTGTCGCGGAATAGTGACAAATGGGAACATCAAGAAGAAAGGAGAATTGCGTCCCATCTGGATTACCTTCGTCGGTATTCGAAAGCTAGCTTTTCTGAACTTCTGCAGCAAGAGGGGACAGCCGACTGTCAAAGTTTATTTGAACATATTCACAACATTGCCCTTATATTTGAGCACCAAGGCAAATACGACGAAGCCATGCAGTGGTACAAGCGAGCACATGATGGGCGTGAGAAGGCTTTGGGCAAAAACCACCTAGGTACACTTGGTACAGTTAACAATATTGCCAATTTGTTTAGTGATAAAGGTAAATACAAGGAGGCTATGAAATGGTATGAGCGCGCACTCGATAGGTGTGAGACGGCTTTGGGAAAAGACCACCCAGATACACTAAGTATAGTTAACAACATCGGCAACGTCTTTTTCCATCAAGGCAAATATGATAAGAATATGCAATGGCTTGAACGTGCACTCGATGGGCGTGAGAAAGCTTTGGGAAAAGACCACCCAGATACACTAAGTACAGTTAATAATATCGGCAACGTCTTTTCCAGGCAAGGCAAATACGATAAGGCTATACAATGGTATGAGCGCTCACTTAATGGGTATGAAAGGGCGATGGGCAAAGACTATCCAGATACACTAATAGTAGTTAAGAATATCAGCTTCGTCTTTCACAAGCAAGGCAAATACGACGAAGCCATGCAGTGGAGCGAGCGAGCAAAGGCTACCCGGATACAATCATCGTAGCTGAAATTCTACGCATGCTCATAGAGGATATGGATGATTTGATTTGTCCTCTGAGTAGCAAGTTGAATAAAGTGGTAGACATCCTCGTTATGAAAAGATAACGAATGACTGTCTTGTTTTTTCTTCCGTTCCTCCTAAACTCCTACATAATTACATATCCGGAGATAAAAGGAAGCCGTCTGAGTTTCGACAGCCTTCTAATTGATAGATACTGGCCGGATGTTTTGACATTCCTTTTGTCTATGAAGCGGTAAGAATTTCCGACTCGAGTCGCCGCCCACTTCGGCCGTTCTGATCAATCAAGGCTACTAGTAATAGGTGATAGAGCTCACCATAATTATATTAGATCTGTTATTGAGTATTTTCTCATCGGTGATCTTAGAACGATCAACAAAAATGGTTAAGCGTCCCAGTTCCCCACAAACCCGAGTTTCCCACTAGCCCGAAACGGTGTTGCTGTTCCCTCAACAAGTAATGATATCAATAGCCCAATCCCTGTCCCGTTTTTGGTGTTGATGAACCGCCGCTGCCCTGGGTCTCTTCTGAGGTTTACTTCAATCGGCCAGTGACTCAGTGTTGTCGATAAATAGACAAAGAAACCTGGAGACAAATATATATCCCTTTGCCATACTCTGTAGTAATCCCTAACTCAAAAGGCTACATATTTTCGCCAGCAATCATGTTTGGCCCGTAACCTATATATTAATTTGCGATCTATTTTAGCATTTACCCTATTTTGACTTCTGATCTGTTTTGGCCAGGAACCATTTCGGTTAGCTATTCGATTTTTGGCAACGCTAGCCTCATTCATATAACTTGAATTAATCTTGAATCGCAAATGGTCTTTTGCGTGCATCCATTTCCGATCACCTGAGGTTCCTGTGTGATGGAAACGCAAAGCCAAATTGGTGTCATGCTTCCTGTACAGGCTATGAGTTACAAGTCGCTCATTCATAGGTACTCAAAATAGCCCGGCAAAGTTGGACAATTTTGAATCAATTTTCAAAGTACTTAGCTGGCTAACTGCTGATGTCACTGATGACGAAATTACAAGTACTGTCCTTGGTATGAAGACTCTACTCTGCCCGATGATCTTCACGTTAGTTTTGTTCAAGGTATTTGGAGGTCTGATAAATTTGGATATGCCACTAGTTTCATGAACGGGATGATACGACTTTAGGAACCTAAGAAATAGGATCCCAAGAGATACTATACGATAATATATCATTGGTCACCGAAGTTCTTGTATACACCTTGTGCTTACTTTCTATTGTTACAATTTGGGGTAAGGTCATTACAGTGTAGTTTTTATTAGTTCGGCAATATTGAAATTTATACTTGTTGGTTGTCGTCGCAAAAGTGCCCAGATTAGATGGCTGAAAAATGCGATTGTGGGTCCCTATTAGGTAGGTGTCACACGAGCAAGCAAGCCAGACCTAATAAGTATTTGCAATCTAGCGTCCCAACTTGAATGTATCATGGCATGGGGGCAAATGGAATAAGTAAGCTTGAAGCTGTCGAAGTAATATAGCATTCCTAATCAAGTTAGTCATACCTTCAGCCTCCATTTAGGCTAACTTCTAAAAGCTATCTCCATCTACGACCACAGAACGAGGAGAATTGGGTATCCCGTTCGCTCTGCCTTACACAAGCCTCGTATCGATCCATTAGTAGTACCGTCGGTGACGAGGTGCGAATCCGGATTGTTGTAGATTCCTATTTTTTTCCAAAAATTTTCTTGAATTCGTTTTTTTACTATTTTTGTCCAGATTTGGATAACAGGCCCCTCGTCTAGTTGAACTCTTTAAAAATCTTCTTTATTGTCATCTTGCGCGGCAGCACGCCGCTTCAACAGCGCTTGGACCATATCTTCCGGCCGCGTCGACCAAATCTGGCCCCTGTAGTCCCTTTCCGCGTAATCACCGTCTTGACACCAGGGTCTATCTTTCTCTTCGTACTTCCTCAGCGGGTAATCGTACGGCAATCGGACGCCGAGTTTAACTCTACGCCATTTCCCGTTCATCGACTCGTTGACATCCGTGTTTTCTACTTTCTGCCCATTTTCCTCGGAGATCCAGTCCTTCCCGCCGACTGCCTCCATACTCGTAATCCCACTGTCATCGCATAATAGATCCTTCCATAATGCTGGGTGGACCAGCACACCAGCTTCGTAGGATTGTATTTTACTAGTACCCTCTTTATCTTTAGCGGCGAGGCCCCAAGCTTGTTTACTCAAGTTGGCGGAGGTAATCATAGCCCAGTCCATCGCTACCATTTTGTGCGCCGCTTCCCCCCCATCCCTCTTTTTAGATTCAGGTGGTGAGAAGAAATTGTAGGTTTTGATATGCGGTAATGCTTTCCCTCTCTCTGCTTCGACGGCGATATCGCTCAGAATGCCGACGCGGGGTTGACCCCAGACTGCCATCATGGGCCGTAGATACTTGAGCTGTGATTTATCTGCTGCGCTTTTAGATTTAAGGAATATCGGTCCACCACCATTCCAGCCATCGGTGCTGGTGCGTACATTTTCGGCGGTGGGGAATACTAGCGAGTACGATATACCATTACCTGCACCGCCTTTCGACGATGACGAGGGACTTCTCATTGCTGAAAATGCATTAACCGTAGTGTTCCCGTTCGCTCTACTGGCCGAGAATGCCGGTAATAGCACGTTGTCCAGGTATGCCTCCCCCATAGATGCCACCGATGAACACTACGATGGCACCGGATCAGTAAGTATCCATGGTTATTCATGTGTCGGTATAAATACCTGCATAGCCATCTGTCCTCCGCCGGTGACGGAGCTCGTACACCTCCCAGCTTTATTAACCCCCCATCCGCCACCCCTCCCAACCCTCGTCAACACTCTTCTAACCTTCGCCCAGCCGAAGAGCTTATTCTCCGGTCCGTTCAGCGGATGGTCACCGGGTACGTGTCCGACAAACACGGCCCTGACGTTTTTAAAATCGTGCAACCGCAGCTGATCCATGAGTTTCTTCGCCCGCCAGTCGTACGCCCCAAGGTATGCCATCAACCCTTCTTTAAAGCTCCACCCGACCCCTTCCTTCCTCTCCATACTGTCGTCTTCTAGTAATGGTAACCAAGGGGATCGCCATACCGCTTGCGTCATATTCTCCCAGTCGTGGGGGATCATATTGGCCGTGTGGATTATTACTTGTGCTGTATCCTCGTGCGAGAAGAGTATCATCATTTTTGTGTGGTGGGTGCCGAACGCGTTGGCCATGTATGCGGTTATCAGTTCGATATTGTACCCTGCGGCTTCGAGGGTAGCTTTATCCTCTTCGAGTTGGATGCGGGATGCGGATTCCTTTCTCCAGTTGCCGTGGACGACTTTAATGTCTATGGAGTGTGCTGTGTCTGCGTCGAGGTGGGAGACCAGCCAGGGGAGGTCGTGCATGAAGTTGAAGGACCATACTTCGCGGAGCAGAGGGTAGGAGAGGATGTCGGTGATTCGGATGGCATCGATGTTTTTGTTGGCGGGGAAGTCGTGGATGTGGGTTAGTTTGAAGGGCGAGGAGATGATAAGGGTATCGCCGTGGGGTTGGTCTGGCTCTGGGGAAGGGAGGCCTATGGAGGGGTCCGGCTTTGGGTCGTTATCGAGGGTGGCGCTGCTCGAGCTGGAGGAGATATCGTTGGAGTTTGAGTGTACCGCAGGTAAGGAGACCGCAGCTTGGCGGCGCAGCGGAGGAGGAGAGATGTCGCGATTGAGGGAAGAGGCCGAGGACAGCTTTGTCCGTTTCGACGGGGGCTCGGAGGCCATATTTAACTTCTTCGGGGTCCTCGAGGCAGAGAGTCGAGCTGTGCTGGTCATGCGAGGCTGCGATACCAGTTGGAACGCGTGTGGCCGTCGAGCCCGTAAACACGTCCACACAGCATACACCCGCATGCGTAGCTTCGGTTTGCACTTTTATCCCCAGCAACAGGCTCTTGGTTTGCCGGCGAAGGTTGACCCCTGTAATATATCCGATGCACCGGTCTTGCTTGCATTATCGGCACTGTTTTGGGCCTGCACCTTCGAGTTCGGGCACCGATCTGCGGCTCTCCATTTCTGGTTTGGTTACGATGTTGGCAGCTTGCAACGTCACGGCAAGATAAGCGCCAACACACTTACAAATGCTATATCAATGAACCTGGTAGCTATCATGGTATGTATCCACCCTTTTTAATTCCATTTTTCCCAGCGATATTCGTACACAACATAAAATTATATATTTAGCAAGGCCTTATGAGGGCTTACAGAGGGTAAAGGGGAGATTAAACCTCAAACGCAAAAGTATAGTACTAGTACTCTGCTGCTCCGGAAAGACCAGTGAAAGAGCGAGTGTTTTCTCCGCAATCCCCAACTTAGTGAACCGTGTTGAATGATATACTTATAGCAAGGGGATTCCGTGCAATGCTCTCGTCCAAGACGGCCGATCTGGCTGCGAGTTCAGAACTTCTATTGTGGAGGCGAAATCTAAACAATAGGATAACGTAAACTGTCTCCAAATTCAAATACTTTTCAAACCTAATTTTACCAAAAAACGAATGTCCATACTCCAAAAAAAAGGATGTCCCGAAAAAATCGCTCAACCATCTCTAAATGCATATAAAAATGTAGGAGAGTAAGGAAATAATTGAGGGGTGGAACGGCTGATGCTATGCCGAGTCTCGTAGTGTTCAGACCACCTGTACACCTAATCCTCATGATTGGGCATGTTAGTCGTGTCGAAATTTGGTGTGGCAGTCGGGTCAGTGTTGGGTGTAGTAGTCGGACGCGAACGAGTTTCTCCGACCTCGGGGTCGCGATAGGACCCATCACCGCTTAAGTAGTAACTGAGAGGTGGCTGGCGGCCTATGACACCTCTCCAAGACCTTGGTGTCCGCACAAGATTAAAAATGGTGTACAGGATGACTGGTCCAGAAGTCACTGCAGTGGGACCAAGTAGAGAGAACATATCTCGGCCGCCCGCGACATCCAAAAATACCACTAAGCCTATCGCGGCAAGTGCGTAAAAAATGCGAGCCGTAGCACTGAGCACCGAAATACTGTTAGCTGTCTCGTGTGTGTCACCTCCTAGTGCAAACCGGATCTGATGTTACCAACCTTGGCACTCTCTGGTACCACTGAACGAAACCAACAAGGAACACAGAAGCCCAGAGGACGAGAACACTATTCATCAGGAATTGTTAGTTAGTACACTCTCTGTTTTTATGTAGAAGGGAGGAACTTTTAGATTTGTATACACAATAATTATGGCACCGGAGACGCCGTGGCTCTGTAATTGCGCGGCAATTACACTGATCGAAATCGCTGTGAACGGGACTGCTAACATATGCATAGGGTATATAGATACCCACCAGAACCCCCTGAGAACATTTCGAACCCGACCAGTCGGGGTTGTAAGGAAATCACAATAAGAATCACTTGTCATATTGTCTTATTCACGAAATTCGTTCTGCAGAATGGTAGCTTGTTACTGTGAAAGGTGCTGAAAAGTTTCGATGTCTTCGAAAAATGGGATATGCTCAAAATCCGGAAGGAGCGTAGAATTAAAACCAGCAGGCCTCCGATATTTAAGAAGACGATGATGTGCATGACCAGAAGGAGGGAACCTTCGCGAAAGACAGATTCTATTGGGTGAGGGGAACAAGGAAGACAATGTTTGTTGACAATGACGGGAAAACACGTCGAAGGAATAAACAATCTTCTTGGGCAGCGGCCCCAAAGGTTTAGGAATACCAAACGAAAAAGGAATAGTCGTTACATCCGAAAAGGGAATACTCATATCCGAAAGGCGCCCTCCGTGACAGCTGTCGTACGTCGCCCCTGCAGCTCCTACCACCCTGGCTACTTTCGTGGTGGCGTTCGGCGCAATACACGAAGATTGGATGATTCGTAATGAGACCAACGTCGACACATCAACATACCAAATGCCTGTAGGTATTGAGAGAACACCTGGAGTATAAAATAGATAAAATTTGAGCTGTTTTAAAAGGCGTACGACAAGGCGGATACTCACGCAAGAAAATCTCAGTCGCCGCGTAGAAAGATGTGGAAGAGGAGCATTTGTCGGCTGCAACATCCATTGTGCTGTTGAATTTATATCGATAGACATAATTGTATACCACCAGAGGTTTTACCAATAGAGCTACCATTACAGCATCCGGACTGTTCAAATCAAGTTGGACGTGTTCTTGAACTCTCCATAAGGCACGTTTCTTGGGTCTGCAGCTGTCCACCTTGGACGCTCAGTTGTCATGTCAACAGCTATGCAGCTGCGCAATTAAAACAAGCTTAATCGCTGGTTATCGCTCGTGAAACCACAAATACGTCGTTCGGTTGGTTCAATTCAACGGTGGTGCATTGCACCCTAGTCTTGATCTTACCCCATTAAGACCATTCTACCCCCCGAGATGAGCCAATAAAAAAATTCGTTTTAGACCTTGGCTCTTTCCTCTCTTACTCGGAGTAGAGTTCCTCCTCGCGGCATACACACCCTTTGCAAAGGGTCGTTGGTCACGATGTTGGCCGACTCGCTTTTTGCGCGCGTGCACGCGGAAATTGCAATATTGACGGCTGGGTCAGAACAACCAGTCGTCTCTTTTGGTCTCCACTGGTCTGAAAAAATCGCCTTGTCTGGCTTCGTCTGCACTCGTTTGAGCCTTGCGGTACTCCCCACCAAGCCCCAAAGAGTGGCGCAGCTGTTTTTGTGCTTTCTTTCCATGACCGATTGAGGACGTGGGTCTTCAGCACCCCGAGGCTTATATTGCATCCATCCAGTTCACAAACTCGCGATAGTCACGAAAATACAAACGGGGTGTTGTTAATTCGCCAGAAAGTCGTATTAAGACTACAAATTCTGACTCTCGCTAACGTAGCTAACGAAAAAGAAAGCACCCAGATACCGTTAAATACAGTATGCGAAAACACGAGCGAAATAAATTCCTTTGAGCCTCAGGTTCCCAGATCACGGCTCCCCGACCCCTTCGGCAGTTCTATAATACCTCTGTCATGATGGGTTGCCAATTGTTTCTAGATACATTAAAAATACAACATTCAGCACGCTCATCTCCTGCTGGGGCGATCCAAACAGACCATAAATATCAGATGTTTCAAAAGACCCGACCGGGTGCGGAGTTAAGCCATCCAATTTCAAAGCGAAAATCGGAAGTTTGGTTCTAGCAACGCTGGAGGAAGCTGAACCCATCAACTTTTCTTCATACCCATTTTCGATGTGAGCAGGTTTTGCATTCCTGCTTCGAGACCCGGCAGATCCACCATCGTGCTTGCCAGCCTGCTATCCTGTCATTACATAGCGAACAGAAGACTTCCATTGCTTCCAACCGAGCCAGCTCACCTTTTTCTTTCTGCTCTCTCAGCTCCCGGATTTCGTCGTCCTTCCCTTTAATACAGACCGAACACAGTTCTCTCCTCGGATAACCTTGGACTTGAACCCGGTTTCCATTCGAATAATAAGGATCATGTCGGTAGGGACACGTTTCTTTCTGGTAAGGATATAATTTTCCTTTGTATGCGCTATTGCAGCAAATTTTTCGGTAGCATTTTGAGCAAATCGTTCTGCAAAACTCAATATGACCTGCGATGTCGGTGTCCTGGATCTCACGGCTAACCTGACAACTCTCTGGATATTGCCAGCATTTTTAATCTCAGAGATGATCACTATGATTCCATGGAAATAGGGAAGAAGCGTACTGGGCAAATTTGATTATTACAACTCCAACAATCGGATTTACTACCATCAACACAAAATGTGGCCCTCAATCTAGCAATGTCATCTTCTGTGATCCTACTTCCCGAGGCACGGTTTATGACTTCCAAGAAATGCCGCGGCATACCACTACCTAGAAGAGCATCAATATTCAGAGCACTTGGGAGCTCCGAAAGGATCTGTCCTGGCAATATCTTCATCTCAAGGTCCTTTTTGCCTCTGTAGCTATTACCGCTTATTCTTGACCTCCCTAGCCATCGAAACACAAATCGAATGTATGGTGCAGGCTGCAGGCCCTCCTATTTTGAGTTGTTTTTCACTGATCAAACAGAATAGGAACGGCGCAACAGATAAAGAGAATAACATGTATAGGAGTCTAGATGGCTACATTAGCAATCTCAGTTTACTCGGATCGAGAACTACGACTCACACCAAGAAAACATCCATCCCAGCGGCTGCGGTCAGGTGATCGCAAGTTTTCTGAGCAGTCCTCCCGGATTCATGTCCGATCAGTGCAAAGAAACCTGGTTCACCGCCTGGTAAGGGATCACCAGGATGGTCACAATCATATCCAAGGTATTTCGCCCGCCAAGCCGTCGCAGCGATGAAGAAACCACTCATGAGGATATCCCCTAGTATGAAAGGTACCGCGAAGAAGAGAAGGGCATAGTTATCCTCAGCTGCTCGGTCTTTCGAAACGCTCAATATTCTTAGTGCGATACCACCAGCAATAAACTGCCAGATGAAACTCACGAGTCCCTGGATTTATATTTTAGGCGTTAGCGAAAAACATCGATTCATCTTATCCTGGCGGCCTGATTATCCTTACCCCAATGAAATTGGTGTTCACCATGGTTATTATTCGTCCATTATATGGTGGAGAATGCAATTGCGGCAGGTTATTGACGGCTTTCCATGTCTGTGCCGATAAGCCCATTAACATCGGAGATGCTACGAAGGGGCATATTACCCGCAGGGAAAGGAAAAGCTTCAGAAAGAGGGAAATTCTGAACTTGACATCTTGCAAACCTGAGGTTTCCTGTGAAAAGATACTGGTGCAAAGCGCACTGAAGTAGATCAATCGACCAAATTATTCCCCTAGCTGCCCAAGCTTAAGTCAGACAGCATGCGTTATATAGGCCTCCCAGAGGGAAGGATATGAGGCCGCTTTTATTCATTTACATGCTCCGGAACCTCTAATTGTTCACTACAGCAAGGTAAGAAACAGCTTGGTGTGCCCGTCCATTAAATTCATGCAGCAAAGATGGTACTCCGGAGGTTAGCATTTCCACGCTGCCGCTTCTCAAATAGCTTTACGACGGGAGTCGGTAGTAAAAATATAGCTCTATTCAGCATAGAACGTATTTTCGAACCACTGTATCGAAGGTGGAACGAATCCTTCACATCACCAAACTAGAATTCAAGCTTTCTCGAACCGAGTCGCATGAAACCAGCGCTGTGGGTCTCGGGAGCTAGCCAATGACGATAGCCTACCCAGGGGTGTGATCGGGCCCAGCAAGGTTTGGCATTCACAGATGCATTGGCAGCAACGTTATCTGGGTAAATTGAAAATAAGGCCCTGCAGCCTGCTGAATGGTCCGCGCTGTGTTGCGATCAAGAAAGTCCTGGAAAATGCAACACAAACCCCATATCTAACAGTTTTGCTGCAACTGTCAAACTAAGTGCTTCGGGTTCTTAGTATATGTAAGGCGGGAGGCTGTCTACTTTGCAAATTTGACAGAATGTATCCCTAACATCTAAATAGGCTGCCAAACGCACTTGCTAGCACTAGGTGCGCTAGAAAATCCAATGTGCAAGTGTCTATGGCCGGCTGTAGTTCTGTAGCTGTTTGTGTTATGAGTTTGCTACTTCAGATTACTGTAGCAATCTGGAACTTATTCAGTAAAAGATCTTCTAAGCTAACAAAATGATACATGTTTAAGGAGTTTTGTTTGTCTCGTAAAACAGAGCCCTATGATAAATTATTTTCTTACAGTTATCACGAAAGGAGTTATCGATAATTATCGATATCTTGGCTAGAAACTTCGGGGTCAAGTGGAACTGTTGAGAACTCCCAAACTATCGATAGCTATCATCACTAACACTGGTACGCTTCTGGTTGCGTCTATCCTTCTAGTACTCCTACCTATACCTCCATCGTTTCTCACAAGTAAGTTGAAGGATAGTTCGAATCTGAGGAGGATTAAGTGACGCTTGTGCAAATATCAAATTTGATATTTCAATCGCATGTAGAACGTGGGGTTATTGACAATGATATCTTCATTGCCGAACTGAAGTCTTGCCTTCGCCCCAGGCTCGAAGAATACCAACGATATTGAGACGGCCGCTGCGACAGCCGCTGAATACACTATAACCACCAATACACTGAAGAGAGAGCGAACCAACCCCACCGTTCTTGTGGCGGATCGTGCTGCATTTATCCTCCAATCTCGCCTTTTTAATGGTTTTTCACGCCCCATTTTTCTCCTGGAAATGACTGGAGTTAGATACAGGGCGCTAGTTGTGAGAACAACTTTGTTCGCCATAGAAACCACGGAAGTAACTACTACAGCTATGGAAAAGGAGTCAGCCCCGACCACCGCAACTGAAATGACGGAAACCATCACGACTATCGCTAAGGTTGACGAGGTTGCATTCACGACTATAATCACAACTTTGGCGCACTAGCTGGCCTTTGAGGCATTTGCCCTCCGACCAAATGCTCCATTCGCGCGTGCTCCGTCGATTCCAGCGGCCGATTGGTATACAAGAATGGCGGAAGTGCACTCTAAATGTCTAAAATTGATTAAAGATGGCCACTATTTAGCCTATTCGGCTAGGGCAGCTAGCGAAAACTCTTATGTAGGAGCTTCGGAATGCAATCCAGCAGATTTTCGTCTAACTTGATCGTTGATAGAGGTGCCAATAAAGAATGTCTTCCCGCCGATGTTTCCGGACCTCAACAAGAGTGCGGCTCTGAAGTTTATCGGATGTGGTGCTGGGTGAACAAAACGAACGTTAGCGTACTTCTTGTAGAGCATGAAGTTCTGAAAGACTGCAGTGACTGAGAGTATCTATATGTCAGCGGCTGTGAAAGAAAAGTAGCCCTGACAGCCAAACCCTTATTGTAGACGATGTTATTGTGCTTAAGGGTTTTAACTTCCCCCTTTAGCTAGATCTTTTTTAACGTTGTTCTATGACATTTCAAACCTGATTTCATATCATATTTGAGTGTCTAGTATCGTAAACTATTTACACGCAAAACGGCGGTTTTTGTAGACGTTTGTTGCAATTTTTAAGTGGCAAGATAGAAACCAT
The DNA here is from genome assembly GCA_031310005.1 of Dactylellina haptotyla. Lineage (NCBI taxonomy): Eukaryota > Fungi > Ascomycota > Orbiliomycetes > Orbiliales > Orbiliaceae > Dactylellina > Dactylellina haptotyla. The sequence goes on along the minus strand of CM062384.1, from coordinate 2,688,942 downwards.
GACCCCACAATAATATTCTAGAGAGCAATTACAGTCCGAAAAAATTGTGCAGCCTATTAGCGATTTGGAGAAATTTCCCTTTCACATGCGCATATACAATGGTAGTCTCCATTGCCAGACGTGCTATGCAATGAAATGAATGCATTGCATCAAATTGGCTCTCTAACCATCGGGTAGCATTTTCGGTAGTCATTTGCCAAGGCTGGCAACATATTCGCAATGCCTAGGGCACGGCTGAATAAGGGTTAAATACCACCTGCAGGGTTTCTATAGCTTCTAATGGCACATACAAATTATGATGTTCTAAATTTTACCCATCAGTATATATAATCTAGATCTAGTAGATTTAGGCATGTCCCGGAACCCCACTCTTCCAGTTTCTTTGTCGCCTATAGTGCAAAAGCTGTCAAAATAAAGCCAACACACTTTTGAAGTCCAGACCTATCATGATCGCATTGTATGGAGATGGAATAGGTTTGGAACGTTGTGGGATGCTGGAATTTGTGATGATTTGTTTTAGGGATTGTATACCAAGGCGACGTTTTTGGAACCATGGATAAACTGTCCGGGGCTCCGGCCTCGCAGACAAGCTTCAGGATCCCTTGCTTGTTTCTCAGCCGATGGCGCATGGGCCGTGCGACCAAGTGGCGGGTGAGTCTCTTAGCCAACTATGGATCGGTGTTGCAACTTCGATTGGAATTCTCATCGAGATGACGTAACTTATCAATCAGTCAGTGATACATCAACAAGACAGGTCGACGTGCATTATACATAAATGGTACTGGCCTCGCAAGCATGGCAACACAAAATACGTATTAATATTAATGCTTATCTAATCTTCATTATATTTCATAATTTTAAGAAGCAGGCGAAACCCGTTATTTTTTCACAAACCCTTGACGATAGCTAGACAACTTATAACCAATGATAAGCGGTATTCCGGAAATTAAGCAGCATTATAATGGTGTTCGGAACTAGCCATGCGGCGCCGCGGCGGCTAAAGTCTCGTTGATGGAGTATTCCTGGTTGCAGATATTTATATACACACCCTAATTCCACTACTAATGCTCGGCATTGGGTTCACCGGAACTCGGTATGGGTTCTACCGAAACGGAGCCTTGGTTGAAATAGACTATAACTTTTATCTCGAAATCTTGTCTAATCAGCCTTGCCATGTAGCCCCTGGGTCTACGAGACAACCCTGCTTTGTAAAACATGTATAATACGCTTTTCAAGGTACGTGGTAACGCAAAACCCCTGCAAGTTGGAGCACATGACCAATCTATCGGCTTATTCCAACAACTCACTTATCCGCTCCCTACATTGCAACAATAGGGTGTCCATATACCAGGGTGTCCGTATCCAACATACCGATACAAGGTTAAAATTTCCGGTAGCATAAACTCTCCTTGGTGGGTATGCGCATGTTGAATTTACATGGGATATAATCTAATATCTAGGCCCAGCAGCTTGGATAAGATTTCAAAGGTTATTTTGAACCATGATTTAAAAACCGTATAATGCTTGACACTGGTATTCTACCTTGAGTTTACTATTGATTAATTCCTAAAGTGGAGATACTTTACGAGCTGCCGAGTGTACAATCAAGTGATGGTATAGGTGGAATATTATTCTAGAAGACTCTTTTTTTCTTCAAGACGTCAAATCTGACGGGCCGGCAAGCCTAAAATGGAAAAAACGAGATATACGCAGACAATCTACGCATCTATGCTAGGATCGACGATCACGAAAGATATTCAGTTGTAAACCTGGTCATATTTCTCAGGAATAGTATCGGAATATCGAAGGAAGACGATTAGAGTCTAGGCGATTCAACAGGTAGATAGCCTTTGAAAACAGGGCCGCGCGGCGAATTGCGTTATACTTCCGGACTCCAAATACAAATTTCAGCGAAGAAATAGGGTTTATGTGATCTGTATACCAAAATCAATACACCTAGGAGATCGCGGTGCAGTGGGGAAACATCTTATATTCAATGCTGGAACGAATATAAAATCATATGATTTTGCACCTTTTGATCTCTCCTGTGCCATACAAGTCCGTCAAAATTTAAAATCGGTTCATTCAATTAGTCTGTATACTTCCATCCGAGAATCTTCTTCGCTACATAAAAATGGGTGTTCTCTCCAAAATTTCTCTCTTGACTTTGTCCACTTTAGCTGGTCATTGTTTCGGTCAACAAACTGCTTGGGGTCAATGTAAGTTCTCACGCAACATCGAAGCGGTCGGTTACTATTTCTAGCTTCAGGCGACAACATTTCTAATACTTAACTGGCGGCGGTAGGCGGCGGGATCGGTTGGACTGGGCCAACAACTTGTGTCTCTGGATACTCTTGCGTCGCACAAAATCCTTACTACTCTCAGTGCCTTCCCGGATCAGGTATAAATCATCTTTTTTATTACTTTATTTCCTACGGGCATGGCTTTAATCATAGGGTCTAAATTATTGTGTAGTAACAACCACGAAAGCAACAACAACGACGTCTACCAGAACGACTACCACGCGCACGACTACCACCACAACCGGCAGTTCAACTAAAAAGAAGGTTAAGTATGCTGGTGTCAATATTGCCGGCTTCGACTTTGGAATGGCAACCACAGGTACTCAAAATATGCCGGAGATTATCGACGTATCGTCAACTGGCGTAACTCAGATGCAACATTTCGTAAATGATGACAAGTTCAACATCTTCCGCCTCCCGGCCGGCTGGCAATTCCTCCTCAACAATAACTTAGGAGGCACTCTCGATTCTAATAATTTTGGAAAATACGACAGGCTCGTCCAAGGGTGCCTGAATCTTGGCGCAATGTGCATCGTCGATGTTCATAATTATGCACGTTGGAATGGTGGAGTTATTGGTCAAGGTGGTCCTACGGATGACCAATTCATTTCGCTTTGGACCCAACTAGCCAGGAAGTACGCTGGCCAAAGCCGGGTTGTCTTTGGCATCATGAACGAACCCCATGATATTAATATCAATACTTGGGCTGCTACCGTTCAGAAGGTTGTTAATGCGATCAGAAACACTGGAGCAACCTCGCAGATGATATTGTTACCTGGTAATGGATGGACATCCGCCGCGGAATTCGTCAGCAATGGGTCTGGTGCTCTGCTTAATCAAATCACCAACCCGGACGGCTCAAAGAACAACCTTGTCTTTGATGTCCACAAATACCTAGACTCCGATAATTCCGGTACCCACGCCGACTGCGTTACGAATAGTATTGACAACGCTTTCCAACCACTGGCAACTTGGCTTCGAAGTGTCGGAAGACAAGCCCTTCTATCCGAAACTGGTGGTGGTAATGTCGATAGCTGTGTTACATACATGTGCCAGCTTTTGGACTTTCTCAAGTGCGTATAATCAATCCCCTGCAGTTACATGAATTCCTACTTGGCCTTCGATCCCCACCGTTCTTCCTTTGCTATCAATCTCAGCAATTTTTGGATGAATAGAAGCTAATGTTTTGTTTAAATTTAGTGCGAACAATGACGTTTATCTTGGATGGACTTCTTGGTCTGCAGGTGGATTTCAACCATCTTGGAACTATGTCTTGACCGAGGTTCCAAACGGCAACACCGATACATACCTTGTGCAAAAATGCTTCGTACCAAAATGGATATCGTAAGATTAACTATGATTGAGTAAACGAATCCGCTGGGAACTCTCATGATTTCAGTGCAAGGTACAAAAAATTATCTCTTATGACCAGGGTTGGCTCGGATGTATATTTTAGTGTATATAACACTTCATTCAAACCATTGTCTGCTGTAGTTATCACCCTCGAGTAGTCAGAAAATAGAAAACTTAGTGTACATACTAAACATTACAATTGTCCTTCAGAACCCTTCATAGAACTCATAAAGGTCAGAATTATATCTTATGTAATATTATACAGTGTCTGTAAATGTAAATTTTAACAATATACATTAGAATCTTTAAATATAGACTGCGGAAAATGCGGGAATACCCAGACAGGCGGAATTAGGACTTCCAATTTTCAATTGCTTATTGTTGCCAGGATTGCAATAAATAACTTGAACGCCAGATGAGAAGCCGAAAGAAACCATATTATTCACCCCAACGCTTCCTGTATCCCTAGTTTGCCCAGCAGCGTTGATGGCTACCAAAGGCTTCCACTGCCAGGACGCTGCTGCAGACCCAGTTCCTCCCGGTGGTGATATGTGAACTGGATAATATGGCACTCCACTGACAAGAGTAACGATGTAGTTACCCTGAACGTAAAACACAGCCGCGTCTGTAGCTTGAGTAACTTGCAGTCCCGTAAGTAGGGCGGGGCTCTGGTCGAAGCCAAGGAATCTTTGAGGTTGGCCACTGTTGACGTTGTAGGTGATTTTGAATGTTTTGTAAGCGGTTTGAGTCTCAGTAGTCGTGATTGTAGTTGTAGAGGAGATGGTGACTGTTGAGAAGGAAGTGATCGTTGAGATGATATTGGTGGTACTGGTTGATTTGCTCACAGTTGATGCCACCGTGTCAGTGACAGAAACGTAGACAGTAGTGAGAATCGTCTGTGTGGAAGATGTGGTGAGAGTCGCGGTAACTCTAACTGTTGATAGAGAAACATCCGTAGAGAAGGACGTCTGGGAGACGACTTTTACGTCTGTGGCAGTTGAAGTTAGGGATAGAGTTTCCGTCACATGATCGGTACTGGTGAGCGATTCAGTGATAGTAGCCTGCTCAGTGAGAGTGGTTGTATCCGTTTCCGTGGAGGTCTCGGTACTCGTCTCCGTGACTGAGCTAGAAGTAGTCTGCGTAAGCGATGTTGTGAATGTGATTTTATCCGTCTCGGTCACAACATTCGTGGATGTCGCCGTCTCTGTTTCCGACTCTGTGGTCGTCAAAGATGTAGTGATAGTTGCATCCTCCGTCACAGTTTGGCTTTCGGTTATTGTTGCTGCGACGGTTTCGGTAGCCGAAGCGGTGTTCGTTTTCGTTTCGCTGACAGTGTCCGTGATGGTCGTGCTGCTAGTCACCGTCTTCGTTTCTGTTACACCTTGCGTTACGGTGTTGGTAACCCAGTTCTCAGGAAGTGTCAGGCAACGACACCCGCTCGATATACGGGAAGCAGGATAACTGGCGACCTGGTCTGCTACCGGGGTCTTGTTCGCGCGCTTCTTTAGGGGAATTGTTGAAGGACTGGTCACGGCGACTGCGGTAACGGTCTTCGTTGATGTGAATAGCTCGGTAGTGGTGGTGGTGCCGGTAGTTCTTGTCACGGTTTCAATAACAATCGTCGTCCATACCGTCGTTGGGGTTGTCACAGTTTGGCGAGTCGTAGCAGTGTCAGTCTGGCTGGTGGTCTGGACTACAACCTTTGTCGTAGTTGAATCCGTTGTGGTTATCAGAGAAGTGAGAGTGGTAATATCAGTCTCAACCGATGTGGATGTGACCGTATTGGTGATAGTCTTTCGATCTGTCTGAGTGTCTGTGGCGGTAACAGTATCGACATTTGTCTTTGTGGCAGTTTGCTTTTCCGTGGCCGTAGCATATTCCGTTACAACAGCCGTTGCCGGGACGGTAACGGTCACGACGATAACCGCAATCGAGACATCTGTAGCCCAGTCGGTCTGTGTAGCGGTATCCGTATTGGTGATGCCCACGGTTGCGGTTGTTTCGTAAACCTCAGTAGCATATTTAGTCTCTACGACGTAGTCTGTCTCTGTTATGACATTAGTATTTGTCTTTGTGTTCGTCGCCGTAGCAGTATTCGTCTTTGTGACGGTGTTCGTCTTTGTGACATCGGACTCCACAGTGACAACCGTATGCTCCGTTTGGGTTCTACAGAAGGCCGTTTAGTTTGCCATTATTATAGCGGTTTTCTGGGGGGTATCTTACAATGTCGGTGCGACAGTCACATATGTCGTAGAAGCTGGGAGGCCCAGGTAAGTTTGACAGAAGGGGATAGAATCCGGGAGGTTAGTCGGATTTCTGAGTAGGCGAAGTAGGTTATCCGCATTGCAAACGTCTCTCCTACTTAAAGGGTCCAGTTCGCTGCGAAGCCATAGCGCAGGATTAAAAGAGATACCTAACCACTTGGGAATGGGTATGGCAGACGTCGTTAGGGCGTGAAACAGCGCAACTCTCAATAAATTGGATGTCAACATTACTGCGAATTTGTGTATATGAGCTGGACGGCCTGGGTAATAGGCTCGCTTCGGCAAAGTCCATGAGAAGTCCTGGCTTTGCTACTTATACGAATGGATCCCCTTGTTTCCATCAATTATCTTTTTTTTTTTTTTTTTTTGTGCTAAGCTTTTCATCCGGAGCCTATTGCTGCGCGGCTGAGAATTCAACAGTGCGCGAGATCGAGATCGTGCAGGTGCGTTGTAATTCCCGCCATTTCCCTTTTAGGAAGCACCCCTGACCCCTGACAGAACCGATGCGATCAGCTCGGGTCTCAGTCGAGCCCTGCACAGACCCGAAATCAATGGAATTGCATACTTCGCGCCAGCGTGCACGAATTGCGTCGATACTGATTGGGTGTTTACATCTTGTGGAAATTGGCACTATCGGCTTTAGCGACAGTTCGCATTCTCACGTTCATTCCCGTTCTGAGCGAGGTCAGAGAAACCCGTGAACCGGATCAGCCCTTCTGATTGCAGCATGTTGATTAGCAAACTGATCGGCGAAGCCCGCGAAAAAAAGACATATTTAGGTAAGCTTCATGCAACTTAGCGTTCTCCGCACGATGTGATTTCCAGCCGCATATACAAAATTTGGCAATTCTTCTTTTTGAATAGTGTCGTTCAGCTTTGGAGTTCTTCAAATTTGTAGCCTTTATCCACAGCACCACCGTGAGAGAGTCTATGCTTTTCTACTTAAACCGAGAGGCTTCGCCGCCCCGGAGGGAAACCCCTTACAAACTCGGTATCTCAGGTCTCTTGATCAACTGATCCATCTAATCAGTTTGTTGGGTTTCCTCCTCAATATTTAGTCCCTTGCACCTTGTCCGCATAAAAGGCTTTTTTAAATTCTCAGGCAGACATGGAGTGTTGTCAGTTCCGTCCAAACGCAAATCAAGAAGCGAGGCCAGCCTTGATGCAGCTCCACCCAATTCGCCATTCTTGGTTTGGTATTGGTGACTCTCCATTCTGCATTCCAACCAGCTGGTTGGCGATATAGTCTGCTTGACAACGTGCTAGTGTGCAAGCAGGTTGAAGACGCAAAGTAGTTCTTCTAAATAATAGTATACTCGGACGAAAATAAGAGTGGCGAATTAATTCGAATTTCGGTTTATCAAATCGCAAACAAACCTCTCAGGCTCTGTACCGCCGGAGGGGTAATGGGTCAATTTGAAAATATTTGCCAATATCTTATAAGCTTTCGCTTAATTCGGTTACTAGTACTAGTGTATCCGTTCTTGGCAAAGATCAAATATTTGTCACGAATATAGAACCATCCCCCTTCTTGGATACAACTGATAAAAATGTTATCTGGGATTGTGTATCTATATAGCGCCGCATGTTGACTAGAATGTTTTGAATGACATAAACTTGCATCGCAGTTTCACTAAACCTTAGGTGTGCTTGCAAGTTTCACTGAATATTTCGTCGGGCGGCGGATCCACCACGTGTTTCCCCGCAAGACCCCATCATCTGTGGCCCTGTTAGCACGCATTGAGGCTTTAGCTGCCGAGTATGAGCAAGTTCGCATTTATTTGGAGAAAGCCTAATCGCAATTCCTTTGCACAACTGTAAAAATACATGTATAAACTGGGTCCTCAATCTGCGTCAATAAAAGCTCATGAATGAATATGGCCTTCAATTGGCGTACTTCCCCCACGATAGCGAATGTTTCGTTCTCGACCGGAAGAGACTGCGACTAAGTTATCCGAGCGATTGCGATATTTGATATTATATCTACTAACTCGAGGCTTGGTTCCGACGTCGACATTTTCCTCATGCTAAATGAATAGATGTAATGTCCCAAGCCAGGCGGCCGCTCGGGTCCGCAAAATCTTGGCCTTCGAAAATTGGTTGATAAAGTCGTTTGAGCCCAAGTTGGGAGGCCCAGGTAAGTTTGAAAGAGCGGGATAGAATGTTTACTCGCATTTATGAGTAGGCAAAATTCATTGTCCCGATCGCGAGCATTTCCGACTCAAAGGGTCTAGTTCATCGCAGATCCACGGCACAGCGCTCAAATAGATACCAGCCGCAGCCGTCCAAGGGCTTGGCCCTGCCACCAGATTCGTTGTGTAACCAATGTCGCGGCAGGATTGGCTGAGCGAAGCGAGCGGCGGTATGAGGGTGGGAACGATTTGAAGGCCATTGCTACTCGTCGCAAGGCTGGAGAATTTATCGCTGAGGGCACCGATAAGCGATTAAGCCGAATCTTCTACGAAATCTTGAGGCTGAGGTATGAAGGCGAAACAGAAAGATAGATTTCAAAGGGAAAAAAACCTTGGAATAATAGCCGATCCCCCAAATCGATTCATATTCTTGTTGTATTATTGCAGTGAGAATCAATCGCTTTCACTACTACATCGCATATGATTAGGGTGGGAATAAAGAAATAGATTGTAAACTAACTATATACTTCCCAATTCTATCCCCGGTTCTACATTTGAATCTTCCGCCGAATTCAAGTAAATATAAAAAGCCTGAAGACTCGCCGCCTTTTCAGCCCTCTATCCTGCACAGGATACGACGTATTGCCCCATCAATCCCAAACTCAAAGCCCGATATTGAGAAGGCTGCGATATTTAGGAGGCCAGAAACAAAATTTTATCGCAAAAGTAAAAGCTCGCTGAGCTTCTTGCCACCCTTTCTGAAATTATGCAAATATGTTTATCAGAGCCTACGTGCATGCGAAAGAAGACTTGATTCGCAAGTTAAGCTACAGCGGAAACACAGTTCAGATTTCTTCCCACGCGGCTGGGAGATGTTTAAAGAATACCGCATTTACTATACAGCTGGTGCTAGAATACTCATAAAGATTCATCTCAGGAAGCGACGCAAAGACAATATAATAGCGTCCTATCAGTTCGCCTCTTCCAAGCTTCCTCAAGTGGCGTGCCAAAACCGACACCATATGCCGTCGTAAAGATAGCGGCTGCGTCAGAAGCTAGATCGAGCCCCAACGGTGATGTTTCCGACGACATAACTTGGCGCCACTTTCGCGAGAACCTTGGCACGGGGTCGGCGGGGGTCCAGTCCCATTTTCTGAAAGGCGGCTGAGGGCTATCATGAATTGGCGGGTCGTGCAGGTGAAAGCATCGCAGGCCAAATGTACGCCTTTCTGAAAGGCTGTAAATCTATTTAATCTCGTCAACCCTCCATTTCTCAGGCCTGCATTGACGATTTATCGCTCCTGTAGATATATTAATTCGTACATATATACTAGCCTCCTCGTTTTCAACATCTAAACTTGCTAATTTTTGGTGGAAACGATGACAACAATCGTGCTGGCTACTGGGCTGGGTGAGGGGCGTTCGGGCGTTCGTCTTGCCGTTCCTTTGACCACCATCTGGACGCCCCCAGCGGACTGTGATAGAATCGTCACCTTTCAGGGGCCCACACCTACTGACGGCTGTGCTCCTCCCAGATACAATGAGGTATGGTACGGTAACGGCTATTACTCTCCGGGCATATGCCCTTCTGGTTATACAGTTGGTTGCACAGCCCAGGGACAAACGATGAACTTTGAGCCGATCAATGCAGGAGAAACGGCTGCCCTTTGCGTTCCAAGGTATGGTGTATATATAAGCTTCAGTTAACATAAAATCCTGCATAGTTGTTAATACAGCATTCTCCGAATTTAGTGGCTATTTTTGTTTGCCTTTGGATGCTGAGAGAACGATTTACGGTGCGAGTGCGCTTGCTATAAGTGGAAGTGGAGAGCGTTCGGCAACAACGTCGGTTCCAGGCTTTCAAATCAGGTGGAAATCATCCGACTTAACGCTCTTTGAGACGCGGGCCACCGAACCCACGGTTGCACCTAGCACTATCACAGTTACGGCCACGCGTAGCATTACCACCGTTATCTTCCACGAAATTACACAGACTTCACACGCTCGAGCCCCGCTATCGACCGGGGGTATCGCGGGCATCGCTGTTGGAGTAGGTGTCGTAGCCATTCTAGTTACTATCGCTGCGACATTCCTCCTAGTTCGAAAAAGGGGACGGAGAAATACGAAGACGGCGCCCGAAAGCCAGGGTCTCCCAGAATATCATGGTGGAATACGTACATCAGATAAAGACGGTGATCCATAATTATGGACTGGTTTTCTGATAAGTGATCGAAAGAGGGAGCTCTTGGTATTATCTTGGAGTATATATAGTTAATAGTGATTATTATATGTTATAAATTTAAGCAATATAAATATGTAACAACTACGAATCGCTGGAGCTAGTTACTAGCTATTGACATTTATATAAACTTAGACGAGAACTAGCCATAAATATAATATTACTATCAAGGATTCGCTCTAGCTATTTATCTTTTAGGATATAACCCTAACGGAGCCAATCCGGATTATTGGGAGGGGAAGCCTTTAAGCCTCATTAGAACCCTACACAGTCTCCGAAATCAATGGAATTACGCACTTTTGCACTAGCGTGCACAATTGCGTCACTACAGACATTGGTTAGGTGTTCGCACTCAGGACCGGCGCTATGCAAGATACTACTGGTTCTTCTGTTTATTGGTGTTGCTAAACTTTGGAGTTCTTAGAATTGCAACATAATCCACAGCAAATTTACGCATGCAAAAGGTCAAATATTTTACAGCATCAAATTGAACCCATTACAAAACCTAGATAACATTAAATTCTAGGACTTCAACTAAAATCCTATTATTTCTGTCTGAGGCCTTCCCTTTCCTTCTCGTCAGCATTCTCCAAACTTTCTCCCAGATTCTAACCTTCGATTTCAATATCTTGCGCAGCCTGGAGCACGAACAACATTCGAGCCCAACCGTTTTCTGGAGTCACATTTCGCCAAGCTGTTCTCAAAGTTAGCGACGATATTTCGCCAGGGTGGTGATTTTAATGATAACAAAAATAGACTTGCCGTGATTAGTTCCCCTTTGCACCGCCACGTCTCCTCGTCTTAGCCTTCTCGTCTCCCCAGCTCCACCGTCCAACCCCATCTCAACTTCTCCCTCTAAAACAACACCGAAATCCAAGCTTTGAGTACGATGCATCAATGGCTCCTTTCCCGGCCCAAAATCTACAATACGACAGACCGTGCCTGATTTCTGTGTGAGACCCGGCCCGCCGGTTGCCATTAATTCTTTGTGAGCTTCAATATCGGAAGTAGTTGATAGCTGAGGCGGGGATGTGTTAGTGAAAACGACATTGAATGCCATAGTGTTGTCAAATAAGGAGATCCATTTTGCAGGGTCGGACGAGTAGATGATAGCTTTGCCATCCTTATTGTGAGTGGTGATGTGGTGGGTCAAGCCGGGGAGTGAAGAAGATATCTGTGTCTCGTTTTGTGGGCGATTGGATGCCATTTCGTCGAATATCCGGGGTAATTCTAAGTTTCGCTCGATTCCGGCTGGGAAGGTTGTTAGTTTTGAAAACTGAAAGTCTACGCGCGGTGAGGGAGGGAATACTAAAGATTTGGTATCTTTCTATAGGAAAGAAATACTGATGTCCCCTTGCATCTAGTGGAATGTTAGTGAGTTCGCCGATATGCCGACGGCCGACTCGCCGAACTGCTTCTCGCCAATCCCCGATTATATAGGCGAATCACTAGCGACCAGCTTGAGCATGAGTATTGATACTGTTGCTTGACACGGTGCTATGAAGGGTAAGAGACTTGCGCGAATCCGCTCTTCCGTGTACTGATATGCGCAAAGAACCTATAATTTGTATGCTGGCCCACATGCTCGCGACCGACCGATCGATATTCCGAATGTTACACAGCAGCATGGCACCGATCTGGGGTTACAACAACCAGTTCTCACCGACAACACACAAAATACAACGTTTATCCGCATATCCAATTAATATTCAAGGTTTTATTTTCTTTGCGTAAGTAAATAATAACCGTTTCTCCTACTCTTAGCCTTCCATACTTAAAAGCGAAGCATATCCACTCACATTAGCTAATGAAGCTCGGGGTGCTAACCACAACATAGTCATCATCTTCTTTCGCATTAATATTTCTTCTCTTTTCACTTTTCTTCATCTCAATCTCTTCGCCTTGAGAATCTGCTTGGGCTCTCATATCTTTCTCTTCTAGCTCCTCCTCTGATGTGAAGATATATCTATCCCCGCACCTCAGCGCCTGTGCTTTGAGCAACCCATCGCCGAGGAAATTGATCATATGCCCAGTCATCTCTACCTTGAAACCCCCGTCTACCATCTTCCCAACACTCATCACCTTCCTATCAAATTCTGGCAGGTACAGAGTATCTACTAACTTCAACTTTCTTCTCTTCTCGCCGACACGAATGCGTGGCCGGGAGATGCCGTATTTAGTCGCAACCAGACATTTCCCGTTCCTCATTTTCACTCCAATAGGGGTCTCCAGCTCCTCTAGCTGGTCAAAATCGCTCCAGTCAGGCGAAATATGGTAGGCGTAATCGATAGAAGCAGTCCACATCCCATGGATTTCCCAACGATGTTCGGCCATGGCGTCGTCAAAGTTTCTACCTAAACCCTTCCGATCTGTACTAGGTCTGACTTGCTCGGCCGATGACGGTGACTCAGCTACCAGCTTTTCGAAAAGAGGTGCTCTTCCGGCAGAGGAGTCTCCATTCAGACCTCCTAGGGCTTTCGCGTCAATAGGAGGTATGCGGGGTCTGACAGTGGCGTTTTTCATCACTAGTGAGGCAGATAGCTCGTCAGAGACTGCAGCCGCAATCAGTATATCCTCATTATCAATATCGAGCAGTGAAATTGCGTGTGGATGCAAGACTATTTACTCAGAAGTTAGCAGAAGCAATGTTTGCTAGCAAAATATCCGGGACAACCTAAGTGAGAGCAAGCGAAAGCAAGTCCTTACCCTGCACCGGTTGCAATCGCGTTTTGACTTCAGCGCCCTCTGGTACAGCTTCTCCCAGTACCTCAGTATTTTTGTCTCTCCCCGACTCGGCTGTCCTGATATATTTTTCACCTCCCGGTCTCGGTGGCATAATAATTCTCCCGCTTCGCTCAACCAGCTTATTAATCTTCCTAGAATTACCGCCTCGTGGATAACCACCAGGTCTCTTGTCATAATTCGCCTCTAGTTCCCAACAACTGCGAGATGAATGGCCAACTCTGTGGCAGCGTGAGCAGCTCGATAGCTTCTTGGTCCTGGTAGGGTCCGTCTCATCCTTGTAGTAGCATGATTCAGTGGTGTGGTTATTCCTATGACAGATCGTGCATGAATCCGTAGTGATGTAGTGGCAAGTAGTTATATCATGTCTAGATGTCTTGCAAACTCCGCAATATAAATATTCAGAAGACATATTGAACTTGCAATATACCGTTTCTAGGTTTGCGTAGTCTTAGGTTTCGGAAATATTACCCTAGAATGCTATTTTCTTTATGTCGTTGTAAGATATAATTGTTATGTTGCAACTGAATGCCAGATATAGACGTCTTAGGGGTGCTTTAGAGAAGGAACAGGGTATATGACAATGGCAACTGTGACACCTTAGACGAAAATTCAAAGAGTCATCTTCTATTGAGATATCAGCACGGACATGTTAAATTCACATCCAGTGTTGGTACAACACTATTAACAGCTATGCTTAGGAGAATGTTCTAGATGTTACCAGAGCTAGCTGTTGCAGAAGGCTAGACCATTCCCCCCAACCTCCAAATGACTTCATACGACTATCTATCCTAACATACAAAAATGACATCCAACGCTTCAGCCGTAGACATATATGTCTAAGGCAAAATATCTCATGGGTCTTCCATGCAGGGCATCGTAATATCTTTCAACTTCTCACAAGGGCTTATTCTGTAAGTTTCCACGGGGTTCGCACATCGATAATTCCAGCAGGCATCATGGAAACAGGCAACAGCAAAAATGGTCTCTCAACGAGAAATTATTTCATCAGAAACCCTTTGCGATACGACAAGGACCGATTTAGACGAAAATATGATGTTGAAAATAGGGAACAAAAAACATCTGAGCAGGTCTACAAATTGGGTGAATGGCCGGACAGGTGTAAGTAAACTCCTTTACCGAGACATCTAACTAACCACCACTATCGACCAACATCATGTCTGAATTGAACGTCCTCTCCGAGCACGACTCCGATTACACATCTGATTTTACTACTGACTCATCCTTTGCATCCACAGTGTTATCTGAGAGTAACCAACCATGGGGTCAAGAGCTCAAAGATTATCTCCTCTACCAAGGATTAGTTCTCGGGATGAACTCCGACATCACCTTAGTTATCGGGAAAGCAAAAGATAAGAAGTACAATCTTCACCGGTTAATCCTCTGTCAAGCTGGACTATTCCGCAAATACTTCCAAGAGCAAAATTCCTACAACCCGGATGAATCCATTGACTGGAGTGGCGTCGACGAATTTGTTAACATTGAAGCCGTCGAACATATTATCAACCGACTCTATGGCAACATCGGATGCGACTACTACGAAGCAAAGAATTTGATCCCAATTATGGGTGTCTGCGTCCAATTTGAGCTCATAGAATGGTTTCATCACTACCTCGATCGCTATTTGACACGCCTATGCATGGATACATTCTTCCCACTGCTTAGGTTCTCCGTTGCGAATCTATACGGGCAATGGGTTGAGCCCCAGATTCTCCCCGTCATCAAACACTACATGTCCCGATATGGCACCCATCTTGCATTGCAATATTGGCGTTCTCTTCCCGTTGAGTGGCTCGTTCAAATTCTGACATACGACGGGTTTATTTACACTGCGAGGGGAAACGATAAAGCAAAAGAATTGGGTTATTGCAAAGTCGTTATGGGTATGGAATATGAAAGATGGCTATTTGCAAGAGATATCTACTACGACCGCCTCGGGATTACACCTGAGTGCTTTTACAAGCTACAAATGAAAGGGGAACTTCCCGCACATATCACCCCAGAATCCATAACGCAGCAGAACGAACTATTCGAGGCTCTGAACAGTCAGCAATTCTCATATGGCAATATGGATCCATTTCAATGGAAGGATGTCCGAAATGAAAACCTTCTAGGTGTTTCGTTGCTCATTCGCCCAGACGTTCTCGCGGATGGCATCTTCGAGAGTGTTCGACTCCGCCATGTGGTTGAAAAAGCAAATCCGGCCGGAAAGAGGCTTGGGATATGTTTCCCAGAATCAACTGAGGTCCCTGAAGGCGTCGCCGTCTGGGAAATCCCTCGTGTTGACCGCTTCTTGTATAGACCCCGCCGTATCGAACTACGCAAAGACCCCCTACCAGAAGATATTGAAAGACCATTTAATGAGGGCCCCGCGGAAGATCTCACAACATGTCCTCCCCTCCGGTTCTCGGTTGAGTTCCAATTCTCTCGCGGTATCGGCGCAGTTCCCCTCGATACACCGATTTACGCCGAATCAGTATTTTACGGAGGTAGTTGGTGGTTGTTTTGGATCCAACGAACTCGCGAATCTGACGAGCCTGCCGATCGTATCAATATGTATCTCCGCCGTCTTGGGAAGAAACCCAGTAGATGCGAACGTCCCGGGTCCCCAATCTCAGAGGTATCAGAAGATTCCTGGACGACATTCTCGGAAATTAACTACGGAGAGCTCACTCGCGAAGCGTTACGCAATCGCTTTAACCCGCAATTCCTCGACCAGCTCTTGCAAGAAGGTACATCTCAGCCAGAGTTTTACAGCGATAACCGCCCTATCGTTAAAGCGTACTTTCGTATCTTTGCTCCCTCTGTAATTGGTGGTTACGATCCAGAGAAGTTCATATACATCTCTGGTAAAGAATTCCCTAAAATGAGAGCCCCAGGGATAACCCGTACAACCATCTACGAAAGTGCGCCTACCGACTTCCCACTGGAAACAGACATCATGGTTCCTGGACGTTTACTTTTAAGCGCAATTGAGGAGGCGGAAGAACTCAAGGACTTTACCATCGACTCGGCTTATTTGGGGGCAGAAGTGGAGAGAATCATGAAAGGGGGTGAGTTGGAATTACCAAAAAAAGCTGGAGTAGGCCTGTACAACATGTATTTGAGGACCGGAGAAGTCGGGAACTATATGACAGATCATAAGCAATTGGCTGATAGAACAGTTGCATGCGCTTTGAAGGAGAGAGAGACTGTTTGGTCAAATCTGAAATTCGCAGTTGTTATTGGGCTTGTTTAACCAGTAACATTCTGGCTACAAGAATATATGGCTAAACTTTTGTTCGTTTGGTCCAGCACTTGGGTTCCATTTTAATATACATTCCTCTTTGTCACTCCAAAGGAGTTGAGATGTGTTGCTGTACCCTTCTTATTCTTTCAATCAGATCATATAGCCGGCAACTTTAATTTCATCCGAAGTATACGCCTTATATTTTCTATGGTAGAAATATGAATACTGAATCCAAGTCGGATGCAGTCGGTCCGGTTTGAAAGTTTTCAACCGCGGGTCGCCTCAATCCCAACCCTAGTCTACGTACTCTGTCGAAACGTGACAACCCTCGACGTTTCCGCGCCGTAGGCAAAGTGAATGCAAATTTCTACAATTTGGGATTAGAGTTACGGCTTCCATAGCCTAGAGCAGCTCAAATACTAAATTAACGTTTATAATACTAAGATAGGACCGACAAACCCGAACCCTTGGTTGCGTATAGAAAGCATTTTCCAGATGCAGAAAGCCGAGATCCCCCAACATATTCCAAGAAGATGTCTTCTGCTATATTTAAGCGCTGTCCACATAAATCCAGGAACGCTCGCACCTCAATTCTGGGTTCTCCTCGTCACAGAATTACTAGGGATGTTGCTGTTTCCCCGGATTTCTCCGTAGCTGATCTCCCTTTCGACGGGATCTTTTCAAATTTCTGCGATTTGATCCTTGGAACCGGAGAAGCGTTACCGTGGTAGAAAGTCAACTGCGGTTTAGCCGCATTTTCTCCATTCAGGCTATTCTGATTCGCCGCGAAGGTATCACTATTGGTTAGAAGATATCTTCAAACTCATATACTAAATGGTTAAATTTTGGAAAACAGATACTAGAGCTTTTACAGAGTACTATTCCGTTCGAAAAATATCTCCCCATGACTATTTGTTCTGCAGAATAGTAAAGGGGTCTAAAATCTTTCGCATCAACATATATTTCAAATGAACTAACAGTGAGATCAGTATTGACAAAAATATCTACTAGCGAGCTTGTCTATAGATCGCAATCATATTTAAAATCTACAGTATTATTATGAATTCCTTGGCTTGCCTATTGCAGAGCTAGTGGTGGGATGGTATCCAACGGAACCGCACCCGTTACCAAACATCCACCTGTTCCACTACGGGCCAAGCGAATATACTGGCGGGGTTCGTCCCGACGTAGCCTACAAGGATATTTGGTCAACCTTACGGAAAATTAATAGCCACGATGATCACACAGAAAAGCTCGCACCGGCTATTCTTTCGATCGCATGTAAGGTCGAAGGACCAGTTCTTCCGGGACGCTAAAGCAGGAACGATTTTGGTGTAGCACATAATTTTACATTTGATCTATGATATTGGGCCACCAAGGTGTATAAAAGGCCTGCAAGCCGCCTTCATCCCTCAATTTTCATGATCCAAGAATCTAACTGCAAAAGAATTGCATTCAACTAATTGACGGTTATTCTACACTTGAACATGCATTATAAAGTCGTAGCTGCTTTTGCAGCACTCGCTCCTCTAGTAGCTGGCCAAGCTGCCGTTTGGGGACAATGTGGCGGGTAAGACAGATATCTATTCTATGCAATGATACACCACCATCTACGTCTATCATTCTTGATTTTGGTTTAATAAAAATCACCCATCATCCTGCCTTCTAAGTCTAACAGAAATTCTCTCTAAATATAGAATTGGATGGACAGGCCCAACAACTTGCGTCTCTGGTTCGACTTGTGTTTATAGTAATGATTATTACTCTCAGTGTTTACCGTCAACTGGAACCACAACCACAACCACAACCACAACCAAAACAACGACAAAAGCAACAACCACTACCTCTGCCGCTGGCTCTACCGGTACCGTGCATACTTCGCCACCGAGCGGTGCTATTATCGTGAGACAGTCTGGTACTAAGACTGGAGAATTCGCAACTTTGGGGTCAGCATTGGCATCCCTTAGTACTACTGATACTACCGCGAAGACTATCTTTATGTACCAGGGTACTTATACGGAGCGTGTTGAGATAACTTATAAAGGAGCACTAACAATCCTCGGATATACTACAAAGTGAATATTCATTGCTGCCTTAGGTTCCGTTTTATTAGATAGGAATGCTAATATTTGATTAAATTTCCAGTATAAACTCTTATAGCGGAAACACTGTCACTATTCAACATAACTCCGGAGATAATGCGGGCAGTCTCGACAATTCCGCGACTATGCGTGTCGACGGCAAACAACCAAACCTGAAAGTTTATAACATCAACATCAAGAATACTCGCGGAGTAGGTACCCAGGCTGTCGCTGTTTCCGCAAAGTCCGTGAAAGGTGGTTGGTATGGCTGTGGATTCTACGGATACCAGGATACCTTGTATGCCGCCCAAGGATATCAATACTTTGCCAACTGTTACATCGAGGGTGCTGTCGATTACATCTTCGGTGATGCATCCGGTTGGTTTAACAAGTGTACTATCCGAAGCAATGGAGGTGGCGCTATTACAGCTACTAGCCGTGAGGTATCGACGGATCCTGCGTGGTATGTGTTTGAAAGCTGCAGTGTGGACAAGGCTTCTGGCGCTTCAGTTTCGTCCGGATCTGTGTACCTTGGTCGCCCATGGAGAGTTCTTTCCAGAGTTTTGTATCAACGATGCAGCTTGTCAAGCATTATTGCTGCCAAAGGTAAGACTATCCCAAATATAGCTATCACCATCTTTTATCTGCGAAAACTAATGTTTGTGGTTTAATTCTTAAGGTTGGACTGAAATGGCTGCAAATGCAACCCCTCTATATTACGAGTACCAAAATACTGGTGCTGGCGCTGATACCAGCAAGCGTTCATATCTTACATCCACATCAGTTTCGCTAACCAAAGCGTAAGCTCCTTCCTCAGTCTCCGATTAACGTTAGAAAGAGATAACTAATATATGCCTATGTTAATAGGCAACTGTACGCGAATGACGTTTCTTGGATCGATTCGACTTATCCATCATAAATACACTTACAAAAGTAGTGACTACTTGTTCAAGGCAGCCTTCCTTGCAATTTCCCCAAAGAGTATAGCCCGCAAGCGCATTTCTCTTTCCCGTTTGTAAATAACTGTTAAAACCTGGAAATGGAATAAATAAATAAATAGTTATTTTTGCTATATACTCGGCTTGTTCGGTTGATTTCGGTGCTTGTACTGGTCTTCAGAGCTAAATAAGTGCAGAGCGTGAACTGGCTAACCAGTTAGTGCTGTTTCTCGACTGGTACCGTGTTGTTGACCATCACCTGCACTGCACCTGCGCTAATTTCAAGCAGAATATCACAACCGAACGCGAACCCAAAAAAGCTATAGCTTTGCTCAATTACAATTGAGGCACATATAAATATTCCCAGCTTAACATTAGTTTTAAATAAACTGTGGGCATTGTTTCCAATATCTCCAAATCACCAATTATGGAAGACTTGAAGGAGAGCACGAAAGTCAAAGCTACCCGAATTGCAGAGGCGACGGTAGATCCACGCCAAAACTGGGCTCAATGGCTTGATTCGGCAGTTGTCCAACTGTTGGCATCTTATCAATCGAAGACTCACGGTCGGGCCCACTGATGAAACTATTCCTGTCGCTAACAAAATAAAGCCACAGTATACTAGTTTCGTATTTCTCCTTCCAGTGCCATTCCGCGATTGATCAAGTAGTGCCTACTATTTATGACTCCTGGTCAACATGGCCCGGCTGGTTCGCCCCTGAGATTCGCCGAGCCTCAAAGGATCCCACCCCGCAGCAACATACATCGCCATCAGGCTAGTCTCATTCGCATTTAAACGGGCTTTCGACTATCTCTGCTAGCAGGGCTATGCATGCACGTAGGAACCATTCAAAATACACGGTGATACGGAGGTTATCTATAAATCCAAGCGGTAGCCCCTCATATTTCATACTTTCCTAGATCTAGTAACCTTGGAGTCGTCCGCGCCATCCCTTGTCATCTTGCACTTCACGCATTTCTACTTTTGCTACAACACATCTGTTCCGACTGCGAAAGAATTCAGTGGCAGAAAAGAAACTAGCCTACCCTGAATAAAGTAGAATAAATATTAAATAATCGGATATACCTTAAAATGAGCTCCCAGCAACCTCACCGATGCCCAACGTGTAACCCGGAGCCACCACCGCAGCTGATTATAACAGACGAAAATGAGCCCGATATATTCCATCCCTCCAGACGCCGCAGGATATTTCTGGGAATCGCGCTTGCCCTACAAACCGCGTGCGCGATGTTCCTTTGCTGCGCTGTCGTCCTCAATCCGCCGTACGAACCATACGGGCTCCGTTTAGTAACTGAAATGTTAGTTGAAAATTCTTCCAAAAGTTTTTACCTTCAAGGAGAGGTATCGAGTAGCAAAATCTAATACCCACTCGTGTCATCCATAGCTTCCGTTTCCTCGTCTTACTCTACGCATTTTTGTTCCTTTGGATCACCACGATCTGGTTTGTTTGCATACGATATAATGCCACCATTCCGCGAACAAAGACATTTATAACCTGCGAGTTCGTAAGAACGATTCCATGGTTGGTTGTTTTAATATTCTTTGTCATCTGCTACATTCCAAGCGTCATCAGTATTATTGGGAACCTGTCCTTGGACTGGCGAATTGGGAGATTCGGGGCTCTGGAGATAGCTTTCTGGGTTGCCATAGTGCTATTAGGCACACTGTTTACAGTGTTCGGAGGGTGAGTTAATCAAAACAAGCTTATTAAGAGAGGTTTGCTGACTTAATATATCCAAGGTGGGCCATAATATGGTTATTCCTATACTTCATCAGGTGTCGACGAGAGGAGATATGCAAGCTGTTCAAAATTGGACAGAAGCGGGAAGATGATCCTCCTACAGGCGACCAAGAAGCGACTGGGCGAGTCGGGGGCAGTGTTGCCGATTCAAATGAAGATACGCCTCTTTTGATTAGCCATGATCAAATAGTTTAGCCTCAGGTAGTCTTTCTTGGAGTGATCTCATAATTTATTTTATTAAGCAAATCATCAATCAAATCATTAGTATTGATAAATTTCCAGAGCAAATCGGAACTTTAAGTCTAAAATTGTATTTATGTACATTTATTTACTCGAAGTAATTTATGAGTAATATTTACAGTGGCAACTCCATCAGGAGGTGACAGTTATTTAGGGGTGGAAATTGGGAATCAAAGCCTGCTTCACCAACAAAGTGTCGCTTCCATCAGCGTTAGGGGTCTCTGTGAGCTCATACGAAGCCCCAAAGCTGCCGGCTCCCCATCCAACGTATCCTAGGTAGACATCACTATTTTGATTCAAGAATGCCAGCTGTTGGTTCATATACGTGACGCAGCTTTGCACATTACCACCACCAGTCTCAGATAGAACTGCCTGACGACCCTTGCATCGGAGCCAGTACGAGAGAGGTCGGAATGCAGAATCAACATTGTCGGTCACACACTCAACATGGGTACCCGAGTTATCAGAGTCAAGGTATTTGTGAACATCAAAGATAAGGCCATTCGTAGAGCCATCGGGATTCTTGACTTGGATCAAGGCGTCCGCGGAGCCCGAAGAGATAAACGCACCAGCCGAAGCCTATAGCAGATTTCGCGTATTAGTATTGAGCAAGGTGGCCAGTAGTTTCAGTGCTTACATAGTTGTTTCCGGGAAGCAGGATATTCTGGCTGGTAGCGCCCGCATTACGGATCGCTGTAACGACCTTTTGCACGGTTTGGCCCCAGGTCTGGATGTTAACATCATGTGGCTCATTCATAATTCCGAACCAGACCCTTGACTGGCTGGCATATTTCTGAGCAAGCTGAGTCCACAGCGAGACGAGCTGGTCATCAGAGGGGCCGCCTTGGCCAACGATACCGCCATTCCATCGAGCACTTAATCGAATTGTGAGTCAAAAGTTACTCTAAAGAACAGGTGTCCTCACACCAGACCAAGACTTACTAGTTGTGAATATCGATAATGCAATAAGCACCTGTTTGCAAGCAAGACTGCAATGTAGAGTCATATTGACCAATGAGTCCCGAATTCAGCGACCCACCAAGGGATGGTGTCAAGCTCTGCCAGCCAATTGGGACGCGGAAAAGATTGAAACCGTCGTTCTTAAAGTGCTGGAATTGAGAGCTTGGCGGTGGGGTAATTTTGCCGTTGCAAGTACCCTGTGATAAACTGATTAATATTCTGGTAACATTCTGATTGAATGATTTGACATACATCGGTGGTGCAACCAAAATCGTAACCTGCGATGTTGATACCAGCATATTTGACACTTCCAGCACCGGAAGCGGGTGTATTTGAGGAGCAGCTTATCGAAGTAGCTGTTGTGGTGGTAGCGGTAGTCGTAGTTCTGCTTGAGGTGGTAGTCGTCCTAGAAGAAGTAGTCGTGGTGCGCGAGCTGGTGGTCGTTGTCCTACTCGATGTCGTAGTAGACCTTGTTGTAGTGGTCATTGTAGTGGACCCTGCACCAGGAAGGCATTGGGAATAATAGGGGTTCAAACTTGTTTAAGACTCTCAGTAAACGTTCCGATTCAAATCTGGTATAACAAAAAAATTTAAAAAAGGTACTCACACGCTACAGTATGAACCAGAAGCGCAAGACGTTGGGCCTGTGTACCCAATACCACCGCACTGTTGCATCCCAGAGTTTTAGTAAGGCTACGCTAGAGTCCCAAACTATCGTAGATTTCAATTCTAAATCTACTATAGTCGGTATGGCTCGAGATCTTACCTGTCCCCAAACAGATTGCTGCGCAGCAGCAAATCCAGCAAGCGACGCCGCCGCTATTGTCGATTTGATATGCATTTCTCGAAGATCGTGTTGTGAGATATTGAATGTAAAACTACCAAGAAATCCACAAAGCTTGACAGATCTTGACTTTGGCTTGGTATATCAAAAACCCACGGCTCTTTTATATACGCGCCCGTGGCCCCAAAACGGTACATCTTGGTTCTACTTTTCCGTATGACAAACAGATCCCAATATCGATAGAGCATCGGATCTGCCTTGACTTTTTCATTTCCGGAACCCTAAAGCTCTTGAGCCGGAATCCTTCCCTGTTCTAGAGCGGGTTTGTGTTGGGTGCCTCGGCCCTTCACATTACCCGAAAAAGCTTGAGTGTCGAAAATACATGGGGACGATTGATTGCATAGGCACCTGACGTGGTCCAGGGAAGCTATGTGATATCCCGAGAGCAGCCTATTTCGGATCTCGTTCCTAAGAATTCCCCGGTTTTAAAACCTGCTTCGTTTTAAATCTAGATCGAGAATTAATTTGAATTGTCAATCCCGGCCACGATTCCCACCTGTTCCGCACTAAGAAGGTTTCCTCATAAATTCCTTGTAAAACAACGGTCAGTTTGAAGGGCGGGAAACTCAACCGCCGGCCCGATAATTAATTTCTTCTATTTCAAGATTCCGAGGAATTCTGATGTTCGACACCCAAATTTGTTCAAAGAAATCTAACGTCACAAGAAAAGCGAAAGGGTTGTTTGAATTGGACTGACTAATTCAATTCATATTCATGGAATAGACAGACTAGTGGACTTCAAGTCCAGCGAAGTAACACAACAGACTGCGCTTCCTCTTTCCAAACGAATAAATGATGGATTCAATAATATCAATCAAATGTTCTTGCCCCTGTGCCTTGCCGGTTTTCCGGTCCTCGAGGTCTTAATCAGAGCTAGCTGGAAAGCCGAAAGGGTGTGTCGCGCTTGCCAAGAATTCAAAATGTTCCAGAGTTTTTGCATCTACGCGCCTACACCTTCTGAAAGAAACACTGATGCTTCAAACGCGGCTCTGCCAAGATCAATTACGATGACGCGTCCAGCAAAATCCAAAAAGTCAAAGGTAAAAATATTAAATGTTGAAATAATAAATAATGAATCTTGCAGACGTCCAGATTCGCATATAGTATCGGCATAACGGTACTGTGAGAGGGCCGAACTTTTACCGCAGACCCAAAAATATTAATACCAAAACGGCAAAAACGTTAGGAGCAACTAGATGGTTCTTGCTTAAAATTATAACAAAGAAGGTTAATTTCTTAAGTTCACTGCTTTGTCTACATGCCTTTCAAATAGACTTATGATTGGAATATTGCGAGATTTCAACATCATGCCTGTTACCAAGTCGTGCCGCCAAAATGAAAACTGAATGCCAACAGCCATGGCAGGCTGTGGAACCATAAAGGTGGTATCCGACCTTGGCTGACGCTCGCTCGGGAACGATGGAGCAGGCGGAAGCGACGCGACTTGGCGACGGTTTATTCATCCGGCTTCCAGGGTCGTGTCTATTCAAGCGACACAAATATTGCACAATAGGAACGGAATTTGTATAGATCAATCCTTACTAGGGCGCTAGATTTTAAGTCATAGGGCTCGCAAAGCGTGGAAACTACAGGAATCGGCATTCCTCATTTTGTCTAGCCCCGATATATCTGTAAACTCTCGACCCAAGTCCAGCGAAGACTGCTCAGTGAGCTCAACAGCACATAGCTGCATAGATCCACACAGCTCGATATCTAAATCGGCGCAATTCACAGTTTTAAAAATCCAGCGGATGTCGGCTCGAGGGCTCAAAAACCGTAATGGCAGCTGCATGGGATCTAGAGGCTTATCCACAACCGCCTCGAATATCGGATCTGAGCATTAGTGCGCATCAACCAACACGGAATGCTGCACACCGAAGCGAATCTGCTCGCCATGCCAAGCGAGCGCGATGGTTGGCCGAGGCCTGTCAAATTCTCTCGCCGAAATATTGGCGCTCCAATTTAGTCAGTATTCCCGACAATCTTAAAGTTTTTTCTTTCTATGATTTTAAATTTCATGTATCATCCGAGTCGTGCTCCTGCTCGTGAGCACGGCCTTGTGCTATCAACGCTCGGAATGTCGAAAACAAGCGGAAGGATGTAACTCAATAACTATAGAATGAAAATGGCAACCAATAGAAAGGCTTTCAAGAAAAGGTTATCCTACAAGCGCATAATACACTAGTTATTTACAAGTTAGTTTTGGTGCATCGGCGTATCGGTGCAACACAAGAAGCATCTACAGAGCATTACTATCATTCAATTGTGGATGGCGAAGGTGGAGTCCTTCAAAGGCCGCACGGGCGATATACCGACTTCAATGCCTACACAGACTAATATAAATAGACTAGCATTTCACCTTGAATAATCACTCTTTCTTCTCCATCAGCAGTCGCTTCCTTCTCGGGCTCTCTCTTCAGTCTCTCATTGCTTCAGCACACTCATTCACAAGGAATACTCCTTTGTACGCTCTTTTCAAAAGATCCTCTCATTTCCTTCTTACAAACAGGGAAATATCCATTCCTTTTAAGACTTTGAGCCATCTGAAGAGTTTAGATCAAACCCTCCTCATATCAAAATGAAGTTCGGATTTGTTATCATCGCTGCCGCGCTCTTCGCCGACCTCTCCTATGCCCACTGCAAGGAAGCTACCTCTTTGATCAACAAGTACAAGTGCGGTTGGCCAAGTAAGTCATTTTATCTTTAAACGGCCTCTCTTTACAATAAGCATCGTATATACTAATAATCCCAATAGAGAAGACTGTCATTAAGACCAAGACAGCTTGGAAAACCAGATTAGTTCCCTTCACCATCACCCAACAAGGAAGTGCGGTCGTTCAGGTTGTCACCGTGACCCAACCTGCTGCCCCAGCGGAGACCGAGACTGAAACTGTCACCGTCACTGTTTCTGATTCCGATAACGACATTGTGACCATCACTGAAACCGTCAGTGCTCAGGGTGGTGTCACTGTCACAAAGACTTGCACCACAACCGTCACCGAGCAAGGATACTAAATGGTGTCGAGGAATCGGCGCCATAAAGAAGCAACTCTTTTATGCTTTGTTGACGTGGAAATAACGGATGCCTGACGATTTCTCATGGCGTCCTCTATATCGGGAAACATATAAAAATATTCTAGCAAATATGTATTCTAGAAATAGAATAGCACTTCGCTGAATATATATGCGGATACTATTTGTATCATTCCACTTTATCTTGTATTGGTAGTATCAAATAAAATCGAAACATGCTAGATTTAAACAGACCTCAAACTTCCATCGCCAAAACCTCAAACTTCCATCGCACAAATCCGACTGTCAAAGATTTAGGCTATTTCTTAAACCAGCCCACTGGGCCCCACCAATGCCAATGACGCCACCCATGTCGAGAACCATATGCACGAATATGCAGCCACCAACTCTGTGACAAGTCGCCAACCTCAGCCACAACCGTCACGCGATCTGTAAGTTCTTTATCAATATTCACGGCACTTTTACAAGCCACTCGTGGGATTGCCCCGAAAGATTGGCAAAAATATTAAAATTCTCGTATGTAAACCCAATATATGCAAATTATTCAAGTCTATATGCGTGCTATATGCTAAAAAAAAGATAATGTTACAGCAAACTAACCAAAAGAGATATATTATAAAAACATAAAAAAGAAAAGAAAAATCCAAAGAAAAGAAAAATCCAAAGAAAAGAAAAGAACCATCCTCACAACATAAAACTTACAAATCCTTCGGAACAAGATACAATGCCGCCCGTTCCCTCGCGTGCGCCAGAAACGTAAAGTCCGCATCGTTAAAAACCGCCTCCGCAGACGGCAAGCGGACCCGCGTAATCGGATTCATCAACTCCCACCCCTCCCAGTTGAACCCGGGGTCGTTAAACTGCGTCTTCATAAAGACATCGAAATTCCTCATGAAATCCTCAGGTGAATCAAATATGAAAGTTCTATGGCCTGGCGCCTCCGTCGACGGCGAGATAGCAGGATTCCTCGAAATGAGGAGCTGGAGTTTCCTATCCCTGGTGGCTCCGGTGGTACTCGGTGGGGATGAAGCGTGGGATATATGGATCGGTGTTGTGGCAGCAACGGAGCCCGGGGTATGGTAATTTGGTTGCGCGGGTGCCATGGTATTATGGATTCCCATGCTCGTCGAGCTGGAAGGATATGCCGAGGCTCCAGCTACGGACACGTTGGAACTGGAGATGATGGATGGTGTTGGCGCTGCTGGGGGTATATGCTGTTGTTGTTGGTAGAGTAGAGTGTTTATGGTCTCATTAGAGACTGCGGAATCGGGCTCCGGGCTCGATCCCTCGTAAACTGGAGCTAGACCCGGGATAGATGCGACTGGCTCCATGATATCCATGATGCCAGTGAAGAGGGTTCCAGCAGGTTGTGTCATATCAAGTCCGTATTCGTTCCAGTAGAATTCTCCGGAACGCGTGTATTGATCATTGAGCTCCTGAGTGGAGATACCGGTGAAGTGTGGGGCTGCTAATTGATTGATGAAATCGTCGAATGGTACATTGCTCCCTAGACCTGCAACTGGGCTGAGGGCGTGAGAAGTTGCCTGCAAATTCAGCGCACTCAAGCCCGTGGTGTTGATAGGCTG
The DNA here is from genome assembly GCA_031310005.1 of Dactylellina haptotyla. Lineage (NCBI taxonomy): Eukaryota > Fungi > Ascomycota > Orbiliomycetes > Orbiliales > Orbiliaceae > Dactylellina > Dactylellina haptotyla. The sequence continues at coordinate 2,661,214 of CM062384.1, read as the reverse complement.
GTTTTGAAGGGCAGCATAATTGATTCCTTCAAAACCTGCTGCGCTGGCTGAGCCTGGGGTGTCTGCCCTGCCCACCTGACGGAAATTCTGCTGAGCGTTCGGATACAAAAGATTTGGACCCAGACTCATGTTGTAGGCACCGGCGTTCAGCGCATCCGGGGAGAGTTGCCGAAGGTCAGGCGAGAATGCTGTAGGTTGTATGCCGGTATTCAAACTTGGTCCAGTGGTATATTGCGGGTGAGGCATGTTCGCCCATTGTTGTGGTGGAGATGATAGGCCATCCATGCCTCCATATGCAACGGAGGCTGCTGATGATCCTGGGTTGGAAGGAGGGGGCCTAACCGACCGCTGGAAGATGTCAAGCATGTCGACATCTGTGTAGATGTTAGCCGGGTTCAGTAGAAGGTTTCGAAGGAACTAAAAGGTTCTTACAAGGACTTGGGCGAGGCTTGTTGCCCCAAGTGGGTGCGATAACATCGAACACTTCATCCCAAGTACGTGCAGCACGTATGTCGGATGGCAATGTGCCGCCGCAATGAAATCTCTTGAGATGCTCTCTAAAAATCGGATTAGTAGAAATTAATTATTGCGAAGGACATGGGACACGTACTTTACGCCAGCGAGGTTCTGGCGGTTGATAGTCCAGCAGGTTACATGGTGGTCCGGCTCTGCTTTTGCAAACGGGCAAGCGAAGCGTCTTCCGAGAGATCTTAGGTCTCCACGTCTACGACGATTAGGTCCTCTTCGATCTTTACCTTCGCTTTCATCTGAGTCGTCTTCTTGGGGTCGCTTCTTTTTATCACCTCCACCACCACCACCTCCCTGGCGCGCCCGACTAGGTCCCGATGACAATCCAAGCCCTCTTGACGAGGCTCCATGTGCCCCCCCTGAGTGTTCACCTGAATCAACTGGCGCTTGCGAGCTTTGACGGGAGCTCGAAGCTGTGGACATACTATCCCATCCATCTGTAGATGTGCTTTCAGAAAGAGCTATCATCAAAATGAGAAGATATATCGCCCGTAGCTTCCAAACTTCCTCGGAGTCGTCTGCGTCAACAGCCAAATCATCGTTCTGGGGCTGAACAGCATTACTAGCTTCAGGTCTTCCGGTAGGGGAGCGATGAGCTTTCCTACTCGTCCGACCTCTATGTGAACTTCTTTCAGTGCCATGGTCGCTACCTCTACTCCGTGGACGCGGAGGTGCATATGGTACACCGAGGCTAGATGGGCCAGATCCGACACCGTAACCAGTGAATCCGCTAAACTGACCACCTGGAATATGGCCAGACCTTCGATAATGCTCCTTCAGCATCCCTAAGAACTTGAGCGGAGCAAACTTTCCATTCGCTTCCGCGACCGCTAGGGCGACGTCGATACATTCTGGATTCCTCTGAACCAATTGAACGACGATATCGAAATGACCCTTCAATATAGCGGCCTCGACCATAGGTCCGAGAACCTGGATGGAGTTTTCTTCCTCATGTTGGGCTTGGTCGATTAACCTGTGTGCATCCACTTCTCCGGAGAGAATGGCACCTTGAAGATTCGAATTGCCATAGAAGACATAGCTTTCCTCTTCGGGCTCGAAAAGTTGCATGTTTGTCGGTGGGGGCGGTGATGATAATGGTTGGGCCGGTAAGGGAGTGGGTTTATTCTCCGCTGGCCTGGGCATATTCAAGGGACTATCGGACAGAAACGTCTGGGGCCGGGGAGTATATAGCGACCTCCCAAGCTCGATGAGGCCCGGATGCGGCTGATAGGTTTCCGGATGGGGGGTTTCCACGATCTCATGCTGGGGGTCTAATCCTTCGTTCTTGTCAAGAGGTTGTAGCTCTTGCGACGGAGCCGCGGTAGGCATGCCCTCTTCATCGGACCTACCACGAAGAATGGACAGCTGGATGGTAGGCAGGACCTCTTTGGAGCCTAGCCTTATTGGACTGGAGAATGCAAATTTCGAGTGCCAATCCAGAAAGATGTCCTTTTGAAACAACGAGGGCCCGGACGGTGGCTCTGTTGATGCTTGAGGGTCTTCGGAAGGAGGTGCTATGGCAGCTGGTGGAGGGGTGGGCATAGCAGGGAGGAGAGCGCTAGAAGGCCCCAGCTCGGTTGATCCCGAGCCATCCATTTCGGCCACAACGTTATATTGCTGGTAGTGCCGATTGAGAAGGCTCTGGATCAGATCGTCTTTGAAATTCGAACTGGTGGCTTGATCTATGGTGGAGGCAAAATGGTCCGCGGGGCAGTTAGCGTCCCACCCGGATTTGCCAGCCTGGTAGACGGTGTACGCGCAATCGAGAAATTCGGTGAACTTGTCAAACGAGTTTATGTGGCGGTCACCGTCTAATACTTTCTTGTGGGTGGAGAGCCAGTCGAGAGCTGCAGCCCGTCGTTCCCGTGCCTTTCGCGACTCTGGTTCGGGGCGTAAGGTCGCGCCGGAAAGCACAGAGCGGTCGCTGCGAGAACGGTTGACGGCTTCGGAAGGCTGCCAGATGGGTTTGGACGAGAAGACGGACAACGAATCTTCCGCTTCTTCAGCGGCTACGAAATCGTCCTCTTCTTCCGGCTGCTTTACCGAAGGCGACAGACTCAAGATTTCGATGTTATCACGGTGAAGACTTTGTTTCTTGAAGCTCAGCCTATCTCATATGCGATCAGTCTGGTGTTAATACCCACTATCAAAAAGTGCAGCGGGTGCTTATGTAGCCCGCATGAGATATTTGGAAATGAGATGTTGCGGGTGCTAGACGCACTAACCTGGATTGGGAAAAAGGCAGCACGGGCGCCTCATCAGCCTGGAGCTGTTGGTGCCAGGCCGCCAGCTGCTGGATGAGTTGCTGGTGTTTGTGCCCGCCGCCGCCGTCCCACTCCTCCTCGTGGTGAGGGGCGTACGAAGTAACGGTGCTGGTGATATCCTCGTCCTCGCTCTCTTTCTCTTTCACTCTCTCTTCCACCGGCTTCTTGAAGAACGTGAACTCGTCGTCGAAGGGAGAGTCGGGGCGTAGCAGTCGATCTCGGGCTTCGAAGTCCAGAGGATGGTTCGAGGCTGACGACGGAGCCGCGGGGATTATTGGAGCCTCGCGGGGAGTCAGACTCCTCTTCCCTCGACGGCCAAACAGCTGCATCTCGTCAACGCGAGCTTTTTCTTTCAATATACCCTGCCAAGGTCGGACTCCTTTTCTCGAATTAAGAAATTAAAAGTGTAGTAGCAGTGAAAAAATGTATTTGTGATTTGAGTATTCGGCTTCAAAGGTTCAATTCGAATTTGCTTCTAAAGTTGGGGTTTTCCACTAGCTGGCTGTGGAAAACTCCAAGGAGCCGCCATGTTATAGCTTCTGCTCTAAATCCCACGGCCTCGAAGTCCAATTTCACGTTCATCTTCTGTGCAAAAGCATCGATCTTTCCGTACTCAAAGCGTCGTCACCGAATCCCGCTGCCCGTCTCTGCCACTGAGCGGGTGCGCTCCATTGTGCACGCGGTAACTGAAGCACGACCCGCCAAAATCGTTCAGCCCTGCCCAGCCCCGCTACCCGTTTCCGATATATGTTGGGTTCGGTTTGCTGCTAACCACCAAAACGCCTCCAAACGGACCCCACCTTGGCATAGCAGTTGCTAATGGGTAGGCAGTAATGGCTCGATTTGAGGCGAACAAGCAAAACCGGTAGCTGGGTGCCCCTCGTGCTAGAAAAGCATGGAGCGTTCCCCTTTCCCGCTTGCCCTTTCTTTTTTCTTCCCCCCCGAAAAATCGCAACTTGCTATATATACACTGGAAGCTTGGGTTCAGAAGCTATAACAAACAGTTGCTATTGGACGGATTTGAAATCTCGGCGAATTTTTTACTCAACCGGAATTAATTCGCTTCTGTCACACACTTTGACGTGCTCGCTGACTTGCTCGGGCTCGCTGACTGTGCCTGCTTGCTCTCACCGGTTCCCCATCGCAACACCTCCTCGCTTGCTATTCCAGTTGTTTGCTAGCACCCGCTTGAGCACATTTGGCTGTATTGTGGAGCTTTCTTACTGTTCCACCGAACGATGCGAACCAGAAACTAGGCCCATAGGTTCGCACCACAACAGGCCCGGACGGAAAGTACGGGTGCTTCGTAGAAAATATAAATTCGTAGAGGTGTCTATTGGAAGAGCCTCTTTACCCTCCCCCATCACCATAAATACCTGCCTACCCTGATACTATCGCATGCATTTGCCTCCTACATCTTTACCCATTCTTCAGCGACCAACAAGAATCTTCCAAGTCACATCTCCATCATCACTTTGCGACAGCACCCTCGCACTTTATACACACACCCTCCTCCTCCTCGAGAATAACGTGGTCCCACTCAACTCCAAAGGCTTCTAAATTACTCGGACCCTTTTTAATCTTCGCCTGTTTAATTTGCGAGCCGCTTACCAAGTTAAGCACAAATCGAATCCTTGATAACATTATTCTACTCCTTCGGATATTCCTTTGAAAACAAAACCGTTTCAAAAATGGGCAAGTCCTTCGCCAACTCCAAGCCACAGAGCGTTCGTATCTCTGCCTTCGGAGCAGCCGACTCGGATGCCTTCCATGCGGATGATATCTACTCGGTCTTGCAGCATGTATCGTCGAATAGGAGCACCATGAACCCGCACATCTTTGGCAGCTCCCGGTTCACCAGAGAAACTGAATCAGAGACATCTCTTGACTGTTACTACGGACGAGGTAAGACTTCTGTCAACTATCGCACTCGATTTGCTGTATCTTCGTGTACTAATCCGACTGCGAACAGCTGATGGATGCTTCGATGACATCGATCGGGACCTCCAAAGTCTCGAGACTTCTCTGGCCAGCGGAAGTTCAAACGCCAGCGCTGAAGACTGGAATATCATCCAAAGCTCCTGCTATGATGAGAGCATGGATTCGCAATTTGCTTCTCTCGCCATCTCTCAGAATGTAACCAGCAACGCATTCAACCTTCGCACATCGGAACCATCAAGCCGCAACACCACCTCATGGCTGTGAACCAAGAGGAATTAAAATCAAAAACAATTTATTTCCTTTTGTCAACAGGTTCATCTTTTTCAAATCGGCGTTCGGAATATCTGGGAGGGGTTTGTAAATCTACGGGAGTTTTTTTGCTGGATCACTTATTTTTCATCATATGTTTTATTCATTCTTAATCACGGAAACGGAAAGCTTAGCTAGCTTGCAAAGGAACACAGCAACAGGGACCAGGAGTTTGGGCAGGGCAGCACCCATTCGTTTATTCTTTCCTCACTAAAAAATCATCTCTCTTCCACTTTCTCTTTTTTTTAATTTTTTACCCAAACAGAACCTACGGAACAACAGCACTAGGTCACTAAAAAGCTCTTGTTCAATAATGTACTCAGATACCATACCATACCATGATTTCTCTATTTTTCCTTTCCTTGTACATAAATTTGTAAAAAATCTAAGGCACAGCAGCTGCCTCGTCGCAGAAAAAGTGGGTCTTTCCTGCGATGTCTTCCTTTTAGCCAGTCTAGCTTGTGCTATATCGCCAAGCCTGTCTTGTGCACAGCCCAGTGAACACCGAAAATAAACCAATCAGTGGGGAACAGCACGTCGCACAATGACGGGCCTTGCTTGATTGGAATAGGCATCTACATAGGCAGCCGTCGGAATCCCGTCGTCGGCGCGGGGTAAAGTACGGAATCCCTCAGTCCTACCAATGATCGCGAGTCCCAGTACTCCTGAATCCGAGCCTGAATGCGGCCGAAGTTGTCCGGTCCGCAAGGATTCCTGTTCGGCAACACATGCACCTCTCCGGATTGTGTTGCCTTCCGAAAATAACACAACCAAACCACGTGACCGGATTATATAAGCATAGATCAAGTTGATGTACACATTTTAATTGCTGTTATGTAGCAAGATCTTGCAAGACCTTTGTATACGTGTAATATCAGTATGTGATCATTGTGAACTGGATTTATAGTCCGTAAATATCTACAATTCTACCACCTCATTCCCTCGTATCTACAACCGCAACCGCTAAAAATCGATCGTCTCATGCTTAAACTGCTTCCCACCGCTCCCATACATGCCCACCGTATGTCCCTGCCCTCGAACCACATACTTATATATCATCAATCCCTCCAGCCCAACCGGCCCTCTCGCGTGCACTTTATTAGTACTGATCCCCACCTCCGTGCCAAACCCATATCTATACCCATCCGCGAACCTCGTGCTCGCATTAATATACACCCCCGCACTATCCACCATCCTGCAGAACTCCTCAGCAGCCGTCTCATCCGTAGTGACAATGCAATCCGTATGCGAGCTCGAATGTGTGTTGATATGTGCCACAGCTTCCCCGAGTGACCCCACCGTCTTAACGGCAATGATCAAATCCAAGAATTCAGTATTATAATCCTCCTCCGTAGCAGACTGTAATATCGTCTTCCCCGCTGCGCCGAGCACCACGTCGTCCGCAGATCGGAGTGCGGCCAAACTCTCCTCGTCGCAGCGTACACTCACACCCTTCAACTGTAACGCCTGCACGATGGAAGGCAGATGACTCCCCAGCACGTCTCTATGAATTAATAGTGTTTCCGTGGCGTTACAAGCAGCAGGATAATCTGTCTTCCCGTCGACCACAACGTCCACTGCGGTCTTCACGTCCGCGTCTGCATGGACGTATGTAGCGCACAGCCCGTCCGCGTGTCCCATCACCGGGATCTTAGTATTCTCCTTGATATATCTGACGAGATCGTTACCGCCCCGTGGGATGACAAGGTCGATGTATACATCCTGATCGAGGAGGTCTTTTACCGCCTCGCGGGACTGGACGAGCTGGATCGCGCCGGGGGGGATACGAGTCGACGAGAGGGCTTCGGATATAACAGAAGCGATGGCAGCGAAGCTGTGAGATGATTCTTTACCGCCCTTTAGAATCGCCGCGTTGCCGGATTTGATTGCCAGCGAGGAGATATTGGCGATCACTTCGGGGCGGGCTTCGAAGATTATGAGGAGGGTGCCGATTGGGGTCGTGTAGCGGTGGAGGGTGAGGTTATCGTCGAGTTTTGTGGCGAGTGTTGTTTTACCCACTGTCGTAGTGCAATTAGTATGCTGTGCAGTGTTGTAGTAGACATGTTATAAGGAGTGAATACACACCGGGATCTTCAAGCCCTCGGACGTCCTTGATACCCTGCAGCATGTCATCGTACTTTCCAGGTCGGCTGAGGTCCAGCCGTTTGACGAGACTGGTCGACAGCTTCCCTTCCGCCACTAGAGCTTGTGCAGCTTCCATGTCCTGGGCGTTGGCGGCAAGGATGTCATCTTTGAACGCCAGCAGAGCATCGTAAATTGCATCGAGGGCGATGTCGCGATCGCTTCCCGGGAGCGATTTGATCGTGAAGGACGCCTGGCGGGCGGTTTTTGCGATTTCGGCAGCGGGGAGAGACGTTGTGCCGGACATGTCTGTATATGCGATGCGGTACGGTGTAGCTTGGTTGTTGAAGCTGAATACGGAAAAATACCAATATATGGCAATTCGAACAGAAAATCAAAGGAACGCTGAAAGGCAATTGAGCAAAACGGAGCGGATGAAAAGAAAGATGCGATGAAGTTTTTCTGCAGGAAGACTCACACGAGATTACAAACGATTGCCAATTTTTATGTTTGCCTGCGTCGGCGGCCGAAAATGGAATTCCGGCTCGAGCTCGCGGCGGGGTGCAGATACCTTAGCGGCAAACTATGCGACAGGGGCCTCCAGCAGGGACGCCTAGAACAGCCCAGATTTGATAGCTGGGCATGCACAAAAGATAGATGTTACGATTGGAATACGGTATATTTATTTATTCGTTGTATTAACTCGATATGTGAATGTATTTATATCTGTAAATATCTGTAGAATACCGTTCGGACACGGCGAGAGCACCATTCGGGCCTGTCCCACCTTCAAATTCCAAGTACAAAATCGACACCGTTTCCTTCCTGTGAATATTTCTTCAGGTTTATATAGTAAATGAAAAAAAAAGAACCCCCAATCAGAACACCTCTTTGAAAAACGTATAGCGCGGCCATGGTAAAACATATAAATGAGCAGTGGTGTATATATAAGAATTTATAGCCTTCTAGACCAAACAGTCTTTGGAGCCCCTGGGGTAGGTTCAAGCTCCCCGCTTTCCACCATTCGTCATCAATGTGACCTTCTTGAATTTCTTCTTGCCTTTACCGCCACCACCGCCGCCTCCCGTAGAGGCAGCAGCAGCGATAGCAACTTGATCTGCTGCAATGATCTCCCTCTCCCAGCCTTCCAGCCAGCCGGTGTCTTTCTTATCATCTGCCCGTGGCCAGTTCTGGGGCTCTGGTGGTGCTGAACCACCACCCGCAACGAGAGGGGTGCCCCAGACCGTCCGACTGCTCGGTGGGCTGCTCTGCGGCAAATTGGCGAACCCCAACTTCGGTCCGTTCGGCATGATACCCATATCATCATCTTCTTCGACGATCGCAGACCCACCCACCACACCTTCAAACTCCCTCCTACTCATCTCCATCGCCAATCCAAGCTCATCCTCCCCGGAACCGCCATTAATCCTTCCCGCATTCTTTCTAGCGCCACTCCAACGCTTCTCATCTTCTTCCCTCTCAGCCCTGATACGGTCGCGCTCCTCCCTGTTATCCTTTTCACGCTTCTTTCTCCTGCGTCGCTCCAACTCAACCGAGAACTTATCCAGCACCTCAGATGGCACGATATCGGTCCAATCGCATTCGAGGAAGGCGACCTCGCAGCCATACGGCAGATGGCTAAGGTACTTCGCACGTTTCCTAATATCGTCGTCGACGACGTGGCCCATACTGAAGTTCTCAACTCTCGGGAGCACAGTAGAGGGGAAATTTGCGAAACTTCCAAACGCGACCTTGAGTATTCTGATATCCAGCGGCGAAAGATACGAGTGCGGGAGGGATTGGTAGAAGAAATAAGGTTGTGTCGGATCGTGAGTATCGATCGGTCTCGTCATTCGGTGTGAAGTTGGAGATTTAGGCGCAGGTGTAACAGGCGTATTCGGAACCGATTCGGCATGTTCTTGCGCCTTCGCCTCAACAGCAGTGTTATCATTGCTGATGCCATTCTGAGCGGACGAGGATGTCATCAGATACATATCCGGGATCTCGACTTCGGTCTGCGGCACGATTGGGGGGCGTTTCGTAGCGTTCCGCTCCGCTCGAAGGTTCGCTTCCTCGAGGAGATGTTGCTCTAGAAGGTCTTTTCCAAGAAGCTTCTCGTGCTTCTCTTCCTCTCTATCAGGTAAATCCTTCGCTTTCTCCATGGCAGACTTGACCTTTCCAATTGCTTTCTTAACCCAATCGGTCTCATCTCCAAACATCAACTCATCAACTCTCTCCTGCTCCTGCAGCTCTGCGATCTCCCTTTCGAATTCCTCTTGTATATATCCCCTGGTGCCTTTCATGATTCTCGCATAATCGGTAGCTTCTGCAGCGTAGTGCCAGGGCAGCGAGTCCCCTTCCGGCTGATTGGTGCTGTTCCTTCTTTTCCCTGTTACGGGACTAGCCAACACGATGTTCGCCACATCCTTCGGTAAAGCCAGTGTCGACCCGGGTTGTCGCATCATAAGCCTCATGACGAGATCGCTCCCTTCTCTAGGCGATGGCATCTCCTGTCCCTTGTAGAACTTGACCGGTCGTACTTCGTTCATGTAAACACTGTCATAGCAGATCGGACACTTCTTCCATTTCTGCTTGTTCTGGTTTGCGTGGTGGTAGTGGTTCTGCTGCCCACCGGACTTGGAGGCGTCTTCTTCTGACGCCATGTAGCGGATCAGGCAGGGGAGACAGAAGATGTGGCCGCAGCGAGCCATACGGGGTGCCACAGGGTCACACAGGCAGATAGGGCATGAGGCAGTTTGGGTGATCGAAGATGCGAGGATTTGAAGGATGGACGCCCAGGGGAGAGTCGAGTCGGGATCGAGGGATTGTGGACGATAGTCGCCGGCGGGGTCGACGATGAAACGATAATTTGCGTTGACATATCTAGTATCCAGGTGATATATGATTAGATTCTAGCTGTTACATTGATCGAGAGCTGGAGGTGAAGTTACCTGGCTTTGTCGACGGCGTGGTAGCCACTGCCGAGTCCCCACGACGGATTCCGCCTGTTTCCATGACGGTGGTGAGGATGATAGCCTTGCTGAATTCTCGGTGGTGGGAGACTCCAGTCCATCAAATGGGTGATTGAAGTCCGGCCCTTCCGGCCCACAGTTGATGAGGTCATTGCGATCTTTCCATCTACGGGTTAGTCTACCGAGGAACCAAAAATTTTCTGAACACCCAGACAATCAGAAAATATGTAGAAGAAGAGCTTACAGCTTCGGCAATAACGTCGTCTCTCTGCATACTCGGCCGGCGATGGTTCTTATGTTTGGTCTTGTTCCCCTGAATGTGGCGGGGATTCGCTTGATTGCGGTTGCCGCCAGCCCCGCTGCCGCTGTTACTGGAGGAGTTTCGCTGTTGGGCCGAAGCCTGCTGGTCGCTGGAAACGGACGATTGGAGGTTCTGTGAAGCTGGAGAAGATAGCTGCTGGGCCTTCGAGGCGAGTATAGTATTGCCAATGGAGGAGGTCATGGCTGTTCCCAGCGCCGGGTCGGTTCAAGGAGGGAGAGAGGTGGCGATAGAAAATATTAGGGTATTGCCGCTACGAGATGCTCATCACCAGCTAGCCATGCACCGCAGCTAGCCTGTAGGCAATTCGAGGAGGTTGGAACGAACGAACGAACGGTGAGAAACCAAATACAGTGTGAATGGTATGAAGTGTGGATAGTAGCAGTTGATGGAGGTCAGCAAATTAGAGGTTCTCGTACACCGAGAACGGTGACTACAACCACCCGAACGGAAGGGAAGGAAGGAAACGAAGAGGCGGGCGGGCAAAGATGACTATTACGACGATGGGCTAGTTTGTTTAGCCGCGGACTTGGCCTTATCGCCGCGTGTGGTATTCCGGCCCACAACACACAATCACTCTATTTATGTACATAAATTCGGGCGCCACTCCACTAAACGGCTAGAATTGATTATATAGTACAGGGTAATAAATAATGCGACGGGGACAATCAAGTGTATCCTCTGCTCTGCTTCTTCATAGTGTCTTCTAGGATACTTATTGCATTAAAGTTATCTGCTCGTTTCGCATAGTCAACCGGCAATTCCCCGTTATGGTCTTTCGACCACACCCTCGCCCCCTTCGAAATTAGATAGCCTACCAAGTATCCCCCAGGCATGATATCTAGCGCCGCTAGGTGTATCGGATACGTTATTACCTGCTTGTCTATGTCCGTGTTCGCCTTCCCGGGCTTTGTCACCTCTGCCCCAATATCCACCATAAAATGGATAAGCGCAATCGACTCGCTGTAAAAATACGCCGCCGCATCCATACCCGGCGGCAATGGGCCGATTATTCTTCTGTCCACAAACCTTTGGCAGCGATTCCTAGAGTCTTCCATAAAGTGTCGGCTTAGAGCTGTATGGAAGGGATATCCGAGTGAAAAAGAGGCTCCGAGTTTGAGGAGTGTCTTAGCAGCTTCCCACCGTTGGTTGCATATCGCTTCAATCAGTGGCGTCCATGGTTTGTACGTCGGGTCTCCTCGGATAACATTTATTAACCCCAGTGATGCCAACTGGCCGATGTAAAAATCCAGTTCGACTACGTTTCGGACCGCATGCTTAAAATCTTCGATCGCCTGGTTCTCTTGAGTGGTGCAGTCTGATCCACCCTTATGTGGCTGATCCTTCATGTTGCGAATACGCTGGTCTTTTAATACGCTAGCCGGGTTTACTGGGGCCGATTGTTTCTGACGGGACCCATTCTCTGCTGAAGGGATAGAGTTGGCTTGCCGTAGTATGCGCTCAGCGACTGCATTTGTCAGTGCTATCTTAGCCTCTACCAGCTCTGGCTCCAGACCAGGCTGCCCAGATCCAGAGCTTGAAGGTGGTTCGTAAAGATCTTGAGTTTGCACACGCTCTAAGGCCTGCAGCTCTTCATCTCTTTGACCACTTTCAGGTCTAGCCGTTCTTTGGTCGATTTGACTGGCACTCCGAGATGAATTTGTCGTTGATGGCCCCGGCCCGGTTGCCCAAGGAGAATACCGCTTTGCCAACCTCCGAGCCCTCGCAGGTTCGGGTAGCAGTTCTATGGGCACTATCTCCTTCGGTGGTGCCTTCTCGGGTATCACTGGTGCAAACGGCTGAGGGAAAAATGCGCCGCTACTCGCGAACTTCGATGCACTTTCGCTGCTCAGTGACTTTACCACGTCAAAGTTATAGAGCATCGCCAGATTCTCCAAAACCATCTCCTTGGGGCCAATTTTCTTCAACTTGTATAATTCTGCCTCCGATATCGTAAACCTCAATCCTAGATGCTGCTTCCAAGTTCCCGGTCTTATAAGAGAACTCGTGTCGTTCGCCAACCTTAGAAGCTCTATGCCCTCCATGTTCCTTGCCACGTTTCCAATCTCCATCCCCGCTTCTCTGAAAAAGGTAGGCTCCCACTTCTCATAACTGATCAGACGTTCGTACGCTTCGGACCCACTCCGTAACCTCATGAATAAAAAGTGCATTTGAAACAGCCATCGCAGCCCTTCGGCATTTCTCACACCACTGTTCTTGAGACTCAGATATTGTGTTCCTAGGTTACCCCACTGCTCCACGAATTTCAAAACCATATCCGCCGCCTTAGCCGATCTGCTCTCGACGAGAAACCGGACGTATACGTAGAGACAGCAAAATATCCATTCCACTTTTTCGACCACCACGACCCATTTGGCCATTATGTCGTCAAAAGACTTTTCGACCCGCTTGTCCAAGTGGTCCATTGCTTTCCCGAGCAGTTTCTCAGCTCGCGCGCCGTCTCCTTTCTTAGCTGCTTCGATAGAGGCGTCCATATAAGAGGACTGGAGAAACAAGTCGTCGTCATCGGATTCCTTGTACCTCATAAGATTGAAACCTTGGGATGCGAGTTTTTTCCAATACGACTCCCGCCGTGTCATGAACTCTTCGAGAACAGCCAAGACGAAACTTTGAGGATCCGTAGATAGACTGGGATTTGGCTCAAATATTTGATCCAACTCTAGCGAGCCCCTCTTTTCGTCCAGTATATTGTCCCATATTTTCGCACCTTCAGCGACTATGTCAATCGGTTTAGCCTCCTCCGCAGGCACTTCTAACGCATTCGAAGAGTCATCCAGGGCGTCTGCTGGTGCTCCTTGTTGTGCCTCCTGAATCGGTAGTATATATTGATCCTGTACATCCCCCGATCTATCGGCAGGTACCTGAGCAAGCTCCACTATCTTCTGCCCAAGCCCCTCCGGCGACACCACTTCGCTCTCCCTCCTCCTTCCCCCATCATTCCATACGACAGAACTCTCAAACCTCCAACTTATCGGCTCCGTCCCTTTAGATTTCAGGCCATCCTGCGCCGCAGCCTCAGATTCCGTCCCTCCAACCTTCTCCTCTCTCTTACAAACCACGACGTTTTCATGCAGCCTTTTCGAGTGTTTATAGAAATCCTCAGCGCAAACATGTTCCTGATACCTCGGATGACTCGTATCCCGTAGCGACAAGCTTTCTATCCGACCTGATAACGCCTCCTCGTTATGCGATAGATTGTGGATTGGCGCTTCGTTATTCGGAGCCGAAGCGTAGAACGAGGGGTCCCGGGTCATCGGCGTTGCCGACTCTAGTTGCTGTGACATTTTTTGTGTTGTTCGGGGAGGCTTACGTTGACCTGCCCCGCGGAGCGCTCGAGCCCGGGTTTCGAGAACGCCCAAGATAAGCCGAGATATTCCAAGGCGCGATGTAGCTGGTATGGGGGATAGAAGGGATAGTTCACTTCTAGCTTATTAGGTCCTTCTTCGAATCACCAGCGTTGGTATAAAGATACACTGGGCGCGCGAAGTGTAGCCTAACATCGAAAGCTTGCACTTAGGCCTGAGCTGCTCGATAGGATTGCTGTGGTTTGATCAGCCGCGGATGCCGCTTCCTGAGTGGAGCAGGCTTAAAATTAAAGGTTCAAGTTCCCAAACAATTGAGGGACAAAAAATGCTAGGCTTAAAGCAACCATCACCTGGGGGTGATAGGGCGCGGGAAATGTAAGTACTGTTTTTCAGGTTGTAATCATGGATATAATACTTGAACAAAATGCAATTGTAAATTAGCTAGCAATTAAGTTCGTGACTATAATAGCGTGCAACTATCCAAGTTTCGGCCTTGCGATAGGCTTCAATTTAATCTATACTAAAAGTTGAAAAAAGAAATCCTACTCTCGTTTTTTAAAAAAGTAGTAAATTGGCCAGTCCGGTGTGGGAAGAATTACTCATGAGCTCATTCTCTATACAGCAGTATGGGCAGAAGCTTTGTCATACGCATGCATATGGAATAGAAGAAATAAAGCTTCTGTTAACCCTTGAGAATTATCGTATTATAATATTAAAACACTAGTTGAGTAAGTACAAGTTTTCTTCATTGCATGACCCATGACACTCGAACCGAAAGTTAGCTCGAACTCTTTAAATAATTCGCAGTCCACCACCCAATGGACACCGCAATCAAAGAGCCGCAACCTAATGCGGTATCATCAACGGCTTCTTCGTAGAATCATCACACATAACATTAACATGCATCAGGAGCTCGTTCCCCTCAGCCCAAACCCTGTAACAGCTAATCTTGCTGATTCTCCACGGATTACCATCACAATCCGGTTCGCCTCTCTCAAGATCCCACTCATATCGACACTATTCATAATATCAGTACCATGAAATACAGCGTAACCATATATGAGAGAATATTAGACTGGGGATAAACCTACCGCGATATGGAAATTACTACCCCCGGAAACACCAAAGTTGCTTTTCTGCATATGCACTATTCCCGAGGAGGCGGCTTTCGCGGTTGTGGGTACGTTCGGGGAGCCGGGTGGGTCGAGGGTTGTGTGTAGGTTTCTATTATACCATCTTAGCATCTAAATTCATCAATCGCGAGAATGTCGCGAGATAGGGAGAAAATACGAACATTAGACAATGCTGCGAGCAATCGAGATTCTCCACTCGTGGTTTCCATGTATTCGCGATATCCTCCGCGCTGACGACGACGGGCTCGCCGCCGAATACGGTGGTGAAATCAACGGGGATCGGGTTTGGTGAGAAGCAGTCGTTTTTGATGTAATCCCACTCTTTCAGGTCGATCAGGTAATACTACGGCGGTATCAGCATTGCATTCTGAACAAAGGATGGAGGCACAAAGCTCGAAGAGGTCTTACCATCTTGTTGAGCTTCTCTTTGATATTCTCCCTATCGAACATGAACTCTTCTCTTGTGTAACCGGTGGTGCTGCTTGTGTCATTGGCAGCGTGAACGCCATTGGTGCCGTTCGTGTTCGTCTTTGTCATTTTAGTGTATTTTTAAAAAATCTTGGAGTCGAAGAGAGTCAAGGGAGACGATTTCGTGCCTTGGTCACAGAAAATAGCTGAGAGATACAGTGAGCGGGTATTGAAAATTGCAAATCTGGGGGCAAGAGTCGTGGTTTATATAGATTAAATCAAGCTACCAGCTTCGTTGAGTAGCTATTTCTGGTATCATTGTGTCGGGAATACCGAGGGTACCGCCAATTAATATATAATTTCTTCGTGTGCTCAAGTCTCGAAGCTGCATAGATCGCACTCGGAGCCCATGTAAATCTGCAGCTCTGCGATATCAGGTCGCGAGGGAAGCCTCTGGTTTGCTCGAGCACTATTTGCTTGACTAAAAAAATCGATAATTGACCAAGGGGTACCTTGGTATATTCACGCTATACCATTTAGGTATTCTAAAATATGAAGGAGATACGTGTATGCCATACTTCTGAGATACTTTGAAGGCGTGAGATAGTACGATTGTGAGGAATGTGCGCAGCTGGAATGTCAACTAGGTCCGCTATCTCGCGGATTATAAGATCTTAGGCCCTGCAACGCGCATGGGGAGCGCAGACACCCTTGTTGAGATGTGATGTCAAATCCGCCTAAAGATGCAATAAAACGCGCAAAGTGATAGGTCTGAGCGATCGAAGACCCTGTATTTAGAGACATTAATAGGGTCTTTATGCATTGACAGCTCAGCTGGGAAGTGTCAAAGCAAGCCTAGAGCTTCACCGTGCCCGCGGCGTCTAGCATCCTCAAGTGTTGCCACAGCCAAAATGGTTACCGTGGTTGGGGATTGGGTTCAGAATCAGATCGACGGTACAAAATATGGACGAGCCGGGGTCGTTAAGGCGAGATTAAGCCGGGTTAGGCCTGCGGAAGTAAGGGCGGTATCACGGGACCCAGCGTGGAATGTGTTCGAGTGTTATTTACTCGATCTGGGTACTATTCTTCTCAAGCTATCAAAATAACAATATTGGACGGATTCGACCTTTCCCCCAGCGGCAAACGAGAGGGTGATCATCTGAGCTCGAGTGCTGCCTTCGAAGCGTGCCCGCGTACCATATTACCCCAGAATATAACTATAAACCCCATAACCAGGCCCTTCGAAATGCTCTGATATATTGTATCTGTGGCTGGAGAGGGCGTTTATGAGAGAGATGTTGCGATGAGGTTCGATTGAATACTAGCTACATCTTTATGACTAAATACCTAGCCACACGTCACGTGCTCTATCTACAGACAACACTTCCCTGATACCCCCCCACTCAGACTTGTTGTGGGATTTTGGACAATTTGTATTCTATAATCTTATTAGTATTTTTAATTGTTTTTTTTTCTTGGCCATATAGTTTGCCATTTTCCTACCTGAATATACCATGTATCCGTAGCGTATATACCTGCAATCCAGCAGTGATTTCCCAAAAAAGAATTATTAAAAAAAACAAAAAATGCGATGTATCACGTATTTTCTAAATTGTAATCTTTATTTTTAATATTAACATCCAATGGAGCTTCCATTGCCTCCTTCAAGCTCTCCAGGCTCTTAATAATTAATTGTAGTCAAAACCTATTTACTAATTTATTAGTAAGCTTACTTTATTTTTTTATAATATTAATAATTATTTTTAATCAATAAATATTATTTAGATTTATATTTGTAATTTTATATAGATCTATATATTTTAATATAAATATTGGTAAAATATTTGATTTTTTATATTTTGAGTTCTGTACCTATACTATATTTTTTTATTTAAACTATATATATTTGGTAATCAATGTTGTTATGATATTTTTATCTTAGTATATTACTAATAATTAATTTTTAATAAATTTTAACCTTTCGGTTATTAATTTTTTATATTTTTTATTAAACTTAGATAACATTTTTATAATCTTATTATTTAGTACCCTTGACTTTATCCCATGTGCAAAATAGCCTGGCAAAACTCCAATTATCTTATATAGTGTTGTTTTATACACCCAAAATACCATATTTAATGTAGATAATTAATATATTTTAATATTATTTTGTTTATTTTTATTGGTGATAAACTTAGATATTCTTTTCTTAATTAATGATTTTAAAATTTACATTAATTTTTTTACTTTATTATTTAATTAAAAATAATATATTATTAAATATTTTTTATCAACCTTTATAATCTGATATAGTACTTTAATAACTGTATTAATAAATGTGGGACCCCTGTCTGATGTAATTAAAATAAATATTCTATATCAATAAATTAAATTATTAAATATTTAATTTGCTATAATAAATGCTATAATATTAGTTACTTATCTAATTTCAGGCCAACAGTTTAAAACACATATCGCTAATATTGTATATTCTGCATTGATAATTGTATTTTTTAAAAATAGCTTTGTATGATTGATATTCTAATATGCGAATATATCTTCTGCTTTTGGCGAATATTTTAATAATATAAATTTATTTATTTTTAAATATTAATTATAAGTAGTATATATAGATATATATATTTTAATTAATTTACCTGTGTAGGGAATCCAATATTACTTCTTAAAATGTACGTATACCGATTGAAAACCTTTATAACCGAATCCTTTATGTAAACTACGCAAAATTGTTTGTAATTCATTAAAAATTTAAATAATTTTTATTTTATTTATTAATTTTAATAATTATATTAATGTCACAGACCACGAGTCTTGACAGTACAAATACCTGTACCTTACTTTGTGCTGCACTATTCTAAGTTCTACTGCCACATCTTGTATTTATAGATATATATTATTTTTAGTATATTTGATTGCAAAGTCTATTTACTTATTTAATATTTTAAATTACGGTATAATATATCTTATAAATTACTACTTACTATAGATTATAAATTATAAATTATAATTTACTATAATCTATAATTTACTATAAATATATTAAACTATTTATATATATAAAATTATCTTTAAAATTAATAAAATATTCCTATCTTCATTAATCAATTTAAATATAATTTAATATTTAATTATTTTTACTCTATTATTATTATATATTTTAAGTAAGTTATTTTCAATATTTTATAATTTTATATATACTTTTTATTAAAAAACTTAGGTATTTTAAGTAAAAAAAAAATTTTACATATTTTAATATTATATATTTATATTATTATATTGGGTAATGTATAAAGTGTAATATTTTAATTAATCACTTTTAGTTAAGAAAAAGTATATGTATAATAGTATTTTTTAATTTAAAAATTTTATAATTTTAAAGAATAAAATTATAGATAAAAAAATAACTATCCTTATTTATATAATATTTAAATAAATAAATTAAAAATCAAATTTTATAAAATTAATTAAATATTTTTATATTTATAAAAATAAAAAAGAAAAATATCGTTTTTACCCTTATTAATCCTTAAAGCCGACTTATTTAAAAATAAAAATAAAATTTTAATTATTAATAATAAAATTTATTTTAATATTATTATATAAGTGTAAAAAAAAAAATTATATATATTTAGTAAAGCTATTGACAATTTAGTTAAAATTATTATTTTAAATAATAATAAATATTTATAAAATTTAAAAATAATTATAAAAATTTTAAAAAAATTTAAAAAAATAATTATTATGATTTAAATAGCTATTAAAATTTATAAAAATGTATAAAGTATACTTAAAATAATTAAAAAAAAAATTATATTAATTATTTTAAAATTTAATTAAAGATTAAGTAAGATTTATTTTTGTTTTATATTAAATAAAAATAAACCTTATTATAAATTAATTTTTGATTTTGGAAATTTAGAAAATCCTAACAAAGATTCCAATAATGATAATGGAGGATATTCTAATAATTTTAATAATTTTTTAGTAGATTTTACTAATTTGCTTCAATTTGTTATTCAGTATAAAAAAGTAAAAGTATTAGATCCTAATAAATTTGATGGTTTACTATGTAAATTTAATTAATTTATTTAGTAAGCTGTTATTATCTTTTATTTTTAATATTAATAATTTAAAAACAATAAAGATAAAATTTATTTTCTTTTTATGTTTTTTATTGAAATCATTTTTTATATTTACAACTTTTACCTTATATAATACAAAAAAAATAAAAAAAATAAAAAATAGAAAGTTAATAACAATTATATTATTTAAATTTTTATTAATTATTTATATTTTATTAAAAAATTTAAATAACTTTATAGATATTAAGATAAGACTAAAAAAACTCTTCACATTATTTAAAATTTATGATAAATTAAATTTGTTAAAAATATTTTTAAATTATTGATATTTATGTTTTCATAGTTAGATATATAACAAAATAATTAATTTATTATATTAAAAAGAATTGAAATTAATATAAAAACAAAAATCATCAAAATAATTATATATAATCCAAAATTTAATATTATATAATTAAAAATTTAATTATAAGATTTAATAATAACTATTTTTAAAAATATAAAGTAAATATTTTTAAAATTATAATAATTATAATTAATTTTTAACTTTTAAAAGAATTGTTTAAATTAATGAAATAATTAACCTAAACCTTATAATAATAGTTAAAAAATCAATTACCTTATAATCTAAAAATTATTCTTTTATAAATTAAAATCAATTACTTTAAAACTAAAATAATTTTTATATATCTCTACTATTAAAAATTAAATAATTAATAATAATAAAATAAAAATAATTAAACCCCAAAAAACATTTTTAAATTATTTTCTATAGAATTAGGAAAAATTTAAAATTAAAATTAACAATTAAGGAATTATTTATTAAAATTTAATAAATTAATATATTACTAATATAATAAAAAAGGATATATTAAACAAAATTATTTAATCAATTAATATCCAAAAAATGTTAAAATAACCAATCAAGAGATATTATAAAAATAATATAATTATAAAAAAAATTAAAAAAATTATAATAAATATATTGAAGAATATAAAAATAATTACCAATAATTTAAAGAAAAACCCTAGGAAAATTGCCATTTTAATATTATATTTTATTAAATTAATAAAAAAAATATTTTTAATATTAACCTAACTATTTTTTAAGTTTTAATTATATTAAAAAAAATTTAAATTTTTATTTTATTTATTATTTTATTTAAAATATATATTTTTTAAAAATTAAAAACCAAAGATATTTAATAAAAAGATAATATTAAACTTACTATAAAAAAATATTATTTTAAATAGGAAAATTCTCTCCCAGAAAAAGCTATACATTTACAATTTATTTAAAATCCTTTAAATAAATTATAAAAAAAATTTAAAATTTAAAAAAAAATTTATTTATAATAGATTTTAAAAATTATATATTAATATAAATTTAAAATCCATTTACAAAAAAATTATAAAATTATATAATATTTTTTTATTAATTTATTATATAAAAAATTAATTTAAAAAAAATTTATTAATTTTTTAATAATTAATAATATTATTTACTCATTGAAAATCGAATCTTTTATCAAATAAACTTTCAAAATTAAATATTAGAACTAATAGAAATTATAAAAATACTATATTTAGATGTTAAAAAATTAATATCTCAAACAACTTATCTTACCTAATATTAAATCTATAGAATATAATCACTTAATATTTTATATTAATAATAATAAAAATTAACCTCAGTTTATCAATTAATATACAAAATTATATAAATATCAATTAATATACAAAATTATATAAAATATATTAATACCAATTATACAGATATTTTGATATAAATTTAACCAAATTTATATACTAAAATTATATGGATTAAATAATTGTTTTCAATTATGAATATATAGAAAATAATAAAAAAATTTTTATAAATTTTATTAATAAGTTATATATTTTATAATATTCTATTATTATAAAACTAAATTAATATAAGATTATAAAATATATTAATTTTATATAAAAATTATAGTACTATTAAAATAATATTAAAAATTAATGTTATAGGAATAAAAAAAGAAAAAAATATTAACTTTATAAGTTAAAATCTTCTAATTATTATTTTTATAATAAGAATTTTTATATTTGTATTAATTATATATAAAAATAAATTAATATTATTTTTATAATATATTAAAAGAAACTTCTAAGATTATATATTTAGAAAAATTGTTTAAATTATAAATAATAATTTTATTATAAAAAGATTTAAGATTTTATATTTAAAATTATTAATAAAATATTTTAATTATAATAAATATATTATTTAGTTTTTAAAAATAAGAAGAAATAGGAAATATTTTTTATTATATAGAATTTAATAACACCAAATAGTATAATATTTTAAATTAAAAAGTTTTAAATAATAATATATATTAAATTATTTAATTTTAACTTTATTAAAAAAATTTAATAGAATTTTTAATTAAATTAAAAATAATATTTTTAAATACTTTACATTATTAATAGAAATTTTATATAAGTTTTCACAAATAATAAAATAAAATTATATATATTTTAAAAAAATATATTAAAAATATAATTTTTTTATATAATTTAAAAATATTATATATAATATTGTTGTTTTTAAAAAAGCTTTTTAGAAATAATTAAATATAAAATCGATATTATTTTTATTATTAATAAATATTTTGAAAAATAAATTATTAATATTTTTAATTTTGTTAATAATAATTTTATTTTAGGATATAATTAATTAAAAATTATAATTTAGTTATAAGTTTTAAAAACAAAACAATTAAATTTATTTATTGTAAATATTAATAGAATCTATATTAAATCCGACAAATAGTTTATAAATAATTTAAAAAAGTTTATTTATAATTTACAAAACATCTTTGATAAGAAATTTACTATTTTTTAAAAATAAATTTAATATTTTTAAATAAATATATTTAAACTAAAAATATTATTAAAATTATTAAAAAATTATTAAAAATATTTTATCTTTTTAAAATTTTAAAATAGATTTAATGGATCCAAATTTAAAAAAATTAAAAATAAAAATATATTATTATTATTTAATAAATTTATTTATAAAATATTATTATAAAAAATATTATTTAAATTCCTATTTATTTATATTTATATAAAAAAATTTAAAATATTTAAAAATATATTAAAAAAATTTATAAAAAGGATATTTGTTTTTAAGGTTTTTAATAAAATATTTAATTTTTTTTTATTTAATAGAGAATTACAAATTTATATTGATTATTAAAGTTTTAATGCTATTATTAAAAATTGTAATAGTTTGTTTTAAATTAATAAATTATTAAACCATTTTATTAAAATAATTTGCTTTATTAAGCTTAATATTATTATTTATTATAATTTATAAATTACTTTAAAAATATTTAGAAAATAATATTTAAATATTATTATAATTTATTTAAATATTTAATTATATCTATAAAACTAATTAATATTTTAATATTTTTTAAATTTTTATAAATTATATATTAAAAGATTATATTAATAAAATATGTATTATCTACTTTAACAATATATTAATTTATAGTATAAACCCCAAAAATACTAATAATATATCATCACTATTTTGAAGTATTAGATAAATATAATTTTAAAGTCAAATTAAAAAAATAGAATTTAAAATTATAAAATATAAATTTTTAAAACTATTATTATAATTAAAAAATTAAAATGGATTTTAAGAAAGTTAATGTAATCCAAAAATGATTCCAATTTTAAAATATTAAAAATATTCAAACTTTTAAAATTTTATAACTATTATCAACAATTTATCAAATAATATAATTATATATTTATCACCTTTTAGAATTAACAAAAATAGGTATATATTTTAAAATAATCTTTAATCAAATATATATTTTTAATATTTTTAAAAAATTATTCTTTTAACTTCTATTTTTAAATTATATAATTTTAATCTATTTATTAAGATTGAAATAGATGTTTTTGATATTGTATTGGAAACTTGTCTATATTAATTACAATTGAATTAAAAATAGTATTTTATTATCTATTTTTTTTATAAATTTAATATTATCGAATTACGATATTTTATTTATAATAAAAAATTAATGGTTATCATTTAAACTTATAAAATATAAAAATATACTTTTAAATAAAAATCTTTTATTGTATATTTAAATTATAAAAATTTTATTTATTTCTTATTATTTAAAAATTTTAATAAATAATAAGTCCATTAATAAAAACTTATTAATCAATATAATATAAAGATTATATATTGTAAAAAAAAAAAAAGAATTTTAGAGTTGATATTATTAATTAACAATTTAATTTAATGGTTGGAGTCTAACCTAATAAAGAAACTATTTTAAAAAAATAATATATAACTATCCTAGTTAATAAAGTTTTTAATCTTATTTTTATATTTAAAAAATTAATTTGTAAAAGATTTCAAGTAAAGTTATAATGAATATTTTATTATAAAAATATTATTTAAAAATTTTAATATTTTAAATTATTTTATGGTAAAAAAGGATTTATTCTTTTTAAAGATTTTTTATATTTTTATTAAGAAATTTTAATAATAATTTATTAAGTAATATTATAATATATTAGTTTATAAATATTTAGAAATTAAATATATTTAAAAATTTTTAATTAAATTTTATTTTTGGTTTTAAATATAATAATATATTAAATAATATATAAAAATTTGTAATATATATTATTAAAATAAATTTAGTTGATATTTACTTTATAGAAAGTTATAATTTTATAATATACCCTTAGGATTATTTTAAATTATTTTATATAATTTTATATAAAGAATGTTTTTTTTAAGAGACCCTTTTATAAATATTATTTATAATAAAGTTTTAATCATTATTTATAAATTTAATAAAATAATAATTTTAAAATTATAAAATTTTAAATAGTTTATAATGGAATTTAAATAAGTTTATAATAAATAAATTTTTAATTAATATAGTGTTACACTTCTCCTCAGTACGGAAGTACCAAGGTGAACTATTTTCACTAAGATTGGATTCTCAACTCTAATTACCAGATCTCAAATCAAGGAAGTATATATTCACAAGATAACTAAAATTATATATAAAATATGTAATAATAAAATAAATAATAGATAATTAAAAATTATATTATTTAATAATGTTAATTAATAAAGAATTTTATTATTATTGGTTTTAAAAATAATCTTAAATATATAAAATGTTTTTATATAATTTCTTAATGTTTAATATTCAGTAATAAGTGTTGAGTGGTATAAATATATTATTGTGTTTAGTGTTTAATAGTGATTGTTGAGTATTTTGGACATAGTAATTTTTATTAAATTTTTTAAAAATTATATAATTAATTTTTTTAAAAAATAAATATTTTTAAAAACAAAAATATAATATTTTTATTTCTAGTAATCATTTTTTTTATATATAAATTATATAAATATATTATATATTTATATTTTATATGTTTATTTTAGATAGTGTATATAAAAATTTAATATAAGATAATTAAATATATAATTAATAATTTATAATATTATTTTGTTTTTTTATAAAAAATTTTTATAAAAAATTTTTTTATAAAAAAATTTGAAATATAAAATTAATATTAAATAATAACTAATCAAATTGTATAAAATTTTTTAAAAAAAAATAAATCCTATAAGTAGGATTATTTTTTGATTATTTTTTTATTTAGAAGATTATTTAAGTAATAGTTTTATAAGAATATATAATTTTTATTAGAATTAAAAAATTAAATTTAATTTTAAAAACATTTGTATTATAGATAATTAACATATTTTTAAATAAATTTAAATAAAATTAATAAATAAATTTGATATAAATTTAATTTTGTTGGTAAGTGATTTTTTAACAATCATTATTATTATTTTATTATTAAAATTAAAGAATTTGAATGTTTGGTAGTTTTTTTGTACAATTTATATTTTTCTAAAAAATTAGAATATATAATTATAAATTTAAAAAAATATTTTATTTGTATAAAATAAGGATTGTTTTAATATAATATAGTTTTGAGTAAGTTTTTTTTAAATCTTTTTAATTTTTTTTTAATTAATTTTTATTTTAATAAAATATATTTTTGATTTTTATTAAATTTGTACTTAAAAATTTTAAAAGATAGAATAAAAATTTTTAAAAACTCTGTTAAAGTTGGTTCGTTTTTAAGTAAAAATTATTTGTTGTAAAAAAAAATTAGAAATAATTATATTAAAATATAAAAAAAATATATTGTATAAATTAAAAATTTTAAAACAAAAGAATATTAAGTGGGGTTATTCTTTAATTAAATTAAATTTAAAAAATATTATAAATGAATAAGTAAATCATTTCAAACTAATAAAAAATTTTGATTTTGATTAATTTTTATTAAATAATTAAAAATTTCTTAATCCAGAAGTATTGTAATTATAAATTAAATTTCTTAATTATAACTTATATAACCATTTCTTCCAATTAATTATATAAGTGATAAGTAAATATATTAGGTATTATATTTTCTTAGATCATTTATATTTTCATCTTATTAATGGTGTTAATGCTAATAGTTTTTTTTATTTCTTTCTTAAAAAAATTTAAATAAATTTAAGGGCAATATTGATTTTTGGTTGTTATAAATTGTTTTTTGGTTTATAAAATTTATTTTATCTAATAAAATATTCTCCTTTTTTATTAAGTTTGTTTAAAATTTTCTTAACATTGTACTTGTTATAATTGTTATTTTTAATTTTAATTTTCCATAAGTTTTCTTTTAATCTTAATGGGGTAGGTTTTAATAAAAAAATATGGAAGGTGTAATATATTTTTGATTTTCTTGGTATTTCTAATTTATAAATAATATTGTTGAATTTCTTTATAATTTTATAAATATTAAGTTTTTAATAATCGAGTTTTTTATTAAATTTAGTTGTTTTAATATTTTGATTAAGTAGATATATTTTATTTTTTTTTTTAAAAATAGGAGTTTATTTATATTTTAGGTTATAATAATAAATTATTTGTTTATTAGTGAATTTAAAATCTTTTTGAAAATTTTTATAAAAAAATTTTATATTTTGTATATATTTATTTACTTTAAATACTACTTCTTTAAGTATAAGGAATAATAGTAATGATTTAAATATCTATTTTCTAAAAATTTTGTATAAAGTGAAGTTTATAACTAAATATTTAAAAATATTATAAATAAATTTTATTAAAAATAAAAATTTAATTTAATCATTTTATTTATAATCTAAAAAATTCCAAAAATATATTTCTAAAGTCTAAATTATTCTTTCTAATATGTTATCTATTATGTATATTTTTAATAGTGATATTTAATTTAATTTCTATTTAGCTTATTTTTAAATTCTAAAATTTATTTATAAAAAATACATCTTTATTACAAATATATTTATATTAGGTATTATATTAATTAAATATTCTTTGAGTATAAATTGCATCTAACTTTACAATTTTTATTTTAAATTCTATAGTTCGAAAATAATTATTTTACTGAATTTATCTATAATAATTAAAATTTTGTTGTAAATTTAATTAATTAAAAATTTCTTACATATAGTATTTTTATATAAAAATTGTAAATTATAACTTAAAAGGGTACACTAAATACGTTATATAAATATAATTTTTATAAAATTTATACTTATTTAACTTATTATAGTAGTATATATTGTAAGTATAAATATATTATTTAATATTTTATTACATTTTAATTAAAAATAATTTTTAATTAAAATTTTTAAATTCATTTAATTTTTAAGTATTTATAAATAAAATTATTATAATATTAAAAATTAATTCTTATTATAATTTTTAATAAAAATATAGAATAGATTTTAAAAGAATAATTCTATTAATTATTTTATAATGATTAAATATTTTCTTAAAATTATTTAAAATTCGTTTAATAATAATATAATTTTAATAATTTTATTTAAATTTCTTTAAAAATTATTTTTAATAATGTAATAAGTTAAATTAAGAATTTTATTAATTATAATTATATTTTATTTTTATTTTAAAATGGTTTCTTAATTTAGTTTAATATTCTTTAAATTAAATCTTCTACTAATAACATTTACAAAAGTATTCTCTTTTTCTTTAAAATGTATAATTTTTATATTATATTTGTAGAGTATTTTTTACCAATGAATTTATTATCAATTAAATTCTTTAATAATTAAGAAATATATAAAATTTTTATAATCAAAATAAACAATAAATAGATTAATTATTTATAAATAATACCTCTATTATTTGTATGTTTTGATAATAGTTATAAATTCTTAATTATAAATAGGGTATTATTGTTCAATGGTATTAAATTTATACAAAAAATATGTAATTAAATGCTATTTATTATTTAAATATAATTATAATAAGTATATTCCAAGCATAGTGTTAGAAGTATCCATTTTAATTTTAATAAATAGTGTGGAATTGTAAATTTTAAAAATTGGTATAAAAATAAAAGTATTTTTAAAAATTTCAAAAACTTCTTATTTTTTTTAAATTATTTCAAATTTAATGTTTTTTTTAATTAATTTTATAAAAACAACAAAAAGTTTATTATATTTTTTAATAAATTTTTAATAATAATTATAAAATTTTAAAAATCTTTAAACTTCTTAAACTAAAATTTTATTATTAAATTTTAATTAATTCTAAATTATTTATATTTTTTTAAAATTTATTTTAATATTTTTTAAAATAACAATAACTTTTAAAAATTTAACTTTAATAACTAAAAATTTAAATTTTACAATGTTAATCTTAATATTATATTTATTAAAAACTTAAAAAATAAAATAAATATAATAATTATATTCCTCTATTATCTAACTATAGATTAAAATATTATCGAAATAGATTATATAAATTTTATCAATATAATCTCATAAAATATAATTCATAAATCCTTAAAATACAACAAATACATTTGTAAATTTTATAGATATTATTAAATATTTAAAAAATTCATAATAACACCTAAAAACAATCTTCCATTTATCACTTTTAACTATTTAAATATTATAATAGTTATTAATAAAATTAAACTTGGTAAAATAGACAATTTCAACAAATCAATTAAAAAATTCACTAATCAAGAATAATAGTCCTCAATTCTTAATAATAATAGTATTAAATATTTAAAAGTTAATATATATTCGTAGTTATTTATTCTTCTTTAGTATAAATAAGACAAAATATCCTATAAGAAAATATAAGAGGTATATAAAATTTAAATAAAAATTTTTATCAATATATTTTTTTATAATTTTATTTTTAAATTAAATATTATAAAATATAAATAATAATCTTAATTATTTATTTTTTTCTAATTTAATAAAAAAATTAAATTTAATATAAAAAAATAAAATATATTTTTTTTTATAAAATTGGAAAACTTTATATTTCCTAAATTTTTTAAAAACTTTTTTAATTTTTTTAATAATAATTTTTTAATCTTAATTTATATTCATTTTATAATATTAGGTTTATTTTAAAAACAATTTTTAATTTCTTTATCAGAGAAATATTAAATAAGGTTTAAATAAACTTTTTATAAATATTAAAAATAATAATAATTTTTAAATATAATTTTATAATATTTGTATTAAATAAAATAAATAATTTCTCATACTTAATCAATTTTAAAATTATAAATTTTAAGTTAATTAATTTTAAATACCAAAAAAATAATAAAAAGATTTAATATATTTATTATAATTTTTCTTAATATTCTTAAATGAGGAGAGTGAAAATTATTTCTTAAATAATTTATTTTAAAAGTTATTTTAAAAATAATAATTTTATAAATTATTCTTATTGTAAAATTAAAAATTCATTTTTAACAATTTTTATAAAAATAAAAGTTTAATATACTTTATAATCAAATAATAATTTTAAAAATTATTTATTTAAATAAGTTAATATATAAAAATATAAGCTAATAATAGTAACATTAATTTGCTAAATAAATTTTAAATATATAAAATCTAACTTAGATTTTTTAAATTACTTTTTTTTCCTAAGACCATCTTAATTTAAATTATAATTTAAAAAAAGATTTTTTTTTTAATAATAACTTAAAAATAAATATAATTAAAAAATATTATATTTAAAATATTATTTTTAATATCATTTTAATTATTTTTTTTTAATAAATTTTTTTAAATACCAAATATATTAAAATTTTTTTTGTAATTCCTATTAATAATAATAATTTATATACTCTCTAAGTCCTAAAACAATTCTAAATTTTTAATTACAAATTAAATAATTATAAAAATAATTCCCAACAAGGTATTTTAATTTTCATTCTTTTTACTCTTACTTTTTTTTACACTCAAATTTGTAAGTTTTAAAGTGCTAATATGTTAGAAATTTCTATTAATAATAGAAGTAGTAGGAGAGTTTATTATAGTAAGTAACTTAATTTAAGTATTTAAATTTATAATTTCTATAATATATTAAGATTTTGAATCCTTATAAATACCAAAAATAGTATTATACTCTATATTCGAAAAAATATAGATTTTTTTAATATTTTTTATAATATCTTTAATATTGTTGTAATTTTTTAAATGTTAAAAAGAAAATATGATAAATCTTATAAAATTACTTATTTTTGATAAATTTAACTTTTTTTCATTTGTAAATTTAATATAAAGCAATAATAATCCCATTTTACTAACATTTTTTTTTATAAGCTTACTAATACATTGGAAATATAAAATAATTAAAATATTTAAAATATTATTATTTAATAGGTTATATTTTATATTTATATTTGATTTATTTAATATTATTTGTGGTCTTTATTTATTTATTAATATATTTTTTATAAATTTTTAAGAATTTTTGGTAGTTAAAATACGTAGCTTATTTATTTTTACAAAAATTATAATTTATTTTTTTAAAATAAATATATTTAAAAATATAAAAACCTTATTTTAATCCATAAATAAATAAAAAAATAGGAAAGATTTTTTATTATATCCAATAATTACTCCAATTTTTTACAAATTTAAATCTATTTATTTTAACTATAACGTAAAAAATGGTAAAAATATATTTAATGATAGTAGTATAAATTTTATTTTTTATATATTGTTGTTTAAAAATTTCTAATTAATTTTTATGTTGATATTTAGTATAATATTAAATATTATTATTAAAAGATTGATTTATTTTATATTGTTAACATTTATTAATACCACATAATTGAGTATAATAATTAAAAAATATTGTGTAAAAAGGTATTTTATTTTTTTTATTTTAAAAATTAATACAATATTCTTATTTGATATAGTAATCACCATCGCAAAAATTATTAATCTTAATTTAATTAAATGTATTAATAATTTTATTAATATTTTTTTAAAAATTTGTTTAATTTAGTAGAAGAATTTATTATGTTATGTAAAGATTATAAAGGTTACTAAGGTGAACCTTAAAGTCTCTAATTTTCTTTTTAATAATTTAAATAATAACTTTTCCATTATTTTTTTAATACATTTATTAAAATTGTTTATTAAAATTATATCAATAATATTAATAAATTCTAATTGTATTAACTTATAGCTAATTAAATTTTTTTTAAATAAAAATAGATTTATAAATTATTAATAAAATAAATTTTTTATATTTTAATAGATTAGGGATGATTATGATAATATTTTCAAAAATTTATGTTTTAGTTTCAGAAATTGCTTCTTCTTTTTTAAATTATATTATTTAAATTTAATTTTTAATTTTTTTTAATATTTTATTAAATTTAATTTTTTAGGTTATATTAAATTAAACCTACTTCTCTTTTAAATCTTTTTTAAATTGTGTATATTAAATTCCTTATTAATATTATTAATTTCATTTTAAAAATCCATTTTTTTTAAATTTTAGATAATTGGTTGAAATGTGATTTAATTAATTACAATTCTAATATAATTATTTATTAGACTTTTTAAATCAATTTTTATTATAAAATCGAATATAATTTAAGTTTATAAAGGCTAAGTTATAATAGTTGTAGGTTTTATTCTTAAAATAATTTTCTTTTTTTTATCTATGGGAATTAAATTTTTTAAACTAATATTTAAAGGGATTTTTTTTTGTTTTATAGATGGAATCATCCAATTAAATAATAAAACATTATATTTTAATATAATTTAAATTAAAATTCCTAAATTTTTTTTTAATAATATTTTAATAGACCTAAATTTTTAATTTGTTAATAACAAATTTAAAAAATTACTCATCAATATATTTAATAAAAAAAGTATAACAATTAAATTTTTAAAAATAAGTTTTTATAAATCCTATTTACTTTATAGTTTATATTTTTTTCCTAATTTTTTATTTTTTATTTTTAAAATTATATTTATTTCTAAAAAATATTTTAAAATTATTAAAATTTTTAAATATTTTTATAATTTCTAAATATTTTGTTTTGAATTTATCAACAATCTTTCCTTTGTATTTCTAATTTTTTTATAATTTTAAAAAATTTAAAAAAATATATAAAATAAAACTTTCAAAATATATTCCAACAAAGCAAATTTTATATTCCTCAATAAAAAATCAATTTTAATAAAAAAATAGATTTTAATTTAATTAAAAAATTGATTAAATTTTTTAAATTATCCTCCGAATTTAATAAATTCACTTATATAAAATATTTACATAATTATACTCATCATATTTATTTTAGTAATTAGATTTTTATTAGGATTTTTTAATTTTTATTCTTTTTAATTTATTAATTTATAAAAACATATTATTTAGTTCAATAATAATATTTATACTATTTTTATAAATATATTTTAAAAATATAGTAAATGATAGTGGTAGTTATTTTATAATTACTTGTTTAATTTATTTTAATATTTTAATAGTAAGGTTAAAATTTTTATTATATTATTTTATTTAAATTAGATTATATATTAATATTTTTTTTTTTTCTAAGTTATACTTTTAATAACTTCTTTATTTAATGTTTAAGTTTGTTTATTGTAATAATTTAGTTTTTTAATTAGTATTTAAATATTTAATAAATTTTTAAATATGTTTTATTATAATAAAATGATATTTTTATTTTACTAATGATTTTTTTGTAGAAGAAGGTTTAAATTATTTTATATAATTAATTGTTTTAATATTTTGTTATTAAATTACTAATATTAAAATTGTAATTTTAAAAATATATATAATCTTTGTTATAATTTAATTAAAATTTATAATCTAAAGTATTATCTTATTTTATAACTTCTAAAATAATATTTTTTGAATATATAATTGTTTAATAAAAATTAGCATATTTAACATATATATAACTTTTAATTAAATTAAATAAAATTAATTAAAATATTATATTTTTTTTTAGTATAAAAGTACTAAGGTAAATTATTTTTATTAAAACTAGATTTTTAATTTTAATTATTAAATTTTAAATTAAGGAAATATATATTCATAAAATAATTAAAATTATATATAAAATATATAATAATAAAATAAATAATAAATAATTAAAAATTATATTATTTAATAATATTAATTAATAAAAAATTTTATTATCATTAATTCTAAGAATAATCTTAAATATATAAAGTGTTTTTATATAATTTTTTAATATTTAATATTTAGTAATAAACGTTGAGTAATATAAATGTATTATTATATTTAATACTCAATAATAATTGTTAAACACTTCAAACATAACAACTTTTACCAAATTTCCTAAAAATTATATAATTAATTTTTTTAAGAAATAAATATTTTTAAAAATAAAAATATAATATTTCTATTTTTAGTAATCATTTCTTTTATATATAAATTATATAGGTATATCATATACCTATATTTTATACACCTATTTTAGATAGCATATATAAAAGTCTAATATGGGATAATTGGATGTACGATTAGCAGTCCGTAACATATAGATTATAGTTTAAATATATTTATAATAAAAATATATTATTTGTTAATAAATTTTAGAATTTAGTTAGAAATTAAATTAGTATTAAAATTAATATTGTTAGTAAAGAATATACTTAGATAGATGGAGTTATAAAATAAATTATTTAAATTATTAAAATATGGTTAAAAAGTTTCCTTAATATGGTATAGAATAATTAGATTAAATTATTATTATATTTTAAATTTATTTATAATATATTTAAATATTTATTTATTAAGTATATATTTTATAAAGTATTTAAAAGATAGAATCTTATTATAATATTATTTTTTATGATATTTAAAAAAATTATTTTAGAAGTAGAAAAATATGTTAATAATATAAAAAATTTTTATAATAATTTATAAAAATTTTTAATTTATAATAGAATATATATTATATTATTATAATTAATAATATATAAAAATATCTTTTTAAAAAAAATAAAATATACCTACTTATTAAATATATTAAATAGAAAAGATAATAAAATAAAAATTAAATTATTAAAAATATAAATTTTTACTATTATTAAAAATTTAGTAATAATATTTTTAAATTTGAAATCCTAGGATTTATTTAAATTTATTAATTTTTTATATTTTATTTTTAAAATTAGCTCCTCTAGGCTTAAAAAAAAACTTAGAAAATAAAAAAATAAAATATAAAAATTATATAAAATATAAAATTGAAAAAATTTTTAAAAATCTAATAATAATAATAAATACTTAATTAAATAGTTATTACTTTATAGATTATAAAATAATTTATAAAAATTAAAAAGTAATATTTTTCCAAAGCTAATTTAAAATTATTTTTAAAAAAATATTAAAATTTTTAAATAAATAATTTAGAGGAAGATTTAGAAAAATTATATAATATTTAATATATTTAAGTATAATTAAATAAGGAAAATAATTTGAAACTTTCTTAATTAATTATACTTAAAAACTTAATTTATATATTATATTTGTTTAATTTTTATTTAAAAAAATAATATTATTATTTAATAGTTACTAAAAATTAATATTATTTGATTTACTAAAAATTAATATTATTTGATAATAACTTTAAATTTAATTTTTAAAATAGTTTAAAATTTTTTATTTTTAATAATAGATTTTTTTAAAAATCGATTTTACTTTCTTATTTATTAAATTTACTTTTTTCATAAATATGTTATTTTTATTTAAATTTAAACTATTTTAGTAAATAATAAAGTTTAAATGTCTTTTACCTTATATAATTCTGTTTATTTTTAATCTAATTATTAAAAATATAGTCTATTATAGGATAATTAGCTTTATTATAATATAAAAATTATAAAAATTTATTAATCACTTTTTAAATATAATTATAATTATAATAAATATAATTAGAATACTTTTTACTAAAGGATTCTATAATATAAAAAAATTATATTTTTATAAAATTTATAAATTGCTTAAAACTTTTTTTATACTTTAATATAATAAATTTAATTTTAATACTATTTAATTAATAATTTTGTATAATAATCCACTATTATTATTTTTAAAAATATATTAATTACTTATATTTATAAAAATGTTTTATAGTTTAAATTTTATTTTACTATTTTAATTTAATTATTATATTTTTATATAAGTATGATTATATAAGTATTTACTTTAAAATAAAATTTGTATTGTGATATAGATTATTATTTTATATAAATTTAATTTTAACACAAAACCCAATAATATATAAAATTAAATTTTTATATAAAAATAATAATGGTATATTATTATTTTATATTTAATTATTATTATTTATATAAAATTTTAAACTTTATAAAAAATTACTTATATAGAAGCTTATTTTAAAAAGAAAAATAATATTATAGATTATAAATTTTAATAATATAAATATTTATATTTTATTTTATATTATATTATTTTAAATTTTATTATTATATTTTATATTTATAAATATATATTATTTTAATATATTTAATTATAAAGTTTACTTATTTATTCAACACCTTAAATTACAATATAATATATTTTATAAATTATTATTTATTATAGATTATAAATTATAAATTATAATTTATTATAATTTATAATCCACTATAAATATATTAAACCATTCATATATATAAAACTATTTTTAAAATTGATAAAGTATTCTTATTTTTATCAATTAATTTAAATATAATTTAATATTTAATTATTTCTATTTTATTATTGTTATATATTTTAAATAAACTATTTTTAATATTTTATAATCTTATATATATTTCTTATTAAAAAACCTAAATATCTTAAATAAAAAGAGAATTTTGTATATCTCAGTATTACATATTTGTACCGTTACATTGGGTAGCGTACGAAGTGTAACAATTAATTGGCTATTTTTGATTATTAACCTTTTTAACATTTTTTTAATTATTTTAACTAAGATTTTATTAAATATATTTAAAATATAATTACAAATTTAATTATTTAGATATTTTAAAGTCTGAAGCTTCACCTCATCCATTTTTATTAATTTAATTTTAACAATTAAATTTTTAAATATTGGTAATTTAATTAATAATATTTTTATTTTTATAATTAAAATTTTAATTTTATAATTATAATCAATTTTAAATATTAATATCAACCTTTTTAATATGTTTACTATGATATACTTATTTAATATTTTTTTTATTATTTTTTCTATTTTTTTTAACTTTAGTTACAGTTTTTAAAAAAATTTTTTAAATATTATCTCCTGTATTATTATAATTTAATTAACCTTTGTTAATAATATTATAAATTAATTTAGTAAATTTATTATTATTTTAAATTTTAATATCTATTTAATTTTATAATAATATTTAGTTAAATTTAATATATAGTTGGTAATTACCAGATTTATTAAAATTCAAACTATTTTAATATATATACTTGTTTTTAAATTATTGATTTAAATAAATAAATTATTTTTAAATATTAATATAAATTTATTATATATAAATAAAAATGAGTATACTTCTAATCTTAAAATTAAATAATTCTTTTAAATTAAAATTAATTTTATAAATGTATATATAATTATATATTTTAATTTATTGGTATAAATTTATATAATTATATTTTTCAGCCTACTTAATATTAATTTATTTTGTAAACTCTTTAAAACATCCATATAAATTTTAATTTCCAAATTATAAATATATTATTTTAATATATATGGATTTTTAAGAAATTTTTAATCTTTTAAAATTTGATTAAAGTTTTTGGATTTAAAATTAATTTTTCTTTAAATCTATTAATTTAAATAATATTAATATATATAATATGTAGTTTAAAATTTAGTTAATAAATTAATTTATAATATTTAAAAAATTTTAATTTTATTGTAATTTTAAATATTTTAAAATTTTATAATATATTTATTATCTTAAAATATATTTTGATACTTTCTTTTAAATACAAAATATTATAGAAAATAATTTTTTAAATTTTTATTTTATTTTTATAATTTAAACTTTTAATATTTAATAATAACTCTTTATAGCAGGCATTTAATATTATTTAATAGTTAAAAATATATTTCTCTATTAAAAAATATTATCAATTATCAAAAAATTATACTATAATTTATTTTTAAATTTTAGATTATTAAATATAATATTTATATTCTTATAAAAATAGTTAAATTATTAATTAATTTAAATATTAATTATTTTAATATTTATAATTTTAAATATTTTAAAAGTATAATATTTTTAGGTATTTTTTATTATTAAAATACTATAGTAATTTTTATTTATATTTATTATATAATAATATTTTTTCCTAATTAAAAATAAAAATAACTCTTCTATTTAATTGTTTGGATATGGATTTAGATAAATATTTATATTTTTATTTTTAAAATTATAAGTAATTTTATAATAAATTAAATTATTTTTTTATATAATAAATTTTAAAATAGTTTTTATTATTATTAACTGTATTTTATTAATAATATTAATTAATATCTCTACTTAAAATCTTATTTATATAAATAACTTTATTTTTATATATATAATAGTATTATTTACTAATAAATATAAATAAAATTTTAATAGTTTAATTATAAAAATGTTATTAAAAAGTTGATAATTAAATAAAATATTTGTGATATGAGTAAAATTATATTTATATTAAAAAATAATTTTATAATATTATATAAATAATAATACTATTTTATTTTTAATTTTTTTAAAAATATTTTTTTTTTAAACTATATTTTTTTTTATAAATATTAAAATAATTTATATTTTAAATTTTAATATAATAATATTATTTAATTTACCAAGTAAATCATTTTTACTAATAATAAAATAATTATTATTAACTAACTTAACAAAATTTATTAAATTTAATAATTTTATAATAAACATAACTAAAATTATTTTTTATTAAATTAATATATATTGGATAATATAAATGTTTACAAAGATAGCCAGATGCATTTTATTTTTTAAAACAATAACCATTTTTGTTAAATTGTATAAATAATAATTTACCTTAATTTTATAATATCATAATAATATTAAAATAATTTTTTTCTATTATAAAAAAACATTATCCCCAATACTATAGTAAAACTTATTTCTTAGTAAAAACTAAAAATACATATATTTAATTATATATACATATAAAACTGGTATATAATATTACCAATCCTCACCCTGAAATCCCGTATTTCACCTAAAATACCTTATATTATATTATTATTAATAATAAAGTTTGTTTTTGTATCTTATACTTATTAATTACTAATAATAATAAGTATTAATTTTAAAATTATATAATCTCTAAATTCTATATTTTATATTATAAATAATTTTTAACCCTTTATTATTTCCTTTAAAAATTATAATACATTTTTAAATTTGTTTATACCTATCTCCTCATTCAATATTAAAAATATTTTATCAAACTTTTATTTTTTTTATAATATTATATATAAAAATAAAGTAATTTTATATTCTTATTTATACACCTTTTCTTTATAAAAATGTTTTTATTTAATTATATTAAATGTTTTTATCTTTTTCCTATTATTATATTTATTTTTAGTATAAAAATAATCCACCTTATTTTTATTTATTTATTAATTTTTTTATAAGCAGGCTTTAACTAGATATTTATTATTATTACAAATATAATATTTTAATTTAAATAATTTTAATAAATTAGTATTATTTTTATTAAAATTCCTTTTTATTATAATATTTTTTTTTATTATTTTTATAATTATTTTAAATTTATTATAATTAGTTAATGGATGTTTAAAGCCGTAAAATAAATATTTTTTATATAAACCAATAATAATAATAGTTATAGCAAATCTTAGCATTTTTAATTTACTTATTTACTTTTCTTTATAATAAAAACTAATATACTCCTTTTATTAACACCAATTACATATTTTATCTTTATATTTATTATTTATATTTGTGAGGGTAGTGGTAGTTAAGGCCGAGCTTCCTATATCAAAATTGTGTATTTTATTATATTATAGTATTAATATTGTAAGGATTACGTGTCAGGCCGTACAGGCCGGGTTCGCCCGTACCGCTCTGTATTTGTATCTACAGAGCGGACTCGATGTGTTGTAGTTCTAGATCATCGAACATCAACCTTACAGGCTCATACCTACATACGATCAGTGATACTGCTATAGCTGAAGCTTCTACACGTTATCAGCACCACTTCCTGATATCTCTGGAAGGCCTCTACCTATTGGTATTTACTGAATCTCGAAGTCTACGCCTCTAACGGTTGTGGAATCCCTGATCTACAAGGGTTCTTTTACCGCTACGTATATTACATTACATACTATTACCCGAATCCGGTTCCCTACATCTACACAGGCAGAATGGCAGCAACCTTCCCAACAGAGCATAGGCTTGCAGCGAATGGTAGTAATTACCAAAGCTGGCTCGAGCAGCTCACGCTCTATCTACGCGTACAGTTGAAGGCAGGCTACGTTCTTCACGATTTCGTGAAGGAATCTCCGGTAGAACCTCCGACCGCGTTGGAGGTTACCCCGCCAACTGCAGCAACGGCAGTAGCTGCCACCCTGTCTGCAGAGGCTGCAGATCTTGCTGCCCTGCCTCCAAGGCAAAAATACGACATCGCCAAATCTACCACCGAATGGCATATACAGCAGTCAGTGCACGACGACATACGCTCTGCCCTTACAGGCTTAACAACCCCCGCGGAAATGATGGAAACCATCAAGACTCGATTCCGCCCGGACAGTCGTACGTCTATTACGGTATTGGAGACTCGGTTGTTCTCCCTGGTTGTCAACCTGAAGAACAACAGTCCCTACACAGCCGTACAGAAGCTGTTTGAAGAGTCTGCAGGCATACAGAAGGAACGGCGTGCTATTACCGAAGGTTCCTTTGATGAAACTGTGCTTCTCAATGCTGCTATGGGGTCCCTCCATGCCTCTGGAAACGAACCAATTATAGCGTTTACACGGTTCTTTACAGCTACCGTATTGCCCAAAGACGCCGAATGGAACATTAAGAACTTCCAGGATTTCATGTTGAGGAATCTTCTTATAGAGAAGAACGCAATTGACTCCCATAGGGTCACAGCCAAACCAAGAGAAAAGACATCAACTCCAAAAGATACACAGACTCCAGCTGCAGCTACGGCGGCAGCTGCCACGTTCAAAGGTAGAAATAAACGCAAGCAGAAGCGCACGGTGGACTACGACAGAGACAGTAATGGCGCGCAAAATGCGCAAAATACGCAAAATAGTGGCAAGAGGACACGCTTCAGCGAGGCTGCACCAAGCGCCGGCACCAGTAACCCTGTACCGCCTCATAAACATGAGAAACCAGGAAGTCACCTCCTGTGCGGTAACTGCGGTAAGACCGGACATACAGAAGATCGCTGCTGGGACCTTTATCCCCATCTTAATCCCAATAGGAAGAAAAAGACCACTGTTACCGCTTACACTGCAGTCCCTCTACACCGTGACGTAACTTATGCATACAAAACCAATATCACTAAAAGAACGAATTCCCTACCGTTTACAGTGAATGGTATATAGACTCCGGGCAAGCGACTGGATCTCTAAGGATAGCGCTATTCATCCCCGGTAGCTACTTCTCATTCGACAGAAATAGAGAAATCAAGTTGGGGATGATTCGATTGTGCTAGCCTACGGGTATGGCCAAATCAAAATCGAGACCCCACTTTATCTAGTCGTACACGACGTATGCGCCTGGTATGGCACTGAATCTCTGCTCTGTCAGGAGACTGACCGAGAGGGGTATTTCAGTAACCTTCAAACCGAAGTGGACCGCTATCGAAAAGGATGATTTCCTGATCTCAGAGCCCATATTCGATCCTGCTGTAGGTCTCATGCTTAACAGCTGTATTGTACCGCCAGAGGCGAACGAGGACCAAGATACATTCGTAAATAAGTCCACGGTGATGGCCGCACGAAGTAATACAGCTGTAAATGAACTGCCCACTGAAATCACCGACTTGCTACGTTGGCACAGGAAGCTGGGCCATGCAGGCTGGAAGACAGTGAAAAGAGTTATGAAGCAAGCTGGGGTTCTGTGCCCCTCAGGGAAAGCACAACCCTCTGTGTGAGCCATGCGCATTAGGCAAGAGTACAATACATCGCAATTATGGACCAGCTTCCACCAAGAAGCTACGCCCGCTGGAGCGTATACATATAGATGTAGTGGGTCCATTCAAAACCGCTTCATTACATAAACGACATGCCGACCCTACGAATAAACTGCACGCAGAGGCCAAGTATGCGCTTATAATTGTAGACGAAGCTACCCGTATGAGATGGGTACGGTTCTTCAGCGAACGCTCAGAGTACCGTGTGCGCTTCATACAATTCGTTACAATGATGGAGGGCAAGCTGGGTCCTGGTAGTAGAGTTATGGGGTACGGATGGACAATGCCAAGGAGTTCCTGCGCCTCGACATACAGGAGTTCTGTGAAAATATGGGATCGAAATGGAGACATCCGCCCCATACGCACATGAACAAAATGGTACTGCTGAGAGGGCAATAAGGATACTTCGTGAGCTGGCCACAACCATGTTGATTGAAGCGGGGTTACCAGAGGTCTTCTGGCCAGAAGCGATGTCAGCAGCCTGTGCAATAAGCAACAGGTTACTGTATACACAGACGAACGGGCAGGTTGCCACTACGTCTCCGTATGAATTATTTTACAAACAGCCTGTCGATTATAACAGGATGCACCCATTTGGGTGCCTGGTCTACGTCACTATCCCAAAGGAACAGCGAAAGAAGCTGCTCAGTGCGCACAGAGCGTGGAAGGGAATCTTCTTAGGTTACACAGCTACAATGAAGCAGTACCGGGTTTGGAACCTGTCTAAGCGGGTCGTCTCTATCGTTAGAGATGCCATTTTCGTTGACAGCTCTACCCCTGCAAGGGAAGACTTCGATAGCTGCTTTACCGATAAGAACTATTGGAAGAGACCCTATACGGGCACGGCACCTCTAGCTCCTGTACTGCCAGATCCAAAGGATACTGAAACGGTACAGAACCTACGTATGAGGCAGCTGTATGACAAAGACCGGAATTATATTGGTTCCTTGCTACCAGCAGGCAATGCGCAAGGTACACCAAATCAGCCAAGCTTCTCTATAATTATAGAGAGGCCTGCTCAAATTACCCAAGATGAAGCTGTAGAGGAAGAAAATGAGCAAGCTGCTGCCAGACCCGTAGACGAGCGGAGCGCTCTACGACGTAGTAAGAGACTTGCAGTCATCGACTCTGCACGTAAATTTCGCGCTGCAGTTGCCTACCGGGCAACAGGTACTCTACTGTCTGAAGAGGAATTGCCCGCCGCGCCGGTAACTGCAGAGGATGCTGCCATTGACCTCAATCTGCCACAATCCTATCAGGAGGCTATGTCTTCAAATGAACATATTCAGTGGACTGCCGCCGTAGAAAGAGAACTGAAAGCGCTATCCTTGAACAATACCTGGACTGAACTTAGAGCGGTACCGAAAGCTATCAAGCCTATGAAATCAAGATGGGTGTTCACACGGAAGCGCACAGACTCTGGGATTTTATATAAGGCAAGATTAGTTGTTAGGGTTATGAGCAGAGATATGGCGTTCATTACACTGAGACGTACGCGCCAGTTGTAAATTTACGTACAATACGGACGCTGCTAGTGGCTGCCGTTCAAGATCTACACGTTCACCAGCTTGACGTCAAAACTGCCTTTCTACATGCAACGCTACCGCTGTCAGAGAGGGCAGTAATTGCGCTGCCTGAAGGTTGTAAGGTACCAAAGGGATAGAAGCACTATTACTGCTTAAGTCCCTGTACGGTCTGAAGCAGGCGCCTCATCTCTGGAATGAAGAATTGAATTCTACGCTGTTGAGCGCAGACTTCCCATTCCGTATGGAGAGAAGCACCGCCGATACCTGCCTCACATCTCAGAAAATATAACAATTGCTACGTACGTCGATGACTTTAAGATAGCATCACCAGATCTCTATGATTCAAAGGGCGAAAGTAGCTCTTATGGAGAAGTACCCATTACCGACCTAGGGAAGTAAAGCAGTTCCTGGGACTACGGATACAGCGTAACCGAGTCACCAGATCTCTACAAATTGACCAAGAACAATATTGTAAAGGGATTCTTGAACGCTTCGATATGCTGAATCGAAAGACCAGGCATGTTCCTATGGACCCAGGGGTACGACTCTCTAAGGATGACAGCTGGCCCAAATTAAATACAGAGGATGCACATACGTATCGTAGTATGCTAGGGTCTCTGATGTATGCAGCGCAAGGTAGCAGACCAGATCTTGCCTATACGGTTGCAAAATTAGGCCAATACGCTAGGCGCCCACGGAAGAACACTGGAAAGCAATGATATGGGCATACCAGTATCTGGGGCACGTACAAGCAGGCTCTGCATTATAATCGCAATGGCACCACGGAAGAACAGCCCACTAAGTCTTGAAGCGTACAGTGACGCCGATTGGGCACAAACCTACGGACCGGAAGATATTGCACGAAAGTCAACTTCTGGTTACGTGTTCCTACTGGGAGGTAGTGCGTTAGCCTGGAGCAGTAAGCTACAGAGGACGATTGCGAAGTCTTCCACTGAAGCGGAAGTTATTGCCTCTAACCACGCTGGAGACGAAGGGATTTGGTTGAGAAATCTCCTATCAACGGTATTCATGAAGATGGGACCGAAGATATCCCTTCCTCTACCGCCTACGGTTATGTATATGGATAACACTGCCGCTATCACTATAAACACTACCGGTGGAACCCAACAGCGCTCTAAACACTACGACGTTAAATACTTCTGGATACGTGAACAAGTGCTACAACGTACCTTCACATTGGAACACTGTGGCTCTGAGCATTTAGTAGCTGACGTAATGACGAAAGCACTACCAAGAGACCCTCATAAATTCCATATTTCCAAGATGGGACTGCTTCCTTGAAGGCACAAAAGATCTTTCATTCATAATAATAAATACAAATAATATATAAATAAATATATTAATGCGCGCCAGCGCGAAAAACACCCACAAACCAAAATTACGGTGGCCAGGCGAACGCACCGCCGGCACCAGCCTGCCCTGCCATGTAGTTCTGCATGCTAATACGTACATTTAGTTAGCAGGTATATACGAAAAGATGCATAGTAATTTGTATAACTTACGCATCTGCCCTTGTACGCAACAAGGTTAACTCCGCCATAACATCCGTCAAACTGGGGGCGCAGGCGCACCTGCAGGTCCCTGTACTCCAGATATCGCAGTCATAATCTGCGCGGATGATGCGCCACCTGCTCCCATTGGCGCTGCAGCCAGTTGTGTTTGGAGCGCCCTGACGTCAAGGTTGGCGGGCAAGTGGGGAAGCTGGGGAATAGCGGTACCGGTACCGTCGTCTGGTCCCCACAATGTACCGGCAACAATACAGTCATTTGAGAGGGGGGGAGGTCCGTTTAACACTACGCCGTGAACCGTACCAGCCGGGGTATTGGCGCTGCGGGCATGCGCCTGTGGAGCAACTGTTTGGTAGTGTTGCGGATCCCCAGGCACAATAACGAGCTGTGGGGGGTTACAAACCACACGGTTGACACCAGGACCCCTGCTGCCTGGAGGTTTAACGTTACGACCTTGCAAAATATATATTAGTGTACAGACCAGTAGGTAGACGCTAAACAGCTGACTCACTCCAGGTACAGCCTGCATTCACAAGCGCGCAGGAAGCGCACTTGCCTGAGCGGGTTGTGGGCGCCACTATGCATGTGCGGTTGCTGTCGTAGCAATACTGACAGCTAATGGCACAAATGTACCGGTTGGGATCGTTGACTACAGCGTCAAAACGGGCATCTCCTGTAG
The DNA here is from genome assembly GCA_031310005.1 of Dactylellina haptotyla. Taxonomy (NCBI): domain Eukaryota; kingdom Fungi; phylum Ascomycota; class Orbiliomycetes; order Orbiliales; family Orbiliaceae; genus Dactylellina; species Dactylellina haptotyla. The sequence goes on along the minus strand of CM062384.1, from coordinate 2,616,439 downwards.
ACATGGCTGCAAAGAAAACGAAAATGGTACTGAACCAAAGGCAGAAAGGTAGGATGTGTATGTGAGGCAAAATCGAGCTGTTTAGCAAGATTAGTGAATGGTAGAGGGTTGCGTTCAAAACCTGCTACCTCGAGGAGGAATCGACCGTTAGTATACGTTTCATCCCCACCACAGGATTCTAGAAATCGCTACACTAATCTTAGATTTGTGCAACTTTCGAACTGAGAGGCACGAACTGCTATTTCTGGCTACAGTCTACCGTACCAAAGCAACAGAAATGTTGTTGGTTTTGTTGTATATTGGCTGTTTGAGCTATATATACACATGTTGTCGGTTCTCTGCCGTTTAAATTGCATGAAGCGCAATTGGTAGAGACTACCGTTTACAGGTCCAACAATACGGCAGAGTTTTTACACTATATTTAGTGCTTTTCTCGCTCGTCTATGGTAAAGCAGTTAGAGGAAATTGGTAAGCTCTACGGCGAGAGCTGCACAGCTCCAACCCTCTATTCTAAATAAGGAAGCAACTGTTATAGCGAACCGATTGTTGATGTTACCTTCGGCCGCTCTGAAGTTAGCGCCGTAAAACCACTGTTTCGTACGTTTTTAGAACTGCACAAACACCACGCCGGCACTGTCACGAGCTGGGGTGTAAGGATTACGTGTCAGGCCGTACAGGCCGGGTTCGCCCGTACCGCTCTGTATTTGTATCTACAGAGCGGACTCGATGTGTTGTAGTTCTAGATCATCGAACATCAACCTTACAGGCTCATACCTACATACGATCAGTGATACTGCTATAGCTGAAGCTTCTACAAATATTAATTTATAAAAATTTTTTTAAAAAATATTTTTTTTATTTTCTATTTAAATTTTTACTTTTATTTAATAAGGTAATATATTTTTAATTTTAATAATCCATTTATATTTGTTATTGTAATTTATTTAACACAAAAATTTATTTATTTTTATTTAAAATTTAAAATTTATTATTATATTATAAAAATTAAAATTTATTTTTTTAATTTTTTGGGTTATCTACTTTTTAACCAGTTTCGAATTTAACCACTTAATTATTAGATTATAAAGAGATATCTCCCTATTTTAAACTCAAATATTTATTGTAGTATCTAATCATTTTATATATAATTTTTAATAATTAGAATATAAGTACTTATTATTATTAAAAAATTTATATTCTAGTTAATTAGATTTAACTAAATTTATAAAATAGGTAATTATAATAATACAAAATTTAATATTAATATTAAAATTTAATTTTGCATCTTTAATAATACTTTTATAATATATATACTTTACATTTTTATCATTTTTGATAAATCTACCATAATAAACTAAAATATTATAAATTTTATAAAAAAATCAAATTATTAAATTATACTTTTTAATAATAATTTTTAAGCTATTATATTTAAAAATATTCTTTATTTTAATATATATAGGAAATTTTATTATTTTTTTATATCTTTAACTTATTTTATTTTTGTTAATAATATAAAATATTAATAATTTAATTTAATATTATTTTTTTTTTTATCAATATAATTCTTTTTATTAATATAAATTTTTTTATTTTTTTTATATATATTAAAAATTTTTCTTTTATTTTTTTACTAATTTCTTATATTTAAAATTAATAATAATATAAAATTTTTTTTTTAATTTTTTAATTATATTAATAGTATATATTTTTTAATCCTCATTTAACTTATTTTTTAAAATAGTGATTTTTTTTAAAGTACTAATTATTACGGACTGCTAATCGTATATCCAATTATCCCATACCAGACTTTTATATATGCTATTTAAAATAGGCGTATAAAATATAGGTATATGATATATTTGTATAATTTATATATAAAAAAAACAATTACCAAAAATAAAAATATTATATTTTTATTTTTAAAAATGTTTATTTTTTAAAAAAATTAATTGTATAATTTTTAAAAAATTTGGTAAAATTATTATATCTAAAATATTTAATAATTATTATTAAACACTAAACATAATAATATATCTATACCACTTAACACTTACCACTAAATATTAAATATTAAAAAATTATATAAAAATATTTTATATATTTAAAATTATTTTTAAAACCAATGATAATAAAATTCTTTATTGGTTAATATTATTAAATAATATAATTTTTAATTATTTATTATTTATTTTATTATTACATATTTTATATATAATTTTAATTATTTTATAAATATATATTTCCTAATTTAAGATCTAATAATTAAAATAATAAAAATAATTTATCTTAATATTTTTGTATTAAAGAGAAATATAATATTTTAATTGATTTTATTTAATTTAATTGGAAAAATTATATATATATAAATATGTTAATTTTTATTAAATAATTATATATTTAAAAAATATTATTTTAGAAGTTATAGAATGAGATAATGTTTTAAATTATGAATTTTAATTAAATTATAATAAAAATTACATATATTTTTAAAATTATAATTTTAATATTAGTAATTTAATAATAAAATATTAAAATAATTAATTATATAAAATAATTTAGACTTTCTTTACAAAAAAATTATTGGTAAAATAAAAAATATTATTTTATTATAATAAAATATATTTAAAAAACTTATTAAATATTTAAATATTAATTAAGAAAAATTAAATTATTACAATAAATAAACTCAAATATTAAATAAAAAGTTATTAAAAATACAACTTAAAAATAAAAAAATATTAATATACAATTTAATTTAAATAAAATGATATAGTAAAAATTTTAGCCTTACCACTAAAGTATTAAAATAAATCAAATAAACAATTATAAAATAGTTACTGCTATTGTTTACTATTTTAAAGATATATTTATAAAAAATAGTATAAATATTATTATTAAATTAAATAATATATCTTTTATAAATTAATAAATTAAAAAAATAAAAATTAAAAAAATCTTAATAAAAATCTAATTATTGGAATAAATATAATAAATATAATTATATAAGCATCTTATATAGGTAAATTTATTAAATTTGGAAAATAATTTAAAAATTTAATTAATTTTTAATTAAATTAAAATCTATTTTTCTTTTATCAAAATCAATTTTTATTAAAAATATAAGGTTTATTTTGTTAAAATATATTTTAAAAACCTTATTTTATATATTTTTTGAATTTTTAAAATTATAAGAAAATTAAAAGTATAAAGAAAAATTATTGATGAGTTTAAAACAAAATATCTAAAAATTATAAAAATATTTAAAAATATTTAATAATTTTAAAACATTTTAGAAATAAATATGGTTTAAAAATAAAGAATAAAAACTAAAAAAATATAAATTATAAAGTAAATAAAATTTACAAAAATTTATTTTTAAAAATTTAATTATTATATTTTTTATTAAATATATTAATAAATAATTTTTAAATTTATTGTTGATGGATTAAAAATTTAAATTTATTAAAATATTATTAAAAAAATTTAGGAATTTCAATTTAAATTATATTAAAATGTAATATTTTATTATTTAATTAAATGATTTTATTTATAAAATAAAAAAATTCCTTTAAATATTAATCTAAAAAACTTAATTCCCATGGATAAAAAAAAAAAAATCATTTTAGGAATAGAATTTACAACTATTATAATTTAATTTTTATAAATTTAAATCACACTTAACCTTATAATAAAAATCAATTTAAAAAATTTAACAAATAGTTGTGTTAGAATTATAATTAATTAGATTATATCTCAACTAATTATTTAAAACCTAAAAAAATGGATTTTTAAAACAAAATTAATAATATTAACGAAAAATTTAATATATGTAATTTAAAAAGATTTAAAAAAGAAGCAGTTTAATTTAATATAATCTAAGGGTTAAATTTAATAAAATATTAAAAAAATTAAGAATTAAATTTAAATAATATAATTTAAAAAGAAGAAATAATTTCAAAATTGAAACATAAATTTTTAAAAATATTATTATAATTATTTTTAATTTATTAAAATGTAAAAATTTATTTTATTAACAATTTATAAATTTACTCTTATTTAAAAAGAATTTAATTAACTATGGGCTAATATAATTAAAACTTATTAATATTATTAACGTAATTTTAATAAACAATTTTAGTAAATGTATTAAAAAATAATAAAGAAATTATTACTTAAATTATTAAAAGAAAATTAAAGATTTTAAGGTTTATTTTAGTAACCCTTATAATTTTTGTATAATATAACAAATTCTTTTATTAAATTAAGTGAATTTTTAACAAAATTATTAATATATTTAATTAAATCAAAATTAACAATTTTTATGACGATAATTATTGTATTAAATAAAAATATTGTATTAATTTCCAGAATAGAAAAAATAAAATATTTTCTTATATAACATTTTTTAATTATTGTATTCAACTATGCAATACTAATAAATATCAATAATATGGAATAAATCAATTTTTTAGCAATAATATTTAATACTATACTAAATATTAGTATAAAAATTAATTAAAAATTTTTAAACAATAATATACAAAAAATAAAATTTATACTATTATTATTAAATATATTTTTGTTATTTTTTATACTATGGTTAAAATGGATGGATTTAAGTTCACAAAAAATTAAAGTAATTATTAAATATAATAAGAAATTTTTCTTATTCCTCTATTTATTTATAAATTAGAATAAGGTTTTTATATTTTTGGGTATATTTGTTTTAAAAAAATAAATTGTGATTTTTGTAAAAATAAATAAGTTATACACCTTGGTTACCAAAAATTTTTAAAAATTTATAAAAAATATATTAATAAATAAATAAAAACCACAAATAATACTAAATAAATTAAATATAAATATAAAATATAATCTATCAAATAATAATATTTTAAATATTTTAATTATTTTATATTTTTGATGTATTAGCAAGTCTATAAAAAAAAATGTTAACAAAATGGGATTATTATTACTCCATATTAAATTTATAAATGGAAAAAAGTTAAATTTATTAAAAATAAATAATTTTATAAAATTTATCATATTTTCTTCCCAATATTTAAGAAATTATAATAATATTAAAAATATTATAAAAAATGTTAAAAAAATTTATACCCTTTTAAATATAAAACATGATATTATTTTCGGTGTTTATAAAGATTTAAAACCTTAATATATTATAAAAATTATAAACCTAAATACCTGGATTAAATTATTTATTATAATAAGCTTTCTTATTATTTTTATTGTTAATAAAAATTTTTAATATATTAGTATCTTAAAATCTATAAATTTAAGTGTAAAAAAAAATAAAAACAAAAAAAATAGAAATTAAGATATTTTGTTGAAAATTATTTTCACAATTATCTAATTTGTAATTGAAGATTTAGAACTATTCTAGGATTTAAAAAATATATAAACCATTATTACTGATAAAAATTATGAAAAGGATTTTAATACATTTGATACTTAAAAAAATTTATTAAAAAGGAATAGTTGGAATAATATTAAAAATAATATTTTAAATATAATATTTTTTAACTATATTTATTTCTAAACTATTATTAAAAAGAGAATCCCTTTTTAAATTATAATTTAAACTAGGATAATTTTAAAAAAAAAAATAATTTGGAGGATTTAAACTAGATTTTACATATTTAAAATCTATTTAGTAAATTAATATTACTATTACCAGTTTATACTTTTATGTACTAGTTTATTTAAATAAATAATCTTTAAAATTATTATTTAATTGTAGAGCATATTAAACTTTTATTTTTATGAAAATTACTAAGGAAATAAATTTTTAATTTTACGATAAAAATAATTTTTATAAAATTATTATCTTTAAAAATAGCCCTTAAAATAAATTATTTAAAAGTAATTTTTATTTTTTATTTAAGAATATTAAAAAAATTATAATAAATATATTAAATTTTTTATTATTTTTTTGGTATTTAAAATTAATTGGTTTAAAATTTATAACCTTAAAATTAATTAGGTATAAAAATTATTTATTTTATTTAATACAAATATTATAAAATTATATTTAAAAAATTATTATTATTTTTAATATTTATAAAAGTTTATTTAAATTTTACTTAATATTTTTAATAAAGAAGTTAAAAATTGTCTTCAAAATAAGTTTAATACCATAAAATGAGTATGAATTAAAATTAAAATTATTATTAAAGAAATTAAAAAATTTTTAAAAATTTAAAAAATATAAAACTTTTTAATCTTATAAAAAAAAATATATTTTACTTCCTTATACCAAATTTAATTTTTTTATTAAATTAAAAAAAAATAAATAACCAAAATTATTACCTACATTCCACAATATCCAATTTAAAAATAAAATTATAAAAAAATATATCAATAAAAATTTTTATTTAAATTTTATATACCCCTTATATTCTTTCATAGAATATCCTATCCTATTTATACTAAAAAAAAATAAATAACTATAAATATATATTAATTTTTGAATATTTAATACTATTATTATTAAAAATCAAAAATCATTATTTTTAATTAGTAAATTTTTTGATTAACTTATTAAAACTATTTGTTTTACCAAATTCAACCTTATTAACAACTATTATAATATTCAAATAACTAAAAATAACAAATAAAAAACCATCTTTAAATACCACTATAGACTTTTCAAATATCTAATAATACCTATAAGACTTACAAATACACCCACTATATTCCAAAAATTTATAAATTATATCTTATAAAACTACATCAATAAAATTTATATAATCTACCTCAACAACATTTTAATCTATAATCAAACAATAAAAAAATATAATTATTATATTCATTTTATTCTTTAAACCCTTAATAAATATAATATTAAAATTAATATTACAAAATCTAAATTCTCAATTATTAAAGTTAAATTTCTAAAAGCTATTATTATTCTAAAAAATATTAAAATAAATTTTAAAAAAATATAAATAATTTAAAATTAGCTAAAATTCGATAATAAAATTTTAGTTTAAAAAATTCAAAAATTCTTAAAATTTTACAATTATTATTAAAAATTTATTAAAAAATATAATAAACTTTCTGTCACTTTTATAAAACTAACTAAAAAAAATGTTAAATTTAAAATAATTTAAAAAAAGTAGGAAACTTTTAAAATTTTTAAAAATGCTTTTATTTTTGTATTAATTTTTAAAATTTATAATTTTATACTATTTATTAAAATTAAAATAAATATTTTTAGTATTATATTTAAAATATACTTATTATAATTACATCCAAATAATAAATAACATTTAGTTGTATATTTTTGTATAAGTTTAATGATATTCTATCTACAATTAAAAATTATAACTATCATCAAAACATATAAATAATAAAATACTACCTATAAATAACTAATTTATTTATTATCTATTTTAATTATAAAATTTTATATTTCTTAACCATTAAAAACTTAATCAATAATAAATTTATTAGTAAAAATGTTTGTAAATATAATATAAAAATTATATATTTTAAAAAAAAAAATATTTTTACAAATATCATTAATAAAAGATTTAATTTAAAAAATATTAAATTAAATTAAAAACCATTTTAAAATAAAAATAAAATATAATTATAATTAATAAAACTTTTAATTTAACTTATTATATTATTAAAATAATTTTAAAAAAATTTAAACAAAATTATCAAAACCATATTATTACTAAATAAATTTTGAATAATTTTGAGAAAGTATCAATTACTATGAAATAATTAATAAAATTATTCTTTTCTAAAACCTATTTTATATTTTTACTAAAAATTATAATAAGAATTAATTTTTAATATTATAATAATTCTATTTATAAATATTTAAAAATTAAATAAATTTAAAAACTTTTAATTAAAAATTACTTTTAATTAAAAATGTGATAGAATATTAAATAATATATTATATTTATAATATGTATTACTGTAATAAGTTAAATAAATATAAATTTTATAGAAAATTACATTTATATAATGTACCTAATATATTTTCTAAATTATAACTTATAATTTTATATAAAGAATGCTATATGCAAAAAATTTTTAATTAATTAGATTTATAACAAAATCTTAATTATTACAGATAAGTTTAGTAAAATAACCATTTTTAAATTATAGAATTTGAAATAAAAAACTGTAAAGTTAGACATAATCTATATTTAAAGAATATTTAATTAATATAATGCTTAATATAAATATATTTGTGATAAAAACACACTTTTTATAAGTAAATTTTAAAACTTAAAAATAAACCAAACAAAAATCAAATTAAATATTATTACCAAAAAATATGTATTGATAAATAATGTATTAAAAAGAATAATCTAGATTTTAAAAATATATTTTTAAAATTTTTTGGATTATAAATAAAATAACTAAATTAAATTCTTATTTTTGGTAGAATTTATCTATAACACTTTTAAACATTTAGTTATAGGCTTTATTTTATATAAAATTTTTAAAAAATAGACACCTAAATTGTTACTATTATTTTTTATATTTAAGAAAATAATACTTAAAATAAATAAATATATATAAAATATAAGATTTTTTTATAAAAATTTTTAAAAAAATTTTGAATTTGTTAATAAACAAATAACTTATTATTATAATTTAAAATATAAATAAACTCCTATTTTTAAAAAGGGAGATAAAGCATATTTATTTAATTAAAATATTAAAATAATTAGATCTAATAAAAAATTTAATTATTAAAAATTTAATATTTATAAAATTATAAAAAAACTTAATAACATTATCTATAAGTTAGAAATATTAGGAAAATTAAGAATATATTGTATTTTCCATATTTTTATTAAAATTTACTTTATTAAAATTAAAAAAACCTATAAAAGTTGAAATTGAAAACAACAATTATAATAAATATAATATTAAAAAATTTTAAACAGATTTAATAAAAAAGGAGAATATTTTATTAGATGGGATAAATTTTATAAGCCAAAAAACAATTTATGGTAATTAAAAATTAATATTGTTTTTAAACTCATTTAAATTTTCTTAAAAAAGAAATAAAAAATTATTAATACTGACACTATTAATAAAATAAGAATATGGATGATTTAAAAAATATAATACTTAGTATATTTATTTATTATTCATGTAACTAATCAAAAAAACAATTATATAAATTATAATTAAAAATTTGGTTTATGGTTATAATATTTTTGGATTAAAAAATTTTTAATTATCTAATAAAAACTAATTAAAGTTAAAATCTTTTATTAGTTTAAAATAATTTATTTGTTTATTTATAGTATTTTTAAATTTAATTTGATTAAAGGATGATTTTGTTTAATATTTTTTATTCTAAAATTTTTAATTTATGTAATATATTTTTTGTGTTTTGATATAATTATTTTTAATTTTTTTGTAATAAATAATTTTTGTTTGAAAACAAACTAATTTTAATAAAACTTTTGAAAACTTTTATTCTATTTTTTAAAATTTTTAAGTATAAATTTGATGAAAATTAGAAATATATTTTACTAAAATAAAAATTAATTAAAAAAATTAAAAATTTAAAAAAATTTATTTAAAACTACATTATATTAAAATAATCCTTGTTTTGTATAAATAAAATACTTTCCTAAACCTATGATTATATATTTTAATTTTTTAAAAAAATATAAATTATACAAAAAAATTATTGGACATTTAAATTTTTTAATTTTGGTAATAAAATAATAATAATAATTATTAAAAAATTACTTACTAGTAGAATTAAATTTGTATTAAATTTATTTATTAATTTTGTTTGAATTTATTTAAAAATATATTAATTACTTATAATACAAATATTTTTAAAATTAAATTTAATTCTTTAGTTTTAATAAAAATTATATATTTTTATAAAACTATTACTTAAATAATCTTTTGAATGGAAAAATAATCAAAGAGCAGTTCTATGAAATTCTTATGTATGAAAATTTTTTATGGGATTTATTTTTCTCCAAAAAATTTTATACAATCCAATTAATTATTATTTAATATTAATTTTATATTCTAAATTCTTTTATAAGAAAATTTTTTATAAAAATTTCCTATAAAAAAACAGAATAATATTATAGATTGTTAATTATATATCCAATTATTTTATATTAAATTTTTATATATACTATTTAAAATAAATATATAAAATATAGGCACATGATATACCTATATAATTTATATATAAGAGAAATAATTATTAAAAATAAAAATATTATATTTTTATTTTTAAAAGTGTTTGTTCTTTAAAAAAATTAATTATATAATTTTTAAAAAATTTAGTAAAAGTTATTATATCCAAAATACTTAGTAATTATTATTGAATACTGAGTGCAATAATATATCTATGTTGCTTAATATTTACTATTAAATACTAAATATTAAAAAATTATATAAAAATATTTTATATATTTAAAACTATCCTTAAAATTAATGATAATAAAATTCTTTATTGGTTAACGCTATTAAATAATATAATCTTTAGTTATTTATTACTTGTCTTGTTGTTATACACTTTACATACAATTCTAATTATCTTACAAATACATACTTCCCTAATTTAAAACCCAGTAATTAAAGTTGAGAATCCAGTCTCAGTGAAGATAGTTCACCTTGGTACTTCCGTACTAAGGAGAAATGTAACACTAATATAATACCCACTTACCAATCTACTTAAAATCTATATTTTAGTTAAAAATTTATTAATTATAAAAATATATTTTAATTATAATTTAAGTCCTTCTTTTTACAAAACTTAAAAATAAGTAATTAAATAATTTATTATTTTCTAATTCTCTATATTTTTACTAAAAATAATTATTATATAAAGAAATTTAGTAGTAATTGAGTTAAGCAAAAATTGATATTTTTTTTTTTACTTTTATTTTACTAATATTTTAATATAAATGGTTTTAAAAAAAATAAAGAAAAATTACCCATCTCAATTAATTATTACAATTGATCAAGTTCGTAATATTTAACTACTTTATTTATATAAAACCAAAATCTTTGTAAATAATAATTAAAAAATGTCAATATTAATATATATTATATAATATTCTAAGAAAAAAAATGTGTTATTATAGTATTATACCAATTATTGACTAATATTAAGAACTTCCAAAATTCCCTTTACATATTTTAATAGGAAATATATAAATTAAATATATTTTTTATCCAAAAATTAAAAATGAAGTTAAATTATTAAATACTAAAATAATATATCTTATAATATTTATAATTTAATTAAATATATATCATATACCCTAAATTATGCCATAAATACTATTTTTAATTATATATTAGTGGTGTTAAGCTTCCCCTACACTTACTATTTTATCAACTTAATACTCTGTACTAAATTATCTTCTTAATAATAATAAGTATATAAATGATAGTAAATTTATTGTAGAATTAATGAGATTTGTGGGATTATGTTCCTTGCTAATTTCAGTAATGTATATAAGTTTGATCTTTAATAATATTATTATAAGAGAGATGTTGTGATGAGGTTCGATTGAATACTAGCTATATCTTTATGACTAAATACCTAGCCACACGTCACGTGCTCTATCTACAGACAACACTTCCCCGATAGCGTTGTCCGGTGGCCGGGAAGGCACCACGTGGAAAGCAGCGAGGTGTTGTGATCAGCGTGGTCGGCGTGGGGCACCGACGACGGCGCAACACCTTTCCGGGTCGGTTTCGTCATGACCGCGCCAAATGATCTTTCGCCTTCGCCTCTCCTTCTTCTTCTTTCCGCTTCGACGATAGCTTTATAATATGCCACCCCGCTTCGATGGAACGCCCGGCTGAAGGCAGATAGCTTCCTCCCCCGACTTCCTCCCTTACTCGACTGTAGAGGCACCTTACTCATACAAATCTTACCCCTCCTAACAGGATCGCGGCTTCAAGCCCCGGCTACGTTAAAACCGATGGTGTTCAACCCGAACGCCCACTCGCGCTGGGTACCGCACACCACCGACGATATTGCGGAACTCTCATACGACCCGGTATCTACGACGCATATACCTTTCCGCGCCTCGTTGAATCACTTCCACCGCAACTGGGCGCACATCCACTCATCCAGACCGCAGCTCTTCCTCCGGCCGCAGTCCCTCGAAGAATTGCAGTTCATCATCAAACTTGCCGGAAAATGCCAGAAGAAGGTCACCGTCGTAGGGTCGTCTCACTCCCCGAATGCACTGACATGTACGCCTGGATGGATGGTATCTCTAGACGACTTCCAAGACGTTCTTAAGGTCAACGAGGACTCGAATGAGATCACCGTGCAGGCTGGAATACGGCTGTACCAGATACACAGAGTACTCGAGGGCTTGGGTTGGGCGATGCCAAACCTGGGGACGATATCAGAGCAGAGTATATCTGGTGCAATCAGCACGGCATCGCACGGCAGCTCGCTACACCACGGCCTTATATCCGATGATATCACCGCCCTTACCATCCTCCTATCGAACGGTGACCATATCAAATGCTTTCGAGATGGCACGACAGAGCCGAAACTCTTCGACGAGGAGGACGGTTTATCCCTCTTCCGCGCGGCCTTGATATCACTCGGAGCTCTTGGTATCATCACCTCGGTCACATTCAAGGCGCAAAAGTCCTTCAACCTAGCTTGGACGCAATCCCTACGCCCCCACACAGAAATCATCACACATTGGAACTCTCGAATATTCGGCGTAGCAGAGTACGAACGGGTATGGTGGTACCCGTACACCGGCAAAGCGCTGCACTGGAGCGCCACCCCCACCGATCTCCCACCTACTCCCGCACCCGCCAAATGGTTCGACACAACCATCGGCTACCATCTCAACCAAATCATGCTCTTCGCTACCGTCTACATCCCCTCTCTTACCCCGCTCGCCGAGAAAGCAATGTTCTACATGCAGTACGGCCGGCAGCTACACTCCTCCCCGGACGGTATCACCACCGGCGTCTCAACCTCCGTCGAGGGCATGTCCATGAACTGTCTCTACCGCCAATACGTCAACGAATGGAGTATCCCACTCCACCAGGGACCGGAGTTCCTGCATAGACTACAATCGTGGCTTAATGGCAAGTCCTACGATATTCATAAAATACCATTCGACAACACCACGAGTAAAGTATACGCGCACAGTCCGATAGAAGTACGTCCTTCGTTCCCCGCACAGGGGAACAGAAGCGCAGAGCTCAGGCCGTACTTGGATACGCATCAAAAGGACGTGCCCAGTTTATACATCAATGCTACGACATTTCGGCCGTATGGAAAGGATATCCCCGGCCGTGAGAAGCTGTACGAGGTTTTCGAGTGGTTGATGAAGGAGTATGGCGGGAAACCACATTGGGCGAAGAACTGGAGTACCATGACCCGACGGGATTTCCGGTCTATTTATGGCCAAGAGCTAGAGAAGTGGTTGGAGGTTAGGCGGCGGGTGGACGGCGAGGGTGTGTTTTTGAATGATTTTGTCAAGGAATATTTGGAGGATGGAGAGGATGAGGAGCTGGAAGAGGCTGAGAGTATGTTTGAGAAGAAAGAAGGGGCTGAGACTGTAGTCGAGACTGCGGCGAAGGGGAAGTGGAAGGGGAAGCAGCCGATGAGGCGGTTGAGTGAGGAGAGCGATATCACGATGACGGGGAGCAGTGCGAGCTTTCACGGGTCGTTGGCGGGGAGTTATGAGCATTTGAGAGCGAGTGAGGCGGAGATGTCGTTTTTAGAGGTGGATAGAGATAGTCCGCCGCCGTTTGCAGTCCTGTAAGATATGAGAAGGAAAGAATAACTAGATGGAATTTAATGATGATTTGACGACGAATACAATGTGTGTGCTGATAGGTCGCGATAGACGCTAGCTGGACTTTGCGAGATGATGAAGACGCCAAGTCGGATTATGGTAGCTCCGTGGATAGGATTTTGCATGTATAAACGTTATGAGGGGATTCGGTTCAGTTCGATTCGCTATCATCGGCTAAAGATCGAAAGTCTGATAACCTCCAATGCACTTGGACCCACATGTGTTTAAGCCCCACTATCAGCGTGGCCGTATTAATCCGTCATGGCAAAAAGAATCTCTACCGAACCTCTGGCTCCGTCATAGCAAGTATATGCGTATGCATATTATGCATGCCGAGAAGCCTCCTTCGGAGTCCGGGAGGAAAAACGCAACAATCCAAAGACACGATAATTGCAAGTCCGCGTTTGGGGCCGACTTCTTGCATGCGGTGCGTTGCGCTCCTCCTGGCGACGTTGAGACTAGCTAATATAGCGAACACCAGCGCGCCGTGATTCATCCAAGTCAGGGGCTTGGATTTAGATCCTGAAGCTATGACCCGCAATCCAGCTCGTCGGACCAGACTGCCCTGGATTTCTCTAAATTAAATCGATTGAATCCGCCCGTGTGGTGCGGATTCGTGATGCTGGCCGAGTTCGGGTGCCTCAGCAACTGGTCTTCCTGTCTTCGGACAATTGGGCAATCATTTCTCCATGAAATGCGCCTCTCTATCGTCGCGGTAGTCCAACTCTGGCTAGACCGCCTCGCTGGAAATGGGGCACAGTGGCCAGGGACGACATCAGAGGCGCACCGAGGCTGGCCTCCAAGCTTCCAAGGTGCGGTGTCTGCGTCTTGTTCCAAACAAGCTTAGGCCAAGACGGCATGGCATTTAAGCGGCCCATGTTTTGGTGGCACCAGGCTCGACCAACACTGGGAGATACCACAGCTACCCATATAACACCCCGAAATGCCGGTTTACCGAACATAAATGAACCATGTGGATCTGCGTACCCAGCAGCTAGTTAACTGCGTTTAGTTTTCCAACAAGTCCCAGCCTTCCCCACAAATGGTCGCTGGTTTGTTTTCAATGTTCCAGATGGTTCCCACTTTAACTCGACTTGGTTCGTATCGACCCATCAAGCTCGGACTCCAGACGTGGAGAACCTGACCTGCGACTCTGCTCATTGCGGAGAATGCGGAGAAATTTGTTCCGTCGGTGCGATGTCCTTGCTCAATGATTTTCCGAATGTTCCTGGCCCTGCCTGCGCTCAGTATGACACAGCTAGTAGCTATCGCGTCGCGTCGGTCAATCTATCAGGGGTGCTTGAAATTTGCGCGCCGGTGCTGGTCAGCGAGCGCAATTAATATAAGTATCGCGACTCCCTGATGTTGATGAGAAATCTTTTTTTAACCAGTACGGCGATTGTGCGATTCATATTTACTTCTTAAATTTTACTGTTATACCTGTGCGTAATATAATATTAAAATTTACGTCGAGATAAAACCCGGCGCCGCCACCATGCGCATCTCATCGGGTTCCTTTGCTCTTTTGAGCTCCTCGCTAGCCGCACTTGCGACGACAGCGCAAGGAAGTAGAGTATACGGCAGAGCTTGCGCTCACGACAACTGCCTCAGAGGGTTTATCGGAGCTGGTACAGCTGCTGTTAATAGCTTTTGCGCATCCTTCTCTCCTGGTGATGTTCCGAGTTTCGGAAGCAATTGCCAGAATGATGCGACAAGAATCGCTAGTGCCTGTTCGTGCCTTTATACCGCGACGACTACTACCACTACAACCACCACTACTACCACAACGACAACGACTACTACTACAACGACGACAACTACAACGACGGGTTAGTTATTCTATCTCCGAATATTACTATATTAGCTAGTATACTAAATTCCTAAATAGTGCCAACAACAACAATGTCAACAACACCCTCGCCCTGTTTGTGCACAGCCTGGTCTCAGATTTCGTCAGCAGTAGACAATTGCAAAGACATCACCCTCAGCGATATCCACGCACCCAAGAGCAGCGCGCTTATTCTCACAAAGCTACAAACCGGAGCTACCGTCACATTCGCAGGCCTCACTAGCTTCGAGTTCACAAATAGCTCTCAATTCAGACCAATTCAGATCAAGGGTAACAATGTGACAATCAAGGGCGCACCTGGTCATATTATCGACGGTGGTGGTCAGATGTACTGGGATGGTCTTGGAAACAACGGTGGTGTTCCAAAGTATGCAACATTCCTTCAAATAAATTCCAACTATATTTTGGAATCTCTCAACTAATTCTACCGTAACTACTTATAGGCCAGGACAGTTCATGAAGGTCCAGATTACGAACCACTCCCTCTTCACCGATATTTACATTCAAAACATCCCAACCCACGGCATCAACGTCGCAGGTGTGCTCGACTCCGTTATCCAAAACGTCTATATCAACAATTCGCTCGGCGATGCCCCGAATGAGCGGAGTAACGGCCTATCCGCGGCGCACAACTCGGATGGCTTCAACGTTGGTAATTCCGTCAATCTGTTGATTCAGAACTGCACGGTTTACAACCAAGACGATTGCGTTGTTGTCTCGGATTCCACGAATATCACCGTCTCGAACGTCTTCTGCTCGGGTAGCCACGGGCTCTCCCTTGCAGGTGGCGGATCGGGCACTGGTCACGATATTCTTAATGTTCTGTATGTTCAAATTTATCATCTTGCGGTCACTTTGCCAGCGTGCATGTATAGATGATGCTAACGCTATTCGTGATAAAGATTCAAGGACTCCGTAGTCACAAACTCCACTAACGGTCTCCGCATCAAGACCGACTACAACGCCACAGGTAGCGTCGTTAATGTCGCCTTCGAAAATATCCAGCTCTCAAACATCAAGGAGAAGGGAATTGATATCGAGCAGGATTACCTCAACGGTGGACCGAACGGATTACCCACCAACGGTGTGTTGGTGAAGAATATCTCGTTCAAGAATGTCAAGGGATGGGCTGTACCTGCAGCGAGGGACTACTATGTCCTTTGTGGTGATGGAAGTTGCCAAGGTATTACCTATGACGATGTCCAGATTACCGGCGGCGGCAAGTTGAGCAGCTGCAATTACCCGTGGAGCGGTTGTCCTGGACCATGATTCACTTTGGACGTTGGGAGCGATTTGTAATATTTGTTTCGTGATGTATTCCGAGATAGATGGAACTCTTCTGTAACGAGCTACGAAAAACATTAAAATAAAATAGTCATAATAAAATTCTGTATATGTTTTAACATCTGCATATCTGATTTGTCTTGTATACGTGTCGAACACTCTACGTCTCCCCGAGTGATCTCTCACCTGATAATTCAACGCTCATGCGGCTGTGGTGACAGTGCAACACAAAAATAATCTTACCACTATTTTCTGCAATTTTGGCGCCAGATGCTTGCACTTGCACTTGCTTCTGTCCTTTTTTAGCAGCCCTGACATTAAACAATACCCATTGTTCCGCAAGCGAACAAATCGACAGTTGGAAGGTGGGTCCTAACCGCAAAGGAAAATATATTGGACGGGATCGACGACGTGCAGCTGAGGCGTGGCCTGATCTGTCCTGGAACCGTCGTAGTCGGCCCGCGAGGAAGACAGGTTTGTTGCTGTTTCAGAATTGTCCTTGTGTGACTTTATCGCGCAGCCTGGGTGTGCGTGCATGCATGCACGTATGTATGCAAAAGCGAGAAGCATTTCTTGTATCCTCGGCGCGAAGAGAAAGTGAGAAGAAACTTTGCAGTTTGTCACCCCAAAAAAGTGAATTAGGTAGCAAGATTGTTCTTGGAGGCCATGACTTGGTGCATTTGCTTAATGCTTATGCAATGCAATCAATCTACGAAGGCAGACCGCCACGTTGACACGAGGAATGCAGATTCTCGACGAACGAGAACCGGGAATTTGAGCAAGCGAGCCATGCACTCGTGATAATTATTTTTCCCTTCCCCCCACACCCATCTATATTGTCAAATATCGTATCTATACCTTCACCGTTTCTAAGCCCGAAGGGTGAAACATTCATGTTTGCAAACATTTAGCACGACAGATATGCGCCGGGACTGATTTTACTCTCTTGATCCGCCTACTGTGCCAGATTACTACCCGGCACGTCACAGGCACCGGCTAGGTTACCAGACAAGTTACCAGGTTCCTACCTAGCTGAGAAAGATAAGCAAGGACAGGGTGCTTCCGGCCGCAGTAGGGATTTCTGATATATTAATTAGCCCTCAAAAGCCCTAGAGAATATTCGGACGGTCGTATCATCTTGACCGTGTATACGCCTGCCGCACATGCAATGCACGTGCCGTGTGCTATTTTCAACACAAGAGCAAAGAAAAAACACAGCGCAAACAGACCATTTTCCGAACTAGTTAGCACTCTAACTAGTCGGTCGTGGGGTAAAAGCGTGTTAAAGGGAAAAGAGTTGCGATGAGGGCGGTGTTCAAGAAGATTTGAGGGGTGATAGCCAATGCGGAGAAAGAGTTAAGCGCCCGATTTTGGAGAGAGAACAGACAATGGGCAAGTTTCTGCGACGATGTTATTTCACGGTGGTATTAATAATTGCTACACTAAACAATTCTTGTCGTGCGCCGCCCGTTTCGGCTGCACGGCAGCCCCATTATGATTATGTGCAGATGAATTATGAGAGTGTAGACCAGGAAATCGCAAAAAGCGGGTCTGGCTCAGTCGCATTCGCTGAAAAGCCGTGCTGTGCCAAAAAATAAAAAAAAAATAAAAAAAAATAAAAAAGCGAAAGAAGGTGGTGGGCCGGAGAGTTTGTTTTTAGCGAGAGGAAAACCTGCAAAGAAGAAGACGGGAAAGACGCAAGAATGTCTTCTCGTTCACTCATGTCTTACGAGTTTTAGGAAATGATGTGATAGGTGACTTGTGGTACTTATTTTAAACGACCCCACATGGTAGAGAAGGTGTGGCAATAGCTGTTCGTTCTGGCCGATTTTACTTCCTGTTTGAAGCATACGGTCACGGGTTATATCAGGCGATGATGCTTTCTTTCTTCTCTGCAGGAAAGAACTCGAGCTAACCGGGGGAGTGTTGAGGAAACCCTGGTATTTCTGTGGAAAGGTTCATTGAGATAGCGACTGATAGTCGTGTAACAAACTGTAAAGGGGAGAAATCCAGCTGCACGAGCTGTGCTAGGCCGGGAGCTCGACGGACATGGGGAAAGCAACGCTCCCTATCAATCGAACGCAAAACTGGGATTGCCTACCGCCAGACTCTTTTTATCCCCTGTGTTATCTATAAGATCATCGACATCTTGATCGGAAAACTGCGAGGAAAAAAGGAAATCCAGTCTTGCGAACGCTCAGATGCTAGTCGTAAATATAGTAACCGAAAACGGTGAGGGCGTAATTCTTGCGTTGTGGTTGGTGCGAGACCGTCAAGCTCTCCTGTCCAGTCAAACGACAATTGTAAGCGCTGACCATCCCTGCTAATGTGCTCTCCACATGTTCCTGGTCCCGGGCCAATCAAGGTGCATGGTTTGACGAAAAGACTTCTCGATGTTTTTCTTCTTTTCGTGCAAGATGAGAGACGGCAGAGGGAAGCATGCACGCAGCGGATGACTGACAGGTATCTTGAGGGCGAAAAATAGGCAAGAGGGTACATGATACAAGGGAGGGGTGCCACCGATCCCGTTTCTGAAAGATGGGATTACCTGGCAAAGAGATCAATCGATGTTTCTTCTTTACATAGACGATGCCCTATCGGCGTGATTGTGGGTTGATTTTCTGAGGAGACTTCGACATTTCTGAGGTGCTTCTTGCGACGACGAGTTCCGAGTATACAGATTGTGGAACAGTAGTGAGTCGCGGGATGTTTAAAATACTGAAAGATGGAAGACATCTCAGAGACGAGCACTTCCTAAATAGATATTCATAGGCGGGACTGGTCATCTGACGGGAGGAATTCAGTCTCGAGCTCACCGGAAAGCGTGAAATCCGCGAGCAAAAAATCGAGCCAATGCGATGTGTTGCAGCCGCCCACCGGGCCACCCCTCCACCAAGCCAACCCGGGCAAAGCATAATGACGGACAGGTATAGAGACCCCGTCCAAAGCGCCAAATCTCGGCTGTCATTGGCCGAACTGGAAATAAAATTCTCGACCTACCTTCGGCTAGAATGAGGATGGGCGCAGCGTCGAAAGTGATTTTACAGGCTCTCCGGCTCGCGAGAGGAGATTGCAGGTGCTTAGTATATATCATCCGCCCTGTGGCAACTTCATGACAAAAATTCTTCTTGGTTTCTTCCCTTTTCTCTCTTTTCCTCTCTTCTCTCCTCTTCGTGTTTTCCTGATCGACGGCGTTGCTTAATATCTTTTTGTCCGTTCTTTCCGTCGACTGTTCCGCTTGTTTCAACATTTTGATAATTCTGGCTGGGAGTTATAAATATCTTTTTTTGTTAAGAAAGGATATCCTTCTACTAAATACAAGGCCTGCAAGTTTGATCTCAGTTGATCTGGGTTTGCTTGCTTCTCCTGTGCCTTCGATCCGCGAGGTTTCCTAGCGGTAACAATTAATATAGCTCATCTCGCTGTACTATCTCGTACTCCCTTTTAGTTGATAAAATTTTTTATCTTCAAGGGATTTATACTTGTAGTACCTGCTGCCCTCGCCTGCAGAATTCACGGATAAGTATCCAGTCAGTCCCTGTTCCCGCATAAGCAGAGGAAGAATCCGACTCGTCCGCGCCTCGACTCCGAGTATCCTCTCCCAAAAACTCAGGTTGCACCGCAGCAAAGACAAAGCATCAGGGCTTCGGCATTGTTAAACCGATCAATCAGAATCGATCTTTGCCGCAGGACTGCATACAATTGATTCCCGCAAGTGAGCAAACGTCGCCTCGTCTACCCTCGTCGGTGCGACTGTGCTACTTCAATGCATATCAGCCGTCAGTAGCAACGCAACTCACAAGCCGGGTCACCCAATCCAACAGTGCAACACAACTCGCCCCTCCACCGCCTCTCCTAATTAATAACTGGCCTTCCTCCCCCTCACTCGTTTCTAAGATATATAATAGAGACGTATATCGCGCAAGCGACAAAGATTCCTTGGACACTTGCACACAAGTTTATATTTTTCGGACCGGTCGCCTTTCGTTTTCAGTCTATCCGCTCATCGCTAGCCTTGTCTTGTATTTTTTTCCTACGGAAATCGCCTTTCTTTTGCATTGCGGTATATTATATTTTTGGGATCGATAGCTGCATTTGTTCTTGTTTTCTTTAGTGAGGAACGTTACGTTTCTGTTCCTTCTATATCTCTAATCTCTCGAAATGGCTACTTCTATTTCTCTCGGCCTCCCTCAACCTTCTGCGAAGTTTGAGATGGAGCGCCCCGTCTCGGCCTCCTCTTCCTCTGAGAGCCTGGCAGAGTCCCAGCCCAAGAAGACAAAAGTTGTTATCACAGAACAAGGCAAACCTAGATTCTCGACGACAACTTTGAAATATGCTCAGATGCCTTTGCCAACACCTCCGGATTCAGCTGGTCTTGATGGATATAAACTGCAGCTGACCTTGATGCCGCCTACGCCAGGTCAAGGGCCTTCAGGGTACGCGGCGCAGACCGCTAGGGCGAAGAGAAAGTCACAGGTTCTTCCTTATCTTCTAACTGTGGAAGATGAAGATGATCAGTCAGAGTGCTTCTCTCCAAGCTCGACCAATTACTCTGCAGCGTCTGAGTTTGGTGGACCGTTTAGCCGCAGCCGGGATTCTGAATACACCGTATCCGCCGATGCTCCACCAGTCCCGCCCCTGAGTCCCAGCTTCAGCAACCTATCAAAAGCGGGTTCGAAGCGCAAGTCCTCGAGGCTCAGCATTCAAACTTCGGCAACCGATCTGGCAAGGGAATACAATCCTGAAAAACCTGTTGTTCCCAAGCTGCCAAATACCACTAGTTTGATTGTCTTAAACGACACCCGACGAGCGACTCTGCAGAGCGAAGCTGCCAATGCCACTGGCATGGCTCCTCTCACCCCAATCACCCCTAGCACACCTATCTCGCCTTCTTTACCATTGGCAAAGGCGATTAGGAGTTCGGGGATGTCGCTTGCGGAGCGAAGAGCTATGGTTAAGTCTGGTGCCAAAATTCCCACGCCACTGTCATCTCCAAACAGAGTGGACGGCAGCGATGATCTGATGACTAGCCCACCACCTTTGACTTCGAGGAGCGCTGCCCACGTTGAAGCCGGGCGCTTGGCTACGCCTCGTACCGCTACCCCGCGAACTGCCACATTCGGTAATGTTTCGAAGCCTGAGGTATCAACCCCGAGGAGTGCGACTTTTGCTGTGCTCCCAGCCCCACAGGGAGCCCTCCCAACTCCCAGAAGCGCTGCCATGTTCTCTCCAACGAGAGCACAACCCTTCGGCTCTTACATTCCTCACCAGAATGTCCCAACTGTCAAGTCCCCTAGCAAAGCTAGCTTTGCTTCTCCAAAGTCTGCTACATTCTCTCCGAGAAGCATTGCTTTCAGCCCAATCCATGAGGATGTTGACCGTGAAAAGCTTCGAACCCCCACCGCTGTTAACATGCTCGTTGAGCGAGCTCGCGAAAGCCAGCAGGGATTTGTATCTGGTCTCATGTCACCTGTGATTTTGAATCAGTTCCAAACTCTATGGAATGTCGCCAATGCCCAAATGCTCATCAATCAGACCTTCCAAATGGGCATGTTCCGTGAAGACTCGTTCACCTTCACCGGTGCTGAGCACTTTACCTTTGGCGCTAGCGCTACTGCTGCTTTCTACCGTCTCTCCGCTCACCCATCTCACCAACAAGATGCCGTGTTCTCGGATCTCAAGATCCACAGAGCGAACCCAGCTACTCAGTATGAGGTCCCAGTCATCCATCTCCAGCTTGAAGCTCCAACCCTGGAGTCTTCTGGTGTTGTCGCCTTGATCTACCCACAAATCGCGGGTATGGTCGAGGATAAGAAGCACGACATTAAGAAGAACCCAAAGCTTGATGTTGGTGACGAGGCCGAGTGCTGTCGTCTTGTTTACGAGCCTGGTAAAGGATTTGCTCTCTTCCACCCGGCTAAGGATGAGGAAGGAGGATGGCTCAATATTGTCGTTTCAGGCCGCGTCGGTTTCGACGTTATTGGCGCTGATGGCTCCATCTCTCTGTGCTCCTCCACCCACGATGATCCCCTTGTTACTCTTGATTTTGCTACTTCTCAGTTGACAATCAATACTTCAGCCTGCAACACTATCAACTCATTCTATATCGTTGATGTTGCCGTCGCCGCAGTTATGACTGTCGCCACTGTTGAAGGCCGCAGACTCAGAGCCATCCAAGAGGATCTTGATCAGATTATGGCCTACGAGCTCGCTACTAGCCCCGAGATGACCCAGATGAGCCCACAAGCCGGCCCAGGATACCAACCCAACTTTGATTTCTCCTTTGCTGCCGCAGTCGGCCGCAAAAGCGAGGAATTTCCAAAGCGTCGACCTAGCGCTATCAAGAAGAAGTCTGGTATGAGCAAGTCGCTCGATAACTTTTTCAAGGCCCTTGTTCGCTTCTTGAAGTCTTTGTCCGGCAAGAAGCAAAAGAAGGCCAGAAAAGCATCCACCATCACTATCAATAGCCAACCACCACGAGCCGTGACTGCTCCAGCCGTAAACCAATTCGAAGAGTTCGAATTCCCTTTCCAGCGCGAATCCCAAAGCGTCCACTCCAGGAGCAACAGCTACCCAACCGTCGAGGTCAACCTTCCACGCCCACCATCGGCAGCATACATCCGAGACCGCGCCTCGAGAGATCTATCAACCCACCACTAAAGAAAACATTTCCTTTGTAACATTTGCATTCACTGTTCTAACATATATCCCAAAAGTTCCTATAAACCTCTTGCGTTTGAAGTTCAGCACCTCTAACCCATTTTGTAGATAAAAAATATCCTTTGCTTTATCTCCATAGCCAGCAGATGGTTTACTGACATTTGCCCATCATTTTTTGCGCGCGCCTGCGTTGTTGTTTCGGCACATGATGCCTACGACTGACATTCACTCTTTTTGCTACAGCCAGATTCTCTGTCATTTTCTGTTTTTGCATCTTATACCTCTTTCATTCTTCACGTTGACCACGTCTGAGATATACCTTGTGAGCGATTTAGCGATCTGATTTTATCCCTTTCCTTTTAACCATTTTGCTTTAATGTTACGGAATCTTTGTAATACGATTTTTCACGGGGAGGGAGCCTTTTTATTATTTCCGTTTCTGTGGTTTGCAAATATTTTGGCGTCGATGGTTTTCAGTACTTTTCACTTCTACTCCTGGGAAGACTTCCTTTAGTGAAGTCTATCCGCTTTTTTGAATTTTCTTTCAAGATATCACTCATTATTTCATTTGTCACTCATTTACTCAATAACAATAAAACCCATTCCCTCCTTTTGAAAAACCGGCGTTTTGGAAGAAGTTCCTAATGAGAAATTCGTTTACACAACCTTAATAACTCAAATGCGATTTGCATTTTTCTTATACCAGTTTGGCCAGAATTCTCTTGGCCAGTCTTGGATCTTAATTCCGTTATAAAGAACCGCCGGACCGTTCTCTGCGCGGGGATACGCGAGCCTGTACATGTAGTTTATCACTAGATCAATATCGATCCCAAAAGAGAGCCAGTTCGCAAGGAGCCCAGACACGAGCGGTATGCCTAAAGTTAAGACTTTCCGTTAACAAAGAGGGTCGTCCAGCGCAAATAAGAAACAAATTGGGCAAAGATTCTCAAAAAGGGCATCTTCGATAGTTACCGTAGGAGATGCCTTCCTTAGAGCAAATTTGACGTTTTTTATCGAAGTCAGTCAGCGCGACTTTGTATTTATTTTCTGTGGGCAAACCGTTCAGATACCAGCATGCGCTGCTAACTCGGGCTGCAGGAGCCCAAACTTTCGTCTCCTTGACTCCCGGAAAGATCTCTTGGCCAGTCCACGGATGATATCCCGCGACGACGACCATTTTTTGTCCAATGAAAAAGTGATCTGCAAAAACCGAGGGATATGATTCTGAGTTCCGTTCATGCTAAATGTTTTGAATAGGTTACCGATTCGATTTTGAACTATTAAGCTAGAAAATTTTTATCTGTCTTGAACAACCCTACTTACCATGAAAGCATTACCAGTTCCTGTAACTATGATTAAATTTGGTAAGCTTGCGAGTTTGATAAATATATCTTCCATATGTAGTCGACGTTGAGCTTCAAATTGAGTTTTTACTGTTCCTCTATAGACCGGGAAGCGAGCCGCAATATTGAGCACACATTTTTTATCAGAGTTCCGTGATCGTATGTGATCGTATATCTGCACCAGAGCGTCCGCAAAGGTATCGTAATTACCCCGAACGCGCCCATCGATGTACCGAACGAGGACATAAGTCGCAGTCTGGGAAACACCGACAGTTCTCCCGGCGCATTTACTTAGAACACTGGTTCCGTGCATGCCGTGATATGGGTACAGGCGGTTAATATCGTTCTGTTCGTCCCAAGGAAATACGTATGGATCCAACCAATCTTGAACTTGTATATTTTCCAATTCCTAGGAGAGCGAAGGATTCCAATTACGTATGTTAGCGGTGACTAGGCAATCAGGATTGGGGATGGCGCATAAAACTTAGTCTCTTGTCAGCAAGATTAACTGAATAGGATTTAAATCGCGATCGTTGGAGAATTTCTACCAGCAACTCCTGTGTGTATCTAGATAACTTACTGGATGTTGCAAGTCATAGCCAGTATCTAATATATAAATTACGGTATTTTGCCCAGGGTTTTTAAAATTCCAGAACCTCCCAGCCAAATCTGAAATTCTTACACCTGGTGGCTGCGATAAGGCCTTTAAATCGTAATAGCTTGCTGCGAGTTTGGTTCCTTGAGCGACCTTGTTAGCTACGTACCGCTTCGTGCGCAAAGTGGATATCGATGAATTAGTGTGGATAAAAGAAGATTTTTTCGTTCTGTTTATTGAGGGTGATGAAGCTGAGGCATTTTTCTGATCTAATCCTCCCTCTGCTTCTGTATACTGTCTTTTATTTGGCCGTCGAATTTTTTTTAACCGTTCCTCGTCCGATTCTTCGAGCCAAGGTGCTTCGAACGTTGATTTCTCATCCGATAGAACAAGGCTATACGCCCGTATACCTTCATCAAGTTCTTTAATCATCTCAGAGAAATCCTTCTCTCTTTCCATTTCAATTGAAATGCTTACAAAACCTATATAAGGACTTCGGACTACGTAAAAGTTTAATTTCTTGGGCGGTAAGGCGACATGTTCCGCCCATGTTAAAAGTTTGTCGATGAAATTCTCGTTATGACGGTATTGTGGTCTGAGGATAAACCAGACTAGCTCTGAAAATTGATGTGCGCTACCAATCTTCATGTTGGCGGCGGGTAAAAAAGCGGCGAGTGAACATCGCGAGATTAGGTGCAGAACCATAGAGACTAATACAAATCGATTAGAGAGAAAAGTTGATTTCATGGTAGTACTAGTGTTTCTAATGTGAAGAGCTCGCGACCACAATATATCAAATTAACAGAGAAATGGCGAACAGAATGGCGCACTGCTCAGATAGCTTTGTTCTGTTTTCTAATGATTTGGCGGAGAACACAATAATGTTTCTCTCCGGGGCTTATATTATATATCGAAGTCGTCAGATATTCCCGTGCATTTAAGAATTTTTCAATCGGATTTTAAGTGGCGTAGCTCTACCACGCCAACAGTTGTGGTAGATTGCACGAGATTTTCTGCAATATTCATATTTCTTAATACAAAAATAGCGCCCAGCGTGTCGGTGGTGCCACAAACAAAAAGTTGTCTCAGATTATTGTTGGAAATACTAAATTTATCGAGTGTACGATCGATGCATTATCCGCACGAAAGACACTCCCGCATGAAAGACACTCCCTAATAATTGACGGGTATTCTGCTGAAGACTTAAGCTTTCATCACATGAAATATATAAAGCCGGAACACGTCTTAAATTATTTCTTTAGAAGCTGGCAGAAACCTTTAAAGTGGTGATTTCGCAACCTGATAAATGAGATCCGTGCTAGTATCTGACAAATATTTTAGTCTAGGGCAGGCCTCACATATCTTAAGATGAAGCATGCACCAAACTTTGGAAGCTTTGAACATGAACTCGTGTCTCCTGGCCTAGCAATATATTTCATAGTGTTAAAACAAGAGTATAGTATCGCTCACAAATTTATGGTAATATATTCTGCCTCTAGTGATACATCCCGTCTAAAAGCTTGTAGGGGGGTTCTTCTAACTCATTCGTAGAGCCGGCTCGATCCGACGGCCGTGTAAGTAATACGAAACATCAAAACAAGGAGTTCTCGTATCTATGTAAAGTATCAACTAAATCCACAATGGAACAGAATCGTTTTAATTTATAGAATATGGTGAATAAGAAAGCCAGATATTAGCTGTACGTAGTCCCAGTCTCATTGAAAGACACGCCTAGACCAATATTGAGCTCTTCGACAACTTTATGAACATATTTCTCCATATTTTCTACAGCGTAGAATTTTGAATTATAAACAAGCACGAGGCGTAACTTACTCTGCACGGTGTAGACATACAGAGTGCCTCCAAGATCCCCAGCTGATAGAGAAAACCAAAAATCTTCCACAGGCTCAGTTAGATATTTTTCTGTAAGTCCGAGACCTGACACAACCACCGGATTCAGGTCAGTGTTAACTTCAGCACCAGTCTTGGATACAGCAATATCCCCGGCGACGGTACCGGTCAAAGCGTCAATAATTGGACCTTGGGTTGCCACATTATCTTCATCTTGCTTCCAAGAGTGGTATTCCTGTTTAATCATTCTCGCAGCTTTAAAGAAATCTTCTCCCTTCGAAGTGGGGAAAATTGCCATTTTTATGGATACCTGATTGGAAAGAGCGTGTGTAGGCTGATTGTAAGGGCTAGGACTGAGATCTCGTAGACTCGTGTGTAAAATGGTTCCAAATTTTCCATGTTCTACATTTATCTGGTCTAATAATGCTCTCGAAGCAGCCACTGTAGTGGCATGTGTTATAGTAATGCCGTTCATCTTGCATCTTCTAAGGAGGATTGATGTCTCTTCTTCGCTGAAGACGTACTCAAATCTTTGACTTTGTCGTGGAATGCTGGATGTTTCTAGTCTCCGCTTTAGGCCCATTATTGGAGTATGTAAAATAGCGGCAATCTCCTGGCCTTTTTTTATGATTTCTGCAGTAGGGGGTTTCGCATGCATAATTTGCGTAAGTGAGGGAGGAAGTCTATCAACATCTTCCCCAGGGTTACACTCGCTTGTTTCGAGGTCTTTCCCACGCAAGACCTTTAGAAACTCGTTTAAGAGCATAATCGATCCAATACCATCTAATAGCTCATGCCTAACTCGCAATAAGACTTCCCGGCTTTCTGGTAGAAAGTATAACTCCGCACCTGCTAAGCTCGGAAGCCGTAAACACAGATCTCGGCCACGTCGACCTGAGGTGTCAATATGAATTGTTTCATATGCCCAAGCTTCGAGGTTCTCAACAGTTGGTCGCTGATAAAGATACCCATTGCTAATGATTTTACACCCAAGCATCGGATGTGCACATCGCAATTTTACCCATGCAGATTTTATTTCCAATAAAGTGTAATCTGCTGAAATATCGTTGAGAATTGCACCAACTGCAATAGTCAATGCTGGATAGTCTGGGATGCTAGATGACATAGCGTGAAGGAGTCTTTCGCCCGAGTTATATTCTCGGAACCATTGATTTGGAGCCACCTCATCCCAATAAGCATTTTTGTACGCGTGCATCGACATTTTGCATATGCTACTATATTTCCAACGGGGGTTAGAAGTTATAGGATTCTCTTCAATCTTGCGTAAATAGGTTAAATTCGGTAAGAATAAGATAAGGGCTATTCGGTGATCGCCTATGTGGATACTTGAGCTTGACGAAGGATCCACTGTGTTATATAAGCATTTGAGACAGACTTAGCATTTTAAACTAGCAGCTATTATTATTGGCGACATCAAATCGCCGAATGGATAATTGTTGGATTATCGGACGGTTTTCGGGGGTCTCACCCCATCTAAAAGATCACCGATAATCCCGATGGCTTGAACTCTATATATAATTATAATTGGGAGTAGAAATTGACCTTGGTGTCCGATTAATTTAGTCTGAAACAAAGTGGATTCATCTATTTGACTAGCGAGTTTTAGTAATGGTAGAATGTTTGCTTGTTCGCTGTCACATTGTTTTTAGAAATGCGTTGTTTTACGTGCTATCGAGCTGGGGCAGTGGTTTTTGCTGCCTTGCCTTAAGAATGTATGTAATCACCTTCAACATATTACCATTGACCCTCGTATCTTCGGTCTCCTTTAAGACAGTTATAGCAGATGCCAACACTACCAAACACGATACTAATACTGTTAGCCGCGCGTCCGTCAACCACTCCTTTCGATAGCAGCTTCACGGCGTGCCCTCGTAGATCTGGTGAGTTACCTGAGCACTTCTTCATCTAACAGTCGCTAACAGTAAATTGCGTCGTCACCAATCAAGGGTCTGATAGTTTCAAACCTTCCACGAATCTTCCAAATGTTAGGTTAATACTTTTAGCCATTTGTTTGACTAATTCCTCCATCCAAACATGTTCAACGGGATTGAGATCTGGACTGTTGCTAACTTGGTGTAATATTCGAGACTATGTCGTTCAACTACTCAGTCATCAACTTGGTAGCGTGTATAAAGGCATTATACTGAACGAACAAAAATTGTGGCCACCGCTGGTGGATGTCCAAGACGTAGTTACACAGCATGATTGATGAGATATAATTTTGCTTTTACAACACGACTATCAGCAGCGCTGTTAGCCTCTGTTGTACGGTTTCCATCTGCGCAGGTACCAGGGCTCCTTCTTCGCTCTGGCAAGTCACGTTTAAATTGTGGCCGACAGGCCGTAGGGTGCGCCTACCACGTATTTGGCTTGGTTGTCGATACTGACCGAGTTGCCAAAATGCACGCTTTTCGTAGTTGTCATCGCCAGCATCAATTAAGACTCGTCACTGAAAACCAGAAAAACTCTACCAATTCAGAAGGTAGATGAGGTACTGACGCGCGCCCACTAGCAGAATCTAAATGGTTACATCTACTATTGAAAAGCGTTCTAAAAGATAAATATTGAGTCCTCTTTTTATTCAGGGCTATATTGCGAACATTCTATTTAACACTTACGATATTTAAACTTCGAAAACCTCAAACAAAGCTTTATTGAACACGGCAAGTGGTGTATACTTCATTCGTACCATGTCTTTTCGAGTCTGCTCAAAGTGCACACTACCATATCTCAAAAGCGCCCCAAAGGTGCCCGGCCGAATATCCTTATCTTGGTTTTCTGCGCGATTTAAGAGGGCGCCTAGTTCTGGAGTTGCTAATAAATTGGTATAGGTAGTACCCTTTATCATGCTAGTGCTTGTCAATAATTTCCAGATCAGTTTATAGGCCCGTTTGTACTCCCAAGATTCAGGGTCCGCATTAAGTGGAGTAGTGAGGCAATCGAGTATTTGCTGTCCGTAGAAGCCAAGTTCGGCATTGGCAGCATAGTGTTCGTACCAGGCGTCAGAGTATAAAACATGATCTTGGGCATATTGTGCCCAGTTTGTCTCTTTTCCAGCGCCATCTACCATGGCTAGTCTATACCATGATAGACTCTGGGTGGCGTAATCCATTACGTCTGAAACATCAGCCCTCCAATCCCAAGTATATCCCTTTTTAGCTACGTTTGGGAGCTCTAGGGCTTTCTGGAAGGGGTCTACAAGCGGATGTAGCCTGATATCGTCCGCATTGGTACGATCCTCCCATAATTGCGCAAAGAGCTCGTGCCATGCTTTCATAAATATATTACCCTTTCGGGAGGCTACCATATTATTGGCTACCAAAGCGTCAAAACACAGAGGCGTGAAAACTTCGTACGGCGAATTGGGATCTTCAAGCTCTCTCCAGAAATAGTCATCCAAAGTACGGAGGAGAACAATACTAACGTCGATAAAAGCTCCTCCGTAAGTATGAAGAATTGGGCCACGTAGCAAATCAGCGGTGTGCTGACCCGACCATGACCCTCCCATGCTGTTTTCTCGCATTGACTTGGGAAACCATTTCGAGTCAACCCAGTTGAGGAAATTATTTGGTGAACCAGGGATGGCGTCTAAAACGTGGACGTTCCATTCTGGGCCGCAGATTCGGACCCAATCTGCAATATTACGCTTACACCACGGTGGGATGTGATCGATACCCGAGTTCCAAAAAGCCCAGATGTTTTTCTCGCTAGTAACAGGGCTATAACTGCGTAAAGCATCGAGAATTTCGTCGTTCGTCCGTGGATCAAGCGGTTTGACCAGTTTGAGCTTTCCCCTGAACTCTGCCGGTATATCAAATGGCTCTTGAAGATAGTGCATTTTCTCGACTTTGATTTAGTGAAGGTAGATTTGCTCCGACGTGGTTTATTTAATGTTTGGGGTTTTATTGAGAACGAAGATTGAATCGATTGTTTGATGGCTCTTTAATCATTAATTCAAATGTGATACTTAAACTGAGTTATATATCCTAAAGTATAACAATACTATAATACAGTGAAAATTTGAAGCATCAACCTTATCAAGCCGAATGGGGTTTCTTGAATTCTTCTCACAATCTCGCTCGTATCCAGTTACTCAATGGGGATATACATTTGTTGGGACTAATTTTCTAACAATAGTGTTGATTATAAATCGATCATAGCTAGCTATATAAAGAGAGCCCCACCCCAGTCTCGTCCCCACCAGCCAAAAAGTTTAAAAAAAAGTCCGAAGTATTATTGCCAAGAACTACTGAACACCAATTATTTTGTCTTGTGGACTAGATGCCATCCTAGGCCTAAAGGCCTGCGAAGTAGCTAGTAGCACTAACTGCTATAGAATCCGGTAAATACCAACCCTCAGACGGCCGCGCAAGCAACACGAAACGTCGGACCAAGGAGGTCTCGTATCTATACACTTATAATCGCACCTGGGTATCTTCTCTGACGTACCGAACCAATCGGCTGACGTTAGTTGTCAAGTTTATCTGCTGCCACCTTAAAGACCAGGGAGACTATCTGGGGGCGGGGGTGGTTCTTGGCCTTGTTTAAACCAATCTGGTTGTCGATTCCGCGGCCAACTCTCGAGTCCTATCCCACTAAAGAGGACTGGTGGACCATCTTTAACGCGAGTATACGCTAGTTTATACATATAGTCTACTACACTATTAATGGTCATACCATTGGAAAGCCAATTCGCGAGGAATCCAGAAACAAGAGGTACGGCTGAAAATTTCAGTTCAGGTATCCGAGGAAGTCAGATGGATATAGGTTAGCTTAAGAAATTATTGTGATCCGTCAATTCCGATTAGGTGAAGCTTTGGTCTACTGCCACTCACCAAAAGATGTCCCTGACATGTAGCATAACTCATTTTTAATAGCGAATGGCATGGAATCCCACACATCAGCTTCACTTTCAGCCTGAAGGACACCATCTTTGTATAGACAAGCGCAACTGTTGAGCCTTGATGGAGCCCAAACCTTCGTTACGGGTAATGTTTTATGAAACTCCTGCCCGGTGTAAGGGTCATATCCCCCAGCTAATATCAATTTCCGGGCTATATTTCTGGTTCGCGTGAAAATAGCAGGGTATCTTTCCACGACTGGTGTATTCTATTGAATTTATCAGATCTATTGAATTTATAAGTTATTAAGAGCACCTAAGACCGTACATACCTCGCTCGAGGGATCGTTTCCCGCTGATGCAACCATTATCACATTTGGTAAACTCGCTAGGGCCCGAAAAAGTTCTCGAGAGTATGAATGGAGGTGGTCTGCGTACTCTTGGCTGGTGCTGCCGTCCGCATTCCATGTCAATGAAAAGTTGATCACACAATTGGATCGGGAATTATGAGTTTTTATATGATCAAAGACTTTTACGATCATATCCATTGTGTTATCTATCCCAGGTCTGCCACGCCCATCGCAAAACCGCGCTAGCACAAACTTTGCATCCTTAGAAACACCCACAGTTTTACCCGCAAGCTTACTTAAAACTGCAGTCCCATGAAGATCACCGTGTGTATATTGGTCCTGCATGTCGTTGTCTTCGTCCCAAGGGAATACCTCCGGGTCTAGCCATTCCTGAACATCTGTACCTCCAAGCTCCTGAAAAAAGGAATGTAGATCTCACTAACGTATTAGCTACTTTCGTATTGTGGCAAGCTGTAAATGTAAACGCCTTTCTGGATATAAAGAACACCAATATCGCCTACCTTACCGGGTGTTGTAGATCGTAACCTGTATCAATTACATAAATTACTGTGTTTTTTCCGGGCTTTTTGAAATTCCAAAACTTTCCAAAAAGGCCCTGATGAGGCACGCCTGGAGGCTGAGACAGAACTTGGAGGTCAAAAGCATGCCCTCCAATTGAAATTGCTTCTACCTCGCGTTTCTGTGCCCTTTTCGCTCTAGAAGCTATAATTGTCGAATTACTATATCCAATAGAACGATTTCGTCTCTTAGATAATGGATGTAAGATCGATTTGGTCCCAAAATCTTGCCCTCTTCTTCTTGTCCCCCCCTTTCGCTCTTCAGTTTTTACTTGCCGCTTTACGGGACCAACTGGATCCGACTCAATATCCATGTCCGAATAGTCAGACCAGTCTGATTCCATGTCCATCTCTTCGTTTGAGTGGTCTCCATCATCTGAGTCTTTGAGCCAAGTTGCAAAAAATGACTGTTTACGCTCCGATACCTGATACAAGTCCGAAAATATTATGTTGTGAAACTCGATCCCAGAGAGACAATCCTTGGGTATAGCCTTCAAGTTCGCGGCCGGCGGAACCTCAAGCGACATGCTTACGAAACCCAAATAGCGGCTCCTATGTGGGTAGCAATTTAACTTTCTTGGGGGTAGAGTTACACTTTCCGCCCATTGCAATAGTTTCTTGATATAGTCTTTATTGAAGCGATAGCGTGGTTTGAGGACAAACCAATGTATTTCCGCGAATTGGTGGACAGTGCCGGTTTTGACATTTATCTCTCCTGGTTTAAGCTTTGGCACGTATACAGCCAGCGAATAACCTAAATACAAAAGAAACCATAGAGAAATTAATCGGCATTTTAAGAATACTTTCTTCATAATTGTACCTATACTTTTTCCCCTGGGATGTTAGATTAAGATTTTGTTTGTGCATATATAAGAGATATTGAGAAGAGAATTCACCTCAGAATAGGAGAAGGTACCTCGGGATTAATTGAGGATATGGATAAAGCGATGTACCTGATATCTTCATATGCCTAATATTATAATATAGTAGTGGTTTTGCCACCTCTGTCACTTCAACGAAAAATTCTCTATGCTTGATTGCGATAAATCTGTATATTTACTCTTTATCTAGAAAGACACTATCTTCATGCGTTCTGCATCGTTAAGACTACCCCGTCCCTGAGTAACTTAATTCCATTTGCCATTTTACGCGCCCTTATGGTACCAATATTAGATCAAATCCCTCGCAATGCTTTCGGTCTCGCTCAAAATGAGATTTTGCCAACAATCCAACGCCAACAGCAACAGCAGCCATGTAAATACCTACATAATTATCGTCAGGTTTTACCATGTAGGTTTGGCATCAGACGATGGCGACTTAATACACGAATGCATGCATCGTCATGATAATATCGATATCTTTGAAGATGCTTAAGACTTCAAACCTCTGGCAACATTAAAATGGTATACATCATTCTGATTTTGACCGTAAAGTAGAATTCTTGAGTGTAAATTCTATTACAAAGGCAGCTCTTGGCATCCAACAAACATTAAGATCTAGAGCTCGACCTTGTAAAACCTAAGCTTAAGGTTGAAACCTGAAATCAAACATTAACAACATTAAAACCCCTTTCATTTCATCTATTAGGATACATCGCGCCACCAGCATGATTATCCGCGCTTTCGATACCGCCTACAGTACCACCTGGATCATACCACGCTGGTTTGAACGTCATTGGCGGCGGCGGAGCCGGGGGTATTTCCGACGATACTTTCATAGGAGCTCCTTTTCGCCGCCTTCCGAGCCAAAATAATCCGAAACCTAAACACGCGAGAAGGGGTAACCCAAGACCTAGGCCCACTCCTAGCCCAACCTTCATTGTGGTGTTATTGCCACTGCTATTGGTTGCTGGAGCAGCTGTTCCGGTATTTGTAGGCTCTGTATTCGTGCTTGTAGTCGGATCTTGGGTGTTAGCCGCATCCGAGGACCTATTCGTCGTTGTGGTGCGCGCAATACTGCTGCTTGTAATTGACGAACTCGGTTCCAATGTTGTCTCGGTGGTAGCAGGCGAACTTGGGGGGTCCGTTGATGTATCGGTGCCAGGAGTTACAGTGATCTCCCTAGTGACGGTACGAGCCTGCGTGGTACCGCCAACAGTCTCCGTCACAACATCTGTTTCGTTGAATATTTGGAAGTCTTTCGAGTTGAAAAACTGCGTATCGTCGGCCCCGTTGAGAAGCTGAAAGTGAATGTTGAGATCTTGCGCTTCGTCGAGGACTGGGACGACTGTCCACGTAAAGTTCCCGGGGTCGCGTTCGCCCTCTGTTGGTAGAACGAAAGAATAGTTAGCAAATAGTACTAGTGTTTAGCATTTCATGTTGTTTCATGAAATGCGTATAAGACGCCTTAAATATGAACCACTGCGAAGGGGAGGAGGAAAGAGGTGTCACTTATCACTGCTACGACATACCTATTAAAATGTTGGACCAGTACGATCCCTTCCAGACTCCTTGCCATATTTTTAGGGTGACGGTCTCGAATGACGACTGCCATTCTATGTTAACATCAGAGCCTATTTTCCACCGTATCGAGGAATCGAATCTGTCAACGCCTGTATCATCTTCGTTGATCACGCCGGCAGGTACAACAAACGTCCCACTTGCAGATTGCGCAAATGCCAATGACACGAGCGCTGATAGCACAAGAAAGACTAAAGCGTGAAGCTGGAATATGGGGTGCATTGTTGTGCGGATGGCGTCGCGACGTCGAATGAGCGCCGCCTTGCGCTTTCCTGATGAGAACTGAGAAACCCCTTTCACCAAGAAACACGATACGGGAGGGTTTAGTAGGACGTCGGATTATTTAGAACCAGAGAAAAGACTCCAAGACTATCAGAGCCTCATCTTTTACTTTGGTTGCTGACTCGAAGGTTTTGCGGCTCAAAAGATAAACTTTATCAACTAAAATGCAGATTCCACTCAAACTGGGGGAAAGCGAGAATATGTATGTGCGGGCACCAACAAATCTGTCTTCGGTATTTGGAACGGTCCCGCAATATCAGGAGATTGATCAACAATCTCGCGGACAAGGGCAAGTTGGGCCCTGGTAACACTTCGTGCCTTGAATTCGACCGAGAAGGGCAAGTGCTCTTCTGGGTGGCCCCTCGCTTGCTTTGGCCAGTGCTCCGGTTGGCTGCATGGATATATGACAGGGTTCCCGCAGAATTTTATTTTAAGCCTAAAGATCAACATGTCAACGGCCAATAATTTGGCCCGTTTGACAGCTTGTGGAGCCGCTGGCGAAGTTTTGGAATCCCGCAACTGTAGATAACGTTATGTGTTGACGAAAGCCTTTGTTTTGAGGAATGACTTGCAGCCCAACGAGAAAGCTTCGAAAACCACTGCAGCCTCGATGATTGATTATTCACCGAATATAAACCCGGCTAACAAGATGAGCTTGCAGACCGGATGTGAATATGAAACTTGAAGATATGTCAATTCTTTGCCTCGGGCACAAGCTAGCAGCCAACAAATTCGATTCTTTGGTTAGTAGAATCGAATCTCTAAATCTAGATCCAATCTTCCATTTCGAGTCTTGGCGATTTTTCACAACCTGAAATTTGAATAATATAGATACGTGAGTCACAAGTACATGCATGTATATATGCTAGGAATTCTCTAAGCAAGCGCAATTTTATTTCTTAAACACAAAGGAGGTTCTTTCGTTCTTTTTTACAAAAAAAGTCTCGAAAGATGGATAAAAGCGAGATTCTTAGCCTTTTGCGCCCGTATATAGAGGATCAACGCAATGGGAAAATCGGGTCCATTGCGATTATGATGTGTGGAGTAGCAGGTGAGTTTTGGGGATTCTTAAGAAAGTAAGACCATATTTACTGACTACATAGGATCCGGTAAATCCACACTATCCTACGCAATTGTAGATGCTGTGCCTTCGTTCACCCGCCTCTCTATCGATGCCATCATCGCAGAACGCCACGGGATATATAGTATCGATTATCCGGCTTCTGAGTATTCAGACTACCAAGACGAGGCCGCAAAACTATATGCAGAAAGGTGCCACAAGTTATTGGCAAAGAAGGAGAATATAGTCTTGGACCGTTCGTTCTATAGCAAGAAGCATCGAGACGAATACAAAGTTCTTGTTGAACGGGCGGGTGGGCGTTGGGTGTTGATATATTTCAAGGCGGAACGAGATCTTTTGTGGAAGCGTATCTGCGAAAGAAAAGCGAAAGTTGTAAATGCAGACTCGGCACTTGATATAAGCCCGAGTTTACTGGATCAATATTTTCATGGCTTTGAGATACCAGATGGCGAGGGTGAATTTGTTATAGATGTAGTTTAAAATTGCAGTCAATCTGCGAGGAGCCTTGGATACTTCAAATAGTTGATGTATGATCGCGAGCTTCAACGGCCAACCTAGTCAAATTCAGTGAAGAAAGACTCAAAGAGAGATTAATGCTTGATGAAATGAGGTCCCAGTAAAAGCACAGTCCCAGGCAGGTTTGCACACGGTACAGATGTATCCTTTGGGTATGAGATGCTTCATCTTGTTACCCTGCATTACTTCTTTTAAATCTGTAACCACGGCTGGGAAGTGGTATCCCCAACGCAGAAGCCTCTCATCATCCCAAAATGAAAGCATCAGCTGAAATCCGTTATATTGATTCCAAGGCGCTGCTTGAGCTCGATAAATACCACCCGAATTAATCCATAGTGGTTTCTCGCTAATGCTAGTCTTGAAGCAGTTGTCGTCCCAAACTGCACCTATAATACCAGCAAAATGGTCTGTTATCTGCTCGTCACTAAACGCATCTCCGCCCAGTGCATAAACAAAGCAAGGCGCTAGTTGATTGAGTTGGGCACAGTGTGGCTTTTTCAACATTTCTTGAAACCCATCTAGTCCTTCACAAATTAGAAATGTATTGGGAACGCCAACTTGAAGATCTAATTGGGTAGCTATATTAGCAAGGCATCGTCAAGCTCGGGCCATTGGAATGCAACCCACAGATATTTAGGCACGAGATATGCCGGCAAAGATGTAAAATATATTCTTCTGTTTGCTGTTGAATAATCAACCTTGCTCGGTGTCTCAGATGTGTTGTTAAAAACGAATATGTTGCGAGTAAACTCCCAGAGGACACTCTAGGCTCTTTGAAGTCTGGAGATCTGCATGTTTTTATGACGGTGATAGTTTCAGACCATGTTGTGCATCACTTTCTTTGCTCATCGGTTCACGGTTCTTTGCCAACATCAATTCTCGTAGTTCAGAGGATATTTCCATCCAGACCCACGAGAGGCAAAACGCATTGTCCACCTGGAAAATTTCCATTTGAGTTGGAGGCGGTTCTCCCCTTTTGTTTTTAAGCTGATGATGAAAAAACCCCTTGGTAAACCAGCGAACAATCCGTTGAAGTGCTACAAGATCTGAAGCCGCCATATTTTCAGGATGCCCGTTGACAAACAAACGCCAACTATCTTCGTTCAACTTTTAAATTTGTGGAAGTTAATATCCGCGCCGGATTTAAATTTTTAGGAGATGACTAGACTTACATTATCCAAAGTCTTGCTGGCTCGAATTTTTCTTACGTGTGCAAGAGTGTGAAGTCGTGCGGCGGAGTTCTTTTCAATTTCTCTACTAGTCACGGAATCCTCAAGTTTGGCCCAGAATTTCGACTGGGCTATTCGCTGAAACTGACAACAACTTTTAACTACGGACTCTAGATCAATGGTTGAATCCAGGTGGCTAAAAATCTCCAATTGTAACTCAAGCGGGAGCTCGATTAGAGACGATATCATCTTGATTTTCCGGCGGAATGTTCTGCTGTTAGCATAGTTAAATTTCGACGGCGAGATATAGATTTATATTCGCTATGGCTCGCAAAGAATGATAGCTAGGCCAAGCTTTTGTATACAGTCACTCGATTCTAACGACGGATGATTCTATTTCTGATTTAAGGAAATAGGCGAGGGTGAGGTCGGGAGCCCCAATGCTACAAATAGCATGCATGGCTATATGTTGAATATGAAAAGGGTGCTGACTATTTTAAGACATTTGATCGGCTCGTCTTCAGATCAACATCGCCAATCAGTTTACTCTCTCCCCAACACTTAGCTGTAATTCAATTAGAGTAGGGACATCTCTCTACTCTGACAGTATACAAGGTGTAAAAGACCAGTATTTTTAGACCGGCCAGGTTTCAACGACTAAATTTGGCCAGATAGCTTTCCACCTCTCTACCTTCTTTTCATACTGCTCCTTCGGACCTATCTGAGTTCCAGGCCTCACGACCATGTTAAAGAAATCCGACAAGCCCCGC
This sequence comes from Dactylellina haptotyla, assembly GCA_031310005.1. Classification (NCBI taxonomy): domain Eukaryota; kingdom Fungi; phylum Ascomycota; class Orbiliomycetes; order Orbiliales; family Orbiliaceae; genus Dactylellina; species Dactylellina haptotyla. The sequence goes on along the minus strand of CM062384.1, from coordinate 2,576,959 downwards.
GGCGCGTACACCGTCCACTCCCCGTTTTGTTCCAACCTTACACCGATCATCGCGCTCGTCGATATCCAAGAGCTGATCCCTTCTTCCACGGTGGAGTGGGCCGGACAAGGTCTGCCATATTTCTTCTCGGCCCATAAGTGAACCCGCGCTTGATTACGGATTTCAACCTCAACCGGAAGATCGGCGAATAGGGTCTTTCCTTTCTGAATGTAGACATTTTCTGCTTCGTAGGAGAGGTCGGATCCGTCGTGATAGACGAGGTCATAGTCGCTGATTCCCGTTTCTAGAGGAAGAGAGGACATGTGATTCCATATCGTTTGAGATAGAGCACCGGCTGCGAGGTACCAGTTCGGTAAGTTGAGAGTCGCCGCGCGGGTGAGGATTTCGAGGAGTGTGGTATTGCTCGAGAGAACCTTTCGTAAGGCTTCCAATTGAAGATTCAGGGCTAGGCACGCGGGATTCATAGCTTGATAGGCGCAATACCTTGATATGAAGTGACAGCTAGGGGTTTGAGGTTCGTGAAATGGGTTGTTGTAATTTATTGGTCTTTGCCATATGCACACAACCGAGTTAGCTTGGCGTGTTGCTTTAAGATCTTTGCTAGCTAGGCCAAGCAGTCTTGTACCTAGGCCAAGCTCAATCTAGACCCCCCATCACAATACTCAAGTATACTTCTTGGTCCTCGTCTGATCTGAAGCTTAACAGACGCTACCAACATGCTCTGCTCAACTCCACAAGTCGATTGTGAGGCTACAAAGTGTCCAATGGCTTATTCGCTGATATGAGAGCATGCCAAATCTTAGATAACAACGGTACTTGCTAAAGCTAACTCAAAATTCCCACAGCAGTGATATCCTATAAACTCAAATGTGGGCAGTCGGGAAAAAGAATCAAAATATTATATCATTTGCGGCCCACATCGCCTGACTCCTGTTAAATCGTAGCCTAAGTAGAGTAAAATAAGAAATTCAAGTCGCTCCAGAAACACAAACCCCGCGACCATCAGACCCCCAGAATTCACTCGCCATCCTTCCGTATATTCAAAACTATTACTCTTAAGCTGAGACATGTCGCTAAATAGCCTTTGCCTTACAAATACTAACCAGAGTGAACATTTTGTTGAGTAGTTCAACTCCACCTATCTGTAGGAAACTCAACGCGCCGGTTCCCTCCAAAGCAGTTATTTCCATTTGCACTCCTACTTGAGCGGAAGCGGTAAACCCGAGGGCGTGGACTTTTGTAGGCTCTTCAGTTACTGTGGAATTAGGAAAAGACACAAGTTTTGGTAAGGAACCATAGCGGGGTTTTGGTTCGACGGTACGGGCTGTAGTATTCCTAGATGCTGGGCATAAGTTTTCAGAGTAGCCGACCTTTCCACCATATTCTAACCTTGGAATCCAAAGGTTCAAGCCACTTTTTACACCATGGCCGAAAATCTGAGCCGTGACACCAGCATTTGCAACCATCCCGGCAACACCTTTGAGTTCAACAGATGCTTCGTTTATAGTAGCATCCCACTCAGTTTTGGGCAGCCAATTCGCACCATGGCTTTTTTTAGGGCTGAGGAAGTCCAAGTAGATTTCATCGTCCGGAAGCATCATCTTCATTTTTGCGGTAACTGAAAATTTTCCTGCGATGGAAATTTCCTTCACGACGTCGAGCGCAATGGAAGGGCCGAAATTGACCATACCGAATAAAACCAAACCGGCTGGGTCAGCCCCGATCAATTGATGTCTCCACTTTTTGCTCTCTGTAATCGCTGCGTTGACTTCAAGCCCTACACTAGCAGATATATTGCGAGTCCTAAAAGCTACATTCGCTTCGGTGAGGCCCTTAATAAGACCGTAGTGAAAATGAGCTCCGACTTCGAATGTACCTCTGGAGTAGCAGTCAACACATTTGACTTGAACAGTTCCAACAGGTCCGTTTTCGCTCAACTCAGCTTGAACACCAATGAGGTTGAACTGATTATTTGGTTCGCCAGCGGCTAAGTTCAAAGGCCAAGTGTCGTCGACATCGATAAGCCTTTTGCTAATATTGTTAGCCGTCGGTGGCCTCGCCGTATTTGGCTCGGGATGCGTAGCTCCAATTCGAATATCGAGATCGCCAATCGTCGTCCAGGGTATCTCTGTAGCTGTGAGAGTAACCTTGAGACCATTTTGACTGACTTTATCGATTTTGTAAGGCAATCGCCTGATGATATCGTTGTTATTAGGATCTGCAGACATAACGATTAGTGTAAAGTAATCACTCTGATCGTTGTTCACCCAATCCCAAGCCTTCAACGCAATCTGAAGCATGTCCTGGCTGTTGAAGACCATTCCAATCAGATTTGGACCTTTCTCAAAAACCTCGACATGCTCAACTAGCGGCCGGACATGGACAAGCTCAAGGATCGGGTGTTTCTCGTCAACTGTAACGTCGACTTTGGCTGTAGGTGCAGGACGATCTATTGATTCCAAGGACAAATTTATTAGATATATAATTTATACGCAAGCTGTGGGTGAATTGCGAGAAACTAACCATCTCTGGGTACACCATTATACTCCAGTTTAGCAGAAGTCTTTGGTTGGAATGCAGATTGTATTTGATCTGCTCTCTTCAGCAACTGGCTTGGTATGGGCTTTGCGACGGGTATAAGAACTTCGTATCCAGCTGGAACAACCCATTGGCTCCCTAGTGTTTGGGAACTGCCGGCTCCTTGGCCACCTGTAGGACTAGTATTAGATGTAGATCCTGCTATCACTGGGCCATCAGGAATCGACCCAGTAATTGGCACGGGATTTGCCAATACACCAAATCTAAGAAACAAAACAAACGGAACCGAGACCATGGAGGACCTCATGGCTTCGGATAAATAGAAAATAAAGGTTGAATATTGAATATATAGTAAAATAGATGTAGAATATTCGTGTGAGAGGCCGCTGGCCGAATGCACGTATGAGTTTAGTTTTCAAAGTGAATGAGCGAATGCACAATGAAAGATTGACAATGAGATGATTGGTGAGGAAGCATATATCACCCGGATATCTGTAAAGCTTTTATATAAAGCTTAGGATGCATTATCCTCCCTAACAATTAAAAATACTGATGATGATAGATAAGTTATCCATTCCCACCATGGGCTACGATACGCATAGCTCGCATACTCATAAGAACCGATCTCGGGTTCAAGAGGCTGCGCCGATGTTACAGCGGATGTCGGAATCGCAATTAGACATTCGCTTCGGTTTCGTAGACTAATTTGAGACTGGCGTAGTCATATGAGCGCTCAGGATTTTGGATCTATCTCTGGAGTTTGAAATATCCATTTTAGAAGGTGGTTGTGCGGCCATTGATGATGTGATCTGAGTCTGCCCCAATGTCATACATCGACCAAACTCTAATCACATAAGCTCGAACCTGAGCTCCACTATTCAACTCTCCGCATATCTTGATTGTAGTAATGCCAATGACCAAATACGCTAGGGTCCCTAGTATGCCACGCGAGCGAGATGAGAACATAGTACGTTGATGACCCGCCAGGGACGATGATTAGCGTCGCTTTTCGGATCCACGGAGATTGAAATGATCCCAACAATTCAGCGGCCACACCAAATCATGGTGAGAATGGGTGTGAACTAGACTCAGAGCAGTAACACCAGGTTCCCCAGTTTCTAACATGCTCATAATCACTGCCAAGAATTGTGTTTCGTAAAGGTTTTTAGTCATGGCCTTCGATATGACGGAAATTGCAGGTCGCAAAACGTCGGGACGCTTCTCCAATAGAATCCAGTTGAATGAGACAAGTCCCTCCATATGGCATGGGTGCTCCTCGCTGAACTCGCTTCGGCTGTGTCGCGTGAATTTAAACGGTTTCATAATTTAGGAAATGCGAATTTTGCCCTGAACAGAGCGAAAAAGCCGTGGGCATTTCCAAGTGGAATAGTAATTACGTTTTCTAAACACAAGTAAGTGTGGCTTGATTTTTGTTGTAAGTTACACGAAACAACATGCCTTCCTCGTTTGCTGTGTTCACAAGATCAGGTACAAAAGTAGAAGCTATGGCCGTGTTGATAATGATATAAATATTTATGTTACGTTGGCGATGTCTCAGTTGGGAACATTGACTGCGAAATCTCCGACATCGCACCACTTCTAAGGAGTGATGTTGACCTAAATGCGGAAATTCCATGAACTAGAAATTCTGTCCATCTCCCACATCGGTGAACAAATAGAGATCGATCATGATATCAAGACCAGCGTAAGAACATCAACTCACCAGCAGAGGCTCAGATGCCCAGGGGTGAACGCTATGGTCTATACTGGCGAAACATTGAGAATGGATCAATATTAATTAGGTATCTCTACCCGAGAGATACCAATATAACTTGCTAGCTAACTAAGCTAAGTGTGTTGATTTGTGCAGTCGTGTCAAAAACATGTCATTTGTTACATTTGAGATAACTTGAACATTAGTTAACTAGTTTCTGAGTGGACTCAAATTAGACCCAGCTCAAGTCTAAGCCCTCTTTGGTTAACTTCAATATTTCTCGATGATATATGTAACGCAATCCGTGCCTCCTTCTGTCACTGGTGTTGCCCATTGCCAAAGCTGTTAAATGCGAACGGACAAAATAAACTCGTTCCGAGATTGCGAGATCCTCAAAATTTAAAGTACGTACATGTCTATTGAAAAAATAACTGAAATAAATCAAGGTTGGCTGCAGCAGACTAGTTTCTTGATACCTTCAGTCATGTACTTGAGCCCTTTCGAAAAATAACCCCCCTAGACCAAGGATCTACTTTTCTAATTCCTAATACATGTACTCTCAATGCTCTAGGTCCAAGAGCTTGTGATCTGTGATTTTGGGTTTTCTCTTCGTGAAAAGGATTTCGAGACCACCATCGCCAATGATTGTAATCAGAGAGGAGGATGTTTTTGATGTCTTCGATGTCTTCGATAGAATTGATTTAGGGCCACTAAGAATTGGTTGTTGTGACGGCTCATCCGAGGTGGCAAGGCGTATTTCATCCGCCGTCGGACAAAAGTCAAGGCCACGGATCAAGAGAACTTCCAGAGATTTTTCCTCTGGTGTTGTGTACGAAGTATAGTTTCGGGTTTGTTCTAGATCCATGAGGTCCTCTAGTTTTAGTTCAGTTGAGTATGATGGTTCTGGCTCATTTGGAAACAGAAGATATTTACTCCCAAACTTGTCCTTCTGATTTCGCAGGCTAAAACACCATTGTAGATAATCTTGCTCATTTATGAACCAACTTCTGGAGAAGTAAGCTCTCAAAAGTTCTGGAAGGTTACAACTCTGTAGGATTTTAATTTGTTTCCTAACGGTTCTTTCGGGGAGGTTCAGACGAACAAAATAACTCATAGCTTCTTTATCACGGCAAGTGAGCGCCATCCAAAATAAGCAATTTACGTCGTCCATATCTAGTTGTGAACCGGCCCCGGGGTTTTGCATGAAATATATGAGTAACTGGTACTGCGCAGTAAGAAGCGCTATATGGGCCGGGGCAAGTTTCGTGAGTTGGAATGTCAATGAGCAATCTTCCCCACCACGGCCTTTGTGGGCGTCGACATACCGAGCAGGTTGAGTGCACCCACGAAAATAGTTAAATGCGAAAGGAGTGGAAAGAAAATACTTCGCCGCCACTTCATTGCCGCAGAGTATAGCCAACATCAAAGGATTAACCCTCCAGAGGAAGCATTGCCGAGAGTGATCGATTAGAATATTCAAGCCATTTTGGAACCGGTCGAAAAACGGCCAGACGGAAATAAGCGCATCATACGGATTCGCTGCTCCGCCATCAAGACTCACACTAAAATATCGTTCTATCAGGTGATTATGATGATTCATGATAGCAACATGAAGAGGTCTTAGTCCGTATATGTCTTTCCAATTTGTAAGATCTTCTGCGTACTGACTATGAGTACCACTTATAGAATCTAACTGTATTCCATATTTGGCTACCATATGGTGGAAGCTGTTTCCGAAAAGGTCTGTCAGTCCCAAGATACTACTCCCGGTTGGTAGCCCGTGAAACTGCGAGATAACTGCGGGGTCTTTTTTTAAAAGCCACAATCTCCATTAAGGGGGTTATTCGTTCGAAGTAACGATGAGTTCGAAGGATGCCCCCAAGTTGTGCGTCCTTTGTTATGAAGAATTTATTCATGGCTAGTCCATATCTTGAGATGACATCTTGGAGAATGTCGTGTGCAGCAAGATACTCGTGCAGGCCCTCGTAATAAAATGCAGTTTCGGGATCGGGATCTCGCTCTGTGGGGGATTTGGGATGGACTGATCTGGATAAAGTTGCCAAAGTTTTTAACCGCTTGAAGATCAACTTTCTGCACGGATTGAGATCTGAATATTTGGGACCCGGTTTAGTGCTCTGCTGGGCGGGTAGTTGCAGAATCTTTTCGGACAAATACTGTTCCCGAGTCTGTAGAAGGGTGCTGACGGCCTCGATGTACGAAGATTGCCCAAGCTCTTGGAATATATTATATCTATTGGTAAGTTCCAGAGTCGCCGCTCCTGGGCAGCCCTCAATAAACGATTCGCCCAGGCTGCGGCTTCTTTCATATAGCCCAAGTTTTCCCGGTTCACATTGGCAACTTCTGTCAACGATGAAGGTACCTCGCCAATGCTAGAAAAGATATTTTCAAAACGAAGGATCGCTTCTTCGAGACCAGCCTGAAGAAAAAGCAGGCAATCGATATCAGCTAGTCTATGTACTCTCATCAATACCAGACTTGATATCAAAATTTGGAAAGCATCCTTACATATCCATGGCGCCGCGAGCGGGTGCGGCCTTAAGTGTCTTGTGCAGCTTCGGAACGGGGGTAGCTTCTTGATGAGGAAACCAAAAACAGGATTTGTTCATCGCCATACAGCGAAGACACCTAGTCGCCGTAAGAGAGTCAATCTCACACTAATAAAGCTGATTGTTAGTTTCTTCAAATCCGTCGAGATCAAAGAACTTACCAACCTTCTTTTTCGCCTTTCTACATTCGTCGCATTTGTTGACGTGTGTATTAGGCATTTTAGCTGGGCCAATTCTGGAATTGATAACAATACACACCCGACCGCCCTCGAATAATTCGGTGCCCTCTCCAAGTTTAGCTTGAAATAGTAACTAGTAAGCGGCTGAGAACAATAGATACTAGGATCTTAAAATCACTGAAGAAATGCGATAGATTTCCTGTTCTTTTTCCGTCCTTGGGGCTGGAGGTTTATGAGAAAAGAATCCTGGCCGGGTTCGAAGATATTCTGAATGGCTTCATTTATATATTATTTCATTAGGCGTACCTTGACCGCAACCCAAACACGCCCTCCTCCAAGGAGTGTCTGTCACTTGCACTGACATCATCAGCCTCTCAATGTTGATTGGTCCTGAAGTGCGATGCAGCATGTTGCCAAGGCCAGCTTCGATGCAGGGGGCGACTTTACCGATTTGGGAAGTAGTAAGAGGCCCAAGCTCACCAAATTGACCTTCAAAACTACGAACCTCGCTCTTGATTGTTAAACTCGAAATTAATCGGGAGGAAAGGAATATGAGAGAGCGCAGGTACAACCCCTAACCACGCCATTTACTATCAATTCCAGGCAACATATCAACTATCAAGCATTCTGGAAGTGGGCAAGCCCGTGGGCTCTACGGCTTTCAGCGAGGCAAACCCATGTTGTAAAGGCTGAGTATGTGCGAGGGTGACTTGCCTGAAAAAAAGGAACCGGTATCGACCTATATTTTGCTTCCTTCCAGCATTTGGCCGTAGCCATAGCGACATGTTATATGCTGAGGGTACCACCAAAGCCGTTTATCATCACCGCGTTCATGGTAGACCATCCTAGTGGTTATTAGTTGTTCCCCATCGAGATTCTCAACTTGGTCGAGTTCAAAATTGCCAAAGTTGCACGGGTGGTTCAGGAAAGGTCTAATCTCTATGTTTCTACAGACACGGTGTTCAAATGAATCTCATTGTTGTATACCTTTGCGCTATAGTAGATCATTCCCATACCATAAACTCCGTAGAAAATAAAATCTAAAGCTTCACGATTTGCCTCGCAGAATCTGTTAAATTATTTTAGCAATTGCAGGTTGAAAATAGCCCAAGAAATAATTATAACATACCGCTCATCCGTCTCCCGTCATTAGTTGAACTACCAGCCCCAACTCTATTCCCCGTCCCACCAGCACCGCCCGAATTAGGCGTTGGGGCATCTCGCCTACTAGCTACTAGCCAATGTAATTGCATCCTGAGCCCATTAATCGCCGCACGCATACCCGTCATTTCATCGTTGTATCTGAGGCCCTCGTTAATCCGCGCCATATCCTGCTTCACATCCAATTCTCGAATTTGCGCGTTGAGCCTTTCAACGTCTGATCTAAGCTGCTCGTACTCGGAGTACAGATGATATGTATAGTCCTGCATCTCTGAGGTCATATCTCTGGTTGTCGAAGAAGAGCCAGTATTCGTCGATGAATCTTGAGGATTTGACGATGAGGAGCTCGGTGTTGGCAGCGGCCGCGGAGGTATCAATAGCTCAAGCTTTTGTCGGATAGTTTTATTTTCGAGTTCCAAAGTAGTGATTCTTTCTGTGTGAAGTTGGAGTATTGGGGTGAGCGCTATGAAGTGACAAGATCCCGTATGGGTGTCAACCTCGGATCGCGGACAAGTATACGGACAACCGAAATGCGAGGCGGGACAGTCGATAATTTCCGCCGGGCATTCTGCTATATGAATAGATGGCTCCGGGTTAAGGAATGGTTCCGCGCAATGGGGGCACTCTGACGATAACTTGGGGCATTCCCGAAGATGGGACTAGCGATAGTTAGCAATATATACTATCATAACAGCATGCGATCCGAAACTAACCTCTAAGTCTAATTTCCGCACCGCGAACCCGCAAAACTCGCACTCTATTTCCTCATGTACACAATCTTCATCCACATCCTTCCTAGCAACCATGCCGTCGCACCCCTCTTTAGCGCACTTTACCATCGCATAGCCGCAATCCTCTCGGACATGCGACTCAACCAACCACCGCGCGCAAGAAGCCCCGCATCCCTTCTCTCGATTGGGGCACAGCACAACTAGATCATTCACCAGATTGGTGATCATGATCGGAGCCGGGGTGACATCATCGTGGCTCAGGTCCTTCCGGTCGACCGGGCACGTTAACGACCGCTCGAGCGATAGAGATATACACGCAGAACAGAAAGTGTGCAAACACCGCGTCTGAACCGGCGTTATCAGAGGCGAATGGCAGATCGGGCAGAGGAGATTCGCCGACGGTGAGGCGAGGTAGTCGAGAGCTCGGAGGTCGACCGACTGGAGACTGTTTCTGGACGACCTCGAGGGAGCCATTGTGTTCGATGAATGTAAGTGGTGGCGAGAAGGGCTTATGCTAATGCGGCTTTTATACACCCTCGGAACTGGAACCGAGGTTTTCGTTTGTATTCGGGACCGACTAGGGTGGGAGTGCTACATGGTGGATTGGATTGGCGAGACCGAAGGCTGGGGCAATCGGCATGTGTTGATGGTGAGGTTCGTGCACCGCCACTAGTTGCCAGCCACCGATGAGCCGCCATGCGCCACGGTGTAATAACTTCGAATTTCCCCACAGAGCTCTCTTAACCTTTGGATCTTGAAACTGCATCAGAGTACCGCGGATCGTATCAACAAGGGTTTATATCCGAAGTTTTGGGAATAAGAAAATGTTTCTCGCATTAACAGCAGATCTTACCGGGTAGGTATGCAATTGCTGGCCCCTCGCTCGAACCCCACTATGTGAGAGATGCTGATGCTATAGAATATAGGGTCACCGACCTACGCCCAAACGATAGCGAGGCTAATCCTTACTACTACACATTCAAAGTACAATGTACTTCATGTCGTGAGATCCACCCAAATTGGGTCGGCGTTAGCAAATACGTGCGTATCGCTATTATCACCTGCAAAGACTAGCGCATGATATATCGATATTGATCAATAATATCAGGATACGAGCGAAATATCTGGCTCAAGAGGCGAAGCCAACTTCGTATGGAAATGCAAGAACTGCAAAAGAGAGCACTCCGCCAGTATGTTCTTGCATCATAAGCAATTAAAGATCAAAGCTGATCCCAGCCCCACCTAGATATCAAAACAAAGCCAACGCCCTACCCTCAGTCTTCTCCAGCTAAAAGACAAAACATCATCGAACTGGAATGTCGGGGTCTTGAGTTTGTAGAATTCAAGCCCGAAGGTGAATGGTTATGCGATGGTCTCGAGAGCGGGACAAAGTTCACAACATCGGAGCTAGCAGAAGGAGAATGGTTCGATTACGACGAAAAGGCTGGAGAAGAAGTCAGCATTCAAAATATGACATGGGAAATTAGAAGAACCTGATCATTGAACAAGCAAATAGATTCTTTGTGGATACTAAATTAGTGCTAATTCAACAGCTATTACTTAAAAATAACTAATAACTTTGAGATAAAATGAACTAACTGCCTCTTGAGTTCTAAATACTCTCAGATATCCCCGTTCAAAGTCTTGTACAACCACTCAACCCATCCTCCGCTAACATCTCCATTCTGATACAAAGCCATACATTGTTGCAAAACCGCCCCAAACAGCACAAGTCCATCATCACTAACCGTTCCATTGACGCCCACAATCTGGAAGAATATCTTCAAATCATGTCCGTTCAAAGTGCAAAACCCTGAGTCAATATAGCAAGGTATATGACTGGCGAAGGCATTGGTGTAAATATCCTGACAAGAATTCTGGCATGAAGCTTCCGTCGTGAGAGCGTTTTGAAGACAGTACTTCGTAGCAGAGTACCATGCTTGGCCGTTCGTTGAGAGGGAGGTTGAGGCTGTTGTGATGGCGTCACAAAATGGGAGCGCGAAGCCAAGTGCGTAGCCCGTAGGACCGCAGTTCGATTTGTTCTCGAGGCAGTTGTAGAAAGTACAAGAAGAAGAGCTAGGAGTGCAAGTCCCTGGGGTGGACCAAGGGACACACTGAGCTGAAACGAGAGGAACGAGGAAGGTAATGAGGGTTCGAAGAAATAGCATTTTGATAAATGAAGATATTCTTGCGTATCTTGAAATGTATTACGACTTGGTGATGAAGGAGGTGAGATTGGCTTTGAGAATGACTATCCGAGCAAGGTCCATGAGGGGCATTCGAAGAGTTTATATGCTGTTCTGAACGCTGAAAATCGAGAACCCTTCGTGAGATGCGATTAATTTGATAGTTCAGCTCGGAAATCACTGTCCTCGGATAGCAAATTACTTTATGAATCCGAATAAGATGAACGAGCTCGCCGAATATTGAACCAACCTTCCAACTGCATGAAGACAGCCCTAGTACTTCGTATTTGACGCTACGATCTCGAATGAAAATAATTCCCAGCACACACACTACTCATCATGGCTTCTCTGAATGGTTCATTTGACTCATATACTCTAGTCTTCAACTTCAAAGGAATCAGCCAACGTTGGTTCCCAACCCGAAGGAAATGGCGGATATAATATCAAGATATTCTATCCGAGGTTCTCAAAGATATGCAGTTCATACACCCGAGCTACCCGCCTGGTAATTGAGATACCGTATCTAGCAAGGCGGACCCGCAGATTGATCTTGATTCTGATCATGTATCGCTGCGCTCATTCCTATCGCGGGATCTGGATAGCTATCCGACAATCGAACATGTTGTAGTCAAGATACATCGAGAAGCTCTAATATCACACACATTTGTACCGAAACGATGGTAAATTACGGCGCAGCATCAAATCTCGTCTTGATCTAAAGTGTCGGAATTTTTACCCAATCGGGCTTGATCCAACAGCTCATCTTGTACCTGACCAGGTACCTTCTACCTTCCAGCTATTAAATACTAAACGATACAAGCACCACTGTCAATATCTCGTAATTAACCTTAGTTACAGAACTTTCGCGCCCGAAAGACCGGAGTGTCACATTCCGCTATGCATGATATATACAGCGTCTTCCAATAACTTTAATGTATAGCTACGTGGGTATACCTATCCCAGCTCCAGCTCCGAAACACCATGAATCATGAGATCCAGTTCTTCAAATAGCGCATATTTACTCTCTAACCGAACGAATTAAATCCTATAACGAGACCTTAAGAAACCAGAAATAAAAAATACGGCACGGGCAGCTGGAGCCGCTTGTACGACCACGCATTTAAACACCTCTTGCCACGCTTGGACGTTCCTCGAAACATCCCCATCCAATACCCTTAAATTCAGCTACAACGAAAAACTCAAATTTAAACGAGAGCATTAGACCTAAGGAAAAAAAACTTGGTGCAGTCAAGCTTGGCCATGCGTAGACGGCTGTACCGAATTGTCGGGTCTGCACCCATTTTCTTCATTGGATATTTATTCGAGAGTGGGAGGTCAAAGCCACCAACACAGGAACACTCGCGCTCGTAAACTCAAACGAACGAGCTCTGGTCCCGTGCCAATTTGATGCAATTGTCCGAATGATATGCTATTTTGCTTTCGAGAAGCGAGTGAGCTCTTCCTTTTGAATCCTAGGACTGGTCTTAGGAAAGGTTAATTTAAAAATTGAGAATGTGGATCGGTCGAGTGTATACTTGTATTCTCATTTCCGACGTGTATCATATGCATCCCTGTGAACTGGGAGATGAGCGTGAGATGTGTTGGATATCCAACAGCCACATGCCCATAAAAGTGAACCAATCGATGTTGATTCGGGTAGCGGATGCTTGCCGTGGCACGGGATGTGAAATGTTGGAAGTGTCGATATTTTATATCAAAAGTGGGTTAGTTTAGGGGTGCGCGAATATACGATTATCGACCCATAGCTTGTCAGATGAGAGAAATAATTTGATAATTCTTAAATATTATGGGAAATATTAAACCTATAACTTGAATAAACTTATAGTCTAAGGATGGTATCGAACAAACATCAAAACAAGACAAAAAACTCCAAAATTATGCCATAAATAGTCATCAAACCAAAACTTAAGCGTTACACTGATCCCAATTACCCCCCCTCCTAGCGAACTTCAACCCGCGCACAAACTCATGCACGGTGCAAGAACCGTATTTCTTCTCCGGACACTTCAACTTCATAACTCTATCGTTGACTAGCACTCTAACCAACTCATCGGGCTCACTCTTGCACTTCATCTTCTCAATGTACACTCTACTCGCGAACGGAACGATATCAGCCAGATTGAACCGATCGGTAGACTCCATCTTTTTCATATCGAGCTTCGGAAGACCATCGAAGAGCTTCATGGCCGTCATGATGGATACCATTGTATTATCATGAGAAAAATCAGCGTATATTTTTCTATCGATTGGTCCGATGACAGTGGAGTTTGTGGAAGTAGAGTCCTTCACTGCGGAACGGGTAAGACGACCGATAAGCTCGTTAACGAAACCGACGCCTTGAACTGCACCGAGCGGATTACCGTCTCCGTATTTATAGTACTTCGCAAGCGTCTGGTAGTAATTGAACTGTTTGAATTCCTCTGGTGTGAAGAGACCGCACCACTCCGAGAGTTTGTCACCGTCGATGACGGTGTAGAAAGGGCAGAGACCCATGAGGTGGACTACATCGAGGCCGTTGATATCACCGCCGGGGATCTCCTTACCCAGTCGCTGGACGATGGGCGGGGTGAATACGGCGATGTACTTATCCAGCGCCTCCTGGTGGGATTTGGAGTAGCGCCCGACCTCGAATTCGCGGCAGGTACCGTGATCGAGGGTGTTCTTGAACGACTTACCTTCCTGGATGACGTTCAAATGAGGCAAGGAGACTGTCTTTTGCTTTTTGGACTTTGCCTTTTCATCAACGAAGCCGCGCGAGAATTCGGTGCCGGATTCGATGACCCGCTGTTGGCCGGATACTCGGTAGTACGGCTCGTCGTTTTCGTTCAGTTTCTTGTAGCGGTTGAAGAACTTGATACCGGAGTTGTACATCTCGCGGCGGCCAAAGTCCGTTAGTTGGTCGTATTTGGGTTCCAGCTCATACTTGAACGTTTTGATAAACCTGGTTTTATCAGAGTAGGACTTTGCGTTCTTCTGGATCTTTTCGATCACGTTTTTCATTTTCTTTCCCATGCCCTTTGTCGGGTAGCGAGCTGCATGGCGGGAGAGGACCTGGGCGAAGGTGGCCTCGCACTCGCCGTCAATGTTTGCGGGCTTGTAGTTCGACGGGAGGGAGTAGTAAGGGGTGTATGGGCCCCAGGAGCGGCTGATGTCCGTGTGGCATTTATAGCCCTCTTCCAAACCTTCGCATTTAAAACCCTCCTTGGGCTTTTTCTTGTTGTGGCGAGTATCGAGGACCGCACCGTATGCTCTGAAGAAGTGTTAGCGGGGTACTTTTGGTATATTATTCAACTCGCAAATACTTACAGCTCAGATAGAAGCACAGCTGGCAGGATTAGAGTACTGAAATGCATCTTTTTTGTAAAAGCTAGCTGTGGTAATATATTATTATCAATTTATATATATTTGAAGATCGGTTAATGAAAGCCTCCTCGATAATAATTATAAATCAATTTGGTGTATATCTGTTTGTGTAAACGAATGGGGATTTTTGAAGAGTTTTTGGGGTAAAGATACAGCCGAACCTGCAGCTGTATGTCTCTAGGCTGAACCTGCAGCTAGATTTGAACGAGTGGTAATGGATGGTGATGAGAAGAGTATGAATAAGAGGGCAGCCGGGTTTATATATCGTTTCTGTCCGAAGACAAACGTTCGGCCGTTGAACGAAAAACAATTAGAGTCAAGGTGCATACGAAACATTACAGCTATGAATCTGGTCGCGTGCATCTAGAAGACTCCTTATTATGCCAGGAACTATACAAAACGAGCCCCGTGTGCGCTAATCGTACGTTTCTCATGTTAACGTAGACGCAATATTGTGGCGGTAATAAGCTCGTAAATCAAGTCAGCTAACGGCTTTTGTGCACACTCGTACAGATTTGGATGTGTCAAATGGCCCAAGATATGGCACGATTACCATTTGGTAACATTTACCAGGTAATATAAACAGAGTTATAGTGCAGAACTGTTCTAGAAGAGGTCGAGGGTGGACCTGCGCCGTCTCAAACTGGGCAGATACAACACAGTCGCAGGTTTCGAGCATATGAAACGGGACCCTTGTCGCAGATATCAGGAGTTCCTTTCAGCGCCACATTCTATTCTTCTATTCCTCTCCGATACTAACTACATTACTGTCTACCTCCTCGAGACTAACCCGTAATTCTCCCTCCAGCCATCAGAACTTACAGAGATAGATAGTAGCAATATAGTCACGTGACACCGACGACATACAACGCGCCGCCGTGGGAAGACGGCAAGCTGGCCATTAGCACGTTTAGCTGCCCGCTGAACACGGCCCTTTCCCCTCCAACCTCCACCACCACCACCATCACCCCATTGTGTCTCCTCCACCTCCTCATCCTTCGACTCGAGCTGGCCAATGGCCGAGAACGTCTCCTGAACACCCTCAATTCAGTGTCCTGTGCGCCGGTCTCGCACGTTTCCACCCTTTCCGAGCTTCCCTCCGTAGACTCTCTCCCCACACGGGCGTCGATATCACCATGAAATCACTACTCCTCCTCTCCCTGCCACTCGCCCTGGTCGAGGGCGCACAGAAGCCCATCAACGACGGGGCCTGGGCCCTTCCACGTGGTGTCAACCCTAGCCGTACGTGTTTCAATCGCCTTATCCTCCAATCCTAAAATGCAGTTATATGCATTTCCTCTCCTAATTGATACGCGATATCAAACAATTACATTCTAAAAGCAAAAACTAATAATGTTTATACACCCTTAGTAACCGACAAATACCGTCCCAACTCCAAGAGCCAATTCACCTGCCTCTCCTCCGGCACCAAAATCCCCTACTCCCTCGTCAACGACGACTTCTGCGACTGCCCGGACGGCTCAGACGAACCAGGCACCGCCGCCTGCTCCCACCTCAACCACTCCGTCAACCCGCTCCCGGGCTTCTTCTGCGCGAATAAGGGCCACGTCCCCGCGTACATCCCCTTCAGCCGGATCAATGACGGCATCTGCGACTACGACGTCTGCTGCGACGGGTCAGACGAGTGGATGGGCGTCGGCGGCGTCAAATGCGCTGATAAATGCGACATCATCGGTAAAGAAGCCAGGAAGGCCGCGGCGGAAGCTAAAGCGCTGTATGAATCCGGTGTACGCTCGTTCCGGAATCTGATCGCTAAAGCGGCTCTGTTAAAGAAGGAAGCGGAGGATAAGACCATCGCGTTGAAAGGAGAGATCGTCCGCGCGGAGGGCCTCGTCGAAGAGCGGAAGAAGACATTAAAAGAAGCAGAGACGGAGGAGAAGAGTAGACTCGCCGCGTCTGGTGGTGATGCCGGCCCGGCGGGTAGCAAGCACCAGCAGCTGCTCAAGTTCGCCCAGGACAGATTGCAGGAGTATAAGGAAACCCTGAGGACCATACAAGCACAGAAGGAGACTCTGGAGTACCAGCTCGAAAGCGCGGAAAAGATTCTATCCACGTTTAAAGACGAGTATAACCCCAACTTCAACGACGAGGGCGTCAAGCGTGCCGTCAAATCATGGGAAGACTATCTATCTATGAAACCCGTAAAGGACGAGAATGAAGCGGACTTCAAAGCCGATGTAGAAAGTTTAATGCACGAAGAGATCAACTGGGACGACTGGCAGCCCGAACCAGACCCGATCGTTGAAGACAGTACGTTTGAAAACCATCCACCTCTACTCCCTCCACCCCCACCAAACATACTTACTAACATTTTTAAAAATAGTGTACGCGATCGAATCCCTCCTCCCACCATTCCTCCGCTCCTGGGCACACTCCCAACTCAACGGCCTCCGCGACACCCTCGTCGAAAACGGCCTCCTCGCACCCCGCAAACCCTCCTCCTCCTCCTCCTCCGGCTCATCAACCACCCCAGCCCTCTCCCCACACCTCCAAAAACTCACCGACGACCTCGCAAACGCCGAACAAGCCCTCAACACCAAAAGATCCGACCTAACAAACCTCGAAACCGACGTAGCCAAAGACTACGGCCCGCAGGGCGTCTTCCGCTCCATCAAAGACGGGTGCGTGGAGGCCGAAAGCGGCGAATACACCTACTCCTTCTGCCACATGGCGCGCGCCACACAAAAGAACCGAGACGGTAGTTCCACCCATCTCGGCGACTGGACGGGCTTCGAGAAGCGATTCGACGAGGAGATCGAGAAGGATGTGTTGGTTGTTAAATACGAGCGCGGGATGCGCTGCTGGAACGGCCCCGAGAGGAGCGCGTATGTGTATTTACGGTGCAGCGCGGAGGAGAAGTTGTTGACCGTGGCGGAGACGGAGAAGTGTGTGTATAAGTATGTTGCTACTAGTCCTGCGGCTTGTGGGGAGGCGGATGCGGCGGCGGGGGAGTTGCCTAGTGAGGAGGAGGGGTGGCCGGGTAGTTCGTAGGTTTATTTATTATATATAGCTTTATTTTTAAAAAATTGCTACTTTGGTGGCTGTGACGGTTGTGGTGGGGGTGGTGTAGATGATGATGAGGGGTTGAGAATGGTAGAATGGTTTTTTTAGCGGATTTATATTGGTAACTTTTGAAAATAGCATATGTAAATTTTGTAGTTGATATATATATTCTACCTTTGCACGATTGTCTAGCATATCGATACTCTATCTTGAAAGGGTGCGTTTATAAACCATGTGTGAGAGAATAGAACTCCGCCCCGCTCTGGGTCGTTCGTTATATTGGTATTTTAAAATATGAGATTCGAAAAGCGTAAAGAAACAACAGGTTATCTATAAACAAAAGGAAAGAAAAACAAAGAGTCGCTTGCAAAGCAGGAGTAGTAGTAGGAAGGCTGGCTAGCTATCCGTGACGACAAAAAGGAAAGAGATGACAGATAAGAGAAAGATATAGATACATAAGAACAGAAAAGGAAAGAAGAAAAGGTTAATAGACACAGGCCGGATCCAGCTGCAATCTTTACAATAAAGAAGAGGAAGTGGAAAAGTGGAACGATGTAAGACTACACACCTCCCGAAGAAAGAAAAAGAAGGGATATCATCGTCTGGATCATTAGCGAGGGAAGAAGGTGAAGAGGTGATAAACAAAACAGCGAGAGAATCGAAGTAAACGAAATATAGAAGAGATAAAACATCAAGATATATGTACCCAACCAGATATCTGTCAATCAACCATCATTAGATTTTCAGACACGCCCAAATTAAAGGCTTCAGTATAAATGAATAAGAAGATTCGGAAAAAAGTGCTTCAAGGGAGAAATTTTAAAAACCGCGAGGCAAAAGCAGGTAGACAGGTGCGGGAAACGCTGAAAACAAATATAAAAAAGTCTCAACCGGCTTGAACCTGGCTTTGTTTTGTTACCGCCCAAAAAATATAGCATCCATCAATCCGTCCATCAAGTAGTTCATTCTATTAACCAATGCAAATTTTTTAAATAAAACCCGGGAAATGGAAAGAAAAGAACGGCATGATCAAGGACTAACTCTCCGCGCTAAGTCCGTCGCCTTTGAATTTATCAGACTTCGAACCGGAAGAAGGTATTCGCACGCCCGGGTCTCTCTAAAACCCGCGTGCTTTATTCCTCCACCGGATCTCGTCCAACAGCTTCGCCACAGACCGCAGGTTACCCCTGATCAACCGCTCTCTCAGATTCCGTACCCGCCGCTTCTTGGTCTCCCACTCTTCCTTACCGAGCTTGAGCACCCGCAACCAGGTTACGATCTCTTCCTCTTCGTCTTCTTGTAACCACGCCCCGTCGGCTTCGATGTATGCGTATTTCGAGACGAGTTCTTTGGTTGCGACGAGGGGGACGCCCGCGATGACGGAGGTGGCGATGGTCGAGGAGGCACGGTCTTCGAAGTATTTGTGTGTTGCAAAGGCGGGGAGGATGGCCATGCTGCGGGAGAGGAGGGAGAAGTATGCGGGGAAGTCGTAGTGGGAGTGCATGAAAACGTGTTCGGAGAGGTGGGCGGGAATATCTGGCGGCCAGTCGCCGTAGCCGGGAAGACGGAGGGTGGCGTTTGTGGTGCGGATGAGGTCGAGATGTAGGGACATGTGCTCAAAGATGTTGGTGTAGTTGCGACGGAAAGGTTCGTATTTGCCCTGCACGTCATATATTAGCTGCGTTCAAGCTAATTTAAAATATTAGAGGAGCTGGAACTTACGGGAATAGCCGCAAAAGGACCTGTGATGTTGCTGAAAAGATCGTCGTTGAAGAGTTTCTTATCCTCAAAAATGGGGATGAATGGATCCATCATGAAGACGCCTTTGTTACCAATTCCCTGCGCATCCCTCAAAATCTGGCACATCTGCCATTTTGTCGCGATGTTCTTCTCAACGTACTCGTGGACGTGCGGGCTGAGCGTCATAAAAGTAATCCTGCCTCGGTCCACCCACGGCATCAGGAACTTCCTCCACATTGTATCGATGCTCTCCCACTCCTCCGCTTCGTGGACCAAGCATACAATCTCCTTAGGGGCGCGGTACCACTCCGGATCGTAAACTCGCTTGTCCTTAATACTCGTCCATTCCAGATCTCTCGAGCAGCTGGTGAGAATCATAACATCGGCGACAAAGTTCATCTCGCTGAGACGGCGCGGGTCAGAAACGTGGATCTTCTTGGGCGGTCCCTGCTTGCCGAAAACCGAAAACCACGAGCTATCCTGGGGCAGTTGATCGTCGAGGATCGGACGGACTCCTAACCGCGTGCTACCGTACTCCGTCGCGAACAGCTCCAAATGCTCCACGGCATCCCCCTGGTTAGCAAAGGCGTATAATAAGGGCGTGACGACCTCGAAATGGTACCGCGGCGTGTTGACCAGCGCGATTTTGAGGCCCGGTCCCGTGTGTTTGGGCGGGTTCCAGGGGTCGAGGTTGGTGGAGGACATTTGGTTGGAGATCTCGGAGATCTTTCGTATGCTCTGCGGGGAGAAGAGCAGCCATGTGGTCGTCACGACGAGGACGAGGAGTATCAGCAGGCGCTCGCGCCTGGGTAGCCGTCTGGGCATCATCATCTTGTTCCAGTCGATTGATAGGTCTATTTTAGACATCCGCCTGGGTTGTTTCTGGGTATTACTTGGAGTGACTCCGGGTTTTTCTACCTGGAGATATACAGCCCGGTCCTAAGGAAAATTGTACACAGAAAGGGAAAAAAAGAGACTACTCTGTTCGTTAAGTTATGGGCCGCGCGATTGGAGCAATGCTGCTGCTTCTGCTGGTCCTGCAAGCTTTGGACGCTAGTATGAATGGGCGAAAACAAGGCAAGGCAGAGGCACTAGCTAATGGCGGATGTGTTGTTAGTGATCGTGTTCGTTGAGGCGTGAGATTCAGCTATCAGCATGATAGGGGTGAGGCCGAGAAGTATGAAGTGACGTCGGGCCTCCAGAGTCGAGAAAAGGAAAGAAGACCCCTGTGATAGATAGCTGTAGAGGTGTTTACGGCGGTGCTGTGTAACCAACAGAGCACTGAAACGGGGGGGGGTCTTTTGTAGGTGGTAGGACGGCAGCAACGAAACTCTCTGACGGGAGATGGCTGGAAGAACGAGGGGTTCCGAAGCCAGCAGCGGGAGGGTACGAAGCTATTGGGATCCTGACAGCGGGCCAATGGCTAATGCATTTCGAGAGGGTCGTGGGATGGGAAGGTGCTGCTGAATGTGACTGAAGCTGGGTGTTAGCACGCGAACGGCGACAGCGATATGTGATGCGGCACAGAAGAGCGAAAGGCGACGGAGGCCGTGCTCACCGAGGTAGGTACACGGAAGCGAGAGGGAAGCGAACGAGACTTGTCGAAATGGGCGAATGAATGGACGACAGCCGGACAGAATGAGGTCGGGTATGTCAATTGGAGGTGAGGCCGCTGGAGGGAAAGAATCCGAATGAACGAATGCTGGACAGCAGGACAGACAACCAGGGCTGGCCGTATACTACGATAGAAAATAGCCCGTCGGTTCAGGAGAAGGGAGGGGAGAGTTGGAGTGACGATAAAATTGCCGTCGTCGGCTGGCAGATTTGGCGGGATGGGCGATAGGAAGCGCTGGTTGAGGAAGCTGGCTGACTAACTGGAAGGAGGCCCAAAAGGAGAGGGTTCGTTATTACCATGTTTCAAGAGGAGGGCAGGGGTTTGGGGTTTTCCTCATGTGCTCTCGTCCCATCATCATGACCATACCTTTTTGGATCGAATCTGACCTCAGCAGCTCTGGTGAAGTCTACTCGTTCGCGGAGGGAGAGATGGTGATCGAGGGAGGGAGAGGTTGGAGAAGGGAAGAAGAGAGGCTGAGAAGGCCATATCAACATGCACTTACAATAGTCAACATACTCCCACCAGTGCTGCAGTGCTATCGCATCTCCGACTTGAAACAAGCCCCCCAACTTGGCCTTGGCGGGATAGCCTCAAAGGAAGTTATTCCGTGGCTCTCTCGTTTTACCCGCGCTGGCTTCGTTCGGCATATCCCGAGATCGATATTAAACTGCTGTCTATCAGTGTGAGCGTCTACGGCACAGTCGACCCTGGGTCATTTAAATGCACCTACACCGCCCACTGAGGTATATCAATACTATACATCCATCTGATTGTTCGATACGAAGATGTGTGTATATTAGTGTCCCTCGGATATCTTGCCGGGCGTCAAGCACCGTGGTCTCTAATACGATCCTCCCCCACCGTCCGTCCACGCAAACCCCGTCCGCCGTCCCACAATCTCGCAGGCGGAAGGGCTGCAAAAGGGCTGCAAAAGGGCTGGAAAGGGGCGGCCAAGATCAGCCCACCCCGCGAAACAGTTAAGCTCCGAAGCACGTTAAATTAAAATTCCCTTTCCACTTGAAGCCCCGTCGACGAGTTATCTATCGTGAAGAAAACTCTGGTAGAAAAGGGTATACTTGTCCGCCGCCATACCGCATCAAAAAAGCGCACTCGTAAGACCCGTAATCAAAAACGAATATTGTAATCTCGCTCGTATCAAAAACCCGGTCGTGTCTCTCCACCCACGTCACCCCCAGCTGAACGGCTTTTGGTCCTCCCACGTTCCTTTCGCTCGCTCGCTAGTGCTATGCCTACCTGCTGGCTGCTCAGCTTGCTCCTTCCCTTTTGTTCGTGACCCGGCCTGAGCCACGAGCAACGGCAACGCTCAAACGCGTCATATGCCGCCCAAAACGGCCTGAATGCAACCCCGCACGTCCTTAAAGCGTGATATTCCGTCCCAATCTTTCATCTAATAGGCACTTTGGCGGAGTGGTTAACGCGCCAGCCTGCTAAGCTGGTACCTTCGGGTGCGTGAGTTCGAATCTCACAGGTGTCGATTTCTTTTTGCTTTCCATTTTAGCATCCAACTTTTTACTACCATTTGTTTTCTGTTATTCTTGCTTTCTCGTAGAACAGGTATCGTGGCATCACTAGCGAGTCATATAGTCGTGAGTCAGTCTTTTGGTGTCTGTTGTCTCTCGCTTTGTTGGTGTGAAACACTGCAGCGTTATTATGGCCAACCACCACATCCAACATACGAACCAACTCGAGTTCCGGTTTGCGATACCGTACAATGGAAAGAAACTATAACATAGCCACCCATGTATTTGCTCAGTTCTGTATTTTCCTGGGTTTTTGTCTGAGCGGTATTGTTTCCCTTATAGTTCGTCTGGAGCTACAGAGCGCCAGTTTCAATCTTGGACCAAACCGAGCATTGCTGGTCCCGAGACTGGGATCCTTTCTTGGCCTTCTAATCTCTTTCCAGCACCATTCATTGCATGAAATTGGAGAAGCGGCTCAATTCGTGAACGTTAGAGGTGGGTCGCAATGCCACAAGAACTCCAGGGTATACCGCTGGGCGTAGTATGGGATGGTTTGTATTTTTGGTTTCTTCTATATTTTAGGTGACGGGCCATATAACCCCACCCGGCTTCTACTTATTGTATTCATAATGCATAAGGCACAAGAGTCAATCGAAATCATTAGATGCTAAATAGCAGTTGGGAATAACATGGCCGCGAAACATGTGCCCAGAATCAGTTTTCCACGTAATTTTAAGCCATAGTGGTATGTAGATATATAAATACGAGCTGCGTTGACCACGTTGGATGGTTCCAAGATACTCGATTGCGTATACCGATACGTCCCCGGATCAAATTAAAAACAATTTTCCAAGACTAGCTGTAAAGTTTCTGAAGTCCGATTGACTCGATAATGTAATTTAAATCGGAATATACTCACGTCAATAAAGCGCCACCAGATGCATATACGACGATAGTGAAGAAGATGAAGATGATGAAGCACCAGAGGGCGAAGAGGGCGAAGAGGAGACCAGGGCGTGCAAGTTCTGCGATAAGACAAAAGCAGTAAAACGCAAGTCCTTAAAGAGGGATATGCGGATTCACTATGGCCTCATTGCCTTAGGAATTCTAGGAATAAGACCATCAACGACGCTATCATTCGAGACAATCTTAGCCAAAGGCTCGGTGGTAAAGTCTTATGCGTTGAAACGGAAGCTACTAGTCTCGTGAAACGATTCTCTTTGCCTTATCGTCAGAGATATCTACATTTATGCCGATTCGCACAATTATAACGCCAGCCCATAATAAATTGCCGCGGCTGCCTTTGCGAAAGAGCTGCTGTCGTACATTCAACTTAGTGACGTTGAAGAAGAGACCTCAGCTAAAGATGTTATGAATAAGTGTCCGGCCCCTTCATTAAATACACCTTCAAAGCCGCACACGACTAAAATATGCATCTAAATAGTGAA
Organism: Dactylellina haptotyla; assembly: GCA_031310005.1. Taxonomy (NCBI): domain Eukaryota; kingdom Fungi; phylum Ascomycota; class Orbiliomycetes; order Orbiliales; family Orbiliaceae; genus Dactylellina; species Dactylellina haptotyla. The sequence goes on along the minus strand of CM062384.1, from coordinate 2,553,191 downwards.
CTCGAATAGTATCGAAGAAAAGATTGAGAAGGTCCATATCAAATTGGACAGGAAGTATGACTTCGAAATCCTCAACTGTCTGTTAACGTATTATGGCTCTCAACAAGGCAACTATATCAGACTGCGCCACTCCGGCACTGACCAGTGGTTTCTAGATTCGTCTATGTTCGAACACGGCTTACAACCAACAACCAGGTTTTATATTGCCCTTGCATCCCAGGAGCCAGGAAAAAATATCACGACAGCAAATGTAGTTTACTACCAGTCTCGTAACCAGTTGAAAAACTGTACCAGGGCGATAAAAGCGTTGAAATAGCAAACATTTATTGCAACTTCAAACGACATAGCCAGCAAGACCTAGATCATCTACTCGCAAGCCTCCTGAGGCAGCTGCTTCAAACGTTGCCTTTTTTACCTAAGAATATAGTAAGAATGTATGATAGGCATAAAAAACAGAACACGCGACCAGTTTGAGAGAGACACCAGATGCTATATTTTCCGTTGGTCAGTTACATTCTAGAATTTTCATCTTAGTCGACGTACTTGATAAATTTCCGGTACGCAATCTTGCCGTTCTTTATTTCACAACCATATTATCGAGCTTTAATCGAACGCAAAGCTAGTGTCAACTTCTTTGCAACTTCGAGATACTTAACGAACATCATCAAATGGGTGAAGGGAACCCTTCCGGAATTGCATGGAGATCCCGTGCTTCTGAAGCCAACCTGCGAAAACACCCAGCCAGTTTCAATATATATGTAGGTGGCATTATCCAAGATGACCTTAAACTACAGAAGACCATTATGGACCACCTAATTGAGACCGTCGATGGAATATATTATAAAGATCCTGTTTTCCGCGAACAAGGAGAGCTACCTGCTAATAATATTATTATTTACAAAGATTTCTATTGGCACAACGCCGTCTGGATTCATTCTCCGGTATGGCTTCTTCAAAGGAAGTTTTCGAGGCACTCGGGAAGACCAAAAAAGTTTCGAATGTTAGTATAGAAGAAGTTTATTGACATCGCTTATGCGGAGGATATGGACAGGATATAGACAGGATATGGACAGGATTAAGCGACAAAGCCCAGCTTCACAAGAGTAGGCTTTCAAAGTATTATCCTGGATATTTTCTGCCAGCAGATAACTTACTACGACTGAACTTCACCATGCGCTCGCAACAGAACCCCATACAAACGCCCTTTAGGCCTAAACAAACAAAATCATTCCAAGGGAAGACTTTATGATTAGTGTATGCGGTGGATTTGTTGCCGTTGACGAGATGAGTAAAACCGTACGCCTAGTGCGTTGTGGTCCATAGGAAATTTTCGATCGAACCTGGGATCCGTACAAGACTGCTAGGATCCTTGGTTTCGAGGCGCGCAGGATGACATCGTAGAAAGATGTATCAAATTTACGTTCTAATGATTTTCAACAGCCACCAGATGGAGATAACGAATGGCTTAAATCAAGTTGGTCTCGCTGGTCAGTCAACATTCACAAATCTTGAAACCCCTTCTCTGATTACATTGCAAATTATTAGGGCCACCACGCTCAGAAATCCTCGGAAACATATGGCAGGCTTACTGTGAAATTTATAAAAATCGAAATCACAGTTGTATTTTGTGCGTGGCTCTCACGGGCTTGAGTTATCGGTAGAAGATGAAATTTATTCCCAATCGGTAGCTTAAGCGCCTTGCACCTTGTCCTTGTCGCTTACTTTGGTGTCAAGACTGGTGGCGTACCTCTTGGAAGACTTGGACAACCCAGCAGATCTAGACATCCTGAAAGTATCCACAGCACCCATAATTTGGGCGGTTGAAGCTGAAAATGAAGCAATCATGGGGATGCTTGCGAGTAGCGGTGCGGACCTAGAGAGAAAAATATAAAAAATAGTTTTTAGGTTATATATTTTACCGTGGTTTAACTATCTTAACTGAGTTTGTGTTGTTGGCTGGTTTTAGAGTTTAGTCTGAGATGTTGCAACGTTGCTGGCATGTCTGGGAAAGAACTAAATTCCACCTTTGAATGTGCGACCTTTCTAGATTTCTTCATCACAAACTGAACATTGCAACGATCCTCTAACGACCCCCCTCCACCATACGAAATCGAACTAATTATAATACAAAAATTGCAAAAAAAATGCACGTAAGTATCGATCGCTTCAAACTTTTTACTGTTGTATGATGTTCCTAACGGTCGGGTAAGTATCGCTTCTTACACGGGACGGCAATTCGCCGGATGGTCGAAAAGGCATCAGAAACCACCACGTCGGTATGTAAGCTCTGGCGAATGTAGACCCTATTTCACCAATTAACAACCTTCTCACTAGTTAATTGCTAATCATCAAACTGCACTCACGATTCTCGGATATTTGGGGGCCTTTGGCAGTATGTCAGCGGTAAGTAATAGTTATTTGAATGGAAACAAGTTCTGTCACTTATCTTCCGCCTATCTCACTAGTTCGGCGTCCACTTGATCCACAGGGATATCGAGAAGATCCACAATGATATCGGGAAGGTCAACAAGGATATCGAGAGCTTAGAGACTAGGTTGAATACTCGATTGACTGATCGTTTCAATGCTGTGGAAAATCGCTTCAATAGTATGGAAAGTCGCTTTAATAGTGTTGACAATCGTTTCAACAGTATCGACAACCTCGCCCTTCTTCATAAGCATATCGGTGATCTACACAAAAAAGACAAGCAAGACTAGAGATAAATAGACACATATACCAGGCGTATAGGGACTGCCGGTGGATGGGCCCTTTACATAAATGGGGAGGGGTGGGCCCCATTTTTTTTTTTTTTAACTAAAAGAAGAAGAAGAAGAAGAAGAAGAAGAAGAAGAAGTGGAAAAAGAAGATAATAATAATAATACGAAGACAAATCACTTTTTGTTCTCTGGCTACTCCATATATGTGATTTCACAAGTAACCCATGTGTTAGTCAAAATTTGGCGAATATCGTCAAGCTGTTAATCGACAAGGACGCATATATAAGCAGTACGAGAATTTCCTATGGAAAGCGAATCATACTTTCGTATGCAGCCCACATGGGGTACCAAGAGATCGTGCGCTTGCTAGTGAATGCCGGCGCGGACTTGAACATGAATACGACCAAACCGCAATTTGGAATACTGTCAATCCTGACTCCGTGAATATAACCCCTTTACTCCAGGTCAAACTAAGCGCCGCTCGAGGGTATAAATCAAATCCTCATTGACGGAAGCGCGGATCTAGGAGCTAGGAGGGTGAATCAAACCTTCCTTATAAAGGTTGTAGAGGAAAGTCCAGAAGACATTTTCAAATTAGTGCTAGGTGGTGGCACCGATATAGAAGCCAGAGACACCTACTGGGATTTCACTGCACTTCTTTACAGCTATCAGGAACGACAAAATCACAAGACCAAAGCTCTTGGTTGATCACGGCGCCATTTTACAAGCCTGAGACAAATCAGGAAATGCCCAACTCGAGTACTCCTAGAGGCGGCAGAAAAAGGAAACCGCGAAATCTAGAAGTGCTAATAAATAGGGGCGTAGACTTGGATATCAAGAATCAACTTAATGAAACCCCTTTAGTGGTGGCATCTAAAAAAGGACACGGGGAGCTTGTGGGGCTATCCAAAGCATTAGCTGATCTTCAGGAGGTCCCACGAAGTCAAACCGACCAGAAAGTTCAACAAGTCTCCAACTCTCTTCTTGAGTTAGTACGACGGGGACTTGAAGCGGAGGCGAAGAACCTTTCGAATAAACAGCCTAGCCTGGGCTTGGAGGTGAAGGACAAAGTTGCTCGAATGCTACTCTCAATAGCAACGGATCAGGGCCATGAAGGTGTGGCAAAACTCATATTGGACAATTGAGCTAAACTAGAGACAACTATGGAAAACACCTACGCTGGTTAGCGGCAGAGAAGCAACATTACGGAGTATCAAAACTAGTGATAAAGGAGGGCGTATATTTGGAAACTAAGGGTAAATACAAATAAAGTTTTAATTTTTATGTCCATAGAAAAAAAAGACGAAGAAATGGTACGAATACTACCAAACAACGGCGCCAATATAAATGATAAGGACCTATCAGGTGGAACGCCTCTCTTCTCTGCGGCGGTTTTATGGCTGCACAGCGTTATCAGCCTTCCTGGTTGATATGGGGGCGCGTGTAAAAGCTGAACATGAAGAGGGAAGAACCTCAATATGGATCGCTTCCGTGATGGGTAATGAAGCAGCTATGAGATTGTTGATATATAAAGGTGCAGATATGGGCGCTAAAATTGGAAAGACACTGACATATGTCCCCTATGGACTGCGGTAGGCCGGAGGCACAAAGTAGCAGCAAAGCTCCTGATTGACGGTGGGGTTGATCTGGACCCTGTGGATGTCAACGGGGAGACCTTGCTCATATGGACTGGAGAGAGAGGATATGAAAGATCGTAAAGCTACTAGTAGATAACGGTGCGAATATTGAATCCAAATACTTAATTCATCTAACTACACTCTTTACAGCTGCCTATAACGGTTACGCTGCGGTAGTAATGACTCGAGCTGACAGTCGCGCGAATATCGAGGCCAAAGATGTATATGCTGAAGCAGCACTTCCTTGGACGGCATATCAGGGATACCTGGAAGTGGTCAAGACTTTATTGGAGTTAGGCGCAATTTGGAGGTATGCGATAAATATCACGATACCCCCGCTTATGCTAGTTGCTAGAGAAGGGCATGTGAGTAGAGTTAAATGTCTCCTCAACAGCGGTGCGAGATTGAAAGCCAAACACCAAGATGGCCAAACCGTGTTCTCATGGCGCTAGCAAGGGCCACGATACATTGGTAAACTTCTTGCTAGATCGAGGTGTGGATGTAGAGCTATAGAGGTTAGAGACAAAAGCTTCGGTTCACTATTCGACCTTCCATATGCAAGATCACAATGAAGACTTTGCTGATGGAAAGAAAAGAACGACTTGGTCAGGAGATGCCAAAGGAAATATAAGACGCGGTTGATGGATGTGCATATGTGGAGGGAAATCAGGTCCTTAGCTCTGTAATTAGGTGCGATTGGTCTCGTTCCCAGTCCAACACAAAAGCAGGGTACGATAATACGAGACAATTCTGTCAAAGGGAACTTTGTCTCGGCTGAGCTGCTGCTCTTGTTGTAATGTAATGTATTTGTATTGTCTCTAGCTAATAGTACAAAACCCTTTATTACCATCCGGCGGGGAAAAATAATTGAGTAAATAAGAGACAATAACAATAACAATAACAATAGTAGTAATAAAAGAATTAATAATTTTATTTTATAACAATTTTCAATATACAAAAAATAAATTCTACTAACCATTCGATCGTTTTCTTAGTAGGTCTAAGAATCGGCATTAGTAACTGTTTATACCTTCTTTGATTTAGCGAAGGTCGTAGATCTTTATATGGTGTCCTGCGGACACCAAACTTGTTTGGCAACGTCAGTCTCGTAACTATAGCAAGGCCATATACCTAGAAGGTGTACTAGTCTTAGGTGCGTCGCTCAGTAAACACTAGATCCGGGCTAGTATAAGAAGAAGGCAAAATGAGAATCCGTGGCTGCGGTAGGTTCAATCCAAGGTTGGACAGTAATTTTCTTGTTCTATCTTGCGGGCTCGGCTAGAAATTGATCAGCTACCCCAAATCGGTGTTGCATACAAACCCAGACAGCACCTGACTGGTGAGACAAACAAGCCCACAGGTACTCAACTTCAAGTCCCAGGTCGCCAGCTTGGCGTAAGAGTTGATTCTGTTGACGACCAAGTTCTATCAAACGGTTCCTCTGGAAATCTGTTTTCTGAGGATATCTAATAGCTACTGGTATAGCTTGCCGCCCTTGTGGGGGCAAAACCTGGAAAGAATCTATTTCTCGAAGCCTATAATAAAATAGCGTCTACTATCTTGGTCTTAGCCATTTGAGTCTATCATCTTCCCGAATCTTTCTCCATTACTTTATACTCATTAATTTAGTCTCTCGGGAGTCTATAGACTCATAATACAATCCCCAGGGGCCAGCGCTCCCTGTAAATTTAACCGCAGACCGCCGGCCCTGGGTGACTAGCGGCGCGGTCCGGTATATCTTAATGCTAATATCCGGTGGCTTTTTTCTATCAGGAAAAGAGAACAACATATCTTTAAATACCTGGTTGGTTGAGCATCCCGGTTCCCAAATGTGGACAATTTTGCTCGGAAGTAGGAGTTCCGAGCGCGGAACGCGGGGTTCAGGTTATAGCAAATTACATAATCAGTCGTTGAGATATTGAATGCATCCCAATCATTTCGTGGATGTGAAGAGAGGGTAGATTGTAAAGTATGTTGAAGGTGGTATAGGTGTGGGTTGCTGTAGGACGAGGTCGGCTGCCGGGATATTCGCCGAATTTGCAACAATTAAGTTCGGGCTTCAAAACCGCTGTAAACCTCCACTTGAGTACTTTTCGAAATTGCTCGTAGTTCTAGACAATTCCATTGCAGCTGGGGTTCCCACAGCAAAATATTGCGGTGGTGGTATGAAGCCGGCGCATCGATTGATAAGGCTGGCGCATGATATCAGCGAGAATACGCCCGCGGCCCGAGCCATGACGAAAACGAAAATGTTTTGAAACTCTAGCATAACTTTATCAGGGTCCAGGTCTCGAACTTTCAGGGGAATCTAGATCGCTAAAATAAGCTTGTACGACTTCATGACGGCAGTCGCTTTCGTGCAAGTTCATTCAGCGGTCAATGTCTCCGGACCGCGAGTGACAATATTTGGCGAAATACCCTGTAGCTGTTATAACAGTGTGCACGGCTTTCAGGGAGTAAGAGCTATTTGATCTCAGCATTTACAAGCCCAATGTGCCACGGAAAGCGATATATGCCTCGAGTGTGAGCAAATCTGCTCACTATGTTTTTTGAATTTGGGTATGGTTTGGAAGCACCAAAAAACAACACAACTCTTCTGTTGGAGACTGTTCGAATGCTATTGGATGTTGGTCTTGTATGGTCTCGCGGGGTCTTGTGCCTATCAATAACATATCCGAAGATAGGGTATTGTACCGATCGCGCTCCCAGGCAAGATTAATCTATCTAAGTAAAAGGGTGGGTTTCATTCGAAATATTCACACTAAGAATAAGTTGCCAGTTGGATATTATATATATAATATTGCTGGTCGATCTCTAGAATATTCGACCTAGTCCACCCCACCAGAGGCTTGAATGTATAATCCTATTTTAAACTTCAATATTTAAGACAATATGGATCCAAAAGCGGGTGTAAGAAATCACCAACTCCGTATTCTTGCAGAAAATTAGCTGAAACTCATCTTGCATCCCCAGCTAGTCGCAGCCTTGGACTCACCCGAAGTCTAGTCCAAATCTACCACTCCCGTTCCCAAGTTTCGGCTAGTTAGGAACCTTCATCCGCTCTGCTAGATTCATCGTCACGTTCTATATCGAGATATATTAGCTACATTCCAATTTCCACTCTGAAAATAGCTAAAAAATGCATAATAATCCAAAAAGGGCTAAATACCAAAACCATCTGGCGAATCATTTCCTTCCAGAGCTTCACTCTGCTTTCTCTCGGCCTCTGATTCTTCTGTCAATAAGTACCATGCCAGTTCATCTTCCGGGTAGGCAGGGTCGTAAGTTGGGGCAGCATCTGGGTTCCACGGCCAGCCATCTTGATCTATACTTTTACGACAAAGGACGTCTTGATAGAGTTGTACGTTCCATCCTGGTACGGGCTCTGGCGGTCGGTAGACAGTTTCTGGTTGTGATGACGCGAAAGGATAATATGCTGCCCAAAATGACATGCATTTCCCTTTTAAATTGGTATCGAGAACAAGTTTTTGATCCGCAGTGGTGACAATGCCATGGTCTTTGGGACTGAGCTCAAAGTCGGCGACGAATGTGTGGTTGTCAATCCAACGGGGCATTTCATCCCCCAAAAGCTGTGACGCTGCAAAGGTTATGAACGGAAGTAAAATTATCACTCGCGTTAACATTTTGGAAAGGCTGACGGGAGAATATGCAATAAATTCCAGAGTTGGTGGTGATTTTTGGTAAAATAGGAAATGGTGGGCGTGATTTCTTCACTGATACTACAAATTTAGGGCTGTCGCTCGTGGCACCCACGGGTCTGAGTTTGCCTTGCTCAAGAAGAAAATATGTATCAATTTCTCTCATTCGCTCCAACTGTAATCGAATCGCATAGCACTCAATACGTGGATTCCTACAAATCAATCAATTACAGTATTCGCTTAACGCTATTTGAGAGAAATTGCTCCAAAAACATCAACAAAGATAGATAAACAATCATTTCGGATCGCGCAAAAATCACCACATGCTTTTGAAAATTTAGTTTATCAAAACGCAAAATCGAAAAACTCACACTTGGGTTTTTCTGTAGATGCATGGCGTCAGAGGCATATAAGTAAGCCCTAAGGTATCGGGTCGTCTACATCGGTTTCCCGTAGACGATATCGATTTTTGATCGCCAACTCCCACTTCTTAACGAACATGATTTTGCAACCTCAGAAAAACAACAACTCGAAGCCGAGGATACCACATCGGCAACACAGGATACGGCCTAGTGTAACCATCAAATTCCAACAGTTCGTAAAGAATATTTGCTTTGATCTTTTTCATTAGGCTATTTACTTTCGCTAACGATACAATTCTTATGACTAGATGCACACTGAAAAATAACGACGGGAGGACCCGTCCAATTCTTGCGCTCCTAATATTCTACACCTGCCGCCAATGTGGAGGTCGCGATCTCAAGCTCCGAGTTCTAGGTGATAGCAAACAATTGATGCTGGACATGAAACGATATGGCCTTGGAAAAGCTTAAGACCCCTGAAATTAAACAAAACAGACTGTTCACGCCTCGCTTTCGGAACCTACCCATTCGCTACATTTATCTTCCGAATATTTTTACAAACTCGATTCCTTCCAATCAAAACATAGTTACTCCATATATACAAACAAAATACAGACTATCTCAGAACTCCGAGCACAAGAATGCGAGATTGAACGATATAGATCTAGATCTTCTTAGGCATTTTTACCTAAATCTTTGTGTTATATATCACCCTGAAATTGGTTTCCGAGAATAGGGCACCATCCAATTCCACAAGAAATCCTCAATCTCATAAAAATAAACTATACCATTTTGCAGTTATCCGTAGTATGTGATCATTATATTCTGTCGCAAAATAAGCTAATACTTAGGAATGTCACGGTATCATGTCGTTGAAAATCAACCTGCCCACGTTACTCCTATATGGGGCGCTTCGACTCCACGTGTGCGCCTATGTAACCAGCCCTATGGCTCCATGGTAGTCTTCCGTGATATTTAGTGCGCAAATATTACTAAAGAAATTAAACCGCGCGCGAAATATGCGAGGTGAGGTATCTAACGTGTTTTTAGCCGTAACTGTCCTCTATCAAACTCGAGCACTGTGAGCACGATGTAGCAAAGCTCACAATTGAGGGACATCAACTCAGGCACATGGGGAGCGCGGGTTCCACGTTCTCGCCCTGCTACTTATAAATCATTACATCGCCAGGAATTCACCTGAATTTAAATTCAATTCAGGGGTAAGAAGTCTAAGTTCTACGCAGCTGTTACTGCAATACTCTTATTGAATCCAAGCTTCTCCCTGAGGAGCGCATTATAAATTTTTGATAACGTCTCATCTCGACCCATATTTTTGATTCTGTTCAGAGCTAACATAAGCCAAAACGAAGTTGATATATCGACAACTTTAGCTATCAACATTAAAATGAGAGTTTCCATTTTCACCACGAGTGCACTAGCATTTCTCTCTGCTTCTCCAGTACTTGGTATCGCTCTCGCAATTCCTCGAGCTCAAGACGAAGTAAACCAAAATTTTCCTGGTGCCGAGATCACAACAAACGTTCCCGATCAGACGGATCCAGGTTCCCAAGATCAGTCTTCCGGAGACCAGGCCGGAGACCAAGCTGGAGGCGGGCAAGATGGTGGGCAAAATGGAGACCAGCAAAATGGAGACGGAAACTCCGGCGTAGACAATACAGTGGATGAAACAATTACTACGATTGAGACTCCCGATCCGGGTGCAGACAGCAGTATACCCGACAATCCCATCATCAGAGTCAATCTCGGACCAGACGATACTTCTGCATCTGCGAATCTGACGAGTAACTCGGGTACCAACCAAACCGAAGCCGCCATGGCTGAGTATACTGCCAGTGAAGCAAACGCAGGCCAGACCAGCAACACCATCGCCGTAGAGTTCAATCGTGCCACATCTAAGCTTAGTCTATGGGATATGGAACCCGAGTTTACAGGTCCTAGGGGGAAATTAGAGGCGCATATGGCGGAATTGGGTCATAAAGATGGGCAGCTGGAAGGAGGTCTCACTTGCCAGCAGCACAATATGGTTTGGGTTGACCCCGACAAACGTGACAAGGTAACCCTCACATTGGGGGCAACCTTTGTCTTAGGAGAAGCAGCATTGCTTTACCGCGATAAAGATTGCAAATATAGGATAGATGAAGGAGAAGAATGGCCCAGCCAAGAGTATGAGTATAGCCCAGGAGATCCAGTTCCATTCTGGTTCACCTGGATCGAAATAGACCGCGATCAACTTTTTGGCTTCAAAGCGATGCCAGATGGAACAACACTGCCTGCTTTAGCATCATCAGTACCGCCAGTAGCCTAGATTCTAAGATTATATATTCACCAAGGAGTTGAACATTGAGAGATCTTATACCTACTTGTTCAAATAATATTACTAGGTATACGTATATCATGCTTTGTACAGTACGGGCTAAAAGAAGGTATTTTTTTACATTGTCGTAGTTGAGCAATTTGAAACCACCTGCGCGAACTTTAGGCCTAATAATGAGTGGATTCATGAACCACGCGAAATCAATACAATCAAATGCGTGATGGGCCATGGGGTGCCCCCTGAGATATACTGTGGCATCGACTCTAAAGCATGCATATCACCAAGGTTCTACATCATACTCAATTTGCAGCCTAAATTTTTGCTTGAAAGATTTTACAAGTTTGTTACATCAACAATATTAACGTGCGTTCCCTGGCGAGTGAAAACGGCCTCACCCTCGAGAATCAATCAACACATCTGCGGACTTTTTAGTGGCATATCCAGACGATCTGTGCCTCCAGATAGAAAAGAAATCGGCAATAGTTAACAGCGATATCGCAAAGTTAAAGATGCATACTTTCCCTGTGCGAATTGAAAGCGTAGAATGCCCTTAAATAGTTTCAACCTAGCACACGATGTCTAAGCACAGACTGATTCAGCAATAGTAAATGATGCGAAAGATACTTCTATGCACCGTCACTCTAGTCCAGATTTCTGTTTGCCAGGCATATTGGATCTTAGATCTAGTATGGGGATGGCATAACCAAACCGTAGGCCAAGATAAAGAGGGCCGCACGACATGGACCAACCCCTCGAAAGCAGAACTTCACCATACGCAAGGAGGGGGACAAAAATACGCATGCCACTCGCAAAAGAAAGTAGCTCTAAACTACGACGAGTTTTGCATGGGCTACTCCGCAGAACTGTGCTGGTTTGTCCATACCGAATGGACCAACTCCTTCCTTCATGATGTGGCTAATTACGTCTGGATATATGAACCTGGCGACGACAAGAACTTGGGGTTGGGAGATCCAGTCAAGCTGCAGTGGCCACCGACATTCGACTACACTTTCGAATTCTTCACCGACCCGCACTGTCTCACGCCAATGTTGGATCCCAAAAAGAATCCCATTAAATTTACCGTCGATACAGTCCGAGACCATGCAAAATGCTTAAAAGTAGCCGAGTACATACAAGACTGCAGAATGCCCATCACAGGATTCTTCCGAGGATCCAGAAAGGCCAAGGAGGAAGTGGCACATTACCCTCACCACTCAATAGTTTGCACTGATCCAGCTCACTGCACGCCGCCGCCAGAACGCAATCTCGCATATAGACTCGAGGATGGCAATGTAACAGTGCATGCCTAAGACGAACCAGGGGCAAACCGCTCATAAGATCTCGGAGATATGGTAAGGGGGTTCCCGCCAGCTTCTCAGGTACGGCTTTCGAGTCTATTTCCCCTCGTCCACGCGATTTTCGTGATTTACTACCTCGATACACTCCACGTTTCCTCTGATCGCGAAATTCTGCGTTTAAATGCGAACCTTGTTGAAGTTCTGCCCCTGCCATGCGAGATTCCCATGATTCCTGCTCGTGTTGCTCACGTTCTAGAGGGCTGCAATATAAGGTTGAAGTCCCAGGTACACATTATCCACAGTTTTGGAAGTTCTAACCTAGTGTTAGAATTCACGGTACCTTCACAGTTTGTCAGAGGACTGGAAATCAGTCTGAGCAAAAGATATAACACGCGAGAAGTCAAAAATATATTTAATACCCTTCATCATGTTTCTTCCGAGAAGCTTCAAGGTATTGGCTCTTGTTGGGATTCTTTTACCCACTCTTACCTTAGGAGTGCCCGCTCCAGACCCGGCTCCGGCTCCGAATCCGGCTCCGAATCCTGCTCCGAATCCTGCTCCTGTGCCTGCAAAGTATAGAATCGAGGATATCGTGCCCGTCACGACTGATGCCAGTCCAGAGGATGTCATAATATACCCGAACATGAAATCGGACCCCCGTTCCAATTCACCCGTACTCACGGCCGATTTCGAATATTTCAGTTCCCCCGGACGACCCGCAACTCTTACCGCTCACTGGAAGAGAGAAGATGTAGGGAAATGTATCCAATGGGTCTCCGAAGGTCGCTGCCCGATCTTCAGGATAAATCAACAGTTCAACGTCGCCACTAACGATGTCATGTACGCCACCAAAATCAGTTTTGGCGACACCTCTATTCTGGATGGGAACGGGAATACATGGGGTAAACTCGTAGTTTTCTTCAGTGATCGGTATTGCAAGAAAGTGATCGGGATCCAGCAGGCAGATGCCACAGGAGTACTGGAGCGACCTGCACTCTTTAGCCTGCAGCAAGCGGACTTGAGGGGCGATCGGGGAAGAGCTAGTATCTATTTGCAAACCATTCGGTTGCCTCCTATGTTCTATACAGCAATTATGCCTTGATCGATCAGTTTATCATTGACACATGTACTTAGCAGCCAACTTTGGTTCGTGGATCCACGGTAGATAATTTCTCTGAATTTTTCTTATAATTGAGTATTCACAAAGTGCTACCGTTCTGAATTCCTCTGTAAATGCTGTTATCCAAGTCCGCCCCGGCCAAAAATGCAACATACCCGATGTTGAGTTGCACAGAGGTCCTGTTTTAATCACATTCAGTTATCGCGGGTGACGTCGCACACGGGCTCTTCTCTCCCGAGATTCACAAGAAACTGGATGCGACCTTCAGAATTGAATAGATACTTGTAAATCCTCATTTTTCGGAAATATAGCGGGCCCCCTTACAGGTTCCTGTGTCAAATGAACCAACAGTTTTCTTTTTTATTAAGATGGGCTGTCAAATCCGGGTATCTAGATTTCGACTACATATGCAATGCGGGACATCAAACATAGCATATGCCGTGGTACCAGGTACACGCTTAAAAAAGACAGTATTTAGACATGTACCTGGCCGGCTCCGAAGTTTCAGTGTAGGAACGGCACGGGGAAGAGCCAAATGCGTGCCGCAGGTTGATGTTACACTAAAACGTGGTGAAAGTTAGAAACATCTGATCCTTGGTCAACAGCTCTCAGTGGTCTGCGATTTCGGAGATATTGGGTCTCTAAAGAGCGGCGACCAAGTGATGTACGAGAAATCGGCCTCAAATTTCCCATTCGTTACCTAAGACCCCAAGATTTGTTTCAAATATTCGGTGGCATTTTGAGATATTCTCTAATATATGATGTCGGTATATATAAATCGTATCCGCTCGGTAGTCAACATGGGAGCACTTCCAGATGACTATCTCAGTATTCAGATATTCGAAGAAATTCCAGAATAAAAGGTCGCGATTACATTCTGCCTTTGATTTCATACAATACCCGATAATATAATATAGCCTTCAGATTCTGATCCAGATGATGAAGCCGATTATTCTCACACTTCTATATACGGGCATCGCCCTGGCACAGTATAGTTGCAAGCCACTATGCTCATCTTGCTCATACCTTCCCGCAACGAAATCGGCCAGCTGCGTCAGTCTCATTGGTAAATTCCCCACAAAATTATTGATATATTTGCCATCTCAGCTGATTAAAAAGTATAGAGACGATCGGTATTCCTCGGCCCGAATGCACGGTTACCACAACCTTCGGGGCTAGCACAGTGATTGTTACCGAGACAGCTGTAGTCACCACATTCATCACACCCACAGTCACATTCTTGCAAACCCGAACATTCAGCAATACCTCAATAGCTATTGTTACGGAAAGCCTTACCACAACCGAAACTGGTATTTCTTTCGATGTCATAACGGTGACTGAGACTATACCTACGTTGACTGTGTAAGCAATTTGTCTTATTTTCATATTAACTATGTTAAAGAAACCTAACCCCAAATCAGAACTGAAGACCCGATCACTGTTACCGCCACAGCCAGGAGGAGGAGGTTGAAAGGACGTTATTATCCCAGACTGGATCCGGATTGCTCTTGTTTCCTGACCAGGACCCAAACCGTAACCGTTACCCCTCCGCCAGGGGCTACCTTAACAGAAGTTGCAACTACAACGGCAACAGAGTACAGCACTATTACCTATAATTCAACAGTTTCCACCACCGTAGTCGGTACGACTATTACAAGTACCACGATAGGGAGTAAGACAACCCCAAATATTTAGAGTATGGCACCAAACTAATATCTTGTAGATGGTACTGTTACTTTCCTAACAACGGAAATAATCACCGCAACGGATATTATAACCAATGCACTTACCACGGTTACTGTTCAATCTAGTAAGATATCTATATATTCAAAATCACCCAAATTCGTATATTAATATTTCATAGCTGTGACGGCTCCAGCGGTGCAGCTCTCATCGCCAACACCAGTCTTCGGTGACGTTGTAAACGGCAGCCCGTCCAACTACGACGATGTCTGGGCGACTCTTACCATCCCCTTCCCGATAGAAATGTACAACGTCTCTACGAGTGTGATTTACCTTTCTGTCAACGGTTTCATATCTCTCGACCAACTACCGGGCACTTCATTCATCAATAGCGAGCTCCCGGTAGCCGATAGCGTTTCCGGAGCGAATCTACTCCCCAACACGTCCATCTGCGCGCTTTGGGATGATTTGTACATCTACTTTGGGACACAGCAGGGGATATACTACCAAATTGATGGATCGCCGGGTACCCGAGTGATCTCTTTTGAATTTTACACTAGCGCATACCAGCGGAGCACCGAGTTTTATCATTTCCTGATGAGGTATGAAGAGGCTCGGCCGAATAGGATGACGTTCAGGTACTTCCAGGTGTTTGGGGGAGGGGTGTCCGCAACTATCGGTGCGCAGTCTCGATCACAGAATCTGTTCGTGCAGTGGAGCTTTGATACGGCCAATTCGGTTCGAGATGGGCAGACATTGGTTTTGGATACCGTCACGAATACCATTACTTCTGCTTAGTGTATTTCTGCAATTGGCTATATGTGTAGTATTTTATGGGGGTAGTTAGTTAGGACTAAACCGGATTCAACCCAATTGCCGCTTTGGTTGTCATCAACTATAATCTAATGCTCGCCCGTGCTTACAAATTAAATAACAACCTGTATCAAGTTTGTGCTCGAAATGCTCCTAATGTCTCCGCAGGCCTGCCCCGTGAAATCCCCACCCCAGCCAATAAGAAGTAACAATACACTCGGCCCAGCCGGTCCGCCGCGTCAGAGCATAACGGGCAGTTTCGGGGTGTTGCGTGGTATTATGGGGGCTCTCGTGTTGGTAGTCTCGTTGTCGTGTTGATAACACGAAGAGCAGCTCGGAGGAACCTCGGCATCTTTCTGACGACGTCCTCAACAAATTTCTCCCCCCGCGTGCCGCCACTACTCTTCCCACAGGAGTCCGTCCGGGGAGAGGCTTACACTTCCCACCTTCTCTTCTTCAATTGATCATTCTTTCACTTCTCTACTGTCCGTCTCGATTACTTATCCATCGAGTTCTCTATCGATCAGTTAGCCATGGAGAAGGACACGATCACGCTGCGTGTGCAGCCGCGAGGTATGTCTATCAGTCCAGCTTCGATTTATCAACCCTGAGCCTTCCCCCCCAAGTCCCGACCTGCTAACTAAGATATAACCTCACCTCGCACAGGCAAGCCGCTGCCCAATCTCCCCGCAGAGCTACCCATCAGCGCCAGCGCGAGCACCGAGGACCTCTATCGCGCCATTGCCAAGCTCACCAAGACCTCAGTGCACAGCGTGCGCATCACGAAATCCGACAGCTCCCACCTAAAACCCTCGTCAGAAGTTACCCTCAACGACGCCCCGCTCTACGACGAGTCCCAGGTCTTCGTCAAGAACCTCGGCACGCAAATCGACTGGCAAACCGTCTTCCTAATCGAATACTTCGGCCCGCTCCTCATCCACCCGCTCTTCTTCCTCTTCCGCAAGCAAATCTACTCCGTCTACCCGCCCTTCTGGCAATGGAGCGCCTCCCCGCTGACCACCCCGCCCACCCAAACACAATACATCCTCTGCGGCATCATCCTGCTCCACTACATCAAACGTGAGCTCGAAACGCTGTTCATCCACCGCTTCTCCTCGGCCACCATGCCCGTGGCCAGCTTGATCAGAAACACAGCGTACTACTGGACCGAAGGCGGCCTGTACCTCGGATACTTCCTCTACATGCCCACCAAAGCCGAAACCCCGCCGCATCTATTATACACCGGTCTAGCGATCTGGGTGTTCGCGCAGCTGTCGAATTTCAAAACACACCTGACGCTGCGGGATCTCAGACGGCCCGGGACGAAGGATAGAGGTATCCCGCGCGGGTACGGGTTCAACCTTGTCACGTGTCCGAATTACATGTTCGAGGTGCTCGGATGGTTCGCCGTGGCGATGATTACCGGGTGGAGAATCCCCGCGTTGGTGTTTTGGTTGAGCGGGTTGTATATTCAGCATAAGTGGGCTGGGCAGAAGGAGAGGCGGTATAGAAGGGAATTCGGGGATCGGTATAAGAAGAAGAGGGCGGTTATCATCCCATATTTGTTGTAAGAAGGTTGAGATAAGAAGACTCGGCTGGTGGGTGTTACTATGTAGAGAGAGAAATTTGGAGGAAAGTTGGAATCATACTGGAGGAGAAAATTGGAGTCTTATCAAAGACTGGGGGTATTAGTTCTTTTCCCGATGACATCTATCGGGCTTTTAATCTAAACCAATTTATATATTCTAATATAGTATTCAATACAAAAGTTCAATTATTCCTTCTCCTCCATCATCTGATAAATATTGAACACCATCCAGTACAGCTTAGATAAGCCTAAATCAATACTACAGTGCGTGAACAATGTATAGGACAAGGTAGTGTGTGCTTGATCCATTCAGTTGACTGTATAATACAAAACGTTCTAAATTATACAGCGAAGTCCAAAGCCCTCTCCTCGAGGGCTGTCTATAATAAAAAAAATAACCTCACCCCAATCAAAAAATACTCCCACCCAAGAAGCGAAATAAGGAAACATATTTTGAAAAAAAAAAGGAAAAAAAGGAAATGACGCTGCTTTTGCTTTACAACGCCTGCGCCGACCCATCCCAGCCTCCATAGGTATCATCAGAATAGCCCTAATAACTCGAAACTCAAAAACCAAAAAAAAACTCCTTATGTCCATTCCTAACCTTATGGCTGGTATAGTCTCTCTCTCTTTCTCGGTCCCCCCTCTCTCCTCTCTTTCTTGAGAAAGTGTATCATCAATACAGTAAAGATGGTAAAAGGTGAGTAGCTAGTAAAACAGTAGAGTATGAAAATATCAAACGAGCGGAATCGTAGTCCAGGCCGTGCAGAAGATCTCAAAAATAATAACAATGTCAAGTGTCTAGGTAATAAAAACTTTACAGCAGAAGCGAGTATAAAACGAACAATTGCATAACCGCCAGGGAAACACTAATCATGAATAGAAAAAAATTTTGAAACAGAGAAAGGATATTTCGCAGATAAAACAAACAAAAAAGGAGAACGCGATAAGTAAGGATATGTATGTGAATTAGATAAGGTTTTCTGTCGAATACTTTTTCTCCTTTTTTTTTGATTTCTGCGTTGGGTATTACAGCAAGATCAAAAGGAAATAATATCGTAAAAGAAATGAAAAAGAGAAGCGGAAAAAAAAAATTAAAATCGAAGTAAAAGAAATGAGAAATTGCTGCGTGTCGACATTATCATAACGTCGTCAAGTCATATCCGCTTCGTGAAAGTAATAAGAGGTAGGTAGTTATCACCAGGTTCGTGCTGCGGTTCCAAAGAACTGACGGTTAGACGGATTAGATATTATCTTCGCCTTCGTCGAGCGGGTCCGTGATAGAAGACGGATATTGGGGCTCGTTAACACCATATAGAGGGAAGAGATGCATATCGATTTCCCCGTTTTGACTGATAAACATGTCAGAGAAAGGAACCTCCGATGAATTAAACAGATCAGACCCTCCACCGAGCCCGGTGGGGAACCCTGACGCGATTTGGTGGTGAGTTTGGTCTGGACTCGGTGAAGTTTCCTGGTGAATACCACCGTGGGTTTGATGGCTGGAATGATTCGATCGCTGGTAGGTTCGCGGCATTTGTGTCTCCATGGATTCTTGGATGTCTTCCATGTAGTGGCTTGTGATGGATTTGGCCTTTCGAGAACGTACCGATGCTGGACGTCCCAGGCTGCTAGGGGGGCGATATTCGGTGCTGGGACTCGATGATCCGTTAAGATCCTTGAGTTTCTCCAATAGGTAGCGATGAAAGTTTGGATCCGAGCATCTTTCGAGCGCTTTGATGAAGCAGGTGTTGATATCCCGCGGTCCGTAAGCATTATCGGGTTTGCCGGCGTGGATCAGAGTGTGAACGGTCTCGCGGAATAAAGGCGCTACAGCAAAATATGTCAGTAACTCCGAGAATGTGGTGACTCCGTGGAATAATCAAAACTTACTAGACGAAGGAATTGCCTCTCCGGGAAATCGTCGCTGGTAGCTACGATCCCAATTCGTTCGGCCTTTTTTCTTAGGAGAGGATGATTTTTCGCTCTCGCCGTCATACACCGAACTTTCTTCGAGTTTAACGCTGCTCTCATCACTTATTCTTCGCCGCTTGGTGCGTTTCCCCGTCGAAGCCGGCACAGATACTTCTCCATCTGCGTCAAAAACCCCTTCGAGGCTTTGCCCCTCCTCCTCATCCTCCTCTTCTTCCTCCTCGTCACCATCCAGGATCACGGGTTGGCTTTCCGTTTCCGAGCCGTATTGCTGGTAGTGTTTAGATTCCTTTTCTCTGTATAGAAGCAATATCAAAAAGTCAGCGATGCTCGTAATTTTTACTGGTGCTTAACACGAACAAGTCACAAGTTGATAATAGCGTACCGGACTTTTGTAGGGAACTTTTCCGCCACATCTCGAAGCAACCAGAACTTTATTGGGTCGTGTTGGAAGCTCCATGTGGCATATCTGTCTTTGATCTCTGTGCCCCGAACGTGGTCGATGGATCTTGTACCCCCGGTTTTCCCTTTTTTGTTCTTTTGGGGCATGTACTCCTTATAGTTGAACATGAGGTACCAGGGATGATCCCTCGGAAGGTCCTTATAGGAAAACGGAAGCTGAGAGCTCGGGATGGACAGCTTCCGTTTATTTCCTCCGGTGAATTCGCTGCTAGGCCGCGAATCTGGTGCATTTGCAGCCGAAGGCAGATGGCTTGAGCTTCCTTGGTCAGGAAAAGTGCCATTCCCGGTACTCGGACCTTGGGCAGGCACTGGAAATTGACCAACATACGTTGGAGCATGTTGAGGAGGCTCTACGTCTAGCTGTCTGCCACCTGCTGCAGGCTCAGGCGCACTCGCATTATCAAAGACAGTGCCATAAGGAAATGAGGGGTCATGAGAAAGAGCCGCGTCTGTTTGAGCCGCTGGAGTCTGACTGTGCCTCAGGGCATTGAATCCCGAAGGAGCGGGATACTGTGCACCATGTGGGGTGGTGTTTGCAAGCCGTCTACGATGGTCCTCACCGGTGACATAGACTGGAGCGCCGTAAAGCTCTTTGTTGTTTCGAGAGCTCAGGCTTGCGGCTCTGTGTGAATATGTAGGATTGCGGTGGGACTGGGGACGAAGCAATGGGAGCTGAGATGGATTATTCAATGGCGCCCCTCCTTGCTGACTGGAATTCCTACTGAGCGTCAGCTTCTGTGCTAGTGAATCTCTATCGGGTAAAGTCGCGAGGGGTCTTCTGAAACAGCGTAGACACTTACCAGGCCATTATCACCAACGAGTTAATATATTTGAATGCTTCTAGCAGTTTGTGGATACCTCAAAAGACGCAGGATAGAGGTGTGCAGGCAGCTTCACGAGGCTAGAGGCAAAGGCAATTCTTTTTGGCTAGAACTGGTCGAGCAATCCTGCGGATATCGACGATACGAGGAGAATATGGTGGAAAGGATAGGGAATAATTCCTAAATTTGAAAAACGAGAAAGGGAAAAACTGCCCAGATGCACCTTTTTCTAGCACCTGCGAGGAAGTGAATCATACGCCAGCAGAACGAGTGCAGGTGCAAAAAGAGCCCTGTGCAGGCGCAGGGTCACAGCAATTGCTCGCGGAGACGAGAACGGCCTTTCGAACGACCCCGCCACGCCCCGGGAAGCAGGATTTGCGGATTCCGGACAGACAGGTTTATAAGGGAGGGCTTTCGCTGTCCCCTTGAGTTCCTTATCCGCCGGCCCAGCGTCCTTACTGTCCTTTTCCTTCCTTTCTCTCGAAAAAGAATGGATTGAAGGGCTTTTTTTGCTTACAGTACGGTGCAGCTTGCGTTGCGAGCGTGACAGCGCAAAAGGGAGAGAGTAGGAAGGGGGAGGAGCTAAGGCTCGTCGGTGAAGGGCCCCTCCTTTTGAGGACAACGCTCTCCACGCCGGTCCTAATCTTTGTAGCCAGGAAGGAGTATATGTTGACGGCGAATGGGCAGGTTTCCTAGTCGCAGGACTGTTGAACGGACTGCGTTTTCTCGCGTTTTTGCAGGGCCGGAACTATCTGAGATCGGACAGTTGGGCGCCTACCCAGGGCAATGGTGTATCCAGCGGAGGATAGATGGCGCAGATACGGCGGAGAGCTCTCGACACTGCGCCCATTGGGGGTGAAGTGTTCGCTCTCGAGGCATGGCGGGGTTCGAGCGGTGGGAAAGGGGATGTGAGTCCTTCGAGAGTGTCGATTGAGCCTTCCTGGGTGTTTCTGGCGACACGGCGTCGTATATATCGACGGAGGACCAGTTTGGAGTCTTGGGGAACTATTCCGAGACCGCCCGAAGAGAGCCCCTATCTTGCTTTCCCTTCCGGGCACAGCGGCCACAACCTGGTTCTGTGTCCGTGTCTCCTGCGGACTCCTCCCAGAAATATGCAGCTCGAGCCTACGTATCCCCTCGGACACGTTGAATGGCATGCGAACACGTTTTCGCCATTCCAAGATCCTGCCGCTGCGAGCTGGTGCCTGCTGTGATAATGGCTTCACGTTTTTTTCTCTCTCTGTTCTCTCTGTTCTCTCTCCTCGCAATTTTTATCTGCACGTTTGTTCGGCTTAGAGCCGAATGGTTTTGCGGGTACTGACGTCGTCCATTGGCACTTTGATAGGCTAACCCTTGCTGCGAGAGAGTGCACACGCAAAATGTCGTCAGCCTCGCGCCCGTCGGCCCCTGCAAGAGGCCTGGTTTTGGTCGCTTGTCCAGTCCTGTCCAGTCCTGTCCAGTCCTGTCCGGTCTGGCGTCCCTTCCGGCCTGAAGGACCGGCCAGGATCGATAAGGTAGCATCAGTCCGAGCCTGGCGGGCCCACCAGGGTGTTGGAGCGATGTCGAGGTGGTACACACTAGTCCCGATCCCGAAATGCTACGGAGTTGGATAATCTCGTTACATGCGGCGCCCGCAAAGTTACCTGTTCATGTAGCTTAGCTTCGCTGATAACAAGCTTTGCACGCAGAGGAACTCTGAATGGAACCTTAACGTCCGGTCGTCTCCCCCAGCGGGAACATTCGATCCGAACGGTATTGGCCGGCCTGTGTACATGGACAGTACCATGGCCAGCTCTCTCGGATTTCCGTGGGGTGATCCTACCCAAACCTCGCTATCGGACCGTTCGAACCAGCGAATCAGGTGGGAACCAGGCGTCCCGTGCATGCACCCGCCAAACGTCTACAACGTCACATCTTGGTGAATTTTTCGCATTTTTTGCACACAAACAGCGCCAAAAATCTAACACAAAGAAAAATAGGCCGGACGGTTCCACAACTGGCACCATTGCACATCCGGACGTCCGTCTACAATATCGGTCGAGCTCGACTACAATGCTAGCTAGCTCGTTTTAGTTATTGTAGCACGAGGTGACATAAGCAGAGGGTTAGTCCGGCCCGTTCGGAGAGTAGAGTCTATATTAACTTCTCCGTCTACCTCCGGCTTCTCGTCGTATCTTTATTCCTTCTTTCCTCTCCTTCTTATCTCTCACGATGGACACTCGCTCGAACCGCCGCCGCCGACGATCCAACTGCACGATCGAGACATTCCCCGGATCTCGGGATACGGAACCGCCTAATCAAGCTTATCTTGACCTGTCTTTTCCTTTGAAGGAATAATAACATCAGCCTTCTCGTAAAATTATACTAAAATGGATACCCCGGCCAGAACCCAATCCCTACCCTCCGATAAGATAATCCGTTTGACAAATTGTTTGGTGCCCGTCGATAAGAAGCTCCTGCCTGGTACCATCTATGTAAACTCTACCACGGGACTTATAATATCCCCTCAAGACCTCTTCTACGACTCCAAGCTCTCTCCGAGCTCCACCGTCGACCTCGGAGGCCGAATCCTTGTTCCAGGTTTTATCGACGTTCAAATCAACGGCGCTTACGGATTTGATTTTTCGGACACGTCAAAGGATGGGTCCGCATATGCAACCGGCCTACGGGACGCCAATAAACAGCTCGTCAGCACCGGCGTGACCAGCTATTGTCCCACGATTACCAGTCAGAAGAATGCCGTCTACCAAGAGGTATACCCCTTTCTTTCCTTTCTTTTTCGGATCCTTACCAGGCAATCAATCAAACCTGCAGAAGACAACCTTCTTGACATAACCGCTAACACAACTGCACGCCAACGGATAGGCTCTGCCATATCTCGGCCCTTCCCAGCGTGACGCTTCTCTCGGCTGCAGCTCGCTTGGAGCTCACGTCGAGGGACCGTTCCTTAACCCCGAACGCAATGGCATCCATCCAGTCCACGTCCTCCAAACCCCAAAGGACGGCCTGTACTCCCTCGAAACGGTCTACGGCAAGGACAACCTCTCCCGCAACGTCAAAATGATAACTCTAGCGCCAGAACTCCTCCCTCCGTCCGCGCTCCCTTCCCTCCCGTCGGTGCTCGCGTCGAAAAACATCATCCTCTCAGCCGGCCACTCCACTGCAACCTTCTCCCAACTCGTCTCCTCCAATATATCCATGGTCACCCACCTGTTTAACGCAATGCACCAGCCGCACCAGCGCGAACCAGGCATTCCCGGCGCGGTGCTCGCGGAGTTCTCGAAACAGCGGTACTTCGGCATCATCGCCGACGGGGTGCACGTTCACCCCGCCAATATCCGGTGGGCATGGCACTCCAACCCGACAGGTCTCTGCTTGGTCACCGACGCCATGGCGCTGCTCGGCCTGCCGGACGGAGAGTACGAATGGGGCAACGGCGAGAGTATCATTAAAACGGGAGGGGTGCTGACGTTAAAGGGCACCACGAAAATCGCAGGCAGCTGTGTCACGCTCGCGGAGTGTTTGAACAATTTTATGCGGTTTACCGGTACCAGTATCGCGGAGGCTGTGGGGACCGTGACGACCACGCCGGCGAGGATGTTAGGTTTGGAAGGGGTGAAGGGCAGTCTTGGGGTCGGTGCGGATGCGGACCTGTGCGTGCTGGAGATGCAGACGGATGGGTCCGTGGTGGTGGATGAGGTGTGGAAATTCGGAGAGAAGGTGTGGGAGCGGGAGGAAGGGAGGAAGAGGAGACGAGCCGGGGTGGTGGAGGTTAGCAGGCTGTAGGTTGTGGATTTTCGGGAGGTCTGGATCCTACTCGCGGGTAGCTACATAGACGGGGTACGGTGTGACGATGTGTGACGTGTTAACGAATAATACGAGTTCGAGTGTTTCTTTCGTCAATTGTATATAGCGATGATAGGATTTCTTCTTTTGTTTCCGTTTTAAATTTGCTTTTTAGATAGGTGAAAAATAAAAAGTTCGCGGAATTTCTAAGAATATCTCAGGATGATCTTTAGAAAGATAAAGCTGAGGGTAGAAGGTATATAAATCTCTGAAATAAAAACCTGTTGGTGACATATAATACTCTCCGCAGACCCACACAAACACAAGCTGTGATACCACACCACCTGCAGCCCAATTTTTCTACATATCTCAGCCTTCCAAATGTCCTCTTAAGGCAAGATCATAGGCTCTTCCCGAATGCAAGTAAACGCCGAAGATCTAATCGCGATCTCCCTTGCTTAATTGCAAGATACGCCAAGACCTGTTGACCAAGTACACTCGGTTTGTTTTGCGGAGATGGCAATAATATATACCGCAGCAGAGAATGTGTGTTGTGCGTGTATGCATGTATGAATGTACCGCATCCCATCCTGTTTCTAACTGGTCGTCCCAGTCCCAGCTGCGGCGGGAGAGCAACAGTCGAGCCTGGCATTCGAGGAACCTAGCCACCGCCTCTCTTGCGTCCTTTTCTTTCCATTCTAGGTACAATCGATTACTCTCAGATTATTCCATCGTACTCATCAGGGTCAACCGATCAATACGAGCTCACTACTCCTTACCAACTTATAAAAGCAGACAAGTGGTAGAACGTAACAGGTAAATCCAAAAGATTTATAATCCCGCCCACAGTTCCTCCAATCCCTAGAAACCGCAAGGTTACATGATTCATGTAATCGACAGAAACTACCCTATCAAAAGAACATGTGGTTGATATAATAACGTCGTTTGATATACCAAGAACATATTGAGGCTGTTCCCTGGCAGGGCTCGTACACCTGACTTCTGCCGAGAAAGCTTAATAGCCTGGCGCAAGTCCGAACATTTTTTTGTTTTTAAAATTCACAGGAAAACGTTTGTGTTATGAACGCTAAATTGCTAGGCAGATATGTTTAAATGCGCCTGGGTTTTTACCGCTCTTTAACCGATTTATTCGGTTGTCTATCAAAATCCGACTATGCGAACAGCTAGCTCGGGCATTGTCTCGTTCTCCAGATGTCCATATTTGATATCCCCACAGTCAAAATCACGACAGTATCCGACAACCAAGGCAAAACGAACAAATTCCTGCTTCGAATGACTCGTTCTCCAGGTTTCACGAGACGAAGGTTCGCCCCGCCTCCGGCATCGCCCCTTTCTCGAATATGCCGGCACCGCGGTAAGTGGAGCCCGCCCGCTGTATTCGCAGGAACCCGGAAGCAATCTACTCAATTGACAGGACAACGATATCGTGATTTTTTGAGTTTTATGGCCTGGTTCCCCGGCAGTATGCTCGATACTTAGGCTATTCGCCCACTGCGAATATGTGAACAGGAGTTGCATTTTCCGTCGCAGGCGGCCGACCGGTGCACGACCTTGAGGCAAGGTTATTGTGTTTGATTGTTGGTGATCACTAATCGCTAGAGACGGCACGCTGCACAGGTGATTGGCTGCTGCTGTGGCAGTTATATAATTAAGTATATACCTTATCGCAATCACAAAGGGTATACGCAACGTCCGTGAAAAAAAAAAGCTTCAAGGGTCATTGAATATTAATACGTTTCAGCAGTATTGTTTTCCTGTCCGGCCGGCGGCATCGCGCATTCATTTGCACACATATAATCTGAATTCATATATGATCATATGAATTCATGGATGCTTTCCTTGAAAAATTATACAAAATCACAACATGTTAACATGGTCTCCCCTGAATATCTGCAGCGCAATCCAAAGAATCACGTCCGCGCTCAAGGATAGAATATGGCTCGTCCAGGGAATTTCATGTGAAGAATATCATTAATCACTATATCAATCAATTGGAAAATTCTGCAGACGGAACAAAATTGCAAGAGGAAACAAGAGAGATGAACGGCGTTCGCCCGTCCGTGAGGGAAACTGCCTTCTCAAAACGTATAAATAGGGCAGCAAAATCTTCTTCTGGGTCTCCCAAAAATCCCCCAGAGCTCTAGAAGACAGAAGCATCTTACACAGCTTACGAGTAGTATAAAGAATCAATCTCCAGTAAGATAGACAATTCCAATATCAAGTTTCTTCTGATTGTAGGCTAACAAGAAACACGACATAGCGATGCTCCTACCAAAGCTCCCTTTCTTAGCCGCAATGCTAGCCATTGCCTCCGCTGTTCCTTCGCCGGCGATTAGGGAACGCGGCGTCACTCCAGAAGTCAGCAAGTTGGACAATATCGTTGTCAAGAAAGACGTCGTTGACCTTGACAAGATTGTTGTCAAGAAAGATGCCGTTAATATTGACAAGTCGGTTGTCAAGAAGGATTCTGTTGATCGCGGCATGTCTATTGCCAAAAAGGATATCGCCGGACTCGAGAAGCGTGACCAGGGCTCATGCTGGATTCACTACTGGCACGGTAGCGGAGTCTATGCTATCTGGTACTTCCGCCTCGATACTTGGGGCGAATGGGATGACGACTGGGGTGCCGGATTGTTGGATAATATCCGCGGCAAGTGCTATGCTTGGGACTACGTGTGGGAATGGCAGTTTTACTACGATGAGGGACCTCCTCCCACTTGGGGACATGCTACATTCGAGATATCCGGGGCCTTCGTCACGCCGAATTACCAATGCGTAGCTGATGCAGTCGCAGCCGCAAGTTGGAATTGGGGCCCTGTCACCGCCCAAATTGATGCTGCTGGTTCGAAGTGGTGGTGATTGACGAGATAGACATATAGATGTGCTTTGGGTTTAATGTTTACAGAAAGGACTTAAACGCTTTAAATTTAAAATCTGCCTAGCTGAAAAGCTTCGCAATCTTGTACCTAGGCAAAGTTGTGACGCTGATCAAAAAGCCTCGGTAACAACTAAATGATCCAAAATCTTCCCACCAGCTTTAAGAATAGACTTTTCTCAATAGTAGATTGCAACGTAGATTTTGCATGGACAACAGGTACAATATCCGACCGGAATGAGGACCGCTTTAACCACTCCACCTGAGCAACAGTCTGGGTTCAAGACTACCAGCGGCCCAAAATGTGTTGTCCATATGCTCGAGGTTGCGTTGTTGCCAAAATAGATTTTTGTGTTGTCTGGCCTGCGAGACCACCAAAATGCAACTTTCGGTGTCGGCAAGCTTAATTTACGCGATGCGCACGCTCTAGGCCCAATTAGTCTCGCAACCAGCCACCAACAATCACACAACCAATCCTTTTCAAGCAAACCTAAAGAACTGCTTCTGACTAAATGTTTCTCGAATTGTCAAGATAGCTCAATCTAGAGATGCAGGAGCGTAATATTTCAATGGTGAATTCCAGCGATGCACAGCATATATGCACATATGCACATGCAACACCTATCCGCCCAGCCACTCCCGCCTAGTAGAAATGCAGCTCATAAAAACAGTTCTTCTAATATTCCCATATCATCGAAACCTTCACAATAACCATGGGTCCATTCATTTAGTCATCAAGAATCATGCGTGGTGAACTAGGCATCTATTTCCCTTGTGTATCGAGACGGAACTCCGGGCGAAACATCGCCGATGTGGAAGAAGCTAAAAGTTGAAGTTGCATGACAACATGTCGGCGTGCGATTATCGGTGGCTGGGTATAAGACGTCGACCAATCTGGGCAAAGTTCCCGAGATATGAGGCTTTTATAATAAAGGCCTTCTGATAGCGATATAGCCTGCGACAATATTCAGCTCCGAGAAAAGATGAGCTCGGTGCCAAATCGGTATGACGTCTAGAACTGGCGACTAGATCTTGGTGAAAAGTGCGATTTGGCGAGAACGAGGCTTCTATTCGGAAGCACATTCCAGATTTATAAGACGTCTACCATGGTTCCTTTGGTGGCCTAGGCAACCAAGCGTCACTCTAGTTTTGCTAAACGATAAAGAGTGGGGAGATGGAAGAAAGAGATATGAGTCCAATTTCTATTACGAATTCCATGTCGCTGTTTTTAAAAAAGCGTGCAGCTCTTAAGATCTCGCTCATATATATTCCGCTTGTTCATACTTGATTCGGATTGCCAAAATGTTGAAAAAGTCAGCCGCAAGAGCTAGTGGAGTCCTGAATTTGGGGGCGACAAAGGGCCGATGCAATACAAGTAGTTGCAATCTATCTAAATACCACGTTGAAATCTATAAGACTCGAACGCCGTTACTGTGATCGATATCGCGATTCTATCGCTACGACAAGCCTAAAACGATTCACTCTGGTCTGAATAGACTCAGAACCCCATTCTGTCGGATGAATCGGAGCCGGACGAAGAAGCTGAATTGAAGCGTCCTGTCCACGTGCAAGACATGCTTGCTAAGGTCTGAAGCTAGCAAAGTAAGCTCTCAAGGATGATACGTGCAAAGAAATCTATTTCAGGTTAAGGAAATTGGCTGGTTATCTGGAAACTCTGACAAAGGCACTTCCCAGACACTATTTGGTAGTAAATGGAAATTAAATATCGAGTGTGTTGATTTTTTAAATACCTGAGAGTGTTATACTTATAGCTATAGCTACAGCGATTCGGAATCCGGAAAGACTCTTTTTTGCACGATTAATTATCGGAGACAACATGGGTATTGTCAAAAGTGCACAGCTGTAGTGTGGCTACGGTTTTGGTGAGACCCGGACGGGTATCGCTAGACCCAGGCTTCCCGGGAGAGCCCGGCTAGGTTATTGTAATCCTTTGGACATTTACGCCTTCCAAAAAACGATTAATTAGAAACCCGTTGAACGGCGGGTATGCATGTTTTCCTTTCATTTGCATCAAATCTTCTGCGTTCCTGGATTTCATCTCTCGAGGCTGATGAAATTTCGACTACGAACGTGTGAGATACAGCGCAAGAACGGCAGTTCTGTTGTGTTGCATCGCACGGTTACAACAGCGTCTGAGTGGCGCTGCGACGCTATTGGTTCAAAATCGCAGTTTAAAGATTTTCAGTTGGATATCTCGGATGGGATGAATATTCCGTCGGATTCAGGG
The DNA here is from genome assembly GCA_031310005.1 of Dactylellina haptotyla. Classification (NCBI taxonomy): domain Eukaryota; kingdom Fungi; phylum Ascomycota; class Orbiliomycetes; order Orbiliales; family Orbiliaceae; genus Dactylellina; species Dactylellina haptotyla. The sequence continues at coordinate 2,523,834 of CM062384.1, read as the reverse complement.
ACCTATAACAAGTGGCAAATTTTGACGTGTTTCCATAGCGCTCGAGCTATAAAAATCAAGGAAATATCATGATGTTACGAAACAAAGGAGTTTTAGAGTTAGAGATTTTGAAAATTTTGTATTCTAGAATACATTCGATTTTCAGAGGTCAGACCACTCGATCTTAAGGAGAAGAGTGATCGACAAAATTTAATACACTCTCGTCTGCTCGGGTTGGTCACCATGCTTCCCCGGTTTAGCATCTTGCATGGAAAAGGCTTGTGGACTGCGTGAACTGGGGCTTGTGGGCTTTTCCGAGGGCGGGTAGGTTCTTGGTTGCTGTTGTTTTCCTTAAGTACCGCAAGGAATTTCCAAATTCCGGCTTTTTCGAATGGCGTAGAGCCTCACCAAGCCTCAAATCAGAAACTCTACCTAAGCGCTGGTCTTGCGTAACTTTGCTGTAACATTCCAGCATCTCAACAAAACTCGACCCAATGAGCGATGCTTCTTGCGGCAGGTGAAGCGAGTGGGTTCCAATGGGAGAGCCTTTGCGGCCTGTGAGATCAGTTGATCGGGGGGGTTTTAGCTTGGTCAAGATTAGCTCGTGTGCGATTGGCAGACCGGCCGAGGAAGGAAAATGTACCGCAAACCACTGAAAAACATCATTTCTCGCGACCAACAACAGAAAAACCCTCAAATCAAAAACCCAAAAAAAAGAACATTTGGAAGCCTGAAAGCCAGAGCGTTCTAGCTTTGACTGACTTGCAACCAAGGGCCCTGCATGCGGAGATCCTTTGGGCGTCAGTGTACCAAGGTAGTGACATCGGCCATGAGCAGATCATTAGTGCTCAGACGTCCCTTCTTGAGGATTCAGTCACATCACCGCGACTTTCTGTACAGTTTGATATTAAAAATCAAGATTCAGCAAATCGTAACTGGCCAAGGAATGGGTTTAGCGAACCCCCAAGAGCCAACCATCGGAGCGGGAGGGGTATCCATGCTCGAGAAGGGAGCAAAAGGACAATAAGCCACGCACGCTGGTTTTTCAGCTGTGGAGCCCGATTGACTTTAGAAAGCTAATAAAAGACTCGTGGGAGCCACCCGGATATCCATTTTTGCTGTGTCCGATTCTCCCTCGCATAGCACTTTGTTTCGAAGAAATAAGACGAAATATACTATATACCTGCGCCGCTGGCTATTCCACTGCAAACTGATACGCAATAAGCACAAAAACGATACCTAGGATAATTGTCTCCCTCCTGCCAACAGCCGGAACATCCATTTCCCCCCTGGTGGATTCGCCTCAGACAACATTTACTATATTACTTTTATCGAACAGCCGCTAAACTCAACTCTGATTTTACCTGGAGGTTCGCGAACTTTGATACTGCCTGCCTGGCATCGTCGTCAACTGTACTCTGAGGATCGGCAGTCCGCTGCGTCTACTCTGGAATTGGGTTTGGTGACAGCTTGTTTTGCCCGTGCTGTGCCAGCTGGATATTCAGGAGGAGCTGAGAGAAGACTCTGAGTTGAGCGGGGTACTGTCCAACTCATCTCACACAACTATGTCATTTTTTGCTCGATATTACCTGGTGGTCTAGACTCTAACAACTATCCAGTCCAGCGTGGCTTCAAACCCCTCGCCGGCTAAGAAATATAGCTTTTCCATCCGTTGGAATTATCCCTTTTCTAAAATTCTTTTCGTCTCGGTGCTTTCCAAGCCCTCGAAGACGCAATAATCCCCCCCCCCGAAACCGAGTGTTGGAGGCTGGAGGCCAATATCACTCAACAACACATTTTCTGCAACAGCGTGTTCGCCGTAGATATATCAGTCATTGCTATATCTCGGGACTCACACCCCCTCATCGCTATCGCTTCTTTCAAGGCTTTCTACTAAAACACCTCCCATTTTTACACAAAGCTGTTATAAAATGGCAGCAGCAGCGTTGCAAATGCCCTCTTTGCCCTCAGATATCCACTCAGTTGCATACATGCCTCACTCACGAGCATACACACGGCCACAGCTGCCGAAGCCGAAGCCGAAGCTGTCTATCCCTACCCCAAGCACGATGAAGCGGCCCCTCGAGGCGAAATCACAGGATACTGAAGCTGGCAGCACTACTACACCTTCCTTAGCACTGCCTCCAACTCCAAAGAGACGGAGAAAGTCGGTGTCTGGTATGAATACTCTTGTGTTGTCCCGGGTTATCCATATTCGGGATACACTTTCTTCAAACGACAAGATCGAGGACCCTTGCATTTAAGGTTGAAAAGTACTAACACATGGCGTTTATCAGAATCCGTCGCGGCAGAGGTAGCCACTAAGCGGAGACGAGTTGGTAAGGAACCCAAACCAGGACAATCACCCGAAAAATGCGGTGAAGAGGAAAACCCCACCCGCGAATCTTACCCGGATCCTCGATGGATGAATGAGCCCCGCAAGTATCTCCACCTCAGGGACCACAGATACAAATACATCTCCAAGATTACGTAAGTTGTTACCGCCGATAAATATATATCGAAAACATCCCTACTCCCTGTGCTTGGGATGCCATCCTCACTATTACCCAAATCTAGGAACAAACTCCTCGACGATGAGGTCTGGAACAAACCGGCAAAAGAATATCAAGATATAATGCAAAAGAAGACTGGGACCTGGATGTCTTTGAATCAGCATTTATATCCAAAGAATAAGGATTCCTTTCCACCCTCGGGTTAGATCGAATATCGGTTGCGATTTTTCCTCTCAACGGTACGTATGAACTAATTCATTTTTCCCGTTCCATTCGGGTCTTTTCTTTCTTGTAGTCAATCCCTTGGAACTTGTATTGGACCTTATTATAAAACATGGATCCCCAACCCCGGAGGACCGGAACCAGGAACCCAGCATTTCTGGCTGCTTTTCAAGGCTGGTTAGAACCCTGCCTGGTAACAAACAGCTCGCCCAGCTCATCGACCAGGAATTGGCCGACATCTTGGCTTCCCGTGAAAGGACTGGACTTGATGAAGCTGGTACTCAGCAAGCTTCTCCCGTGGTATCCGCCATTGCTGGCAATCCGGACGAATTGAAATCACCACATACACTTGAGCCTGTCTCACCAGCAGCTCTCTCTGGCCTGGATAAAAGTACTAGTGGACCTGAACAGCAATCACCAGCACCACCAACATCGCCAGCTATTGTTAGGACTATCTCCCAGGATCGTAAGGTAGCAGCAGCCTCGCCATCTACTCCCTTCCGTGGACAGCGAAACAATGCTGCCCCGGTTTTTGGACCACCTACTATGCCTCCTGGATTTGCTGGCCCATCTGCACAACCACTCTATGGAATTCAAGCTGGATACAATGGTATCATGCCAACCTATGGACCTACAGGACTTCTAGGACCCAATACTCACAACTTTGCAGATGTCGCAACCTCGCCCATCGTAGCAAACTCGCCTCAGAGCGTTGGAATGCATTACTATAGCCCGCAGCAGGCAAGATTCGCGTCCCGGACTCATTCCCCACTTGGATATAGCAAGCAGCAGCAGATGACAGCAGCAATGACAGCAGCAATGACCGCAGCTTCCGTGCCCGCTCACACAGCGTACGCACATCCCCAATGGAATCTTGATCCAGGAGCATCCGGAGTTGATACCGATCAGCTTCTTCCACGGTATGGACCTGCCCAGGAACCCCATTCGGAGTATCATACCCCGAAGGAACACACCGCCACCTCTGGCTTCTTCACCTTTCCGCAACCGCAAGGACTGGACGTGTCTTCTTTGGACACGAGCGCAATTCTTGGAATGGACCTCGCAGAATTTCAGGCGTACTTGCAGCACCTTGAACCAAACTAAAACAACTTTCCAACTTTTTTCCTTTTGGATTTCCTCCTTTTTGGACTTTCTCTTAATCGCTTTACCGGATTTCTTTTCCCTTGGATAACACATTATTTTTGATACGACGACAGAAAACCCGGATATCTGTGGATCTTCAGCCTGGACCCTTCGGAATTCCTCCCCACCTCACTTCCCGGATCTCTTCTTCTGGCGTTATATTTTTTACAATCTCTTTTTTTATATACTTACTCTTATATCCTTGGTTCAAAGCTCGCGCGTGCTCCGTCTGTGTTTGGGAATTTTGCTTGATAGAATAGGTGATGAAATGGGCTTAATATGGTTTGATACAAAAAGTTTCCTTGGTTTCAAAAAAATTCGTTTCTCAATTGGGCCTGTTTTGCATTTATATCAAGCATAAAAACATGTTAAGGGAGTGTGAGTGTATGTGTGCGTTTTTTATTGGTTATAACCCGCGTGGACCGGCATGGAGAATTATAGGAAACCCGAGGAATATAGGAACCCGAGGAACCCCGCCTCCGTTTTCCCTTCTGGATTATCGACAACCCCATCTCTGCTCCTGGACTCTTCTTTTAGGTACGGCTTTATTACATGGCACATCGTTGACGAGTTTGTTCCGGTCCCACGGGCAAGGTCCCTACCATGCCTGTCCTAAACTCGCAATGTGGTAAACAGAAAGAAAAAAAAATCATATTACATATTTGAATATCCACCCCCTGGATTTACTGATGAAGAATCATTAAAGCATAGCTAGGTTTACTCCTTGTCCGTGGGACTTAAAACAACTCATTTTACTTTGGCCATGAATCTCTGGATCTCTCCCTGGATTAATTCTCAACTCTAACATGGAACGGACCCTCTTTCCCTTTGTCAGGATCCTCTCTTTTTGTCATTCTCTGGATTTATTTAGTTTAGCTTTTTTCTCCTTTTCCTTGTCTGTCTGTTAATTTATAATGATGACCTGTATACCCTTTTATTCTTACCAATACCCGATACTTCCTGTATATTCATAGGTGTTTTGCTTTTCAAATGTATTTACTCTTCTTGGTTTTCTTGTGTGCTTGCAAAGCCTCTTAATGTTTTGAGTCTAATGTTTCCTCGGTGCATTTGTTCTTTTTTCTCTTACGATAATGATGTTCACGGCATGTACATACGCCCCGACTTTGACGGTGGCATCCTTTTATCCTTCTTAAGCTTCGATGCGATGACGCTTACAAACTTCTACACTTCTTATTCATCCGCTGCAAATTAATCATTTAAAGAATAAATTTAGAAAGAAAGAAAAGCGAATAAAAATAATAATATATATATATAAGTCAAAAGAACATTTAAAGACAAAAATATATTTTTATATCCATCAAAGTGTCCACCTTCCATTCTTTCTATACATCTCTGCGGCAGTGTCAGGAATTGTCTTGTGTACGGGTTACAGGTACAAACAAGTAAGCTTAACTAAGAGCGAGCGTAAGTGGAAGTGAGCAAATGTCTATCAACTGCGCTTTCCGGCTGTTTTCACATTCCTCTCGAACGGATGAAAAAAAATTAAAAAATTAAAAGAATTTCTGGGTTAGCGCACTTCGGTACTGGTAATATATTCCGAACTGACTGTTGGATCAACTTTAATCTTAAATGATATATACACCACCGCCGACCTCCCCTGGTATTCACGTACGAATGGTGAGAAAGCAAGAAAGGATATATTATATAATATATATATTCACACGCACGCAAAAAATTAAAGGACTCGACCCATGTCCCATGGCTCGTTCTGGAAGGTGTTGGGGTATTCCTGTTTGCTCACGAGACGTACGAGGGGCAGAGATAATGAAAATGCTAAAGGTACCTGGGGTTCTATAGTTTATATGTATAGGAACGAGGTATTTACAATGTACTTACCGTGCATGGGGTGTGATATTTTTTTGGTGGTGAGATCCCGTAATTTGCTCAGGACTGGAAGGGGTGTGGATGGATATTAATTGCTCAACGCAAGCGGGTTCATGGGTGTTATGGGAGTTATGGGTTGCAGGTTGCGAGCGGACGTGGAAGTCCGAGAAACCTTGCCTCGAACTTACGCCTCTTCTCGAGGCTTGAGAAAAAGGGAAATGAAAACAACAACACAGAGAGTCCTGCATGATGCATGCGTGCGATTAATTGTGAAAGAATGATTTTCTGGTCGTGACCGTGGTGGACCTGGATGGATGCAATATGTGTAGATTAGCCGAGAAGGACGGGTTCTTCCAGAATAATAATTTTCTTTCTTTCTTCCCGGGCTTGGTATTGTTTCGTTGCGCGGGCTATATTATATGAAAGACATGTTATGAAAGACATATTGTGCGGAGGAACATTAGGCTGTGAGGTTTCGATTTGCTCTTGCTGTTGTTGAACGTGAATGATCGAGGGCAAAGCGTTGTGGTTTACTGCATGAGGTATAGTTACAACAGAGCGGGTGGATCACGGTGAAAGCCAAGATTACAGAAGAAACAGCGCCTCAAGCAGCTGTCGTCACCTCTCTGAGAGAAAGTCGTAATTAAGCTTAAACCCAGCTTTTCGGCATTTTCCTGGGTCGGATTGTGCAGCGATCGTCAGCGAAAGGCGTGGGTGCCACGACGGCCAATCGTTTGGCGATGGAGGATGGCGGGATTGGCAGAGCTGGATCTTGGTTGGCCATCGGGCTGTTCGCTCGATGGCCTCTTGGGCTAGCCTGGGCCAATCGTTTGAGGGTTGAAACGGTGAGCTAAGGCTGAGCTTTGTTACCAATGACATCAAAGCGAAACGTTCAGTGGGAAGGTTTAGGGTGTTTTTGTGGATTTCGAAATTTCATTTGTCGGTCATTTTGCATCCGCTGGATACAGGATTTTTGCCCTAGTATTTTTTCTTCTTGGAGGGATCAATACTGTGCCTTATCATTATCCGCCCGGACTGATCTGATATTTGAGATCGGATCATCATGAGAGTACGCCCTCGGTGGAGAAACTGGAGGAAAGAGAGTTTTCTGAAATCCACACTGCAGATGTAACGTGCGACGTGTAGCACCTGCACGTTACCTGTCTAGGCAAGCCAGAATAGATAACAAAGGATTTTTAAATAGTAAGATCTTTAACACTTCACGTTAGGGATGGAAGCGCTCATACTTGTGCGCGGGGCGCTCTTCGCCTGTGTGCTCTCTCTGATTTACAGAGTACGAAACATGGGAAACTTGCAGGCCAGGCAAGGCAGGCCAACAGCAAATGAGAAAGTTTCGTTCAGGTCCAACTGCACCGGAGCAGTCCCCCCATGTCCGCATGCGACAGCTCACACACAAGGGGAAGGTTTGAAAAGCGGACCTGCACTGAATATTTCTTTTGTGTCTGGGTTCTTTTTCGTGCCTTCCGTATGTTTTTTTGCTTTATTTTCTCTCTGGCGGCCTGGAGCGTTTCCATATTTTCATGCAATAATACATTTTAAAATAGTAGAGGGAGGAATTTCGGGGCACGCGCCAAAGGCGCCGCATCCGCCGGTGACAGGAAAGGCGTTACGCGGGGAGACGATATTTTTAGGGTGAGAATAGGAGGATGAGTTGGGTTGGAGTATAATGTCATATCAAACAAAAGTTGAGTAATATCGTTCGATATACGAGGAACGGTGGAGATGTGTAATTTCTCCCGACAGCGAGACAGACCGACCCGGGTTCTCTCTCGCTTTGATTCTCCCCTCGTATGAACCCATGCAGCCAGCATTTGAGATGAACTGAATCTGCCGTATTCTTTCTGTGTGTGTATGTACTAGTACAGGACTTACTTTCGGGGAGGCGTCCGTGGTTGAAGGCTGTTGTATTTTCCCGGGGAAATAGGCAGTAGCATGGAAATGTTTAAATGATGGTGGCACGTTCGAACCATGCCGGGGTGATTTGGAAGCCATGACAGGAAGCTTCTTTGGGATGATTCTCTCCTTCTCGCAGGATAACAGCGAAGATCGATCTATGTGCATATTGCCATGCCATGATATGCCATCTCAGGTTGTGAGGTGGTAATTCCGCTGGAGGTCGGAAAATGCGAGCGAGGCTACGGCGTCGAACTTCTAGAAATTGAAGCGGGTGCCAAATATATCCCCACCCGCCGCGCCTGGACCGTACCTACGTACTGATACCGCAGAACCAATCCCACGCACAGCTGCCCGTAGCTGTTCCTGTCACTAAAACTAGTCTGATCTGTGTGCCTGACTGGCGTGCTTCCAGCTGCAGGTGGGCGAGTGTGGGCGGGCAGGGCAGACACCGCAAAGCCTCTTTCCTCTCCTCCTCTTTTCTTCTTCCCGCCCCCGTCGCAAATGTCCCATCTTCAATTCTTCCTCCTCCATTCCTGACGCATTCCTTCTCGACGGAACGAAGGACTGACAGACTGACAAACGGCCTGCACGCGGACCCGGCTCACGTTTATAGCAGCAAGACCCCAATGGAACCGACAACGGCGGCCGTGGAGCGTTAACGACTCGTTCACCCGCAAATCACATCTCTTCCGTGCCTGGCTCCACCTGCGTTGGGTGCAATCAGGGGACAACCTCACCGCAACACTTCCACAACAACAGCCTCTTCTCGCTCCTCCTCCTTCTTCCTCCATCGCCAGACTCACCCACCCTCCTTCTTCCCTCTTTGGCCACTCATTTACTCTGGCAGTAGACAGCTTCCTCCCGCGGACACTCGAGCCAATATCCGACTCACTCGTACAGTAGCAAGGGAGAATAGTTTTAGTCCTCTGCGAGGCTCTCCATCTTTCTCTCTCTCTCTCGGTGTCTTGCCTTTTCTTTCTTTTCCCTTTCAGCCCCGTTTAGTGTCTGTTTGCTCCACCTTACCGACCTCGAGTCGCAAATCCAACCCCGGGTCGACCTTCTTGGACAAAGAATACTGCACGGCAGCAACGTGGACAGTCGATCGCGCCTGGTTGATGGGATTGGCCGTCGGTTCCTCTTCTCTCCGGTTTTCGCTCGCATCGATCGGCCGCCATGATTAGAGCGGCAACCCCTCTTACGATCCTGCTGTTCGCAGCCTTCGCCCTGCTTCTCATCAGCATCCTCTCCGTCCCCATCATCAAACCGATCACTCTTGCGACCTATCAGGATGTCTCCTACGGCGTCTTCGGCTACTGCGTCGGTAACGACTGCAGTCCCGTCGAGATTGGCTACAATCCTGGTACGTCAATTACCCGCGCCGTCCTCGCATGGGCTAGCGATCATCTGTAGTCTACAGACATGCTGACATCAAAATATTTGCTTGCTCTAGATACCGCTTTGAAGAACCCCGCAAAGACGGACTTCACCCTCCCGTCCAATGCACGACACTCCCTCTCGAGCCTTCTCATCATCCACCCAATCGCTGCTTTCTTTACCCTCGTTCTCATGATCCTCGCAGCGTGCTCACATTTGCACGGCCCTTCGAACAACCCCAAATACCTTTTGGTCACTCTTCTATTCGCACTGCCAACCTTCCTGTTGTCCCTCCTCGCCTTCCTCGTCGATATCCTTCTCTTTATTCCACATCTGCAATGGGGCGGCTGGCTCGTCCTTGCCGCCACCATATGCATCCTGACCGCAGGTATCATGACTTGCGCCATGCGGCGTACCGTTGTATCCAGGGCGGCTCAGAAGGCTAGGATTGCCGTCAACGCCGAGATGAACGGCGAAATCTACCGCGAACAACAGGCAGCCACCATAGCTGCCGCCTACGGAAGCAACTCGAGTACGGCCGTCGCGACTTCATCGACTCCCATGCGCGAGCCAAAGCTTCCCGAATTTGCAACGTTCGACGTCAACCGTAAGACTAGCGCTGAGAATGATAGGACTCCGCTGAACCCGCGCGGCCAAACCCCGCAGCCCCAGAACGACCTTCCTAGTTTCCCTAATCCGACTGCTCCTGGTGGATTCGACCCTATGGTTCCACGACACCCGACCCCTGGTACCTCCGATTTCAACTCATCGCTCAACAGACAACGATCGAATCATACTATGAATTCCGATGGCTTTGGATCTGCGCCTTCGTTCGACAGACACGGAACCCCCCCGGTCCCACCAGTCATGATGGGTGCCGGTGGTCGTGGAGGCTACCCTCCGAGAGGCGGACCTATGATGCGCGGGCGAGGTGGACCTGGAGGAATGGGACCCCGTGGTGGTGGTGGATTCGGCCCAAGAGGACCCGGAGGAATGGGACCTAGAGGTGGACCTGGTATGGGACCTAGAGGTGGCGGTTCCTTCCGAGGTCGTGGAGGACCCAACGGATTTTACGGAGGACCAAACGGATCGATGAACTCAGTTGAAGAGCGACCTTATATCGGACCCGGCCCACCACCCTTGTTCATGAGAGGCGGCGACCCAGGCTCCGACTTTGACAGACGTGGAGGGGGAGGATTCGAGAGCGAGAACATGTACGGCCCACCGCCCAGGAGACCTACAAACGAAATGACATACGACCAAGCTGGACCTTATGGACCACCCCCACGAAGACCTACCAATGAGACTCCGATTGATCAAGGAGGCCTGTACGGACCGCCACCGCGAAGACCGACCAATGAAATTCAAATTCCTCCCGAAAATCGATCATTCACTCCAGCTGAAAACACAAGATATGCCTCTCCCCCACCGGTGGTCCCAACTCCCCAGCCAACCAACGAAAGATATAACGCCTATGAGATGGACGCCGCTCCCATGATGCCAATGGATCCCGTTGGATTAGCGGCCGTTGGAGCGCCACACGGACAGCTCAGAACTCCCAGCCCTGCTCTTCAAAGCCCTGCCAGCAAATATTCGCAAGAGGAGTATGTTTCTTATTATACATCTCTACAGAACGGTCGGCGGAGCTAATTAATATGTGCAGATATGTTCCACCTAGAACAGCGTGGGCAGCTTCTGGCAAGGAACCATCCAGCGCAACTGATATCAACAACCCGGTAGAACTCCCAGTTGAGCTACCGGCTATGGGCTCTCCACATCCAAACATCACGGCCTCTCCTAAGAGGCCGCGTCGATCACAAGATTACTACGAGGATATTGATCCACGCTTCGAATCCCCGACACCGCCTGTTGGCTTGCCCGCGGTTTTGACTCCGGGATACACCCCGCCCACCATGGCAATCGCCGAGTACCCACCCGACACCGCCGCCATCGACAACCAAGGCCCACCACCACCCCGCGAACGTGAACGAAAGCCCCGAAACATCGAAGCATACCAGGAACCTAGCGGCTCGTACGAAGAACTGCAACCGGGTCAGCGTAGCCCCGCGATGTCGACTAGCAGCCACTTTACGAGCATCAGTCAGCGAGGTGTCAACCCACGGTGGCCCGGTGACGGAGGACCCCCACCACCGCAGAGCTCGGGCGCAGGAAGCAGCAGAGACAGGAGGCCGCGCCAACAAGACCAGATACTGGCCAGCAATCCCGACTTTGAGCTGCCGTCAAGAGGCCCGGGCGGTCCGGCCGGAAACCGAGGCCGACGAGGCGGGTTCGGATACTAAAACATAGACGATCCGCCACCTTTTCTTTCCCTTTTGGATACATATTTATATCTCTTCCGATCCGGATAATATTTATTTATTTTTGAGAGCGACGAGGATGTAATGATATGCGGAAAGGCGTTCTTCTATTCTTCCCCTCCCTCGAGATGATACCCCCGCTTTTGTGCGGGCATTCGTCTGCATCTTTTTCGACTGTAATTACTTGTCACCTCCTCCTCCGCGCACTATCATTTTTTCCATTTCACGAACACATACATCTTCGCGGTAATACCTGCCATTTTTAACGTGTTTTTCAGCTTTTACTCTTTTTTCTTTCTTTTGTCATCGAATTTCCTTTGATTTCTTCTTATTCGGCTTTTTTCCACTTTTTTTATAGGTTGAAGGCATGGTCTGTTTGATGCATGGCATTGTTTCTCCATCCGCATCTAGCCTTTGTTTCATCTTTCTTTTATTTCTTCTTCGGCTTTTGGATTGCGAATTTCATGATCACAGCACAGGGACATGAAGCCAGAAAAGTAAACAGTGTTCTATCGGCTTTTCCTTTTTTGTTTATAAGAGACGGAAAGGGGAGCGACTATTTTCCTGGGATTTAACTTTTACTTCACTAACCCTTTTTACTATACTACCACTTCAATTCTATGTATATTTTTTTCTCCCACAATTACTCTTTCCTTTCCTTCCTTCCTTTCTGATTCGGTACTTGCTGTTGGATGTTTTGGTGGAATTCGAATTCGGGAGGTATTTCAATACACGGGTTTTTTATTTTATATATTTTTTCTCTCTCTCCTCTCTTATGAGGGGTGGGGGTTCGACTTGGTTGGGATGGATACGTATGTTACAGACGATATTTTAAAGTAGTAGTATGTAGTATCTAATCGATCATTGGGCGTTTCCATTCCGTTTAACACACATATTTCCCTATCTGATCCGCGTGAAGGTGAAGATCTAGAGGGTACGCGTACACCTGTGACCCCGTAGAAGCTGTCCGAGTGATATGCCATGCTATCCTATCTGCCGTGATTATTCTATTTTATATATAAAATAGTTGTTGGGAAAGCTCATGCGAAGCTGGTCGGTGCAGGGAGCACATGCCTCGGTTCGCAGGGCAGGTGAAGTGTGCGTTCTGCTCCTTTTGGACGGGCGGTCATCCATCCCATCGTCCCATCCGTCCCCGCCGCAGAACTTACCCCACCAAAGCTGGTATAAGTAAGCTAGTCGCTACTCGTATACTCCATCCCACTTTCTCTCAACAAAACACAACCACACACTCGCACTCGCACTTTCACTACCACTACACCTTAGAATATATCATATCTTCTTTTTGTTCCGCAAATCCGAATATCCAAGATGGTTTCTGCAGAGTTCCAGGCCGCCGCTGATAAGGTCAACGGCTTGACTTCCAAGCCCACCGACGAGCAGTTATTGAAGGTATGACGTTTGTGGCTGGCTTCTTTTTTTTTCTTTCTTCTCTCCCTCTTCCGGGAATGTTTCTTAACAATACATTGGTGCTAACGTGGCGGTGGTTTCTACTCTTACTAGCTCTACGGTCTCTTCAAGCAGGCCAATGTCGGTGACGTCAATACCTCCCGTCCGGGAATGATGGACTTCAAGGTACCTCCTTACCACCTCTCTTTACCGCCCGCTTTCCCCGGACCCTGCACTCCGAACTTAGCGCGACACAATCAAGCCGAGTCGGACTCGGGAGTTGCTTCGAGATTTCTACTACGAAGGAACAGGCTAACCGGGGCCGTTATTGATACTGTAGGGAAAAGCCAAGTGGGACGCCTGGAAGTCCGAGGAAGGGAAATCGCAGGAGGCCGCCGAGGCAGAGTACATTGCCTACGCAGAGGAGGTTATCGCTAGCGTTGCGTAAATCACCTGAAATACCCACCTACATGCCTACCTACAATATTTCTTCTCGCTGCGGTCAGGGTATATATTTCCCCCGAGGGCGCGGTGGAAATGAACAAGGGGTGGAGGTTTTTGTTAGAAAGAGGTTAACGGTGTGGAGGTTTTCTTCTATGTTGGTATTTTTGGATATCGTAGAATAGGAATACAAATGTCGTGACCTTTTTCTCTTGGGGAACTGAATACTTCTTTTTGGTGAGAGTGCTGTAGTGAGGTAGTTTTTATGATGTAAAGCGGGATTGGACACAGAGGGTTTAGCGGACTAGAAAGCATTGAATTTCGGTTCTAGCAGAGGGAACTATATATGCTAAGATTATACTATTGATGAAGTTTCGACGGGCTACCGGAAAAAGTAGCGTCTGGTAGGTTGTCTATAGCTATCAATCATGATACAAGTAGATGCATAGAACGATATATATATCCCGCTTGGATGGGCCACTTGTGCGGTGAAATGCGCTGGTTATGGAACCGAGATGTTGTAGAATAACGTGAACGGATAAAAGTATAAACTGATGTATGAAATTCATCTCATGTAATGATACCTTTTCGTGGACTCTGATACAATCTATTTTGTTTTTAAAGGAAGCAAAATGCTCGTCATTATAACGTTGTTCCTCGCGATTGCTGCAGCTGCGACGCCTGCGAATTCAACTCCGGCGAAGAAAGGTAACTAACTTATTAGCTTACAAGACACCGTCCGGGGTATATTCGATATATATCTGATGATCCGAATTTCTTGCTTTTAGAAGCGCATGTTCTACATAACCCGGAATGTAAACGTTTTGGAGGTGAGGAACGCGAGTTTGTTATTTCTTCAAGGTAGTCAAGTCTGTGAAGACGCGATTGAGGCTAATGAACACACGGCTCGGACAGAACTCGCAGAGGTTTGCGGGATGGGCATCTGCTGCGTCTCCGGGTTGGGATGCTCGGAGGTGGATGGTATTTGCAAGCGGTGTAAGTCGATACGATTTTGTTTATATTTTCGAGGCGTTTAACGGCTCGCGTGCATGGTGCATAGAATATAAATATGCTGATCGATTACTGCTGCTTCTTCTATACTATAGACATGACGAGTGGTAGTAAGTTCTCCTGAATATTCGCATGCCGGGAACTTTCAGGTTTGACAGTATCTTAATTGTGGTTTTATGATTAGTGAGCTGTGACGGATTGTTAATGGAGTGCGTGAACGGATTGTATTGTATCGACGGAGTATGTGCTGGTGAGTGCTGTATATTCTCCGATTTATCATTTAATTCTCATGGGTTATGTTGGATGCTAACATGGCATAATCGTTCTGTTTATTGGGATTGGGCTTGAAGCGTACACACGCCCGCGGTATCGCTTTTCGTTGGGGCGTAATGGATAAAGAGGAAATCTTTAAGATATATGGGATTCTAACGGGAAAGAATGTGTTCTAAAAGTATATTGTTGGTTAATGTTGGAAGCCAGTTTGAACTTTTGTCAAGTCGAGGTGAGAACCTGCCTATGAACATAGAGTATGTGTGCGTTGGTGTAGGTGTTGCAAATTGCTCTCCATCGATGTGATCTCCTGTTGTGAGCTTTAATGAGAGCAAATTTTCAGTCTTCAATCAAATAAGAACCTTTGGCTTGGTAACACAATTATAACACAGTTATAGCAGTCCTGTGCCGCCAACTGCTGGATACGAAGAATTCAACCGAAATACTATATTCTATAATATTCCCTTGCATATTCAAGATGGAGAACGTGGAGTCTGAAGGTGATATATTCTGTCGATCGATCAATTATTCATACCGGCTTACCGCTCTAATGAGGCACAGGAACATGGACGGTAGAGAGCGCCCTCGCGGGCCTGGAGACGTTGCAACCCTTGACGCTGCCCAGCGGCACATCTACCGCCCCACTGGCGTTCCTTCACATCATCGATCGGTTGAAGCACATACCGCGGACGGGGTGGGTTGTCGATGGCGTTGAGAAGCCAGGTTTGTACCAATGACCTTCTTCACAATCACACGAGGGCTGCCACTGACAAGTTAAATAATTCCGCTTGTTGATATTAAAAATGAGCAGAAACGATCGCATCGCACATGTACAGGATGGCCATCCTGGCGATGCTGTGTCCGGACCAGGAGATCGATCGGGGTAAGTGTATCAAGATGGCGCTGGTGCACGATATCGCCGAGAGCGTGGTGGGGGATTTTACGCCCATGGATCCCATATCTAAAGGTGAGACTATACTATACTATATCCTTTGAGGTCTCAGCTCTACCATGGTTCTTGGTTGTATTTTGTGGGTCCATATGTTAATGCCGTCGTGCGCTATTCCGGGGTTGTATATATAGAGGAGAAATATCGCCGGGAGAGCACCACGATAGAGTATTTTAGCAAGACCTTGCTGGAGAAGGTTAACCCGACAATGGCCAAGGAGCTTGTGGAGCTGTTTGAGGAGTACGAGGCGGGAGAGACTAAGGAGGCGATATTCGTGAAGGATATCGACGTGTACGACGTAAGTTCATTGCAATATTAAATCACTGATTTCACGATAACAAGATGGCCAGCTAATATGACTTTTATTCTGTTCTTGACAGATGATTTTGCAAGCGTTTGAATATGAGAAGGAAGCTAGGGGAACGAAAAGCCACGAGAGGTTCATGAAGGCGGAAAGACGCCTGAAGACCGACTACGTGCGTCAATGGAACAAGGAGCTACTGGAAGAGCGGGCGAAGTTCTGGAGTAGCATTGAGGCCCAGAAATGAGTTTTCGGAACCGAATCCATGCGAACCAACTCGAATAGACCATAACAATGCACAATTTACATGCACCCCCGATGTTTAAACGTGAACCCTTCCGTGCATGAAATAGATCGCAATCGAGTTCAAACCAGCTGCGGGCTATTTTTGGCGTCCTGAAACGGGGCCAGCCAGGAACCAGATCGGACCGGACTCGACTGGCTGACTAACCCGCGTTCTGCAGGGGAACCTTGGCCAGGCCGTCGGTCGACTGTGTTGTGCGCCGCCGAATTACGCAAACAGCCCCGTCAGCCAAAGTTGATCCCTCCGACGGCCTCTGCTCCACCACTCCCACTCCTCCATCTCCTCTCGTTATTCTGTCCACCGTCCTCTCGAGATACTATCGTCACCGGGTGACATTCGAATCGATATCAGATAGCCCTTTGCGTCGTCTGCACCGTACACCATTCGGAGGATCCCTCGAGCTCACTTCTCGGTGCAAGCCAAGCTACTAGCCACGGTGGGCCTCAGCTCATCGCATCGAACCACGACGTCAACTACCGTGCCAGCCCCGTATACGAAGAAGATATCAATGCTCGCATACTCGTGATATTCCTCTGTTCGAATCAACCGCCGCATTCGAGCGCACTCTGGTGCCTCCCTTTCCAACCTCCAATCCCAACCAGAAAACATCCCTCACTTCCCCGGAATATCACCACCCTGGCAACACACGTATACGCACATAATCTATAAACCCTCCCCAACAATGCCCGATGCAATGTCAGTCGAACTCCCTCGGGGGACGCTGTACTCCCCTCCCGCCGGCACGCCGCCGCAATCCCCCAGCTGGAACCGAGGTGGCCGCCGTCCGCGCTCGAGTTCCACCGCATCCGTCACATCCGCATCCTCGAACCTCATCAACAGCATGTGGAAGCTTCAGCGGCACGCGAAGCAGTATTGGAAGAAATTGACGCTGGTGCAAAAGATCCTCGGGTGTACGCTGTTGGCAATCCTCAATATAGCGTTACTCCTCGGCCTGATCTACCACGAAGCTATATTCCACTGGTTCTCGCCGATAGCAGATAAATGGAGGTTCGTTACCAATTTCTATACATTTATATCCCCCCAAAATGATAGTTAATAATAGCAATTGATACTAACCATTGGATCATACCACAGAGATCTCCCGTTCGGCTTCATGATCCTGTTCATGTGGACTTTCGTCTCCGCTTTCCCTCCGCTAATCGGCTACTCGACCTCCGTGACCCTCGCGGGCTTCATCTACGGCGTCCCGAACGGCTGGTACATCGCCGCATCCGGCACCGTCGTAGGTTCCACGTGCGCATTCCTCGCCTGTCGGTTATATTTCAAGAATTTCGCCCAAAAGATGGTCAAGACGGACAGACGGTTCGCCGCGCTCTCTCTCACGCTTAAACACGACGGATTGAAGCTCCTCTGCATGATCCGTCTCTGTCCGCTGCCGTACAGCATCTCGAACGCTGCCATGTCCACGTTCCCCACTGTCTCGTGGGTAAACTTTGCGATTGCGGGTGCCGTTGCCAGTCCCAAGTTGTTCATTCACGTGTTTATCGGACATCAGATGAAGGTGCTCGGGGAGAGCGGGGAAAAGATGCCCGCGGGGACGAAGGCGTTGAATTACGGGAGTATGATCGGTGGCGGGATTTTGGGGTTCGTGACGGGGTGGTATATTTATAATAGGACCGTGAAGAGGGCGAAGCAGCTCGAGAGGGATGAGATGAGGCGGGTGGACGGCAGGGAGAGCACGGAGCTTGAGAGGAGCGCGAGGGAGGAGGACGGGTATTTCGACGATCCGGCGGAGGCTGAAGCCGAGCGAACCCTGGCGAACGGGGGCTCTTCGAGGTCTTATGCGGATGAAGAAGGCGGGCAGGGGAAGAATAAGGGAATCGCGGGGAGGGCTTTGGGTGTGTTTAATGATTTGTTCGGGAGGACCGCGGTGGATGACGGGTATGAGAGCGACCGGGACGAGGAGGGGAGATTGCTCGCTGGTGATGAGTTGATGGATGATGAGGACGCCGAGGAGCTGTTGGTCGTAGAAGATGACAGTCTGGAGATGGAGGGCGGGGGGCATAGAAGGCAGGGTTCGAGGGGGAGTGGAAGGTGAATAGTCCTCGAGGCTAGGTCGATAGGGGAGGTTTATTTATATAGAAGATGAGTAGACATGCGGGAGGGGTAGAAAGCAACATTCGTTTTTGGTTGTGCTATTTGGGTACCACTATTTTATTTTCCCGGAGATCTCATATTTTGGGTGCGAGTTTGTTGGGGATTTTTGCATTGTCCTTTTCTTTCTTTCTTGTAGGATATAAACTTGCGTTTTTCTGTATAAAGTATCATAAACGGGGAATAGAGCGAGCATATGGCGGTTAAAGCTAGTTGAATATTTCGAAATCGATTGAATCTCTATGATCGTATAGCCCGGTGTTTGGATCCGCTTCAATCCGAATCTGGCGGTTTGTATGATTACCGACAGTTAGATTATTATTAGCAAGATCAACCAGAACATCAACAATTGTAGATATAGGACGCTTTAACTCCTTTTATCTTTACCAACATATCTTTCATTCCCAGGCTAGTCAACCAGATAGTTCTCAGAATGTAGACACGAATAGAAAAACTTGCCTGCCCAGAGGTTCTGTTAGGTCTTCATATGTATCTATATTGCAGGATAAGCCGCCAAACTTCGACACTGATATACTGGGTCCGCTTTTCGCTAAGATGTATGAGGTTACGGGTGTTTGACTGTATTAGGATCGATATGCCAATAGGAGATGTGGGCAGGGTGGGCTTTGCGTCCCGGTATTTCTACATAAGAATCATATGTGGCGTAATATCCGATATTTGATTCTTTACTTTGTATATAGGTAAGTGTGTGGTGCATTAAATTATAGCTCGCGGTGATAATTATCGATAATTGTACTGTTTAACGTTTGGCTTGGACAGGGCTGCATCCCAAGGGTCAATTGACCAAATTTGGTGTGTTGCATACCAGAGAACAACTACAACTGCAACAAGGTTTTGAGCGACACGCGCATCCCGCTGCCCATTTCGTTCTTCATCCGTCGATCAGGTAGCGGTCGATTGCAAGTTCTCCAACACAGGGAATTCGATTATTTGTCATCGACTAAGCATAATACCATAGCTTCTGCAACCGCGCGCTGCGACCAGCTCAGCTCGCTATAATTAACTTGACCTCTAACGGCCTGCCGTTTTCCAATCGCGGCTTGAATTCGGCCGTCAAGAATCAGAACCATAGGCGACACAAGTGCACGAGGGTGGGCTATGTAAGTCACGGCACACGCCTCGCCAATCACAAAATTAGCAAACTCCAAGGACAAGATATATTTAAACGTATACGAAACTAGTCATTCTGTGGAGACACGGGAGTTTGGTGGTTTAAAAACGCGAATCTAATATCAAGTAAGGGATGAAATAGAAGTCCTGAACGACGACATGGATAAAATAGAAATCCTCGAAATCTTCGACAGAAGCATGGGACAAGACGAGAAAAATGCTGGTTCTCTTCCACTTCAATATGATGACAGCCTTCCGAGCGATGAATCGGATATAGGGGATCCGAACGATGATGGCTCTCTGCCTGCATTTACCGACTACCTGATGGATGGCGTTTTCGATGAAGTGGCAAAGGATAAAACGTCGAATTTTGAGGAGGTTTGACACTTCCTTTGTCAATATATTAAAATACTCGATAGCTAACTATATCAGATTGAACGGGATCTTTGCATTGTTCTGAAAGAAGCATCCCATTATAAGGGGAGCTTTGCGTTTTCATCAACCTATTCGGCCGTGCCTAACCCCGGGCTAAAAGTGGAGGGATTTGGCGAATCGTTATTGAGACTCCCCATCTCTCCAGGGGACGCCGCCAAACTCTCAGAGCTAGGAGGAGTATCGCCATTCGGCAGGGGCGAGCGGACTCTCATAGACCCTAAAGTCCGGAGCAGCCGTCAAATAGATGCCTCCAAAATACGATTTGAAAATCCTGAGTTCTCTGACTGGCTTGATACCATATTATTGGGCGATATATGCCCTAGTATTGGTATTGATGAAACTATGAGGCCAAAGTTAAATCTGTATAAGCTCTTAGTGTACCAAAAGGGAGACCACTTCAAGGTCCACAGGGACAGCCCGAAAGAAGAAGGGATGGTTGGGACTGTTGTTATTGTTCTTCCCAGTATATTCGAAGGCGGCCTGGTACAACTCTCGCACGCCGGTGAAGAAAAGACGTTTGACTTTGCAACTAGTTGTAAATACAACTTTGGGGTAGCAGCTTGGTGAGCGAACCTATAGAAATTGAAGTGACCCGGACTAACAATATGACAGGTACTCAGATGTAGAGCACGCCATCGAGGAGATTGTATCAGGGTACAGAGTTGCACTCGTTTACAATCTTATTGTACAAGGGAGCGGCATATCTGCGAAAGACTCCGCCGTGGACCCAGAACTCTTAAGTTTATTGCAAAAATTCAAGAATGAGGAACGGCCCATTGCTTTTTCTCTAATCAATAAATACGCGTTACACCAAAGGAAGCTAGGATTCAAAGGCAAAGATCGATATATAATATCCAATCTTGTTGCTGGTATTCGCAAAGTCGGAGGGATTTCGATTTCTTGCGGGGAGGTTGATCTTGAAGTCTCTGAATACGATGAACGCGAGAAATGGGATTGTGAAGAAAGTGAAGAAGAGGAAGGAAATGACAAACATGAGGCGCGGGATCTCCCATTCGATCTTGCACGTCCTATTGATGGCAACGGCTATGTTAGCACTACTTTCAATCATATAGAGCACTTAGCTGGAACATACCGTTTTTTTTCGGGAAGCAGTACGAATTGGAAAGGGAAGTTATACTCACTGGGTCCTTCACGACACGAATTATCACCATATCATGAGTCACAGGAGCACACTGGAAACGAAGGAATGATGAATCAAATGTGTAAGAGACGCTGCGTATGGGAGAATAATATGCACGGAATATACCGGTATTGACATTATCCTTCGCTTCCTTTAGGGTACAGGACCTTCTGCATAATTATCTGGCCAACTCAGGAAGTAAAATCCATCGTAGAGCAAGCCAAAGAACCAAGTCTGCCATGGAACATTGTCCTTGATATCGTCAAGAAATCCGCTTCAACTACGGAGCCAGAAGAGGAAAAAAATAAAATTGATTTCGCAAAGGCGTGCGTCTTGATTGACCGATGTATCAAGTTCCTTCCTTCGGAAGATCAAATGAGACAGGCCGGGAAGTTGGTTTATTCTATATTACAACATTTGCCTCATAACCTCATATTGAAAATTGATCAAGAGGTGTAAGTGCGCCCCAGCCCGTGTTGTTTTCGGATACTGATCTCTTGATAAAATATAGTCTCCGAAACTCTGCATGGTTCGTAGAATCAATAAAAGACGAACACGGACGATTTGTTCCTTCAAATTCCGTGACGGCTTTATATCGACTACTTGAGCTAAAGAGGTGCTTTCCAAAGGATATCCAATTTTCCTTTGACGCAAGTATCGCGGAATACCTTTGGGCCCATACTGCAGTATTGAATCCATCGGTCTTACACCTATTTCTAAAAGTATACCAGGGGTCACCTACGAACATGGTGATTAAGTTGTAAGGACCGCTTCCTCAATATCCTTTTGTTTCGGCACGAAAATACCTAATGACTATTCTGCCTCATAGGCTTGAGGGCGCATTCAAAAGTCATCCAAGCTTGAACCTCCTTGAAGATCTTTACCTAGATGTTGGCTTACATGCATCTGAAGGTTCTTCAGCGCGTGATTTGCTTCTAAGCATCCCTACCTACACCTTTCATAGAGCTATTTTACGTGGGATCAAGAGGCGGCTAAGGCACATCCGGTTGGGAGGTCCACGTGCGGAACAGTTGGAATCGTATGAGCGTACTACCTACCAGGGAATGGGATTATGGAACCCCCCAAATCCAGGTGAAATCACTACTAGAAGCCGTTCAAAGGATAATACATGGCCATTTAATTTGATACGCTACCTGGATTTTCTCAACAACCAACCTGAGCCTGAGAGATCCCGCCTAGTCGCTAGATTCATCGATAGTATGGCCATTTCCGTCTCAGATCTAGGCAAGATTCATATTGAAGATGGGAAGAAGTACATGCGAGATTCCAGGGCGATAGTTGAACATTTTCTGGCAACCCCTAGTCTGAATGATTTACCTTGTCGGACGACACTCCGTCAGAATTTTATCGAAGCAACAATAAAATTCTTCCCTGCAACTAAACCAGAGAAGCCGCCGTACTTTCTTCCAACTTGGGACTCGCCCAGTTGTGAGTATGGCACGAGTTGTCTATATTGTGGTCTTGCCAATCAGTTTTTACGATCAGACACCGAATTTTTATATATTGACAATGATGATACTGATTATGATGGGAGAAACCATTTAATAGACTTGCGCAACGAACTTTCGCGCAGGGAAAATGTTGCCATTAGATACGAGTACCGAGATGAGATTGAGGTAACATATGACGGTTCTTACAGTGGTGGATTTTCTATTAAGAAGCTCGCTGGGATAGAGTATACGAAACTTAAGGACTTGTACCATGAAGAAGTCAAAGAACGCAAAGTGTTTTTTGAGGCGATCAAAGAACCTTTCAATGTACAAGGGAGGATTCGCAGAGAGGTTGGAAAAGATAAATTCGTTGAAGCACCCACTGATGAAGAAACTACAAGAGTATTACTCGATGAGAACGATGAGGGTTTTGGGGGCGACGAGAGCGCCGATATCGAATTAGCTAACTATTCGGCCTTGGAATGATCTCACGAATTAAAAGTGCAGACATATGACCTGCGAGGAGCTATTCCTCATCTTCTGCTACTACTTGTTGTTATTGCGATTATTCCTGGATAATGGCGAATTTACATCGCCAAGTTTTCCATTTCAATAGAAATATTTTACTCCAGGGGCAATATGATTTTTTGCTCTTCTTTGCCATTTCTTAGACCGACGCAATTGAATTGCGACTCTCAGCAACAATAGTCTCCGAGACCTCCCATTACGCGCCAAGAACATGGCCTCTTTGGTGGTAAGTTGATCTACTTTGCGTATGCAGGGCGCCGGGCATCCCATCGCAAAGCGCATTGAGTTAACGCTCTTCTATTCCTTCACGGCCGTTTTTTGGGGAGCTAGAAATCCTGTTGTTCGTCGAGCGTGATGGTATCCTGACGTCATGGTGATAGCACAGATCCCTGCCAATGCGGTCACTCTGCATTAGCGGCGAAGGTCGCACACAAACAGTGTTGTCTGTGCTGGTACCTCGACGCCCGGCTGTTCTGGACCGAGTGTATTCTAGGGCGTTCGATACGCTAAAAACAACGTCGGTTTTGCGTCAAAAGAAGAAACCAAGATTCGAGTTTGGGAGTTTCTGTTTGAGTGTTACGTGTGTAGCGTAGTGTGATCAGAATGTGATACTAGATATATTTGCCTTGCGGGTCTACCACGTAAATTGCTGGAGGAGAATAAATTCGATGGCTTATCCCTCAGGGTCTTCCCATTTGCCTCTCTTCTATTTTTCCGATTCTTCCTTTCATGTTTTCAGCTAGTCTCTAGAAACCCGTTTTACACCAAGAAAAGATTGACCAGTCCGGAATAATTTTAGAGTCTGAGCCAAGCAAAGATTATCGCGACCTCAAAGCAGATTCAAGATACACCGGTCAACACACAAACAAAATGTCCACTACACAAGAAGACTACTTTGGAAATGCTATCGACCCAGGGGAGCAGGCGCATCGCCAGAAACATCGTCGACATAAGCATAAGTCTCGATCCTATACACCTTCAGACTCTGATTCCGATCATGTTGTTCCCCGTGAAGTAGTTCATGAGGAGCGAGAATATAAAAAGCCGAGTCGTCGACATCGGTACCGTGAGACAGTAGACACTGTCTACGAACCTGCAATGACAGATACCGACACTGAGGGCGCAAGCACCGACGACGGAAAGAGAAGGAGAAGAAAGCACAGACACAGGAGACGGGAAAGAATCCCAGATGATGCCAGTAGCACCGTTGCAGAACCAGAAAGCGGAACAGATGGAGACGAACCCGAGAGCATCCGAAGCAGCAGCTCCAAGGGTAGAATGAGAGAGCGTGCTAAATCTATGGGCGAATCTGCAATGGCAGCGCTTGGTCTCGAAGACACTTACAAGAGAGCTCGATCTAAGAGTCGAGGACGAAAACCATCTTTGGAGTCCGACGAAGGATATGATTCTAATGGCGAGAAAATTCGATCTCGCTCTACTTCACGGATGCACAGCAATACGGCCCAAGCTGCAATGATTGCTGCCGCAGTGGAAGCTTTCCGAGCCCGGAAAGAACCGGGCGGAGTCACCGGATCCAAGAGTCTCAAGAGGGTAGTGGAAGCAGCCGTAGCTTCCGGCGCAGTTGAGAAATTCTTGGACAGAAAAGGAGAAGACGATAAGAAATCCAACAAGCGAATTGCAGAGTCCGTGATTGCTGGTTTGGCTGCACAACGAGGACTCAATGGCCGAAGAAGTAAGAGACGGGATGATGGTGATGAGAAGGCCAATCCTATTAGAGACTTGGCAGCAAGTGGGCTTATCGCCGCAGCTGGAAAGAAATTCCTTGACTACCAACGTTCGCGATCCCAATCCCGAGGACGAGATCGCTCAGAAGACGGTTCACCCGAACGCCCTGGTTTTCATCGAAAACGTAGCCGGAGCATGGGTGAGGCGTTGGCTGCTATGGGTTTAGGTGGTCTCGCAGCTGAAAGATTCGGACGAAGTCGACATGATAGCCGAAGCTCAAGGGGCTCCAGAAGGTCAATCCGAGACGACAGTTCTTCGGATAGTAGCATGTCTGATTCGGATCTTTCTCTTGATGAGGAATCCGAGCGAGATCGTCACAAGAGACTTCGACGCAAAGAGGTTATTAGCGTTGCCCTTGCAATTCTCGCGACCCTTCATCTCGGTCACGTCGGATACGAAGCTCGTGAGAAACGTATGGTTCGCAAAGAAAAACTCGAATCTGGCAAGATAACTGAAGAAGAATCCGACAAGCTCCGTAACAAATCAGTCCTCAAAGATGCTACAGCGGTCGGCTTAGCTATATTTGCCGCTGCAGAAGCCGTCAAGGCGTTCAAGGGAATGCAAGAAAAACGCCACGAATTCCACGAATTCGAAACCAAGCGTCCGCAGATCGAAGAACACAGAAGAAGAAAAGCACTCCAACAAAATCAACACAGCGAGCCTCCTCGCGGAGAAGCAAGCAAATATTATAGCCAACCAGGCTATATGGGACCCCCGCCAGGAGCTAGCGTGCCGGGCGGATATCCATACTACCCGACTTCTGGACCGATACCAAACACATACGGCTCTCGAGAAGCCTATAGCACCAGAGACGGACGAGATATTCCAGTGGTATATCCCAACAGTGTTACCCATGCTTAGTGAGCTTAAGCGTTTTTGCAACTTGTAGGAGAAGTTTGATCTGACTTGTTTTCGTTATGTGCGCCATAGAGACACAGGCAGTAAAAAATACTTTATAAGACCCATATCTGGAGTCAACATCTCTTATTCGAAAATATGATTTGTATCAACGCTATTCACGAATTTTCTTTTGTCTATCGGTGGTTAATTTGAACGACTTTTCTTATATCTTGTACATCTTAGGTTTCTTAATCTTTTCTATTTCATTTGGCGAGTTGAGCTAGGCCAGCAACGAATTTACGATTTTTTGAATATTTATATTTCTGTTTAAGCCTCTCGGTTGTTACGAAACATAGTTCAAGAAAACACATTGTAAAAATTATGAATTTTAGATTAATAAATACGTATTTGATGTTAAGAACGTAGGCAATTTGTTATACACTTGGTATCTACTCAATACAAGTCCCCTTATTGGGTCTTACGTAGCCTGACAGGTTATAGAAAGATTTAATTTATAAAAATATCATCGTAAAGAATATCGAAACAATCGCCAATGAAAATAAACTCGTAAAGGCACGCAGGGTGCTCGCCCCACTAGGAAGATCTCGAGATCCCGCCACTGGATCTTCGGCCTTCACACAGACCATATCTACAGATATGGTGTCTACCATTCCGTCGTAGGTAGGACCCGATATGATAGAATATGTAAAAACATACTCGCTGACTTCATCATATTGTTGCTCAGCAGTAGCCTCAGTTTCGTTTCTTGGTGTGCCGATAGCGATCCAGTATGCATTCTCATCGCCATGAAGGGCGCTGCCGGTTTCATGATCGGATGGTATAAGTGCTGCGGAAACGTCAGTTCCTTACTACAACTCTTCTGGTGTTTATACGCAAATTTTAACAGAGAGATGCTCACTATTTAGCTGGAAACCGCTCCCGCCTTCGTTCTTGTATACCGGACAGATCTCATAGATCGACTGGTGCCAGGGACCAACACCTTCGGTCGATGTACAGTCCATAGTACCATTATCCGCCGTCCTTCTATGGTACTCTTTGGTAAGAAACTCTCGGAGTTTTGCTACACAGTCCTCACCTAAGACGTCATTACACCCGTTCTCGCCTTTTGAGTAGTCGATGGCGGTTCGTTTGAGGATCGGCAACTGCATGAATAAACATACATCTCGTACAATAGACGATCCATTTACGGGAACATCGAATGGTGTGTCAAGCCATGTTGCGGTACGATAGTAGTCCCCTTGAAAGTAGTTATCTTGAGTGAGTGCGACACGAGCCGTCCAGTTTGCAGGGTTATCCCGAGACGAGTACTGAGGTGCCGCGAAAGACCATTCTCCAGTAGCGTTTATAGGATATACGCGGTCTTCCTCTGCAGTTTGCGACGCTGCAAAACGTAAAACGCTCAATATTGCGAGAGCTGAGTATTTATGCATGCTTCGGACTTCGAAGGTTCTGTTTTCCCAATAAAAGTTTCTTTTCAAGAGCAAAGATTCTTTTCTTAGATATTTCAGCGAGACCTGATATTTTGAGTTGCGTTGTTAAAAAGCGTCTCCATCGAGGATTGTGTTGTCGCTGAAGGAGCACAGCTTCAGTGCGGCGGCTCAAATAGACGTTTTATAAACCCCGTATTCTCCATAGCACCTTGGGTAGGTTTGCTGGATTGCGACACTGGTGCGCCTTGGACTCTTGGAACCGAACATCTTGGTATCATTTTTAGAAAATGTGGGCACTGGCGACTATGAGGCAGCCGACTCTGTGTAGTATCATGAGTTCATCTTAACGTTTAGACGAGTTATGACGTTGGCCAATGTTGGATCGCAAACCAATTAGCTACAACCGGGTTCATGCCTGACCGCTGTCCAGCCCTCTCGTATCTGATCCGAACTTGGCAGTTTTGCTCGTTTGGAGGGTCTTCTGTGGATCCTACCATGGTGCTTAAATTCTTGCAGGCCAGGTTATAAGGTCGAATATTCATAATTAGTCCTGAATTTATAGAATGTGCAAATGCAGTTCAACGATTAAACCAAGGGGCAGGATTTTGTTCCCGTTTTTGTTGTCGGTCGCACAAACACACACGGCGTCCTTCGGGCCGGCAATCGGAAATAGTGATCGCAAGCCCGAGCGAGAATTAACACTTCAAGTGCCAAGGGCTCCAAGTGATTGGATTTAAAATTCAAGGGTTACGATTGGGCATATGCACACCTCTGCTTTGTCATCGATTCATTCGAATCTTCGCTCTTAAACCCTGTTGTTTAGGTTGAGAGCTGTTAATGCTGACAATCCTGGTCCACATTGGGACGAGCGAATTGCCGAAACATTTCGCTTGGATTAATTATTTGGATATTCACTAGGACACGGGGTTGGGCGCCCGATTGTCCAATGTGTACATTCTTAAGTATGTATCGCGTCCGTGCAAACCTTCGGAATATCGTGGTCATCACAGATTGTATGCAATCAACTCGGTGGGCTGAAGCCGGCCCCACATATAGCCTAAACGAATCAATTTTACGGTGAGATTTTAGAAACGGGGCAATGAACGAGCCGAATTAGGTCGAGGGAGGTTGCGCCAGCTTGTAAGACGTGTGACACTTGCCTTGATATCGGTTTTCAGGAATGTTCCGTGCCTTACGCAAGGGAGTTTTTGCTTGCTGGTGGGAAGTAATTCTTGAAGGATAACATAGAAAAGGAGACCATTTCTCCCGACTAGATTTGGCTTGATAGCAATTTACTATCCTTCATAATATTATCTGGTGATCCAACTTCAATTTTCGTATGATTGAGAACTCAGTGGCGGGTTTAATATTACTACTGCACTATAGCGGCACCACGGCTTCCGGTTTCTGATTAGCCTTGTGTTACCCAGGAATCTACGTTATATAGCTACGCCTCACCTCAAAATACGGAATCTGGCGAGGCTGTCTCTTATTGAGGGGTTATCGATAAAGCACCCTACCTTCCACAACCGCGACTACTAGTCCAACTCAAAATTCTAAATAGATGCTACAATAAAAGTCTCGCAAAATGATTCAATTAGGGTCGCATACGGTCACCATGGACCAACTAACACGTGGTTTGATGTATCTTGCCGGTGTCTACGTCCTCCAGGGCACAGTTCGATTCTTCGCGAACCTCTACTATTGGAGGCGGAGATTTAGATCTGACCCGGATATGGTAAGCTTCAGAAATCGTCGAATTCGCGAGCAAATATACGCACCATAGACGTCGTTATCACCGAAGCACACACTAATCGGTTTCACTCACAGCCTCAACCACCGCACCATTGGCTCCTTGGCCATTTGTTAGTCATGGCAGAAATCACGAAAGAGTTGCCACTTGATGTCCACCCGCAGGTTCATCTTCCTTTCTTACTGGAAAAATATGGCCTGAAGGACAGAGGGGTAATGTATCTGGATCTATGGCCCATCGGAACGCCAATGCTAGTTGTTTCGGATCCAAATATGGCACATCAAGTCGCTCAGGTTCATGTTCTGGACAAAGACAATGATGCGCTAGATTTCGTCCTTAAGCCTCTCTCTGGACCTGATAACTTAGTATCTGCGTCTGGTCAGATCTGGAAGTTCTGGAGGACAATCTTCAACCCCGGATTTGCCGTTCAGCACCTTATGACCCTCGTTCCAGGCATTGTTAGGGATTGCGAAACATTTGTTGAGATTATGGAGAAAAGGGCTAAGAAGGGTGAAGTGATTGATCTCGAGAAGCATACCACATGCTTAACCGTCGACATTATTGGCCGAGTTGTTTTGTGAGTACTACCTAGGTCCATATCATATATAGAAGATTGAGCTAATGAATTAAACTCATTTTGTTTCTGGATTTAGGGATGCGGAGTTGAACACACAGCATAAACCCCATGAACTCGTTGAAGCCTTCAAAAGCCAGATTAGCTGGCTCCCCCCTGTCAATTCCTATAACCCGTGGACAAGGTGGCATCCTTTCCGGCCGATTGTGTATTGGTGGAATCAAAGAATCATGCGTAGAGTCCTGGGCGACATGCTTGATCGACGCTTTCTTCAAAGAGATCCAATGTTGAGCTCGGGGAAAAGAAGCAAGCCAATCATTGATCTCGCGCTTGAAACTTATCTTAAGGAAAAAGGTGGTAATATCGGGTCCATGGATGAAGAATTTAGGAGAAATGCCATCAGTAAGTTATACCGGAAGCTCGCAAACGACATAACAAGTCTGACAATAGCCGCTAGCGCAAATGCTTGTTTTCGTTTTTGCCGGTCATGATACCACTAGCTCTACTATCTGTTACATATTCCACCAACTGTCACACCATCCCGACAAGATGGCGCGCGCGAGAAAAGAGCTCAACGACATTTTTGGCACTGACCATGCGGATGCTGCAAGGATGCTGACTGAAAATCCTCTACTAATGAACAAAATGGAATATTGCACTGCCATTATTCGCGAAATTTTGCGCATGTATCCACCTGCTAGCTCAGTTCGAGCAGGTGCTAAAGGGTAGGCACAAGACTCGAACCTTGTTTTCTTCCAAACCACTTTTTTTTTCGATCGGCTAATCATGTATAATATAGGACGTACTTGAAGGACCCCAAGACCGGTGAACTCTATATCACTGAAGGACTCACAGTTTGGCTTGCATCCCTTCCAGTCCATGTGAATGATAACTATTGGGACAATCCACGAGAATTCCGACCTGAACGCTGGCTAGAAGATGAGATTCCTAAGGATGCATGGAGGCCATTTGAACGTGGCCCCAGGGCTTGCATTGGCCAGGAACTAGCAATGATTGAGACCAAAGTAATCATGGCACTGACACTGAGAAAATTCGATATTGAAGCTCAGAAACAGCCACCACCGGCCAATGGAGTGAACGAAGTTAGTGGAGAACATGTTTATCAAGTGTTGGCAGCAAGTGCAAAACCAAAAGGTGGCATGCCCTCCGTCATTAAGCTTGCTCCGAGAATCATATAAATGGAGATTGTATTGTGTGGATATTAGATCTAGCATAACGACGATTAAATAAAATAAAATCCAAAAAACATACAGGTGTCTATATGTTGAGCTATCCTCCATTGATGCAACTCTGTATTAGATCGCTTCTGTTCTAGGGAAATTCTTTTGGTCGTCAGGAGTGGCCATCTCAATAGAACCATGCTGGCTTATTAAAACCAAATCCTTGGTAAAAAAGGAATTCTTCGCCCAGGGTGATGGAAATGTGTTTTTTTGTTCAGTTATAACAGAGTATGCTTCCCCAAAACCGTAACCTGGATGGAAGATACCAGTCGAGAAAGCCAATATGACGATCATCCTTAAAAAGGTTTACACGTTAGTCCGTCCGCAAGTCTATATATGAATACTTCGTGCCATTCAGCATATTGAGTCAAAGACCACTTACACTCCTTCCAAGATACAAAAGGCTGTCTCATCTCTAGCCAGATGGCCTGTGTAACCCCCACTTAATTCAATAATTCTATAAATACTTCGTATGTAGAGTGCCAGTATTGCAATACCTAGGCCCACCAGGAAGATTTTGAAGCGCCAGTGATTTCTCATTTTTTGGTATTTTGGATCCCACGCTTCCTCTCCAACACTCCTACATCTCAATGTGAACACCGCACAGAGGATGAGCCATATGGAGAGTGAAAAGACCTGAAATCCTATACCCGCCACCCCAATATGGGCGCCAAGTGTGGGCGGCTTCCCGTCAGCTGCCCACACAGATGATATAATACCACCAGGTAACTGAATAACCAAAGAAATTATGTCGCACACGATAAAAAAGTATGTGTACACCTTCGGTTGTACGATAGAGATATTCGCACCGTAAGCGATAACAATCCTTGTGAGACAAAGGTATATACCGGCTGCAAAGAAGGTAGGCCCGAGACCGATACCGTTTATCTGAATGAAGAATGCGGGAAGCGACCACGGGTTCGTGTAGGCTATGATTCTACCAATATAGCCGGACGTTTCAAGGGCGCAAGCAATGCACATGCATATGCTGAAGCCGCGGGTCTTGTAGCGGATAGCGAAGTAGGTGTGGATTAAGCCTGCAGTTGAGAAGAGGCACAGTAGCGTGACATTCATCGCGAGGGAAGGACGGTAACCAAACCAGCTCTGCTTAACAGAGCACAGGTCCCAGTTACAATCGATGATTGATATCTCGCGCGACATAGTAGTAATATCGAGGTTTTCGTCGAACAGTGTGATATTTCCTAGGCGTATCTAATGAAATAAAGGTTAATGCGACACCGGATTCCTAAGCTCTAGAGCTTTAAATCCGCTGTTGAGGAAGGCTAGAAGAACTGGGTTTTAAAAGAACACTCCCAGGGAGGAAAGGCTTCTGGTTAGTCTAGTAACCTTTTGCAGACCTGCTTGAAAACTCCGTCTAAATCGCAGAGATTTATACAAATTCGTACTTAGCAAAACCCATTCCAAGACTTCCAAGAGAAGCCTTACGTTTCCCCTAACTTGAATTGCATTATTGCCATCCTGGAAGGACTCGTAATTAATCTAGACACGCTGAATATATGCGCAATACAAAGAACAAAATTCCAGGGCCAGAGTCTTTCGAAAGCGACCTCATCGTCTGTGCAATATCGTATAAATCCCGGGAAGCTAATTTACCGGTCGGATGATTCAGCAATCACCCTTAACTATTCTAGTGTAACTTTCTGCGCCTCCTTGAACACCTTCATGGCCAGCGTTTTCTTTGAGGTGGTTTGATCAGATTTTGGTGTATGATTCGTTGAAAACCAACCAGCTGAAGGCTCCTGTGGGGGGGCTTTTCTCTTTTCGGTCGTATAAACATTCAGAACTACGTATTTGTAATAGAATGGGGCCCTTAAAAGAAAGTCTATGACAACTTCACTGCTAGTTTCAGGAGTTCCTGCGGTTTCGTGGCCATGTGGGATACGTATTGGGAATATAGACATTGAATTAATGCATTTTGGTGAATGCGGGTAGCGAGCCTCTAAGACTTGGCAATTGTGGGGTTTTCCAGGGTCACAAATACGAATTAATTGGGACTCTGCTCCATTTGGGTTGTTTGTTCAAATCTCGCCGACACACCGATCGACTGTGGCTGAAGGCCTCAACGCTTGAAGTCGATAAGACAATTGGCAGGGTTACGATAAGCCATTTCTCGAAACCAAAGAGCCCGATTATTGGTGCGCGGACCGACAACCGGATCTAACCCTTGAGGGGCCTCCTATTACGAATGTTCAGTAATTAGGTGGATCCGGAACTACCGACGAAGACCCTTATGAACACTTTCTTGATCTGCCGGCATGCCGCATTTCGGAACTTTATACGAACCACAGCTAAAACATTATTATATACTCAGATCCAGATGAATAAGCAATCAGTCGTTGAAACTGTTTCCTGAATGAGTAAGGCATACTTGGGGGCTCAACGGGTAAATATAAAATGGTCAATACTCTCTCTATCCTCGGGAAGCTACGGGACTATGCGTTTATCAATTACTAGCCATGCATGTTCATATACATGGTGTCTCCCTAAGCTCCTACGAACAAAGAGTCACGTTGAAATCTTACTTCAAATCAGATTAATTCGTTCAATCTTTGAATAAGTTTCTCAGTCTCGTTGCTACGTTATCAAATGTAAGGCGCCCCAAAGCCTAGACAGCCGTACTAGAAATATACTGAAGCCCAATAGCTCCCCCTTAAACAGAAATACAGGCACATTTGGTCGTACGAAAATATTTCGAATGATTGCCAGTCTTTTACAACCACTTATCAAACCATTCCAAAACTTGAGTGACTGAGTCTTCCAGGCACTTTCTCTCCTGTGGATCGTCTGGATTGCCTCTTACAGAAAACCCGTGGCGTCCAGGTTCGTACACTTGATGCACAACCTCTGGCACGGCTCTTCCACCTTCTTTTTCTTTCGCAACAATACCCTCCACAGTCCCTTTCAATTCGATCTTCGTATTTGTGTCTTTCAACCCCCATCCAACGCTGAGAGGCACGACCAAATTGTCAGCATCCTCAGGTAAGACGAGATTGCTCGGGTGCAAAGCCACCGCCGCATCCACAAGTGGAATCGATTCATCACCAAGTTTCATCATATGTTTCTCTTGCGAAGCTTGGAATGCATACCGCCCACCCCAGCACATACCCACAATCCCGATCTTCTGGCTCCTAGGAGTTTCACGCCTCAATGCCTGCAAGAATTCAACACATGTCTGAGTTGTTTGCGCAGACTTATGTCTTGTCATCCACATGATCGCGGAAGGTGCTGAAGCGAGCAAGCCAGTGTAAAAGGAGAAAGATGATTGCGCTGATGCGTCGGTCGGGATCAATAGATCTGCGATGCTAAGCGGCATAGGATCGCCTTTAAAAAAGTCAGGCATGTATACCAACCACTCGCCACTTTTGGCGTATGAATCGGCGATAATCCTATTATTGGGCAGCGCCAGGCCGAAGACATCGGTATACATGACAATTATACCGCGGGGGTTGGTACGATTGCCAATCACATAGGTATTTAGGCCATGGATCATTTCCTCCGTGCCCTGAGGCATACCTTTATGTATGGAACCCTAAATAAATTCTTATCAGCTTACTACCAAAAAAGCCCCGTTTAGGCTGTTATCATTACCGATATGCATTGTTCGCATATTGTTGCCTCTGAAGTAGCCATTGTGAAGTTGAAATGAGTTAGAGGTCTGTAAATTCTTAGGTCTTCACTTTACTCCAGTTCAAATATTTGATTGCGACGACGGAAACCCCCGATAGTTGGAAACCAAAAATTGAAAACCAAAAGCTTGTTATTTCTTTGGGGAAAGATAGAGTAATATATACGAATCATCCTTGCTGGCTTAAATCCCCGTAACGGATACCAAGTGCCGTGAGGGGTGAGAGGCGGGGGCTTGGCGGAGTTAAAGGGACATAGGTAGTGGGCATGCTTTCTCGTTGGTGGACGTATCAAAGGTTAAGTGCGAAGATACTAGTATACTAACAGAAACAAGCAGCGATACGATCGTACGAGATAGGGTTTCAGTGTTATCGCATTTTGTCTGGCGCGCTAGGGCTCTTTAAGTTTCGTTGGACAATTGCAAACATATGGATGATTAATAGCCTAAACCCGGACAAAATGCCAGTTAGGCCTGTCCAAACTACAGGAATGTCTCCATTCAGTTCCAGGATTCTTCGATCTTCAAACCCATCCCCCAATTTTTCAATTTATTGATTTTTTTTAAAAAAAAAAATTGGCAAACCAATCGATTGAGTTTAGAGTTTCTAGGAAATCGAGGTTTCTCAGAATCGATATGGGCTTTCTACAGATCACGTTTCAAATGCAGCTAGAGCAGATAACAACCTACTAACCCTGTATTCTCATCTAGGCATGAGCGGCCAGCGATATATAATATGGGGTTGAGTCTTATTGTCGTCTCAAAGAACCATGCAGGCTATCCAATGGGTTTGCTTCTATTTTGTGTTATCGGGTGTAAAAGTCCGAAGGCAGATCGGCTGCTGTCGCATCCGGACAGCACTCAATAGCTCAGTAGCAAGCGTTGAAATCTCTCGATGTCGCGATTTCCCCGTGAGCGCCACTTGAAATGTAAATTAGGCCGACTCCGTACTCATAAATTCTACATCGGAGAAGCAGAAGGAACATGGCAATTCCGAATCCCATCTATAGCCCGAATTCCGACCAAACTGCAAGCTGCAGAACCTGGTTTGCTTGTGTGTTGTGCCATTTGGTGCCTTTGAATTCTGGGTGAATGGCTCGTTAGCTTTGTAATGTGGTATTCTGGGAAATCGTGTGTTGGGGTTATCGGGATTGGATCACTTGGGCCGACCTGCCTCTCGTTATACAACCTTCACTTCGCACTTTACGGCGGTAAACTTATAAAGTTTGCAGGTTCAAGGTTATCGGATGGATGTAGTTGGATTGCCAGCGGTGACAGCTTTGATACCATAGTTTTATTGAAGGAATTAGATGGGTATAGGGAAATATCTCCAATGGCCGAGATCGCGAGAGGCGATTCGGTTTTAATCGTTTGTAACCGAGCCGTACAGCACCGTTCGTTTCCCTTGGCAAGTGGCAATGCATCAATGTTTGGCCGACTTTCGCTTGGTTCCGCGCTGCGCAGCATACGGATGTGACGGATAGTTTTGCTTAGAAGAGCAGAGAAGGACATTACGACAACAAATTGCAACAAAACGTAAACCTGTACGAAGTGTCGGTGCACCGGAGTAGGTGAAAATACCGAAGAAAACTTCATTCTCGACAGTTTACGGATGTTGTAACTGGAAGTTTCTGTGATTACGTCGCATGCTGTGCCCAGCCTATGCAGTCGGCTTTGGCGGGTTTCGAGTCATGGAATGTGAAGTTTTTTGTTGTCATATTTCCTGGTACCATAGCCCGAAGCATGAAGACTAAAATTAGTGTTGTAGGCGGTTTTGAATCGGAGCTCGAGGTGATCAGTCTGCCTCTTATGCAGGTTTATGTTGGAAGCAATCAATTTTGCTATTCGGGCTCAAAAGTGGCGAAATCCATGGCGCAGTTCAAAATTTTCGAGGAATGCTGGCCTGGTTGAACTTTTGGTGTTATTCGCGGATATGTAGGCGACACTTTTATCCCTATCGATAGTGTCACATTTAGATCGCCTATCGTATGATCCTACAGGAGGGGAACAAAGCAGACGCATAATGTATACCCTGGTTTTATATAATCGTTAAGAAGTAGAGTGAATAGGAATTATCTAAGAGTTTGCAGTGTTTACATATCAACATTCAGAGAGCCTATCGCCCGAGAACATTCATAACGATAGTCGAGTCATCAAACTGGACACTTAAATATTAAACTTCAAGGGGGAAAAGCTATAGGAGCACGATCCCATGTTGTCGGTTAATCCTCCACCAATTATGCTAGGTATAGTGCTTCCGAAAATTCGTCTCGAGTCTAGAAAATGCGATAGCCTGCCGGATAGCGGCATATCTAGTATATTGCAACATGATATCCAGGATAATTTGCGAATTGAAGGTGGCATGGTGGCATGATAGAAGGAAAGGAGTGCATGCTTCACGAAGATTCGACACTGTATTGATACTTAGCGACTAGTTTCTCTTTCTTGAACTCTAGCCCTTGTCTCCTTGGGGGCCTAACCTTTTCCTTCCCGTATCTGCAGAGTCTAACCATTCAAATCTCGTTTTGAAGAGGGGCTAGATAAATTAAGTTTGTAGATACATCGAAACTGCGCTCTTGCTAGAAAGTGCCGAAAGCAAGGTATCTCAGAGAATTGCTTCCTAGCCAATACATTACCCTGCGCCTTTGGAAGATGGGATCCGCATATGATGCACCTGTATCTCTGCAGCGTCGCCTTCTCCGAACGGCTAAAGACCAAGTTGTAGAGCGAGGGGTCATGAGCGATAATCCCTTCCTGTGGGCAACCTCATGATCAAGATCTTCGATTTAACTATCAGGAGAGGTCTCCAATGAATGAAGGTGAAAATTGTACAGAGCCAACGATGGAAGTATACGTGGCTCCTGAAACAATTTCGGCTAGAGGTGGTATGGCAAGGACGCTTGCCATAGGACACACCCCTAGATCCCCTTCTAAAATATGTCCCCGTCTGACGCCCCAAACCGAGTCGGGCACCCGGTTGATGCGCCTTAGAGAGTTTTCAATAGCCTGGCCTTCTTTTCACAAACGGCCGAGCGCCAACAGAGCCTTCCCAGAAAGACGCCATCGATGCGAATGGTCGATATGTGTCAGCATTTACGTGATCAAGAGATAGATATGCGGTCCAGAGGGACCTTACTTGTTTAATAGACCTGCATGAATGATATGAGACGAGTACACTGCCGGTGCCGCTTTACTAGAGTCCGTTGTCCTTGCTGGTTTCAAGTTTGCTTTTTTGTTAACCTAGCTTGCTTTGCATGAGGCTTTACAGAGACAGTTCCGATTTTCCAAGATTTGTAAGCTCCTGTCCCCCGCAAGAGGTGAAGATACCGATACGTAATCAAATGATCGGAACTTCTCTCTTAGCTAGTCATTGTACATGATATTTAGTTCCTTTTCGCACGGGGGGATTTGAAGCGAAAAGGAGCAGTGGTTATCTAATCATTTTGGCAGATGGGGATTCGACAATGAGAGCTAGGGATCGAGCCGAAGTTTTTAAAAAGAAAGAAAATCAGACAGGCCTTGACCCACGGCCCATGGCCATGCACAAGTACTGATGAGTTTTCTATGAAATGCAATAATGCAGATATTGTTTCCAGCGGGTTTGGCTTCTAACAAAACCGCCAAAATAACCCAACCAATCGAATATGGATATGCATGTGAACAAAATACGAACATCCTCCGATTTAGGTCTCTAGGATGCAGTATTCCTTTGCCAAGAACTGACACAAGGTCGTGCCTACAAATCGCTGACAGTTTTTTACAGGCTTCGGTATTAATTGGATCGGCGAAGTTGCCGCGCCCAGAAATTCAATTGTGTCCTAGCATTGCGAATTGCAAAAGCTGATGGCAAAAGAGGTATTCGATATTACGGTGTTACCAAATCGGAAAGTTCTCCAAAAGAACCTAGTTATCTCATACGAGTGCTGGAAAATACGCCTTAAATATATGGGTGTACGTAGACATGACTTAGAATCGTCCGAGTTTGTGTGACAATATGCATAACACATTCTCCCACCTATACTAAGCGTTGCAATTTTTGCAGCCTCAGGAACACGACAAGAATAAGCTTTAGTTAACCAGGTTCCAAATTAAACTTAGGAGACGCCATCTGCAAGGCGTCTCTTCGCGTCCTCCGAGCCGCCAAGCAGATTTCCATTACGAACGCTGCTTGTGAAGTTGCGCCGGTAGATATTTGATAATCACGATGATTCTAACGTGGAAGCCCTTATGTCATCTATCCGCAACAACACAGCGACATGGAGAAACAAACGCTCCGACTGGCAGGGAGGCGGGCCAACATGCTAACTCCAACCATTCAGGAGCCCCTCCGCTCGCTGCGCTAGCCACCCCAGCTCGAAGCCAGCTTTCGGCTGGGCACAACCTTGATGGTTACAAACTTAGGCTAGGCTGCCTGTATCTTATTTCCCTGCCTGACTTGCTTCCGTGTCGCTGGTTGTTCCTGTGTCAGATATGCAGAACAATAGTGGTGCATAGCCATGCGGTTTTAAGGTTAGTCAAGACTTACATCCCACCCACAGACTTGAGGTGTAATCAGTGGCCCCGACACCCATCCCGTTAAAGTTGGATGCGAACTGCGAGTGAGATTCACAAAGAACTGATACGAACGATAACTCGGTTCGAGTGTAGGTTTTTTTTCTCATTATTTTCTCGATTGATCCTTGCAGCCGAAAAAGGGAACAGAAGGGTCCAAGCCTCAGTGGTTACTTGTCCGCCGAAAGCCCGTGACGAAAACCTGCTGCGAATTCAAGGCCCTTTGCTGACCTGATGCAGGGTAACAAGACCCCTTCATGACGAGTATGCCCAAGCTGGCAGGAATTTATGGGTATAGTGGTGCCCAGCTATGCCGTGTGGCCCATATTGGGTTCGTCTGAAGTTTCGCTAGCCAGTCTGACCAAGGCCTGCCAGTGTGAGTACATTACGGTATATAACGGTGGTGACTTGCCCCGAGAGGGTCCTCAAAACCCTCCGAAACTCGAATCAAATCAAGTCGTCATAGACATTTATTTCCAAAATCGGTTGTCATCACATTGCAGACGCCGTCAGGGCTCTTAAGTTCTGTCCTTCGTCTCGTTCGCCGGTTTCTGCGCGAACAAAACGCAAGACTTATATCACCTTGTCTTTTAATCCACCGCACCAAACTAAGGTGCCACGGATATTTTTCTTTCCTTCTCTCGAACAACTTTATTAAATTTTCAAACGTCTATCACCTTGTTATACCGATTACTACACTAGGAACACCAAACGGAGCTTTTCTGCCTCCCGGGTTCCGACATATTTGTGGGTTTTTCAGGGTTCTCTACCTTTTCTACCCGCATCGAAAAGATCATAGAAGATCGCAGATTTGGGTACCTCACCACTTTACTTTTTCCGCGCCCAAACTTGTGCCTACGGAACGAGCCGGCGATATTGGGCTTGAGGCTCTCTCGCTCTCAACAGGAAGGTCTCAGCACATTTTCGCTGACACCGGTGCCACCTGGCTTCCTAGCGAAAGTTCCGAACAATACCCGGAGGATTGAGAGATCACAGAACATTGATACGATCTTGAAGCCACGGGTGACGTTTCCCTACCCTTACCCTTGAGGCTCCGGCAGCTAAGCTTGCTACCCCCCGCTGGAAACTTGCGAGCCTATCGAAGGGCTTCAAGACCTTGCATACGACACCACTCTGTTCCACAAAAACATTATCCCGGATTTACGTATACACCTTATATCACAAGCCCCACTGAGCCCCCATCAACATGTCATCACACGGAAGACCCGTGCCCATTCGCAAAAGTTGCCAATTCTGTCGCGCGCGGAAGATCAGATGCTCCGGGCAGGGAAGATGTGAAGCATGCAGAGAGAGGAACCTCGATTGCGTGTACGCTCCCGAATCCGCAAAGGGACGACCGCGAAGAGTATCCGCTTCTGCAGCAGCAAGGGCAGCTTCGTTGATGCAGCCTACGATCAGAGTAAGTTTTTTCCTGGTTACAAGAAAAATCCAAAGTCCCCGCGCGAATCAATCAATCGGTGTTTTTCTTTGAGAGTCCGCATATGCATCTGCCATTCACTGCCGTTATGGTGGCGGCGGGACCACTTCGATTTATTTTGCTGTCCTCCTTGCTGACTACTTGCCCTTCTGCAGGAAAATGAACAACTTCAAACAGCCACATCCTCAACACAAAACTCGAGCGACGGCGAGAATGCCGGCCACGACGGTGGAAGCTCGCATTCGTACACTTATACGGACTACCAGAGGGAAACTTCGCTTCTGACTTCCAAGACCTTTGAGAGTTGGACTCGCATCCGTCCGTTCATATCATGGAACCCCAACAATACTATCGCGCAGGACATAGACCTGTTCTTCCGCCAGGAGTTTGGCGGAGAGGCCCCAGAAGTATCCGCTCCAGAGAATCCATACCTTCGTGCGATATCTACTTTCGGTCTCAGGATGAGGGAGATCGATGAGTCCAAGGCACCTGCGACTCTACAGCATCGAGATTCAGGTGATAAGAATTCACCAGTTTCAGATATGTCGAGTCCGGCCGCAGACGCAATGGAGGTTCAATATCGAGCACCAGTCATGTCGTACGATGGCGTTCTAACATTCATGGCCCAAGAGGTCGTGGAGATGGTCGCCATAATGTACGGAAGACTAGGTTGTCAGCATCTCGAAGACTCTCCCGGCAAATTCTACGTCAAGAGCTGTCTAGCAGATACCGCCCCGAGAATGTTCTCCTCATCTGTCCTAAACGGAACCGCTGCACAGAAAGCCAGTCCGCTAGCAAGATTCGAACAGCATCAGATTGTCCAAATGATCGAAAGTTGGTTCAGCCTGCACCCGCTCAGCGCAATTTGCTCCAAAACTCTGTTCCTCCGCCAGTTCCGTGACGGCAAGCATGACGAAATCCTGTTGAACTTGATGGTCGGTGACGCCCTCTACATTGGCGACGGCCGCATTGGGTCTAATGCTGGCGAACCTTTCTTCGACTACGCCTGTGCGCTCATGGGCACACGCAAAACCGACAAGTTCTCTCTTTCGATAATGCAGTCTTGCCTCCTCCTCGCGTGGCACAACTTTTGCGTCGGCAAGGGCCGCCGGGGTACAGCATTTGCTAGTCTCGCGTGCGCGGGTACCAATAAAACTCTCATCCAGCTAAACGACAAGCCCATCTCAGGACAGGGCATGATTAACGGCGTCGACATCGGCGAAGTGGAAACCGAGTTGCTCAAAAATATAAACTGCGTACTATCGCTCCTCACCCTCTGGGGGTTCATGCAATTCGACACTCCGTTCGCCGATTTCCTCCCCGCCGTGCCCCTCGCATCAGAAAGTCTACCCTCTGACCGCCGGTTTTCCAAAGTCGCGGAACTCGACGAGCGCAGCGGCAATCTATCCACCCGCCGTCGCCAGGCATATATGATTAAATCCTGGTGGGCTTTAAGAAACATCACATCCACCTGCTCGCACATCTACGCTCTATACCCACGCAACTCACCCAGCGCGCTCGAAGAGGCCAAAAAGGAAGATACATTCTGGCTGTCATTACACCGGCTCAAGGGGATTAACAACCAGAATATACCTCTACTATGCATACGTATCCGCAAGGTACTAGAAGAAGCTGTCCGCTCGCTAGATATGAAGAAGGACAATCAGAATGCGACCGCGCATTCAGTGCCGGTAGTCTTGTACTACGTCATCATGATACACCTACTCTTCCCGAATGTCGTGGAAGAAGACGACTGGAGCGTAACACTGGACACCATGACCAAATTCCTGGAAACCTCAGAGTCTCTCCTCGGTGCGCTCAGGCGGTTCGAATCGGAAAGCGTGGAGACAGTCGGTGATGATAAGTGGGTTTTCTCACGAGCAATGCTGCCACCGGAGACTACAGATATCGCAATGGCAAATATGATGTTACTGGGCATCGATGCCTGTGGACGCGCGTTGGAGTATTTTGTCGGGTGCGTGGATAAGGGTAGCTGGCAGGAAAGCCAGGTCGTACTCGCGCATAGGGGCAAACTCCGAGAGGTGGCAAAGGATCTACTCAAGGCTGCGAAATACGATCGCATAAACAGCGCTAGGCGGTTGAAGGAGGTGAAGCGGCAAGTGAAGAAGGTTATCGCGCGGCTGGAGCAGTGGAAGGTGCTCGATGAGCCATTGACGCCGCCGCAAATGAACACCGCAGGGACGACAGATGGGTTCGAGGGGTTCACTGCGACGAGTACGGGGCCTGCGGCTAGTACTGCTGCGGCGTTCAACCTCGCAGGGGATTATTCCAATGCGGCGAATTTTGACTTTTCAAACATGGACTTCGGTATCAATGATATAAGTCAATGGCGGAACGCCGCATCCCCTGCGGCGGCGACGCAGCAGCTACCGTCGCCTTCGATGACGGCTGCGCAAAGGTCGAATTCTACATCGACGTCTGCGAACTCGCCGGAGTTTGTGCTGTCTAATCCCTCGTCGAACGTGGGATCCGCAGCGAGGAGACAGGCTTCACCCGCAAATCCAGGTGCACCGAATATCAATATCGATCTGAGCTATCTTGAATCGTCGGATATGGGGGGTTTGTCGTCGGCTGCAGCTGCGGCGACAGTTCCCAATATCAATGCACAGGATCTCCAGGACTTTTCGTTTTCGAATTACAATACTCATTTTCCAGACCCGTCGACGACGCTGTGGGCGACGCCGTCACCGGGGCCTGGTGAGGATGCGGGGGGTCTGTTGGAGAGGATGAAGAGGAACGGGTTGGTGTGAGGCATCTTCCCTCTAGATTTATTCAATGACATTTAGCGGATACGAACTTTTCTTTTCTTGTTTATTTGGTTGCTCATTTTTTTTGGTCGCAATATTCATGTTTTTGCTGTATAGGCGTTACGATGGACTATTAATCCGGGATCTAATAGTCCGAATGCTTAATGAAGGAAATAAATGTAAAAGTTCTCTCTTGAAGGCGTATCATTTCGGTTGCACTCACTCCTCAATGATTCAATAATACACATTAGACGATAATAATAATGAACGCCATGATAAAGTTATAACAAAAAGTGAAATAGAAACAAAGGAAATGCAAATAATGCAAGTGATCAATCAATAATCTATAAACACAGCGCCAGAACCGCAAGTTGAACAGCCAATGCAAACCCCTACCATACTCATTATCTCACTCTCTTCATCCCTTATTAAAGAGAGAGAAACATTAACAATATTTTAAAA
Source organism: Dactylellina haptotyla (assembly GCA_031310005.1). Lineage (NCBI taxonomy): Eukaryota > Fungi > Ascomycota > Orbiliomycetes > Orbiliales > Orbiliaceae > Dactylellina > Dactylellina haptotyla. The sequence goes on along the minus strand of CM062384.1, from coordinate 2,480,572 downwards.
GGGGGACAAAGAGAAATAGAATCAGGTCAGATACCTCTATCCCTCGTTGTCCGCCTCATGGGACTCCTAATCCCATAATCAACACCGCCACCCCACACGTTCCCATTCTTGCCGGGTTTCGCGTTACTCCCAGGCGTTCCCATACCGGCAACCCCAGATGCAACCCGTCTAGCCGGCGTCATCAGCTCCCCGGCCGCGAAACTCTTCCTTCCAGCGGTGGTAGTAGACCTGGGAATGGCACTTCCTGCAGCAGATGGTACCCCGAAGCTCTGTCTACTCGACACAGCAGGGATACCATTATCGTGCCTCGAAACCGGTGCATGTCGGGTTTCCTGCCTAAGACCGGACAAACCAGATCCTGTTGACATCGAGGACGACGACGACGACTGTTGTTGCTGTTGTTCCTTCATATAACCTGCGAATAAACCACCCGCGCCCTGCGGTACCGTATGCCTTTCGTACGCCGGGTTAACGTGTGTTTTGAATCCTGGTCTGAACTCCGCGGGGCTGGAGGTTGCGTATCCGCCCTTATCCATGCTGGTGCCACAGTCCCTCATTTTTACATGCACTCGTGGATCCACATATTTCTTGTTGTACTCGCCGAAGACCTGTGAGTTGATATACTTGTCGTCCTTATTCTGGGTCTGGAACGCCTTGAAGAAGAGGTAGAGGTACATCGTCACGGCGACGTTGACGAATGTGATGTCCCGGAGGACGGTCATGCGGGAGGTAGAGTACGCTGTCGTCGGGGTGTCGAAGAGGCCACCGCTGGGGGGCGGAATGTAGGGGAGGAGCAGGAAGATGACGAGACAGTGGATCGGGGAGAAGTAGGTGGACATGGCGAGGTTGAATTTGGTGTAGTCCCATTTGGCGATTTCCCAGACTTCATCCTCGGTGATCCCGTCGTGTATGGGCGGCGTGGAGGCGTACGGCATGTTTGGGAAGAGGGATTTGACGAAGCGTGCGGGGGAGGATTCGTTGGGGGAGGATGCGACACGCACGCGGCGGGCAGAGGGAGTTGGTGGTTCCGAGTGAGGGGATGTCTCGAAGGTACGGTACTGACGGGTGCGGTTGAGGGTATAGATTGTATTTGCGACAGAGAACATGAAGAGGAGGATAGATGTTATGTGCATCTAGGAAAGAAAATACTCGTTAGCGAGGGGTTTGAAGACTGAGGGTGAATAAAAATAACGTACAAACCAGCCGATGGCACCGCTACCGCTGGACCTCCCATAGTCCTCATTCGGGTCCCTCAGGACCTCTTCGATGGGATCAGAGCGTCGCCAGCCAGAACTAGTGTTGGAGTTTGCTCGTGTGATCATGAGAAGAATGTTGAGTACAAAGCCTGCAGGGACGGCGATGGTCTCGCCTAAGCCTTCCCAGTCGTAGGTCTCGAACAGCAGAGAGACGGAGAGCAGATTATCGAGAGGGTTCAGAAAAGCAGCTATCCGCTGGCCGAACGTCTGTCTACGGACGAGACGATGGCGGCGGGTGCCGTGCGACTGTGTTCCAGGGATGGGCATCTTTGCAGGAGTAGCTGTTATCGGCGTGTGTCGAGGAAGATGGCGGACAAAGGATAGGTTTAGTTAGTTATTAGACATTACTCGTGGACCCAGTCCTCCTCTGACAAGGTAGTATTTTTGACACGACGAAAACGGTCCGGTAGAGGCGACCCTGAATACCGCCCTTGTGATATCCCACGACGTTCGACGATGGAGGACGCTGGGGTTGAAGTTGAGGTTGAGGGGACGAACTTGGTGAAAGCAGAGAAAGCGCGTTGCGGTTGACGTTATTTTGCGGGCGGCGGTTGTCATGTAAACAAACCAAACGGCCTGCCCAAACTGATCGCCAAGACACCGACGACGGTTCGTCAATCGCTCAACGCAGCCAACACTCTGGCCAGCTCCTTTCCACCTTCGCACAGTAAACCTCTCCTTCGTCTTGTAGACACTTCTTCTACCCACTCTTTATACACCGGCTAGATTATATACTCAGAGCACCGGCATGTCAGTTTATATTGATGGACGGATGGATCGATAGATAGATAGGGAGATATATACAAGAGAGCAGGGTGTCCCCTCGAACAGCTACGTTGCCTCTCCGGGAGCACCCCGGCGCCATTATATCATCCCGCTCTGGCACCATGCGTAATCCTCCCTCCGCGCACTTCTCCGTGTCCCTTTCCTTCAATATACCTCGGTCTAGTTATACGCTGAGGTTACGATAACGATGGACGCCTCCCGCCTCATCCTCGGCGTCGTCTTCCTCATCCTCATCCTCTCTCCCGACAATACCACCAACGTCTCCAACCGCGAGTATGACATCAAGAACATCATCGCCGAAGAGCGCAGATGGCTCGGCGAGCTCCAGAACTCTACCTACGGCCATGTTGGGAACCTCACGGGCTTCGCCAACAACGACTGGTGGAGCCCCAACGGCATGGGCCTCGTCCGGACTGCAGTCAGCCATATGATCGATGACGTCTTCAACAGGGCCCGATCCGACGACGGCTACAAACAGCTCGGCAATATTCTGTACGATACTCCGATCAAGAAGCGGGCCGTTGTCGAAGCCCCTCCTGCCCCACCGGAAGGCCCTGCGCGCGAGGTCATGCCTGAAGATGCGCCGTCGCCGGAAGAATACCAGCGGGTTGAACCCGTCGGTCTCAACACCTTGGAGGGCACCCTCAACGAGGCCCCGATCTATCGCAACATCACGGGTATGCTCTCCGGCAACTGGAACCGCATGGACATGCCCGACCTCTTCAAACCGACCATCAACGAAACATACCAGCGAAACATAACCCTCGAGAGTGGCAGGTTCTGGATGATCGTCAAGGAGAAGCAACCAAAGAAGCAATGGGAGGAGCTGAAGGGTGTAGTTCAGATGGTCACCCTTAATATGGAACTATACAACGAACAGGGTGGGCGCATAGGCTCCCAACCCGCCGATGTTAGAATGCACGGTATCCACTTTGTCGAGTCCGGGCTTCTCATCGGCGCATCTAACAGCAACAAGTACGTTCAAGCTATTCTTTATCCTTGTGTATCTCTGCTAATTTGAATAGGTTCGCCGGCATATTCGGTCTTCCTCATTTGACACCTTCCAATACCACCTACAACCTCGTCAAGAAGCCCCTCAATGCTTCCCTGTCCGCCCAGGTCGACGATCACCTTGAATCTGGCGACGAATACCCACCCTGGATCCCTGTCGACGAACAGTACATCGGTACTCCACCGCTACAATGCGAATTCATCGTATATCTCCAAATCCACCCGATCAAAATGCACCCGGACTCGTCTTGGTTCACCGAGCTCTCCCAACAGGCGATAGTCGATACCATCGAGCGTGAGTTCCGCCACAGAACCGGGGAATACGTCCCCATCATGCCCCCACCGCTGGTCGGATCCGCAATCATTTACTCCCCAGACTGCTCGTTCGTGCTCTCCACCCAATCCGCGACGGGCGTCAAACTCGAACAATATTTTGACCGAGTCTCGAACTTTGGCCTGAACGCATGTCTCGTCGTCGCCTTTGAAATATATTTTATGATCCGGCAGATGAAAGAGTCATCCACCCCGTCAACGCTATCCCGCGTATCATTCTGGACAATCGGGATCTTATCTCTCCTGGACGGATACATTGTAATCATCTTTATCGTCACCGCCACGCTGATAGAACGAAGCTCACTCACCCTCCTGGCCGCCGCCTTCTTCTGCACCGTCCTCGCCGGATTCTTCGGAATCAGGTACATGCTCATGATTTATCGTGTGCAACTCCCCGAACGACGAGCCGCCCAGGCAGCCTCCACACCCGCAACCCCTTCCCCCGCAGCAGCAGCAGCGCAAGCAGCCGCAGCTCGAGCCACGGCCTCAGGAGGCCTGCCCCTTCCCGTCACCACACCCGTAGCCCCTCCTCCAGTGGTGGTAACGACGACGCAACCGACAACCACGGTCCGCCAGGACTTCTCCTCAATCATCACGCGCTTCTACATGTTTCTTGTCATCACGGGTTTCCTACTAATCTACTCGATGTCTCTACCTCTGCTCGTCCGCAACTTTATCCAGCGGGTGGCGTTATTCCTGTCACTGTCCTTCTGGGTCCCCCAGATCTACCGCAACACGTACCGGAACTGCCGCAAGGGACTGAAGTGGGAATTCGTGTTTGGCATGTCGGCGTGCCGGTTGATCGCTGTGCTGTACTTTTACGGGTACACGGACAACATCGCGTTCGCGATACCCGTGAAGTGGATATGCTGGGCGAGTGTCGGGTGGGTGTGGGTGCAGATTTGGATGCTGGGGGTGCAGGAGTTACTCGGGCCGAGGTTTCTTGTCCCTGAGGGTTGGCTCCCGCCGGCGTACGATTACTATCCTATTTTGCCAGCTGATGATTTGGAGAGGGCGTTACCGGGCGCGGGGAGCCCTGTTGTCAGTCCTAGTAAGGAAAACGGCGGCGGTACCAGCGGTGGGATCGGGGGACGCGCGATTGGGAAAACACACAAGGTGTTCGATTGCGCGATCTGTATGCAGAGTGTTGAGGTACCTGTGCAGACTTCGTCGTCGGGTGGTTTGTCGGCGGCCGTTGGGGCGGATGGGAGGGGGAATGGTGATGGGAACGGGGTTGTGGGGCTGTTGGGGCAGAATGTGTACGTGGGACGGAGGAGTTATATGGTGACGCCATGTAGGCATGTGTTCCATTCTGGGTGTTTGGAAGGGTGGATGAGAGTTCGATTGCAGTGTCCTATTTGCAGGTATGTGGTTCCCAGTTATGTTTACGTGTGTGATGTGATTGCTAATTATGGGTGTTTTTCAGGAATACGTTGCCACCGATATGAGATTTATGGATTGGGTTTTTGTACGATATTATGGTTGTCGGGTTTTTGGTCGTTAGCATTAATATTTGGCGTTTTGTTATATTTTATATTCATCTAGAGATAGATAGATACTTTTATACTATTCTCTTTTATGATACAACGAAGTATATTGAAATATGGATTAACACATGATCACGTTTATGGACTATTCTATCAATGCCGGCCATACAGCTAGCTCAGTGGTTGTTGCTATTAACTCTTTATATTTTAATTTATTACTCTAGTAAATATTTAAAAATGCCATATGTAGTAGGCAGACATATCCCGTGGAAGTTCGGAGAATAGGATCGAGATCGGGCTGAGGCGGAGGGAACTCGGACACTGCCGGTATCGGGCTGCCACCTCATGGCCGTTTATAATTTAGACCATCTATGGCATCGGAGGTTTCCAGGTATTTTTGCTGAAAAAATCCGTTGTGCTACTTTCATACGCAGTTCCCCTCTTCATGGAGAGATTCTAGAAGTTCTGTTTACTGGTGACTAAAGCGGTCTCGTCTTGTTCCACCGGTATAAAAATACATGTTTGTGTTTGGGCACACAGAATTCCGGAACGTCGTGTGAATCATGATTGCAAGAACGAGACCTCAAAAATGGACTACGGGTGGAATCGTCCCCCATCCCATTCCGGCGAGCATACCGAGGTCAAGAACCGAGTATGGACTGGCATCATCGAGCGTCGGCTGCAGAGGACACATACAGAAGCGTAGACGGAGCTGGAGAGGGGGGCTTGTACGTATACAAGCCCACGGCTGTGGCTATCGCTCTGGCAGCGATTTCCAAAGACGAGTTGGCCGTGTTGCCATCGAACGTCGAACAGGCGTCCGGATGCGGTGTGCTGAGCAGATCTGCAGGTACGGGTCTCACATCAGACGACCGGGGCGGCAACACAATCGACCCCTCAGTCCCAGTCGAGCCTAGATCTCGAACCACTCCTTGACAAGAAAGAATCCTCCAGGCAGACGAGGCCGGCTGGACCTGTCCGCCGTCTGCAAACGGCCGCTTATCGATAGTTCGTGTGATATGGCGTCGACGCTACCTCTGGTGTCAGTCTACGTAATATTTATCGAGGAAAGCAGTTAGTGGGCTGTGATGAACGATGTTTTTTCCGTTCGTTCGGCTAGTTTCAAACCCTGCACGAAAGACCCCCCCGGCCGGATGAAGGAACGATAGCAATTGGCTGGTTAGCAGCTCTTGGTGGAAATGGCAACCCACGCGGTGATTTTTGGGGTCGTTTGCCGCACCAACCAAAACACGACGAAACGCACTTCACCTCATCTCAAGCAGCAATGAGGGGCTGGTCCACTCCCCTTAACCTGGGCTGTGGGTGTGTCCCCGTACGCTGGGAATAGAATGTAATGTTTACATTGCCTAGTGGGGGGTGCACCCGAAAAGTAAATAGTAGTACCGTTTAGTAGTAGTTGCTAGTAGACATTCCTATTGTTCTCTTCAATTTAACTATTCTCTCCCCTGCTTCTCTTCTCTCTCTCTTTCTCTTCCACTCTTCAGCATTCCAGACTGGTTCTTTTTTTTGAGTGATCATTCCTTTTCCCGCTCCCTCTCCCTTTTTCCTTTCCCTCTCTCTCTCTCTCTATCCTTTTCCTAGCTCAATCTAGACAGCTGTGCTGGCATTTTCTTTCTTTTTCTTTTTTTATTAACTGGTTTGTCTGTTGGACTTTGACTCCCATTCCGGACCAACCGAACGGATTCTGGATTCTCGATCTTCGACCTCTTCAACGGCGCGGACTCCGAGTTACACACGATTCAGTTTGCGGCAAAGGAGTTAGTTATTTCCCAGGAATTCCTGAACGTTGAGTGAACTATAGGAAACCAGCTATTATACGGGACCGGTTCCCCATTTTCGATTCTTCCCAGTCCTTCTCTTTTTTTTTTTTTTTTTTTTGAATTTACTTTTACCCCCATACTCTAGTAGTATGCGATAAGGAGGAACCTGGTGTTCAAGACATCATCGAAATCAAAACCGTCGAACGGGAACAATAATTGCAGTACACACACGATATTCGATATATCGCTGGACAGCATTCTCACGATCCTTAAAAGAATATCATAAAATATATATCGATTTTCTCTAATCTGAGAAATATCTAACGATCCGGGGCATCTAAAACACCTGGTAGCCAAGCTATATATATATAAAAACAAACAACATGCGGACCACGCGAAGCCGACCGCAACTCTCCCTCCTCGTCCCCCCACCATTCCACCAGTACGCCCCCCGATCTCCAACATACTTCGCCACCCTCTCCGCGTCTCCCGAAAAGACGCCCTCGCCAACCTACATCTCCTCCGCTTCGACCCTCACCCCAACCGGCACCATCATCTTCGACTCCACAAACCTCTACACCCCAACATCCCCCGCCAAGCCCTTCATCTACTCCTCCTACCTCCCCACCGACGAACTCAGTCTCCGCAAGCTCCTCCACGAGGAACGATCTGCCGCCTTCAAGAAGACCCGCAGCAAGGTCCTCGTCCTCCTCTACTGGTTCATCGGCGTCTGCGTCATCGTCGGCTTCTGGGGTTGGAGCTCCTGGTGCTCCGGCTTCTCCTACAGAGACTCCAATGTCTTTGACCGATTGTTCACCGGCAGCGTCGGGCACCCGCACCACCGACCCTCCCACGCACCAACAAAGGAGTACTACACCCGTCCCCCACAGGTTAAATTGAACGAAAATGGAACGGAGTACACTATCACCATGCCCATCGAGGAGGAACTGTACCCTCTCCCCGGACAGATGTACGCGGACCTCTGCACCGCAGTCAACATGAAGAGCATGGCTGCCTACGAGCAGAGGAACGGAAAGCCCATGAACGCACATCTGGGATATTGGGATGTCGACCACGGGTTCGCCGGGTTGGAGTTCGAGAGCGCCTTCGAGGCTCGTGACCACGACAAGAAGGAGTGCGGCAAGACATTGACATATGTCGTTGACGATTTGGAAGGACAGGTTGGCGGTGTCGGCGCCGTGGTTATGGGTATGTGGATGGCTTACGGTGTCGCGAAGACCGAGGGCCGTGAGTTCTTTGTCGTTCAGGGACACGGAAAGTGGGCGTACGGTGATATCAGACGGTACTTTAACGTCCCCGCTGCATCGGACGACTGTGTCGCCCCACCGATGAGCCACCGTCTGCCTTGCCCGATGAACACCGCGCATAAACTGGTCACTCCCGCGACCTTCAAGCAGTCTTTCGGACACGTTTTCGAGAACGAGTTCGAAGATGCCAGGGCCGTCGGTGTTCAGAGGCAGAAGGCTATCTTTGGGTTCCTCAGAACCGGGTACGAAGCCATCCCGCTCAGATCCGATATCAACGACACCGTTGTCAAGCGTGTTAAGGAGCTCGGTATCAGCAAGGAACGTGGTGTCGTTGCCGTTCAGGTCAGACACGGAGACAAGCACGCCCGCGAGTGGAAGTACCACAACGGGTACATCCCCGTTGAGAGGTACCTTAAGGTTGCCGTCAACGAGACCGGCGAGGTCGCTTCGGGAATGTACGCTGGTACCGACGACGGAAAGGACAAGTGGGTCAAGGAGTACCAACTCCCGGAGTACCCTGACGTCGACTGCGAAGATTTCAGACCGCTCAGGATCATCTCTTCGGATGATTCCGATGTGTTCGAGGATAAAGACGTCAAGGAGTGTGCTGAGATGGGCCAGTGCGTTAGAGCCCAGGACCGCAAGGTCAGCGTGGGCCTCCCCGGAGGTTTCTGGGCCGAGGATGTGCACAACATGGATAAGCAGCTGAACGAAGCTGAGGGTGTTGCCGTGGGGTATTTGGTTGATTTCAGCGTGATGGTGCAGAGCATGGCCGGAGCTAAAGATGGTTGGGCGGTCTGCGGCCTTGACGGTGATATGTGCAGGATGCTAGCTGTTGGTATGGGGTGAGTAAACTTTCTCTACTATCTGTCTTTCTCACTTTTGCTTCTTTTCTTTACGGGATTCATTCAATCACCTTTCCGGAAGAAGAAAAGTGAGTGCTTTTTTGTCTGATTATCATGACTAACGCGATTTCTTGTCTAGGTGGGAATCGGCTATCGAGAAGGGCCATTGGGTGAACATTGATGGCGACTTTGACTGGTTCGGCATCAGATGGTAGATTAATCAAGGGTGGTTACCTGCCTGCCTGCCTACATACGACCCATTCCTATTAATACCGTCTTCTCTGCCGTCCATGCTTTTCCCCGTTCGGCATGAAATAACTCTTAGCCTGACGATTTGCATGAACTGAGAGGACGGCAGCAGGGTATTGGACCATCCTTTCCATTCCTCTTCTTCGAGACGAGGTAGGGGGAGGGCAAGACAGAGTGGAAGGAGCCAAGTGGGACGGACGGCTCGATCGGTGAGCGAGCCCATGCCAGCTCATCCATCAGCTGGACTAGTTCTAGTGCTTTGTACGGGATATGTAATGTACGCTCAGCCTGGTTGTTCTTTATGCCATGCGAGCCATATTATGGTTTCATGGGCAGCAGGGGACGATCGAAAGGGTGGTGGCAAGCATTCAGTCGAGCATTTCAATTTAATCGATCAATCAAATCATATCAATCAATTCGAGCAAAGCACACTGGTGGTTTCCCTCTGGTCACATTCACCTTTTGGTTTCTTTTTTTCTAGTTCATTTTAGCGATTCCGTCTCTGTTCCTTCGGTTTTTTCTTTTTAAGAGTTCTTTGATAGCGTATTTGTCTGGTCCTCTTCCTTTTTTTTTTGTTAACAGGAGTCATCTGGAGTCTTATGATAAGGAGGGAGGTGGTCTTTGCAAGTCGTGGATTGGACCGAGCTGTATCGGTGGCATTTACTGTAGCTTTTTACAAGTCAGTTTCAACTGGCGTTTACTCGAGTAGTCTAGAGTTCAAAACCGATCTGATCGGAGTCTTTTTCATTTACACTCCCTTGTTGCGTACTCTCTCTATGTATGTGTGTGTGCGTGTACATGTATGTACTTAACAAAAACTACCATAAAAAAAAGAAAACGAATAAAAAAGACTTTCATTAACAATATACCAGTACTCTGTACACTGTGCACCCCGTTGCTATGTTTCAAAAATCGAAAGCTCGAATCATGAAACAGCCGACCAAGAAAATTAAAATACGTTTCAGAATCCGCCGTTTTGGAATCCGCGTTCGAAGAAACCCGTTCGGACCTGTCAGGATGCGCAGACGTGTAAGGACATGCGCATATGCACGTCTTCATTTTTTTTAATTTTCTTGCAGTCAATTTTCGCGTTCTGGTGTTGCAGAATTTCCGGACGTGTTAAGTGGAAAACGAAAGGCGGGCTCGCGAGTGGTGGAGCGTTTCTGTAACCGCACAGATGCTTGTAGCGTGGGAGGTTGCTGGCGACCAATCAGCTCGCGTGTAGGGGGGAGCGCCTTCTACTTTGAGAAATCTTTTGAACATGAAAAAAAAAACTGTACGGTTAAAAGGCGTTAATCACAATGGTAATATAATATGGATAGACATTGACTTTGCAAGCTTGAGTCTCGGACGGGAAATTTTGGAGAACAATGCGATGGATGACAGGAGAGACAAGACAGACAGAAAAATTTGGTAAGGAGCTAAAAGAGAGACAGAAAGAACAAAGAAGGCAGTGGAATATGATATCCGAAGCTATAAACTGGAAAGGAAAGAGAAGCCTTAAACATTACGATTGATCACAAAATTTTTTACTTTTGTCTCTGTAAGCTTCAGCCTTTTTCTACAATATGTCCGAATGGACAGTTGTGACGGAACAGCACCCAACCTCTCTGCCATATTGAGGCTCATGTATTATTATCATACTTGCCACCCGGTCCTAACTGGCGATGGTTCCTCTCCATCCGCGGAAAGTTGAGGTCCCAACGTAATGCCCGTTGGAATTATAAGCTAGAGGTGCGAGCTACGGTTGCAACTAGCAGCGGGACGGGTTCGACGGCCGGGCAAGTAAAAACTTCGTGCATAAGAGTATTCTAGATTCCAATGTCTTTGCCGACCGAGGGTAAGCTTTATTTTCAATAAAGAAGTTGGAACAGCTCGCGGGAACAGATGTTCGCGAACTTTTATTTGGATGGTTGGGCGGGCGGACTCGCCTAGCCATCGTGATATTTCAGCAACTATATTCAAACGTGCATACCGATCTAGAAACCGTTCGAAGAAGAGCTACAAAAGTATACGTGGTAAAATTAAAGCAGTAGCATAACTCCACCTCCGGTTGCAATAGCTTTACGAATGATCGCTTTTATTTTCTATAATTTAATTATGCCTGTTTTAAACAGAGATCATACGTCTATACGGACCCTTTGCAAATGGGTTGTTCACGTTCTTGATACAAATCCGGACGGATTCACGGGTTGGAGTTATTCCTTAAAGAGACTACCGGCGGATGGTTTAACGATTTAGTCAGTTAGTCGTTTGAGAAAAGAAAATATGAAGAATATGTCACCGGATACGGTGAAAGAGCCAAGATTGTTGAAAGCCGTTTACAAACGTTAACGTTGGAGAGTATGGGACATGGTTATTTCGAGCAAGTAATTTTTGATACGCTTTAAGACGATTTTAACGGTTGATTAAATTCTAGTTTGGTCGATTATAGTTAAGACCGGTGTCTGGCGGTCTGAGCTGCGAACCCCTCCCCCTCCTCCAGGGACGCGAAACTCACCGGGGAATCCCTTATTACAATTTACTAGACTAAAGAATTGAGTAATTTTGAGGTTGGAGATACATCATTTTATTTTTTTCAGGCCAACATTTTCCCCCGTGATTTTCGTGTAGGCGATTTCTCAAACTAGGTGAACGCGGGCCGGGTACGTCAAGGAGTTTTAAAAATGGGGGTGCTGGGGAGCTAAAGTCGGTGCTGTGCCGGATTTTTCAACTGTTTCGGACAGCAGCAGGCTGTGATACGTCGGCTGGAGCTGATTGGAATGGACGGAGGAGAGAAGCTGCAAGAAAGTGGGGTACATACTATTACATATTTGAAGGAAGAGGGTTTCGCCTTGCTGGAAGGAGGAGGAACGGACTAAGGCAGGACGCAAGGATGTCACGCGCACGCGTCGAATCGGTGAGTGCGAACTCAGCGTGCGGAATACTAGTTGAAGAAAGAAAGAAAAAAAAAGAGCACAGCAGCTAAGAGCAGAGAGTGATGGACAAGGCCCCCATGTAAAAGAGCGAGAAGCCATGTTTCTTGATCGCACTCGGTGGGGCTTGGCGAGGTTCCAGTCCATTTCTGGCTGCTAGCTTGCCTTTTGGCGGTGGAGTGTTTCTTGGGGTTGGCCTGTTCTGCCACCCGATTTTCGAGGGTGCAAATGCAATTTGAGTGCCAGTTTGGGAAGTGTAATTGATAGCGAGATTAAATCTCATCCCCTTTCACACTGCAGCCAGAGTATTCTTACACTCAGGAAGGTAACGAAATGAAATAAAAAATTTTTGTTCAAGTGGATTCATTGTTCCTCTCTCTTATCATCACCGTCCACTCTCACCCCTCAATCCACTCGGTATCGTCGTCGTTTTGATTCCTTTCGTGTTCTTCAGCACGGTCCACTCTTTAAACCGCAGCGTATTTCCTTGTTTCCTTTTGAACAATTCCCTTTGTATCCTCTCTCTCTCCATCGGTCATCCCTTGTGCCTTGTGGAGACATACAGCTGGGACCATCCATCCAGTGACGCGCGAAGATCTAAGAACGAGGTCCCATCTCATCCGGCTGGCTGCATAACGTACAGTTACAGGACAGAGCAAGGTCGTGTCGAGGTATCAGAAAGCACCTTTATTAAAGAATAAGGGTGTGTCCGTCGCTCCGTCCATCACCATCGCCTCTTTCTTCGTTTCGTCTCTTCTTTTAGCCTCCGCCTGTCCAACCAACCAACCAGAAGACTCGGTCGTCCGGTCTGTCTGCTTTCTTTTCGATCGCCTGCAGCCTTTTCGCTTCTTTTGTCGCTCAGAGCTGCGGAACCCTCCAGACTTCTGACCTACCTGACCGACGGACCTCCACACCCCCTTCGTGCTTCTTGCTTTCTCCGGCCGCCCTTTCGCATATTCGGTTGCAAGCAAGTCAAGTCATAGTCTGTGCATTGCATTACTTTAGTGTGATTTTGGAATAGTAGGAGTAGCCGTACTGGGTACCTACTTCTTGCTGCTTCCTTTCCCTTATCTTCTGCTGCTCCCGCACTTTTCGAGTACTTTACTTTCGTCGCACCCGCCCCATCTCTTCCCACTTCCCTCCGCGCCAGAACAAACCACCAACACCATCGCCACCACTTTTACTTTTTTAAAACATTTAAACGAAAAAAACGATTTCTTCGACAACGGGCGATTCTTCTTTACTGAAAGTAATCGCTCTGCCACCATATCTACATCTAAAGTCGACAGCAACCTGTTTCGGGTTTTTCTCAGCGACAGGACGATACCAAACTCGACTTGGGCTATAAAAAATGGCGACCGTACTCTCTTCCCAACCTCGCCATGTTCTTACCCCTCTTTCGCCGAAGAGGCGGACCGTGTTGGGTAACGTCACCAACATTGTCCGCGGCCTCGACGCCCCAACAACATTCGACGGAAAAGGTGAGCCCATCCCGCTGCAAGAATCCCATTAGCTGCGTTTGCATTTCAGCATTTTGAATTCCAAAATGGACATCATCCACATTTCTTGTAACCTCTGAGAGATCTTGTAAAACCCCCGACCGCTAGCTTCAGAGGGTGGCCTGTTACTGTGTCTAGTCAGATGGACATCTGCTAGTGCTGTGGGAAGTGCCCTTCCAGCGCCGGCCACCCTATTTTTGGCGGGCGGCGACCAGCCAATCACAGCCCGAGTTGCGATCGCCCGGGATCCTGTTTCACTTACCACGTCGCGCAACACATTCCCCTCTCCCCTGCCATCTCCCTGCTCCCTCCCTGCTATCCTGCTATCCTGCTACTATCCTGCTGCTATCGACACCCTCCCGCCTGATATCACGTCCACTTTACGCGTTAATGCCGCTTTCGACGGAGATGCTAACTGACACGTCCGAGCTGCAGGCTTCTCCTACTCGAAACCATCTGCCCTGACAAAGAAGCCTCTTCTCTCCCAGGCTAACGGCAAGCGGTCCTTCTACACCATCTACGATGAGAACTCCGCCCCTCCCTCCTCCACCACTCAGCACAAGCGCATGAAGTCCCACCTCTCCCCCACTTCATGCGAAGAGAACACTATTGCAAAGTACGCTCTCGTCACGAAGCCCGTCTCCCCTGTTCCCTCGGGCATCATCGTGTCGAAGAAGAAAAGCAACGTTCCCTCCTCTGCCGCCCCCCAGTCCCTCAAACGACGTACTCACGTCACCTCTTCCTCCTCCCCTGCACCCACCATTGGCTCCTCCGGAAGATCAGCTGTGCACTCCTCAGCTCTCTCCCGCAAGGACTCCCTGGCTTCCCTCTCCGCCACCTCGCCGGCCAAGGGTATCAAGCGTAAGATCCAAAAGTCTGTCCGCCGCGTTGACCCCCCGTCGCACCTATCAAAATCCGGATCCCAGGGCGCGGAGGCTGCCGGTGCATCGATCGATGGACGTCTTATCGCTACCCCGGTTACCAAGACTGGCAATGCCACCGCGACCACATGGCGTCCCGGCCAACAGTTCCCCAAGAGCTGGATGTTCGAGATCCACGAGGACACCCTCGAGGAGACCCTGACGAACCTGATGTACCACGGTGCGGGCACGCTCGACATCTCTGACGAAGAGGACCAGAAGAAAGGCAGCGAGCTCGATCGTGTCGGAAAGGAGAACATCCCCCCGGCCCCGACAGAAGACCAGCTCGCCATGCCCCCACCGCCTGCCCCGAGACGCGAGGAGTCCTCAGACGATATGGATTCTGAGCGAATCAGAAGCCCGCTCGGTGAAGCCGACGTTGAGATTTTCTACCCAAATCTCAAGAAGGAGCGCGAGGAAGCCGAGAAGTTGAGGCAGATGAAGGCCGCGCAGAGGAAGAGCGGCGGAATGCTGACTTCCAAGTTTGCGGTTATCGATAGCATTGTCGATGACTATCTCAAACATTCGAAGAAGGCAGAAGACGAGGTCTTGGATACCGCTGCCGCAGTACCTTTGCCCGCCGACGACGACGAGGATGATGCGGTGCCGGTCGCCGACAAAGCCCCCGCTGTTTTCAAGGCGGAAGCGAAGGTCACGGCGGTCGAGGTTGATGAGAACACACAAACCAGGTCGCTGGCGGAAGACGAGCTCTTTGACGATGATCTATAAGCTATTTTTATTTTTGTTTCCATGGTTTTTTACGGGAATCTAAAGAGATGAGGATGAGGAGGTTAATGTACATGGGCGATTGGGAGGTCATATTGACCACCAACGAATGAAAAAAAGTTTATGATTACATGGAACGATATGTAGGCGGAGCAAAAACCAAAAAAAAGCGTATAGATCATGAAATCATAGAGCGAGCAAAGCGTCTTCTTAGCCGGTAAGTCCTGGGCCTCTGGATTCAGAGGATCCCTCATTTCCTTTTTTCTTTTTATTTGTCATTTCTTTTCATTTGGACTTTCGTCAAATCTCCTTGGTCTTTGATTTTTGAAATGCTTGAATTGTATGTGCTATATGTGTTTATGTGCTATGTTTTTTGAGCGTGACTTTCTTGCTTTTTTACCTTGTGATATCCTGTATTCTCTACCATGGTGTTTGTGACAGCTTTTTTGCACTTGTGCAAATTTTTGGCTTTACCCAATTTTTTTCTTTGTCTGGTTTGAAATACGGGAGGGAGTGTCTGGATTGGAACATATCAGGTACAAATTTGAGGGGGGTGGTAGGATAGTATAGTAGTAGTATAGTACAGTATTAGCTAGTATAACAATAAAAAAATGGAACATCTGACACTACAAACATATCTTTCACTTACCTCAGAAGTACTTAGTCTTCCATCTTAATACTCAGATTTTAGAATTGTTTCAGTACAACACGGTACCCATTCACTACCATTGAGAACATTTGCGTGGTCTACACGCTCGCCCTCGGGACGAAGATACGCTTATTCTCTCCAACAGGCGCAAGGCTGCACCTTCCTAGGCATGGGCGTACCGTGATAATTGCCTCGCATGGCATCTCTCACCACGTTTTCAAATATCGCTGGATTTTATATATCGCCAACTTCCCACAAGTTAGAATCTCGATATCTCAACCGCTACTAAAATACCCTTCAAGGCCAAGAGTTCGAGGAAGCTGTCTAAAATAAAAATAATAAAAAATGCACTACTCCACAATACTCTCCCTCACATCCCTCGCCTTCCTCTCCCTCGTTTCCGCCGTTCCACAGACCATACCCTCACCGACACCGACGCCATACCTCTCACAGCCCATCCCGGACTCGCAAGTGCACGATGTAGTCGACAACATTATGTGCGAAGACGCCGATACGGGCACGACAACATACTACGAAACCCACGATCTCGAACTCGAAGACGAAGATGACAATGTCGGGATGGGCTACGATGCCGGCGGCGGGGGTGTAGGTGATAGTAGCAGCGATAGCAGCGATAACGCCTGGATGGTGCAGGATTTCGTAGAGCAACAGGGCGTGGCTAACCCTGGCGATGACGACGGGATGGACGGTGGTCCTCCTGATCAGGGGGGAATAATTGGGGATGATGAAGATATGTGGTATGTTCAACGGTTGAAGAAACGAGATGCCGGCGGTATATATACTCCTACTCCTACGGGGGCGGCTACTACGATGGTAAAAACGGCCGGGAAGAACCAGAAACAGTTGAAGAAGCGGGGGAATATGTGTGTTAAATCTACGGCGGAGTATTATTCTGATCCGCCGGGGTTGGATGAGATTATTCGCCCTGCGGTGCCGAATACCAGTGGGTTATCTAGTGATAATCATTATAGGAATTATATTCCCGTCGGAGGGAGGAATATCGATGATGCTATTGCGGAGTTGGAGGAGGCGGAGAATTTGGTCGCGGAGCAGAGTGAGGACGACAGTAGTGATAATGGTAGTGAGGGTGGCGATTACGGCCTAGGTGATCAGGGGTATTGGGAGGGATTTGATGCGGATTTCGATGAGTTTGCTGAAGAGGATGCCGGGACCAGAAGGGTTATGGCTGGTAGAGTTGGGCATGGGGTTAACGGGGTGGGGGTGGGGAGGTTTGGCGGGGGTAGGTTATCTGCGGTTGATGATGGTGAGTTGTTGCGTATTTTTTGAATTACTTACGATATATATCCTTATGGGTACGAGTTAACCGATTTTATATATAGTGCAAGATGTGGACGATGATGTTATTCCGTCGTATCAAGTTTCCAGCGGCCATCGTATGGGTATTGCCGGCTCTGCTAGATCACACTCTATCATTGACGAAGACACTGTCGCGGAATATCAGAGGCAGGATATGGCGAGGAGTAACGACCGCCGACAGCGTCTTCGGGACGAACTGGAGAACGAATTCGAGATGATCTTGGAACTCCTACCACCTCAGTTGGGGGATATGGGTGATATGCCGCGAGATACGGAGATTCCGCTGCAGAGCTTCGATATTGGCGAGGAGAGCGAGTTCCCGGACTTGGGCAGAGATACGATGCAGATGATCGAGGATTTCAATCGAATGGAGATGGGAAACAGACGGGGGACATAGCTCTGTATTTAGTAGGATTTGCTGGACGGAGAATTCGAGCGCTGAAAATGCTCCGTTGTGTTGTCTGTTGTTGTATTTTCTTCGGGTCACTTTCCTATTTCGTGTTGCACAACAAAATTTGGAACAGGATACGATTCGGAAGGAGGACCACCCGGGAATGTTGTATCACTCGGGCCGCCCGAAGAAACCGAGTGTTAGTTGGGATTATTAGTTACGCCGACGGTCCAAAATTCGTCTTTCTAGAGATGCAGACACGCGGCTGAGCCGTAGGGAAGTTTTGCATTTATTCCCATCCCAAAATTAAACTTAGGCACCCGCATCGCATTGCTGTGCGCGTTTAATTCGTCTGGAAACCCGAAAAGCCGACCCGGTTCGAGAACCCCATTCGAACTCCTCCCCAAGAAATCTAGAACTCTTTCTTGCGCCAGCACATCCCAGATCGGGACAGCGCCCGCGATACATCACCTTCGTCTCCCTTGTAACGCTCCTTCAAACAGTGATAATACGTCATTCTAATCATTCGATTTCCTGGTTTGTCTTATCTGCAGCTGCGGGTGTTTAATGTACGTCGAGGGACAATTTGAACACGTTTGAAAATTATGATATACTCGTCAAATCGGTCTTGACTGATTCGGTACATCAAGGGAAATGGCTTGTAGAACACTTATACTCCAAGTTAAATCCGGGACTCGGATTGACTATTCGCAATTATTATTCGAGAAATTCTACGGGTTTAGAGTATCAAACTAGTTGGCTGTAGACCGGGTTAGAGAAACGCAGGGCAGCGTTAGCTAGATCGTATCGATAAATATTTGCGAGATCGAGGAAAGCGTAGATACTGATCTGCCTCCTAAAGCTGTAATGACCAAATAGGTCGCCTAACTGCCGACCGTACGATACAGCGAGTAGAAAATGCGGGGCTTCGACTTTTCTAGTATATTGTTCTCTCGTACGATCGGTCCGACTTTCTCTTCGATACCTATCGAGCCTCAGACTAATGCAGGTTGGATATGGGTAAACCTTGAAGTCGAGGTGTTGGAAGCAGGCATTGATCGTCACCTCGCAGGGCCCTTCCCGCTTCAAATTTCCCATTATCTCGATGGGATGCCGTGGCCAACGGAAATCGAGGATCATACTTAGTGCCTGGAAGCTATTAGATCCGACTGCTCTTGCGTATTTTTCTTGGGAGAGGATGTCGAAAGGAAAAATATACGGGGACACTTTGCAAATTCGGGGTGCCCTATTGGTTGGAAGTGTGTTTTGAACCCTTGGCTGGCAAAAATTTCTGACCGGCATTGCGTCGACAGGAGCGATCATATGCGAAAAGGACAAGCTTTTTTAAAACAACAGAAACAAAGACTATACCTCGGACGGGCTTTTCTCATACGAAAGGCCAGTACGAAAAGGGCACCGACATTGTGTCTCGGCGTAAAGACTTTGTTAGTAATCCAAGCCTTGCGGAAACAGAACCATAGAAGATATGGGGCTTGTTTGCACAAACGAGAATACGAAAGCTCGGTTGAGTCGGTTGCTGCCCCATTGGCTCGGGCGAGGGAGGGTATGACGAAACTGGCAAGTTAACTGCATAGTAGCACAAAGCACTAAGTCCTATGAAAATTTGCAGGGGTGCAGCCTTATGGAGGTGGTTGTTTTCATGCGAGCCGAGGGGCGGCCGCCGGCCAGAAACAGGTCGAAAGTCGGAGAGGAAAAGCGCATAACGGGCGAAAGAGGAGGAATGTTCACAGCTTCCTTGTCCCGGTTGGGATTACGACAATCGAATGCAATTCTGAAAACATCGAACGCGGTTTTCCAAGCTTGCCCCCAAGCTCCGGATGTTTCTTGTTCCTTTAGCATCTAGCTTCAGAGTGCTTAAATATCCTTCGATTTCGCATCGATAATGACGAACTCAAAATCATAACCAGCACATTCACATTCCAGATTTGAACAAGAACACCTAAACACATAGCAGTATTCGAATTCCTCCACTACATTTTATAATTATCACCACTATCACAAATAATTATAACAACATTTCTAATTACGAACTTCGCATCTTATTTTTACGACCTAAGTCACAGCATAACCACGCCTCAATAGATTTATCCTCATACTTCAGTCTCTCATCAATTTTATACGACCATCACCACTCGCAACGAAATAAACCAGTTAATATCGACTTTCAACGCTGCTTGTTAAATCTACATATTACCCCATAACACCTTCACATCTTATAATTTATAGATAAAAAAAACACCGCAATGTCCGCAGAACAGTGCCCTGTTCACTCGCAAGAAAATGGCGGTGGTTATAGCTGGCTCCCATCCTTCGCTCAATCGAAGCAACAGCCCGCCACCTGCCCGTTTGCCAAAGATGCACCAGCAGGCGCTGAATGTCCCGTCTCGAAACAGAAGAAGCAATTGAAGCCCATTCCGGGTCCTCCTGGATTGCCAATTGTTGGAAACATCTTTGACATGGACTTTGTCACCCCGTTGAAAACGATAGAAGGATTCGCCGACCAATATGGTGAGTAGGATCTAAAATATCTTTCTGATTCTTATACTAATTTTTCTAGGGCCTATTTACACACTGAAGCTCGGTGGTCGTGAGAACTTGGTTCTTAGCTCGCACGAGTTAATCAACGAGGCTTGCGACGAAAAGCGATTCGCGAAACAGGTTGCCGGTGGTCTCGAGCAAGTCCGAAATGGTGTCGGTGACGGTTTGTTCACTGGTTACACCGGTGAAGAGAACTGGGGTATCGCCCATAGAATCCTCATCCCAGCTTTCGGTCCACTCAGCATTCGCGATATGTTTGATGGTGCGCACTCCTAAGTTTACTTGTTTAATTTTACGCCTGCTAACTATTCTTAGAAATGGTTGACATGGCGAACCAATTGGCTCTAAAATGGGCTCGGCTGCCAACCGGTACTGCTATTGACGCTTCTGACGATTTCACCCGTCTGACGCTCGATACTATTGCTCTCTGCGCTATGGGTGGTCGCTTCAATTCCTTCTACACCGAGCACCAGCATCCATTCGTTGACGCTATGGTCAATTTCCTCATCGAGTCTGGAAACCGCGGTCGACGATTACCAGCAATGAACAGGATCCCTACCTCTGCGAGCGAGTCCTACTTCAAGGATATCGATTTTATGAAGCAAGTTGCCTTGGACCTCCTCAAGGAGAGAAGAGAGAATCCCACCGACAAGAAGGATTTGTTGAATGCCATGATCAATGGCAAGGACCCCCAAACCGGAAAGGGTCTCTCCGACCAATCGATTGTCAACAACATGATCACCTTCTTGATTGCGGGTCACGAGACTACCTCCGGTACACTCGCGTTTACCATGCACAATCTTCTCAAGAACCCGTCAACATATAAGAAGATCCAGGAGGAAATCGACACAGTCTGCGGACGAGACCCAATCAGTCTCGAGCACCTCCCTAAGCTCAAATATACCGCCGCTGTACTCCGTGAAACCCTGCGACTGAGTTCTCCAATCCCCGTCATCAACGTCCGCCCGCACCCATTCGACAACCATGAAGATCCAGTTCTCCTCAACGGCCAGTACAAGGTCGGCAAAGACCAGAGTATGATCCTGTTGATCAAGAAGATGCACCAGGACCCGAACATCTACGGGCAAGATGCCGACGAATTCAAGCCGGAGCGCATGCTCGACGAAGAGTTCAACAAGCTCCCGCCAAATGCCTGGAAGCCATTCGGTAATGGTGTCAGAGCCTGCATCGGCCGCCCATTCGCTTGGCAAGAGATGCTTTTGGTTCTCGCCGTCTTGTTCCAGAACTTTGATTTCTACATGGCGGACTCGAGCTACCAGCTTGCCATCAAGCAGAATCTCACCATCAAACCAAAGGACTTCTACATGAAGGCTAGATTGAGACATGGTATGACACCAATTAGTCTGCAGCAGAATTTGGGAGGCGGCCACGCTGCTGGGGTTGATGTCACCCAGGCCGGTCTGAAGGACGGCGAAAGGGGTGATGAAGATGATGGCACTAAGCAGCCTATGTACATCTTTTACGGTAGTAATACCGGTACCTGCGAAGCCTTCGCCAATCGGTTGGCCGCCGATGCTTCCACTCATGGGTTCAAGGCTAAGGTTGACTCCTTGGATGGTGCGACTAATAACTTGCCTAAAGATGGGCCGGTTGTCATAATCACTGCTAGTTTTGAGGGTCAACCGCCAGACAATGCTGCTCATTTCTGTGAGTGGATCAAGTCCTGCAGCGGAGAGGAGGCCAAGGATGTCAAGTTCACCGTCTTTGGCTGTGGTCACCACGACTGGGCTACTACTTATCAACGTGTTCCAAAACAAGTTGACGAGATGCTTGGGAAACTTGGAGGTGAGCGACTCTGCGAGAGAGGTGAGGCAGATGCTGCAGCTGGCGACATGTTCTCTGACTTTGGAAACTGGGTTGACGGCACTTTCTGGCCTTCTCTCGGTGACGCTGCCAAGTCCAAGTCTCCAGCTAAGTCCGGACTCGCCGTCAAGGTCCTTGTCGAGAACCGCCCAACTGTTTTGGGCCAGAATCTCAAGACTGGCGTCGTTGTTGAGAACAAGCGTCTTACCACTGAGGATGTTCCGGAGAAGCGCCATCTCGAAATCAACCTGCCCAGCGAGTACTCCTACAAGCCAGGTGATTACCTCGCCGTTCTTCCAACTAATCAGGAATCTGCGGTCAAGAGAGCCATGAGACGATTCTCATTGCCATGGGATGCAGCTCTCAAGATTACTACCGAGATGCCAACTACCCTCCCAACCGACACTATCATCTCCGCTGGTGATCTCCTGTCTTCATACGTAGAATTATCCCAGCCAGCTACAAAGCGCGATCTTAACGCTATCGCCGACTGCTGTGACGACGAGGATCTCAAGAAGGATATCCTCGCTCTCGCCAATGACGCGGATCGATTCTCCAGGGAAATCACCCAACCTCGTCTCTCCGCACTCGACTTCCTCGAAAAATACCCCAAGATCCAGGTCCCAATTGGCGAGTACCTTGGCATGCTCCCACCCATGAGAATCCGCCAGTACTCCATCTCTTCCTCTCCACTCTCCAACCCTGAATCCTGCACGCTCACCTACAGCGTTCTCAACAAGCCCTCGCTCGCAGACTCAGAGCGCAAGCACCTCGGTGTTGCGTCTAACTACCTCTCATCGCTCGAGGCAGGTGATAAAGTGCAAGTATCGATCCGCAATTCCCATGGCGGCTTTAGCTTGCCTTTGGACATTGCCAGCGTTCCACTCATCATGGTCGCTGCGGGATCCGGTCTTGCCCCGTTCCGTGGTTTCATCATGGAACGTGCGGCGCAGAAGTCCGCTGGAAGAGAGCTGGCACCCGCCATGCTCTTCTTCGGATGTAAGCATCCCGAGAAGGACTCTTTGTACCCTGAAGAGTTCAAGAAATGGGCTGAGATCGGCGCTGTGGATGTCCGGTTTGCGTACAGCCAAGCGCCAGAGCAGAGTGAGGGATGCAAGCACGTTCAAGATAGGCTCTGGAATGATCGTGAGGATGCGGTCAAGCTGTTTGAGAATAGTGGTAAAGTGTTCGTCTGTGGTAGCAAGGAGGTCGGAAAGAGCGTCAAGGACATGTGCAAGAAAATTTATAAAGACGGTGCGAGGAAGATGGGTAAGAATCTTGGGGAAGAGGCTGTGGAGGAGTGGTTTGAGAATCTTGGAAAGGAGCGCTTTGCTACTGATGTCTTTGCTTAAGTTTCTCTGGTCTGCGACAAATTGTATTTGCATGCATATGTGTTTATCTGGGAAGGTTTCGTTTGGGTGGTCATTGGGGAGTCGTCAGGTTTGAATTGGTTTTGGTTGGATGTTTATTCCGTCTGTAACGCTTAAAATATTTGATGCTTTGTTCATGTATGTTATTTGAATATTCTATTAGAAAGCTATGTATCTAAATATTGGAAGTTTCTATTCATAAAATTCGGATTTATTCTACGTTTTCGCACATCTAAACTCCAAAAACCCTCCGAATAAAATATCAAGTTTATGCCTTTAAAACTTGAAATTCCTATTCTACAGCTAAAGCTGCAATAAAACCCCTCGTTCTTCATAGTCCCACGTTAGTCCCACCTCCAAGTCTGGTTACGAGACTGTCTTACCCAAAATTTTAACATCACCGACGGAAAAAAGTGTTGTCGATGTTCAACCGTTTGATTTTTCGATTAGCATGTCTAGCTCCGTGATTTTTGCTCCTTCAACAGAAAGGAGAAGGAGAAAGATGCAAAAAAAGATTCTGGATGACCTACGCAGGGATCGAACCTGCAATCTCCTGATTCGTAGTCAGACGCCTTGCCATTGGGCCAGTAGGCCATGTTTTGATACAAACCACTGCCGGAAGTAAATAATCATTCCAAACATCAAAAAATAGGCTTTTTAAGTGCATGTTTGAGCGACTGGTAGATGTAGAATGTTTGATTGACAGCGAGCTGCCACACAACTGACGGAAACTGGCAGAAATTGTGCCCCCGTGGTTCTTTTTTATCTTTCCCGATGTTAAATGCTAGTTTGCAAAGAGCGTGCATATTATATCGGGCTACAGGATATTTGCACGCATTATGGGGCTCCTATTGTGCTCGCAAGATTGCGAGGTGAAATTGCTCTGGGGATATATTCGAGTCCCCAAATTTGGAGTCTGATCCGTATAACTTATCAAATTTAATTAACTTTATTTTGAAAAATTGGCCTGCAGCCTACTGGCCCGACGGCAAGGCGTCTAACTACGATTGAGGTAATCGAGTTTCCGGATTTGCGTTCTGTACTACCCTATTACGTTAGGTAATAACCAAGCGGATCTGGAGAGTAATTACTTAACTCGATTAGGATCCTATGTCTATAATCCCTTCAGGCGACATTGTCGTGAGATTGCCACCTACATCAGACCATATTAGCAAATAGATTGGCTAAAAATCACATTTGGTCACCCCGCGCAGAAAAGCAAGTTGAGAGGAAAGATGATTGCATGTGCTTAGAGTTTCTGGCGTGCGGATATGTGTGATAGGATTTCTGAAAACCGATCTAATCGATGAGTTGTGTGCGTACATATGCATAGGGTTATAATGTATGGTGATTGTCTTTTGGTATTCCGATTGGGTGATAATCCATATGCGTTTTCGGGACTAGACCATCAGTTTAAATGGCGCTAAAATCTGGTAACTTTGAAGCTCGCCGCATGTTTCGGCTTAGTCGAGTGGCCTGATTTTACGATGGTTATCACTAAGAGACTGCAATTCGCAAAGCTCATTTCTTTTTGATAATTGACAGAGGATACAATTTATCAAGACTATGCTCAGGTGGGGGTTATATTGTTGAGTATGGGCGTTTGAGGTGATGTCAAAATAGGAAGTTCCGAGTGTCGCAATGCTAGTAACGTCATTGATAAAGGCTGCAGAAATGTCGTCAGACTTGAGCTTCTTTCGGAAGGACTGTGTATATTCCATGGATCAGAAGACAATTGTCGAACGGAGACGGCGGAAAGAGGACTTGGAAGCCTTGGGAGACAGGCCCAAGCTTTCTTGATCAATCGTCGACCGAATGTTGTCAGCTTCCCAACCGGGTTTACCCTGGCGGTGTGTCGGAATTTTGGATAATTTCATCTTGGATGCAGCTTGGAAATGTGACTTGTGACTATCAATTTGAAAAACCGGGGCGCTTTCGTATACATCAATTTTCCAAGGCATCGGTGGACTGAATAGATACCCCGAGCCGTCTTTTGAGGTCGCGTGAAATTTCCAGTATTCCAATATGTGATGTGATATCGTCACATTTTGGGTGGAGAGGTACCAATTGTGGATCCGCTATTAAAGCGGAAAGTGCGGTCTTCCAAGCTTAGACATAGATTTCAGCCTATCAATAGGCGATTAAATTTCGACGGATTTACTACCCGATAGGCCTTGCGGTCGGACTCTTCGCAAGCTTGGATAAGGTCTTCGAATTTGCCCACTAACCAATGCATGTTGGAATCGAGTCCGTAGATTTGAGGAGATTTTTTCGATGGATCCATCTGCACCTTTTATAATTTAGCTTGACGAGAACTCGCTAGCGTAGCATTGCATTGGCCTTCGAGACCGCGCGCATTCCTCAATTCTCAACACAAAGGATACAACTGTGGAGAGTAAGCCACCTGCAATACCACTGCAGATATATGAACATCTTATCGCGATCTCGTTAGAACGTTTCGAAAGGTCGATCGTTTCCAAGCGGGGTTGCGCTAAGTGGCTGCCTTTCCTTCAGCCATCCCGGCAATCTACCGCTGCACCTGCACCAATATGTCGTTAGTGGCTTGCCCTGCATACTTAGCCTGGTTTGGGCAGGTAGACGGAACAAGGAAACCCGCCTTCACAGCGACATCCCCGCAGTAAGTATTTAACATCCATCAACTTTAAACAAGTATTTCCCTCTAGATTTCGGACACAACCTTAGATAACCTGTAATCGGGAAGTCTGTAATGGTGAAACCCGCTTGCTAGTATCCTACCTACTCGTATCTTATCAAATCACGTTTATCCCGTGACCACACCATTGATACTTTCCGTCTGTTGGTGGTACATAGTAGATCTCTATTGGCACCCGGTAAAAGTGGTTTCGAACCTTCTCGTCTATAGGGGATATGTTGCTCACGATGCGCATATGCTTTCACGGGCCGGGAACATGAAATGCACAGTAACATTTACAACTTCCCTCTTCCGGCATATACGAAGCACGCCCGAGGCCAAGGCGCACATCAAATGATGCTTCGGCACCGGCGACACCCTGCAGCTTCCCTCTTCCGACCGGAGCACCTGATGTTATCGGGAAACATCTTCGCCAGGCCCCAGTGACCAGAGCATCCTGGATTTTTCGTCGGCTTTGGCCAGACAAAATGATCGCCATCGACTCTGTAGAGCTATAAGAAGCCTGTGGAGTAAGGCTATAAAGAATCCCTTTTCGCCCCTCCGTGCGAAACCGCTCACTTCGCAGTTATGTTACTGGAAGATTAAGAGATAACCCCTCTTTCAATACAATTTGTCGCTGCGACATTTATCCCGCCAAACATGCATTTCTCTAAGAAGCAGATCTTGGCTATTCTTGCTTTCGCTGGCGCTGCTGCCGCGTCGCCCGTCTCCTACGGCATTGAGACCGTTTCTCACAAGGGAACTAGAGTCGTCCGGCTTGAAACCCTTACCGAAAAGGATGTAGCCTTTGCAAAGGGTCTTGTCGACAATCTGCATCTGGACACTTGGACCCACGGCTACAAAGTTGGCAGCCATGTCGATGTTGCTATTCCGGTTAGCGTGCAGGCCGAATTCGATCGACTCGCACTCAAAGCAGGCTTGAAGACCCATCTCATGCATGCCGATCTTGGAACCGCGATTGAAGAAGAATCCCGGATTAGCGCTGAAGCGTTGGCCAAGACCAAATTCAGTGCGCAAGATGGTACGCGATATCGATAAAACACCCTAACGAGCATATGCAATATGCAGGTACAAGCACTGAACTTAGTATTCTAATATGACTATCATATGTTAGGTCCTGACCCAAACTGGTTCACCGCCTATCACCCATACGAGCAGCACCTGAAATACCTTGATTCCCTGGTTGCTTCTTTCCCGGGTCACGCCGAAATCGTGACCTCCGGCAAGTCTACCAACGGGAAACCAATTACTGGTATCCACATCTGGGGCAAGCAGAAGGGCAAGGAGGCCATCGTCCTCCACGGGAACGTACACGCCCGTGAGTGGATCACCTCCAAGGTGACCGAGTACTTCGCATACAATCTCCTCAAGGGCACCGGCAGCAATGCCACCGTGACCCTGTCCTCCATGACCGACAACTACGACTACTTTATCTTCCCCGTAGTCAACCCGGACGGGTTCATATACAGTCAGGAAAACAACCGCATGTGGAGAAAAAACCGTCTGAGCCCCGGTGGCAGCGGCTGCGTCGGCACCGACATCAACAGAAACTGGGACTACAAGTGGAACCTCTCCGGTGGAGCGTCTACTAACAAGTGCGCCGAGGACTACAAAGGTACCTCCGCTGGCAATACCGAGGAGTTTAAGGGGCTCTCCGCATTCCTCAAGAACCTGGTCAGCACCGTGGGAGTCAAGCTGTTCATCGACTACCACTCCTATTCGCAGTTGATCATGTCGCCGTGGGGCTATACCTGCGACACTCCTGCACCAGATGAAGCTGAGCACATGCGGGTGATGAAGGGTAAGTGAAACAAACACGGGTTTCCGAGTTCTCTGGACTATCTTGATGCTTACGAATCTCGAATATAGTTTGGGAGGCCGCCATGCAGAAGCCATACGGTACCAAGTTTGACTACGGCCCATCGTGCACCACGATCTACCCAACCACTGGCGACTCGACTGACTACACTTATGGCGCCCTGAAGATCGTGCATTCGTACTCTGTCGAGTTGCGGGATACCGGAAGAAACGGCTTCGTTCTGCCACCAGCTCAGATCGCCCCAAGTGGTGATGAGGCCTTCCAGGGTCTCCAGGCACTCGTTGGCGCTTTTTAGGATGTAAATATACTATAGGAGTATATACTATAGGAATAGGAGGAGATACCCAGGGATTGTATTATGAGCAAAAAGAGATACCCAAAACAGATACCCGTATATACTACAGACATTTTTTTTAGTTCATCTGTGAATATACCAAACACCAAATG
Organism: Dactylellina haptotyla; assembly: GCA_031310005.1. Classification (NCBI taxonomy): domain Eukaryota; kingdom Fungi; phylum Ascomycota; class Orbiliomycetes; order Orbiliales; family Orbiliaceae; genus Dactylellina; species Dactylellina haptotyla. Next base: position 2,452,425 of record CM062384.1, on the reverse strand, counting down.
TTACTTTATCACTTGCGCGCACCAATGATTTGTTTGTTGTGCATTTAACATTATTTCATTATTGATTAATGACTTAGTCATACATGATGCCTGAAATGCAATATACAAATTTCGCTTTTATGCGGGTATAATATTATACTATTCTCGTATCACTATTTAAACGCAAGGGATGTTGAGAAGGGTTCGGTCGATGTTTGTGCAAGTATACTTTGGTGCCTTGCCGCTTGGTGGGACGACGTTGATGTTCTGGGCGTAGATGTTGTGGCAAACCTAAAGAATTAAAGTTAGTATGGTTCAAGGCGCAACACGTATATTGGCAATGGTGTAGGGACAAACTTACATCTGGGCTGCTGCAGACCAAAGTACCAACAGTAGGATCGTACTTCTTGCTGGCAGTTCCGAACATGTTCTTGAACATGACGTTCTGGATGGTGAGAGTCGAAGGAAACTCGTTGCAAAGAGTCAAGTTCTTCTGACCGTAGCATTGAGTGAGTTCGATACCGTAGTCAACGTTGGAGATTTGCATGGTATCGTAGGTGATGTTGTTGACCAAACCGATACCACCGCCACCCTGGAGATCAACGCTGAGAGCGCTCTGAACACCAGGCCAGACCTTGATTCTTGCCATGTCAGAAGCATTGATCATGGTGATGTTGTAGACGTAGACATCCTCAACCAAGTCGTAGACCTTGTAGTACTGTCCGAGAGATCCGACGGAAATACCGTGGGATCCATTGCAGAAAAGACCCTGAACGACAACGCTAGTGGAGTTTGGCTTGAAAGAGACACAGTCGTCTCCGTTATCGATATGGGAGTTTTGGATAACAATGTTGTCCGAACGGTCTAGAATCTTCCGTTAGTCTTTGACGGTTATAAACGGGCAATAAAAATGTGAGCTTTATAGACTTACAGGTATCCCATCCGTCGGTGTTCTTGGCGGTGTTCTTGCTGACGGATCCACCGAAGATATCAATGTCGTCGAAGATGACATCAGAGCTGTCAATAACGACCTGATACCATTGCGGACTGTATCTGAGCTTCAGGCCACTGACGGTAGCCTGGTGTAGGCCGTTGTAGGCGATAAGGATAGGGCGAAGAATGAGAGGATCCTGAGCATAAAGATCGTACCAAACTTGGCCGGATCCATCAATGGTACCTTTGCCGGATCCAAAGATATGGACGTCGTAACCACCGAATTGCCAGAAAGCCGAAGAATTTTGGAAAGTATATTTGAAGCTGTTCGCTTGCCAAAAGTCGGTATCGGGAGTGAACTTCAAAGTACCCTGGATATCGAAATCGATTCCGTTCAGGAATGTCAAATCGAGAGGAGTAGCAATGGTGTATAGAGGAGAGAGCAATGCGACAGTTCCATTGCCATTGCACTCATGCGCAGCAGCGAGAATCTGAGGTCCATCGTCTTGTCCGTTACCGAGAGCATCAACGAAGCAAGTCCGCTTTCGGCGCTCGGATTTGATGAATTGCTTGCCGGTGGTCAATGGCTTGGGCAAGATAGTTGGGCGCCCCGCCGTAGTTCCGATGACAGAGCCATCTTTGGCGTGATGAACTCGTCCAGCCGCGCACTCGACGACTTCTGGAAGGGCTGCAAGAGCAGCTACGAAAAGACCGATTAATCTCATTGTGATCGTTATTTTTGAAGCTTCCCTACTTGGTTTTTCGGCGCACTGAGAGCTGGGAGAAAATCTTTCGAAACCGCCGCGACCCTGACATTATATATCTGCGCCGATGCCATGATCCTGCTGAGTGATATCCGTGCGAACCCAGTCAATTGACTTTCCCCAGGCCGGGGATCTCCAGGTTCTCCTGGTCAGTTTCCTCCAGGTAATTCAAGATTTATCCGGGGAAAGGAGCCTAGGGAACCGATCAACACAGTTTACGGCGAAACCTGAAGCGGTGGTTCCTTGTAGTTAGTGAATAAATTCGCGAAAGTCCCTGGCCGACCCCACAACTCCATATATTTCGACAGCGGTCATTGAGCAGCTTTGACCACGCGCATCGCATTTGAGCCGTGGTAACCGTACGTTCCAGGTGGCTGAAAAGGGTAAAGAAGTCAAGATTTGGCTGAGCTTTGGGGCTGGCATAAGCACCCGCCAAGGTTTACCCCCGCTAGCTTGGTTTTGGTCAAGCGAGGAGGACCAAGTGTGCTTGTTCCTTGCATTCCTGGCTGGGCTTTTATTGCGCGTCGTCGGCCAACCTCAAGTTTTTCCGTCAATCACGCCCAGCTCTTCTAGCCGCTCCAAAGATTTCGTGTTGTTTACGGCATGTCCCGGATTAATTTTTTACAGTCCGATCGCATTCTGTTCCCACCCCCAACTTTTTTAGTTTGTGGGGTTCTGCATTTGTGGGGATCAGTTCTGGCAGAATGGGTAAAGTCGATGAGCCAACGGAGGGACACTCACCCAGCAGCCTCCTATTTCATAGGTTGTCGTATAAAAAACAACTTGCAACGCCCATCATCAAAGTTCCGTTCATGCGAGAAGTGGAGATTCGTATAGCATTGTATCTCCAGAACTAAGATTCTTTAAGCTTCTCCGCTAGCAGCTTTCGTTCCTCGTGGCGCAAATTTACCAAATCCATTGGTGGAATCTGATCGTATAATTAAATTTAGACAGTGCAATCAATATTCCGATCAATATCTCGTGTGACGTTGTGATGCTGTCGCTTCACCCTTGAGCCCCGTCATCACACACACGTGGATTCCGAGAGCCGAACCGTTAATCGACGCTCCGAAAACCGGTACCGTGATCAGCGTGAGATATCTTGGCATATGTACGCCGCATAGACATATAACATAAGCGGTATAGCTTTGAGTCCTGGATGTCGGGCCTAGCTAAAACAAGTCCCGGTCCTTGAAGTTCCAAGACGGCGGTATTATTCCAGTCCTAGCATGAGAGAATCTGATAAGGAAGGTTATCTAGATGAGAAGAGCTCTAGGGACTAGAAGGCCTAGATCTAAGTCCTATCGAGCTTAGTCAGTCCCTTGTTGATTTGGTCCAGATAAGTTCTTCTGTAGGATAGATATACAGAAATATCGATTGGTGGCAACTCCAGAGAATTTAGGTAACTTCAGAGTTGAAAATTTTTCAGGATTGGACCGGGAAATCTAATGGAATGGGAATTTTCTTCCGTATTTCTACTGAGGCCAACGTCGTTATATTCTTGCTTTTAAATGTGACTGGTCTCACAGGGCTACACATCCCCGTTCTGTCGTATTTTCGTCAAGAAATGTGTTGGCCCTGGCAGCAAAGATAGCTAGTAGATGGAGCGAGCAAGCGGTTCTATTTAATATACGTATACCAGTACATTTGACAATAGTTCTTGTTGGTGGGATAAAAGTAATATTAATTAATGCAGGCCCTACAACCTACTTCATCAACTCCATATTACACCGTACAAGCTAGAATTATATAACATTGCCTGTCTACAGCGCCAGAATCGAGACCCTCCATCCGGCCAATAATGTATCCACCACCCAAACCGACAACACACGACGGTTTTTGCCCACATTCTGAATATGCGTCCGTGTGGGCCAGACTCTCATGTGTTGGTCGTCCTATTCTGTCTAACTGGCATATATGATCTGCATCTCCACCATTTCGGTGCTAAAATACCAGGGTATTCTCGAAAGTTTCCTAACGTTAGGCTCGTGACCCATTAGTCATCAATGACTGCATCCTCCATTATGCCGGCGTCTCTCCGAAGATAACAAGGTTACAACACAAAAACTCGCCGTATTGATAGCTGGAACGGCATCACGGAGATCAAAGCACAGGAGGCTTGTAGCCGAACGGTCTCTTCAACCAATTAGCTATTGACATTTAAGTTCTTCATATCTTGTATATCCGCGGTTGGACACATGTGAAATAGATGTACTATATGGAGCGGGGAACATATATACATATACATTGGTATATAAATCTTGCTTGTTCTCCTCAGGGTTAGCAAACCTGATATACCTACAAAAATAATAGAGAATTCAAGTTCAAATTTCCTTTACAAATATCGCCGTCCAGTTCAAATTTTAAGTCAAGTTAGTCGACTGAATCCGTCAGAATGGGCAAAACCGAAACCGAGATCGTATACTCTGAGCGACCGCTCAGTATCCTATCCGACGATAGTGGCGATGCGAAAATCGATTTTACAGGGGTTCATCCTATGGTTATTGAACGTTATTACCAAGCCCAACGAGACTACGAGATTGTAATGCGGAAAAGAACAAAGTCCGGTAATTCATCACAAGCAACAAGCTCTACTCACGATAAAGGAATAATTCGGAAGCTGTTTAAGAAGCTTTAGAATGCTTTAGACAAGCCACATATCTCTCGTTCGCCTCTCTCCAGTTCAGCACGTTCCATATGGCTTTCAGATAACTCTTTTTGTTGTTATAATACTGCATTGATATAAATTTCATATCAGCTTTCCAAAGTATCATTGGTGGGGAGTCGGTGGGTGTCTGAAAATCGGAGAATACCTGCAAATAATACGCATGTTCCCACATATCGATCCCAAGGACTACCACTTGCGGTAGAGCAACCGGATCTTGGTCCTACGATTCGGCGTTATGTCAACCAACTACCCAAATTATGACTGCCAACAAAACCTAGATTCATCTTACCCTTGTGGTTTCAAATGACAGTTCGCGCGTGTCGACATTGCAAACTACCCAGCCTGGTTATTATGAATTTTAGTCTGGTGTTCAGAATATCTCAGGGAACTGTATGCTGCTGGCATCAGAAGGACATCCTCACCCCAGCCGCTTCCTCTCACACTCTTCAAGATGGTACCGGAAAGCGCCTCGCTGAATTTTTCTGCACTTCCCCACTTCTCTACAATCGCTTTCTCCAGATCTCCTTGGAGCGAACTTTCCGGGGTATTCGCCTTTTTCCATCATTTATGTCAGTTCATTCCTCGATTACTACAACGGCAATCAAAGGACAGTACCGGCGCAAGTCCCTTCCAGAAGAGCGAGTGATTGATATGCCCTCCACGATTAAACTTCACTGTTTCTTCTAAGCCCTCTCTTATTCCTTTCTCCGGCATGCCTTTCCCTTCCAAAGCTCGCAATTCTGCCAAAGCGGCGTTCAGATTGTCAACATAGGCTTGGTGATGTGCTCCATGGTGTAATTTCATGATTTCCTCTGAGATATGAGGCTCTAGAGCATTGTGGGCGTATGGAAGGCTCGGAAGTATGTATTTGGCTATTCCGGAGGAAGCCGATGTTGAGTTATCCGCAAGTTTGGGTAGATCGTCGAGGGATTGTCCGTATTCCGCTGTGCAGGTAGCCGCAAACAGTATTGTCAAGTATATGAGCTTCATATTTGGTTAAGAAGTTTACTTCCGCTTTATTCAAATATATTCAATGTATGTGCAATGTTACGAATTTTCTGTTTTTCGTATGCGGGGAAGGACGGTTATGTTTGTCCGTAGAGTTTGTATACGTAGTTCGTCCGTTTGTCTCCGTATTTTCAACCTGGTCGTGTGTTTTGTGGACAAAGATACCCGTATGACTTGAGGAGAATCAGTAAAATGGAACACGATTTCCAATACTCTCGAGTCCAGACTTGGACTTGCTTCTGCTGGTCGCTTCAGAGTTCCTTCTTTGGTGTATGCATGGTCTCCGCCCAGCCGGCTCTTCGCCCACCCAGCTGGAGCAGGGATTATGTCAAAAAGCCACATCCAACACAGTTTAAACTCATTTGGGGTAATAAAATTTCGGTCTGATTGGAAACACTGGGTTCTAGTTAACGCGAATAATATTTCTATCAATGATCTAATGGTAGCCTATTTTATTTTGTGTATTCCAGAAATCGTCAGGTTGTCGCCTTGGTAACAATAGTAAACCCTTAACGCCCCTCCAAGCTAAACTCCTGAAGAAAAACGACGGAGACGAACAAAGCTACTGCGTAGAATACCGTTGATAAGCCTATTATCAAGGGTAAAATCGTTAGCAGGTAAGTAATTTCTCTCTTGGCTACACCAAGCTTACCATGGTCCCACTGCAAGGCCTCAACAAATGCCTTTACTGCCTTTTGGCGGATATTTTCATCGAGACTTGTGATATACCACATGTTGGTCATAACTTTATGGATAATCTATAGTTTAGTTAGCTATGATATTCCACCGCAGCGATACAGTTTTTCGAAACCTACCTCTTCTTTACCCTTAACTCCACTCAACCTGACTTGTAGCCTCCTGTTCAAGGCTATCTGCAGGACCGCGTTTGCCACGCTGCTAAGGACAAGAAATCCAAGACCATCACTGAGATAAAATCCTGAAGTTGCCATCGCCTGGTCTTTATAATCGATACCAGCCGTTAAGGCGGCGAAAGCTAGAGTGTTGATCATACCGACGCCAAAACCCGCAGGGGCGATATAAGCTGTTTCGAAGATGTTCGTATTGCCACGCCACCGGATAGAAATTAAAAATAATGAGCACGTAGATACGATTAAAGCGAGGATCGTAGCGCGTTTATAGCGACCCGTGCTATAGTTGGAAATGGAGAAGGCCAAGAGTTAGACAAGAAAGGAAAGAAATAGAGGGGAACGAGAAAGAGTAGTAGAAACGCACCGTTGAACCATGATACCAGCTAGAAGCCCACCTAGAGCGTGAGCAACATTGCCAAAGACGAGTCGTGCAGCGGCGTTTGTATTCGATACTCCGAGCGTGAGGATAAAATAGATTGAGATAGTGGTAACGAGCTATTCATCATGATCTATGTGTCAGTGATAATTTTGAGGTTCGTTGAAGGTGTACTCACCGAAATTTGAGCGCCCGTGGTAAACCCTAAAATCGTGTAAACCGACACCACATGGCGATTTGCTAGAACCTTCAATGACAGAATCGGTTCTCTGGCAACATATGCTTCAACCAGAAGAAAACCAATACCAAAAACCACTGATCCAACACCAGCCCCTACTAGTAGTTTGTTCTGTGTAGACCTACGTTTGCTTGTTTCGTCAAGGAAAACAAGGAGAAAACTTAGGGACGCAGCAAGACTTAGGGCACCGAGGAAGTCTATTCTTTGGAAACGTTGCTTTAGCGTCTGTGTTTCTGCTCGCTTTCCTTTTTGCGTAACCTTCAGCCTCAGACCCACCAGTACTATGGCGAGTAGAGCTATAGGAACTTGACCAAGAAAGGACCTGATTGCAAATTTAGAAATATGGCTATGGAGAGCGGGATTGTAACAGGGAGAAATACCATCTCCATCCTACTGTGTCAATTAGGAAACCACCCAGGGGGGCGCCACAGGCTCTTCCCACAGTTGCTGCAATATAGACGTAGCTCCTCCATGCTGCCACATCACGGACGGGTAGCATATCTATGACAACCACAATCAATCAACTAGTATTATTTAGCTCGGTGAAAAGTTAAGTAGCTCACCATTCAGTAGAATCGACACAAGGGAGCTAGACAGCATGATTAGTTAAATTCCTGGGCACCTACGGAGCAGTAAACTAAATGTGAGAACTTACGTCATTCCAGCGCCTCCAATTCCTGAAACTACTCTACCAACAATGACCTGCCAGAATTGGGTGGAGATACCACTATAATTATGTAAATATAAGATCGTTTAACCGCCAAGGACTATTGGAGGTGCTTACATCCAAAGCGACCCAGCAGCGAATAGAGTATAGGCGAAAAGCAGAAGCGTCTTTCTCCCAAAAATATCACTCAGTTTTCCATACTATTGTCGCGTGCGTTAATAATCTTATTTCATGCACCGCTACTGCTTGAGAGAATGCGCCACACTTACTGTCGGCTGAGACGCAAGAAGCCCAAGCTGATACCCGACCACCATCCAATTCTACGTATGAAAAGCAAAAAAACCGTTAGATTTATTTTCAACTATTTTTGTGAGTCAGACTAGTTTACCGCGTCGTCTAGTCTGCCGAATTCGCTTCCGATTTGGCTGAAGGTTGCCATGACTAATGCGGTGCTGAGATTCGCAACAATAACGCCTTCATATTGAAGTTCGAAATTAGCAGGTGCTTTCAAAATTTTGGGTAAAAATTTCAGATACTAACCAATCATCAGGCAAGCAACGACCCCCCAGAAACCTGGCGGTATCTCTCGAGCAGGCGATTCATCGTCGCTGTCGCTGGCGTCGTCGGCGGGTTCGTCGTCTTGTGGCTTAGTAATCGACGGTATCGGCTTTGCTGTGGAGTCATAGACTCTTAAATCCGACACGACATCGTCTCGGAGCAAAGGCCGATTTTCGGATAGTTCGGGCTCTGGTTCGCTTGATTGAATCATTTTGCGATTGAAAAAAAAACTGCAGTCCAGAGCAAGAAAATCTAGAGTGGAAGATAGAAAGTTGGGAAAGAAGAATAGATGAAAGCAAAGGGAACGCCGTTCTTCATATGTCGAAGGTCACCTCGGCCAAACCCTAGTTTGCGGATGCTATGCAGGGCGAAGGAATCTGGAACAAAGATATAAGCATTCGATTGCTAAAAGCTACCTTCATGCGCCGCTAAATCTTTAAAAGTCCCATGGACTAATACGAGCCGAATGCACTTGCCTTCTTGGTACTAAGCAACTCTTAGAGCGCCAATCGCAAGCCCGGTTCAAGTTTTTTAGACCATATTGAATAAAAACACGAACAAACCTCCCGAAATACTTCTAGACCGCCGTCGCATCGATATTCCGATTGATTGACCCTCGCGCTCCCATTCATGCAATGTGCAGGGGTTTGAATTTTGCGTTTGTAAGAAAAACGGATCGATATTTGAGAAAGTGATAGTCCGGAAATACGGAAAGCCAATCAGATCTTTTGCTCACATCGCCCAGATAAGCGAAATATTTCTTTGCTATCGATCGATTGCGTCGCTACAGAACAGGTTTGTGGATGCAGAAACCAACCCCCGCAGATGGTGCAGTATGCAACAGAATATACTCGAAGCAAGCGCAATCAATCAATCAGGTATGAAATATGACCTGTCCACAAAACAAACAAGATAATGTATTTAAATGCATCTGAAGAGGCGCATTTGGGTACTGTGCTAGATTGTGCATTGCTTGAGCCATCTTTGGCATTCCGAGCTCGAAGTTTTGAATGAGGAAACTTCGGCAGCTGGCAGCTTGGTCAGCCATTCTGTATAGCAACCAACTTCATGCTTCGTCTCAGAAGCTAGTATGCAAGCCACCGGCGCAATTTAAAATGATCTTTCCTCGAACAAGATTGAAAGTCCAAGTCGTCGTGCGTCTTATCTCAATAGTCTGCAAAGAAAGCCGAGATGCCCAATTGCGTGCGTTTGCTCATGATCGGGTGGCCCTGAATGAAACACACAGCGGAAGCTAGCCGAATTATCCGTAACCCCACGCCTACTGGAATTTTGGAAAGATTCTGGCCCAGATTACAAGATCTCGAGAGGCCTCCCCTAGCAAACGCCATTTTCACGATGCTCAATATGGGAGGCTCTGCAAGAAATCTTTAAATAGACGCCCAACTTGGCTGTCGTTGACGTCAAAATGCAAACATGTCGCCCGCAACAAAGTCCAATAACGTTATGGCGTTGACGAAATGAGTCCAAGGACCCAGCGGAAACCCCAATTCCAGGGAACCCCTCTCGCAACTTTCTGAGGGAGACGGGGATCATTACCCAAGAGCGCACGGCTTAGGCTGCAACATGGACCGCCCTTGGACTCGCTGCTGCCGGCTCGCTGGCCCTTTAAATTGAACAAATGCGCCGTGGCTGGAGATGCAGCGGAATCACATTTTTTCAGCCTTTCTGCACTGGCATGTCTCCATCATAGCATCGTGCTGCTAATGCCAAGATGGATCGCATAATCGCCGTTTCGGTTCTGCTCTCGCTATCGATACTCGCTCGCGCGTCGTCGGATTTCGCACAACAGCCCCTCAAAAACCTGCCGGCTACAATCACAGCAGCGCCCGACCTCAAATACGCTAGAGGTCTTTACCCTCGCCAGCAGGCCGGCCAATACGCGTGCCAGTGGGTGTCAACGGTCTTCAAACAGTGTTCCGACGCCGGCTACTTCAAAGTCGGCGGCATCTCGGGCCTGCCTTACTGCGCGTGTTACCCCGAGACATATTACAACCCTAATGAGGTCGACGGGTACATTTCGCAGTGCTATAACTATGCTGGCACCGATGCTGCCTTTGCGTCCCAGTTTACTCCATTCCTGGGGCTTTGTCGCTCTGCAGGCGATATTCGTGGAACTATCAGCCAAGAGTATACAGCCTGTAGCTATGCTAGCTCTGTGCAATCCGCCTGCTCGGCCCAAGGGTTCAACAAGGCTGCCGGCCCGTCGCAGCTGGCGATTTGCGCGTGCTACAGTTCGACCATTTATCACCCGGAACTTTTCGACGGATTATACTCCACGTGCTTTAGTTATGCACAACAGGCGGATACGTCTCTCGCAAGCGCGATTTGGCCGTACCAAGGTTTCTGCTCAAAAGCGGGGGATGTGAGACAAGAAATCACGTCAGGGAACAACCTCTGCTCGAGCATTGGAAACGTAATCATATCTTGCTCTCAATGGAACCAATTTATCACAGGCGACCGAGTGGAGCAAGCGAGTTTCTTCTGCTACGACGCAAACACTAACTACATCGGTTCTTCGCGCGACCGGAGCGCTCAGCAATGCTACACTTTTGCGACGGAATTCTGGCCGGCCATGGTTAACACCGTTTCTAGCTTGCAGTTCTTATGTTCTCAAGTTGGAGATGTGAGAGCTTTGTACCCTGGTGGTAATTCCGGTGGGGGAGGGGGCGGAGGCGGATCCGGTGGCAGTGGTGATGATGGCGGTGTTCCGGTAAGCTCTTATATAAAATACCAAAAGTCGTTTGATCGTATCTAACAGACCATTCTTGCAACAGTCACCACAACCTACTACCTCGATAACATCACCGACTAGTACTCGTTCTTCTGGTGGTTCAAACTCCGGCTCCGGTTCCGGCTCTGGCGGTTCAAATACCCCCGATGCTGCTCCAAAGGTACATACGCCCCCACTGTTACACAAACAGCATTGCCAAGTGGCCACTTTGTTAGCATTTCTAACGGCTAATTTTTCTATGTGTAGTTTGAAATTTCCCTGTTTCTCCTTACGCTCCTAGGGACATTTTGTGTCACGATGGCCCATTGGCTGTAGTGTAACCGCAACAGGGTCTAGCCTAACAGGCATCCCCCGATGCATATAGTCTAGAAATAGAAGAGGAGTTGAAGGAAACTAGCCTTGTTCTCTTCGGCATCTAGCCTGTGCATCTTATAACACGTTATATTCCTTTAACAGATGTACTTCCTTATTTTGGCTGTATAGTATGATTTTACGATTTTGGTGACGGTGAGCGATACTATAATACCCGGAAATGTGGTTTTGGGCGCGCATATCTATATCACGAAACTCCGAATGATTTTTATTTATTTACTTTTATTGCTCAGATAATTTGATGGTATTGAAACCGCGATTCTATTGAACTCTAAATCCAGGAATAAATTTCAATATATTAAAAAGATAGTGTTTATTGTCTCGTAGAAGCCAGACCCCCATCCTACCCAACCGCAGCACGATGCCCTGTTTACGCTTTCGCTGGGGCTCTATATCTATCCCAAGTTTGATATATTCTAACTGTTTGCCCTGGAGTAAATTGAGTCAAGCAGGCGCTGATCGAACAACAGAACAATTAGCATCTAGATGAAATAGTAAGAATTCTAGAGTTAGGAAGCACTCACTCATCTGAATAGTCCATGAAGTTGTGAATTGGGTCCAACCCTGGATACGCAACTCCAGTGCAAGTATCCTTGCCCTCAGGGCACCCATCTGTAGGGGTTCCCTCAGCTGGTGTGTCGTCAATCATATCGCCGCCATCACAGCCGCCTTGGAATGTATGAAGGAGTCCCAACCAATGTCCGATTTCGTGGACGGCAGTCTTACCTTCGTTGTAGGGGACCGCAGTTCCTCCCGGAACACTGGATTGGAGAACGTCACATCCATCTTTCCAGTATCCATCGGACCCGACCTCAAAATCACCAGGGAATGTGCACCATCCGAGCCAGCCCTGAAGTGGGCGAAGATAGAGATTCATGTCGCCGTAGTCGCCCTTTCGAAGGTTCTTCTTCATCTCTAGTTCCGTCTCGGAATCTTTATCAGAGATGGCCCATGTACCGTTTTGAGTGTGAATAGTTCGGCGAAGGTCGAAGTATATGCCCGTCGAAGCATAGTGCTCATTCAAAACTTGGAACTAGTTGAGGTGATTGTTTAGCTTTGTTCGTCCGATCAATGATATGTCAACGGGTGAACAAACTTGTTTCTGCATATTTTTAGTGGAGATATATCCACCTTCCGCGGTCCGGTTGATGTAGACATTGTGGATGTAAAGTTTGACCTTTTGGGTCCGAGTGGTATAACTAGAAGCAGTGTTCAGAGTCTTGAGAGTACTCATGCTCTTCATTCGGGCAGTTTCCTGCAGTAGAGCATCCGGTACTTCGGTATTACCACATTTTCGGGCGACGCAGGTGGATGCGAGAAAAGACAAGGCAGTAAAAACCGTAAATTTCATCTTGAAAGTAAAGATCTTGAGAAATATAAATAAAGAAGTCCGATTAAAATGGTATATATCTTAAAACTTGAAGCGAAATATATTGTTTATTGAATAAACAGCTCAGGATGCTCTGGTTGAGATGAGAATATCGATATCTAAAGCTTGGAATTACACCCTTATATAGTACTACGAGATACCCTCGAGCCCTCTCGAGGTCGTAGGTTTTCATCCGACATCCGGCATCCGAAAATTCTATTATTCATCTAGAATAGGTCTAAAACACCACCTGCATGCCTAATAGCTTACATCTACTATATTTATTGGCGAAGAGATTACGTATATTACCATCTGGGGAAATATATTGAGGTATCCGGGCCGCAATAAGGCATTCCAAGTCGGCTGATGAGGTCCGAGTGATTGTTGTATGCATTGAGATCCACTTCATCGAAGCTTTGTGGAGTTCTATCTGATTAAATGTCAGAGTAGGAATTGAGTTAAAAAAGTTCCGAGGAACGTTTCAGATTATCATAAAATGATAGGTTGGAGCGCAGAGGAGCCCCAGGTTTCAGAATGTTCGACGATAAGGTCTAGTTCTAGAAGGGTTGGCACTACCCAGCCTCCAATGGGAAGTTAAAATGAGTATGCGAGATGTCAGGCCGGGGTGTGCCGGGGTATTTCTATCTCAATCGCATCGTGATATCGGTGGCTGACGTACACTGCGTAGATATAGTTTTCTGAGCTTAGCATTGATCATATGATACTAGAAAGAAAGAAGAGAAGGAGAATACTTCTGTACGTCAAGGATACCGAATTCGCGAAAGGAAGAAGTGAGCCATTAGGATCTTCCGCAGGGAACTCCGTGGTAAATGTGAAATAGTTTGTTTCGAGCAAACAAGATTATGCATGAGTGGAGCCAAGGGTGGAGCTTCGGCCCAAGCCTAAGCTTGATGTGTTCCTGCTTCCGACAGGACCGAACAACACCATGAAACTTTCAGGAAGGAGATGCGAGGACTTTGACTAAATAATGTGACAAATTTCAGAATCAAACTTTTTTTCTTCGTACCTGAAGCTTAGCTGCATAAAACTAAGTTCATACACCCACCATGTCTTTGATATATCCATGTTGTTTTGACCGTTTGGCATTTGGAAAGATACGTATATGCATATATATGCATGCAAGTGTGTCCGACACTGCATAGGACGTCCGAATGCTGTTATATAGGAAGTGCCCGACAAAGTGATTTGGGGTTTATCAGCGTGATAGAAATCGCAGCGCCTTGTCGCCTTGGTAGATTTAACTACTAAATACAAGTCTAATATCATGATAACATTACATTCTTGATGGCCTCTATAGCTACGCAATACGCACCAGACCATATATTCGACAGTCCGCAGGTAAGAATCGAACTTACCCCGGTCTTCATAATTAATAGTGACTACGTATTGACTGACAGTGCTAGGGATTGGTGCAGCTTTTGAGTTCAACAAAGTTCATGTAGGTTTCTGTGATCTGACCCACAAGGAACGAATAAATCATGGAAATTGAAGGTCGCAGTTGACCTCGGTTAGGCTCAAACAGAAGTTTACCGCATCTATCCATTTGAATCTAACTAAAAATTTCGTCTTTCTTGCCATCTACTCTTCCAGCACCCCCTTAGAATACACCGCACTGAAACCATTGCTACGCACGGTTATGTAGTCGAGAGAGGTTCCAACATAATGTGTAGGATACGCAGCCTGCTCTCAGTTCATTCCCAGTGCCAAGGCCACTATGTAGACTACTAAAACTGGAGGAGGTTGTGTTCGTTCCGGTAGGCGCTCCCAAAAGTCAGCAAATAATCTCTCGATTCGCTCAAATTTCGAAGAATATATAGGATGAGAGTCTTGACAAGTTCTAAGTTCTCTTTGTCAAAATGAACCTTCGAAATGCCTTTTCTAAGTAAATGAGTAGATTTGAAGGGAGTAAACAAATTAGTATTATTTGTAAACGTATCTTAGGAAGATGAGTGGTGGTTCTTCGGCTGCTACGGCACCGCAGTGTATATTTCAAATTATTCACGTACTAGATGCGGAGCAGCTCTTCCCGGCATGTCTTGGGACCCTACTGCCTCACAATAAGTTAACCTCCGCATTTAATATAGTACATTTTCCTTCGCAATACTACGAGGAGTTTATATATCCATTTCAATGATTTATTAAATATTTTTAATTAATTCAAACCACCCGCAATAACCCATTTCGTATCTGATATTACAAAAAATTATTTTCAAATTATGGTATTTAATATATTGGATGTTGCCGAGAAGGTTAACTTTCGGCTACGGTCAAGTAGGCCTCTTATATTTGAATCGATTGCAAGTTGGACCATTGCTAATGATCTCTGGAGGGTCCGACGACGACTGGTAGTACCGATAAGTATGATGATGACAGAAACCTGGCCCCGGATTTGTAATAACAAGATTGCATAGCATATTGTTTTCTGGTTCTGAGACAGGGCAATCCTCATGTTCCCAATCAGGGCAAGGCGGACCCCAAAGCCCTAGATACATGAATTGACTCCCAATACACACCTGCGGTCCGGTATACGAATGGCAAAGCGCGCAGCAATCGTACGCCGTTCCATTTCCTACGATTCTGAGTAGTGCTACGGGTTCACTTAGGTCTGGGCCGTAGCCGCCGGCAACAACAAACCTTGATTGGGCCCACACTGGCGGGGCTTGATTTCGGGTTCCGCAGGCGAGATAATTTGTTTGCTGAGGAAGAGTTGTCGTAATTGTCGTTGAGTACGCTGTGGTGGTACCAGCAGCGACCGTTATGGTTGTGCTCGCGAACGCGACCTTGTGCGTGGTCGTAGTCGTTCGAATGGTGAGAGCGTTTTTGGCTGTGACGGTACTGATGTCCGGCCAGTAGGTCATGGTTATCCAGGACAGGGTCTTGGTGGTAGTGCCAACCAACTTGGTGGTTGTCTTCCACACGTCCATTGTACCAGTCTTTGTAAGGTAGGTCTTGGTGCATGTTACAGCACTCACGTATTGTTGCGCCCCTGGAACCGGTTCTGGTTCGGGTTCCGCTGCCGGGGACGGTGCTGGCGCAGCACTACGCTTACGGACGTCCGACACAGCAGCCCTGTTGTCGGGATCATCATTTATGGGTACGAACCCGGCAGGGGTTGGGATCTCGCGCGTAGCTGGTGTGATCGTTTTGGTCGTAATGTCTGATGTTTCAGTGAATTCTGGAGTTGTTACTGTGGTTTTACGAGTGTATGTTGATGTCCCAACATACACCGTAAATGAGCTAGTAACTGTGTAGAGGGTAGTGTACCTTTGAGAGGTAACTGTCTTTGTGCCCGTAGCAACCGCCGTATACTTGGGCTTGGTGACTGTCTTCCAGCGCACTTTTGTATACGCGGTGGTCCTTTGGACGATTTTGGTAGTCCTGTAGGGCTTCGGAACAGCATAACCGCAGTAGCGAGTGGTGCACTTCTGCGTCGTGATAACCGTGCGCGCCATGCAAAGTGTAACGAAAGTAAGAAGGGCAACCGCCCAGAGGCTGAAACGAGTGCTGAACATCGAGGTAGTTAGCGAGTGTGTGTTGTTGCTGCCGCAGAAACAAAAACGAGTCAGGCTGGTGCTCTGCTAGTTCATAGGCCACTGCGGTCCTTTTAATAGGCACGGCGGCGGCTCGCAGGTTGATATTTGATTCCGAACGCTCCCTGGCGCAGGTGCGGCCTGCAGATAAAATATGTCTTGGGTTACAACCGGGCTTGAATTGAATCCCATGATCACCAGACGCATACCTGACACACCTGCATAACATCGCGCTGTTATACAAGAAGTGTGCCGAATATTTCGCTCTCGTCCTTGAGCTTTCGCAGCCAAGACCGCCACAAGTAGATGATTCTAGCGAACTGGCAGAATTTGGGACTTGGCAAGCCTGCGGGGTGGTTGCACTGCTATCGAGCGCACCAATAATATATTATGATTTCGCCGAATTTGCACCCCTATTACTTAATAAGAATGATATCGCGCAGATTTGGCTTCCTGGGCGGGATCAATGCGTTGACTGCCCAACATTGTCAATATGTGTTAGACTGGCTATAATGGCACCATATATTATGCACGATATGAAGAAAATGCTGAATATCCTGACGGCAGTGTTTTATTTAATTATTAAATTATATAATGATGGTACAAGAGAAAGAAAAGAAAAGGTTGAATAGTCATCGGTGAACCCCGCCAATAGCATGTCATCATGAACACATCTTTATTTGCCCGAAACCCTTCCCCTCGGAACACAATATACACCGTTGGGACTATAATATCCTGGTGAACACCTTTGGCAGGCACGAGCATCGATGTGGGTGTTGTATTGGTCTTGCGGACATGGTCTACATGTCCGTGTATTGACATAGTACTCTCCCAACCCGCACCCACCAGCGCAAACAGAGTTTAATGGGATGCGGATACGGTCGGCCCACCGCTTGAAACCAGTATAGTCTTGATAAGGGTTGTAGAGATCGACTTGGTTGCAGCTTATGGGTATAATATAGTCACGTTTAGCCACTGGAGTTGAGGGAGCGGCTAAACCGCCTAGGGCGAAAAAGACCAGCGCCGCGAGGGATAGGAGCTGCATTTCAAATAAGAGGAAGGAAGAAGAACCGAAGTGTTTGAGATTATAAACCGGAATATTGCGTATTTTAATGGTAATAGTCAAGACTTGAGTAATTTTCTGCGATCTGCTGTTCCAGTTCACAATAGAGCGACTGTCTGGGGAAGTGCCACGATATTTATTCTTCCAGCGCAACATACAAATTTTCGTTCATCCCAGATATTACAGTTATAAAGCGGTGTATCAGATGCGTCATCTAAATAAGAATTATCGTTAACGACCAGCAAGCTAGCGATTCAGCTGGTATATAATTAGTGTTAAAAAAGCTTGATATCTTTAGAATTGTGTACTTTTCTACATATGATAATACTAAGCTAGACCGAGGCGAATTTAAACGAGATTCAGACAAATCATAGCGAGTCATGTAGTTCAGCTTTGCCGTTACTCCTCTCAAGCTCTCAGCTGTCGTGTCTTTGCTGCACCTGTCTCCTGTGCAGGCCCACCAAGCCCAGCCCGTTTTGGAAATGCTTATTTCAGCCGTCAACGTTTCTCGCATCTAAGCGAGGTTTTGAGTTGCGGCTGACAAACCGTCCCTGTATCTGTCCCTCTGCAAACCGTTTAAACCTGCATCAAAATCGATTCCCCGCAAAAGGTGTAGGTAGTAGTGATCAGACTCCACGATTCATGACTCCAGCCCGAGATAATTAGTACCCTTGGGACACAGAATTCCAATTCATTAATCTTAAATTAGTGCAGCCACGATGCCGGCGGGCCTATCGCCCTCCCGTATCAACGCCCAGGTAATCGGTCGCCAATGCATATACACTGGTTCGGCGCTGGTGCCCAACCAGTTGCAAAGATCAACACATCGGCCACGAACGCGAAAGATAGCAATCGATTGTCTAATAGTGCAATTATTCGTATATATGTAGGTCTAACGGGCAAACAAACGCCCGTACCGATTCCATGTTCCATAAAGCTCTAAGCTCAAACTTGGACACTATTTGAAATATATCGTCTAAATTATAAACCTTTTCATCTGTACTAAAGAATCCTGATCCCTTCTTTCCCTATAGTTTTCATCGTACCGTCTTGGTGTTTGGTCTCATACAAGGTCCGGAAGGCTGCATGGTTGGTACAAGCCCAGAGGCCCAAGAGTATGAAACTGAGCTCTTGGGCGGATATAGAATTGAAAGTCAAGAAATTTCCCTCTCTAGTATTAATAATACATTCCTGTTTTTAAAGAAATTTTTGCTGATATGTGGACTTTTAGACGAATTGTGATTCCATGATGTCGCCATATTCTCCACATATTCGATCATTCCAACGCTCAACACTATTATCAGGCGCTAGCTTCAACATACAACAAAATACCAGTCTAGTCAGCTAATTTTCGTCGGAAACAATACGCCCCCGCACAAAAATAAAACAGAGATAGCATTTTCACGGCCAAAAACACGGATAACTGTTGCCGTGATTCTCTCCATTCCTTATTTTGTCTATCCAATTGACCAATTATATCGCGGTACTGGATTTCATGGCTGGCGGCCAAGCCGAACGGAAGCCGATGACGGGAGGCCCTAAATGACTGATTTATCGATAAGAAATGGGTATAAATTGAGGACCAAGATTCTGCGAATGTTGAACTTTCTGCTGGATTGAAGAAAAAAAGGCACGCAACTTTGGCTCCAGAGATGAAGGTCTTCAAATTGAGAGATATTCTACTATACGCAGGCGTAGCAGGTGCTATTCCTTGGAGCAGCGCTCAAGATGATCAGAAACCTCTCAACAAGTTTCCCTTAGATCAAATAATCTCGTCTAAGGGTGGATCTCAGAAACCTAATATTATCTTTATTCTTACGGATGACCAGGATATCGAAATGAACTCTCTTGACTATATGCCTTTCGTCCAGAAGCACCTTCTAGACAAGGGCACATTGTTCCGGAATCATTTCGTCACAACAGCTCTGTGCTGTCCATCAAGGGTTAGTTTGTGGACTGGAAGACACTCTCACAACACCAATGTCACAGATGTCAATCCCCCATATGGTATTTTCTCATTCACAAAAGCATCATCTAAGTATCAACTAGTTGACGAACAGCGAAAACCACAGGCGGCTATCCAAAATTTGTATCCCAAGGCTTCAATGAGAATTTCCTTCCCGTGTGGCTCCAACAAGCGGGCTATAATACCTACTACATCGGAAAGCTTTTTAACGCCCATACTACGAAAAACTACAACAATCCCCACGTTAAAGGTTTTACAGCGTCCGACTTCTTGCTTGATCCGTGGACCTATAATTACCTAAATCCCGCTTATCAGCGGAATCACGATGCCCCAATTATCTACAAGGGCCAACACACCCTCGATATACTCATCGACAAGGCCAATGCACTCCTAGATGATGCAATTGCATCGGAAAAGCCATTCTTCCTAGGCATCGCACCCGTCGCCCCACATAGCAATGTTGAAGGCGATATTAGCGATATCAACGATATTGATAAAGTCAAATTCAGCGAGCCAGTTCCACTGAAGCGTCATGAGCATCTCTTCTCAGACGCAAAGGTTCCTAGAACGCCGCATTTCAATCCTGATAAGGTAAATCCCCAGTTTCAAAGATTGGATTCAAGGACCAAAGCTAACGTATCGCAATAGCCTTCTGGGGTGAATTGGATAGCTGAAAGGCCCCAGCTGAATCAAACTTGGATTGACCATAACGATTATTATTACCGTCAGCGTCTTCGTGCCCTCCAAGGCGTTGACGAACTCGTAGATGGAATTTTTAAACGACTTGAAGAGAATGGTCAGCTGGAAAATACTTATATCTTCTATACCGCTGATAACGGTTTTCATGTCAGCCAGCACCGGCTCAATCCTGGGAAGGAGTGTGGATTCGAAGATGATATTCGAGTACCATTTATCGTTCGTGGACCCGGAGTCGCAGAAGGCGGAATTTCCAAGGCCGTGACTACTCACATCGATGTTGCGCCTACGATATTCGAATTGGCTGGCATCCCTTTGAGGGAAGATTTCGATGGACTGGCTATCCCACTTGAGAAGTCGCAACAAAATACGAAGCGTCATGAGCACGTCAATGTAGAATATTGGGGATTCGCAGTAGAGGAAGGGAGTCTGGGTGGGACTCTATTTTGGAACAACACCTACAAGTCGCTAAGAATTATTGGCGAGAACTATAATCTGTATTACTCGGTTTGGTGCAATAACGAGCACCAGCTGTACGATTTGACGGTACGTGTCCCTCGTTATGTTATTAAAGCCTAGTAAAAGAGGTAGCACTGACAAGTTTGCCTATGCTGCAGACCGACCCTTATCAACTTCGAAATATCTTCCCAGGATACGAGGATCACGATGAGAGTGTCACTATACTCGGCGCCCCTCTGACCCGCGTTATCGATAGACTAGATTCACTTCTTTTGGTCCTGAAATCCTGCAAAGGTACTGTTTGTGTAAAACCTTGGCAGAAACTCCATCCAGATGGAGACGTCCAGTCTCTTCCGGACGCACTACTCTCCGATTTCGATGCCTTTTATGAACAGCAGGAGACTGTTCGATTCGATAGATGTGAGGCAGGATATATATTGGACGCTGAAGGGCCACAGGATGCGCTAAGCTATACCAGACATGGAGTTCACTGGACGCATTGGGTTTAAGAGAGTGTTTTTAGGTAACCACGGGATCGAAATTGAGTTTGATTTGCCACAACTCGAATAATATAAAAGTAGCTAGTCAAAATTATACGAGTAATGAGAGAAAATATAAGCCTTAGTATGACTCTTATCTAGTAGCGAGCATATCAGGAGACCCCGGAGATTTTGAAAGAAATATTGGGAAACACGATAGCGGGGTTGTCGTGTTGATGTGCCATATACAACCTAGTTTCGAATTGATCCATCAAACTAAATTCTATCGATGGACCCTTAGTCATATAGCATTGCGAAAGATTAGAACCTTAGAATTCATTAAAGCTTTCTCCACTGCGGGTCACAGAACTCCTCTTTCTCGTCCTCCGCATCGGAGTGAATAATATAGATTTCTCGAACTCTTATCTTCTGGATTGCGTGCTTCAAGGTCCTTAATCACGCAATATTTGAGTTGACCCACCAACCTGGATTCTGTTCCTCGATAAACGGTCGAACCGAAGTTCCGACTCCCGAGCATTCGGCGACAGCGTATCTTGACAAATCTTGGAGGTATTCACGTGTGATTTAAGTTGTAAAGTTGTTCCTCGCTTTCCGACGAGGGGGTTCCTTGGTTGTTTGACTATTCCTCACTTTATGCAAGGGGTGGCCCAAGCTCACTTTTGGCAGCCCATAAGAAGTGATTTCTGTTCCAAAAGATTACAATTACATTTACTTATTTTAAAGAGACACCTACCTACCTGAGTCATCAGTAGCCCTCGAAAATGACCGCAGAATACGGCGCAGTCGATGATCGGGGTTCTTCTAAACGATTATCGTTAGTTGCGGAATCGGAAGCCGATACTGTCTCGATATCGAGCGATGGATCCTGCCAATACTCTACCTCGTCCTTGCTAAATGCAGACGAAGAAACCAGGCTTTTCCATAACAACAAGAAAGATACTAAAGATGGGATAGAAGCCGAATCGACACCAGCAAGGCTGATTGCCGTCTTATTACTAGGTATTAATTGATAAAATCCACCATTCAAATCAAAATCAAATTGTTAACAGAGAGCTCTTTCCTACATCAGGCGTCTTCATTTCCAATGCGGATGGGTCTTTCGTACTTGCAACCAATGGCGTAATATCCTCCGAATTTGGGCGTCTTAGTGACGCTAGTTGGCTCGTAACATCCTATCTCTTGAGCATGTGCGCTCTTCAACCTCTCGTATGTTTGATATCCGTTGTTGTTCTGGACGGAACCACCCTTTATAGAATGATCCAAGGTGGGACAGCATATTATAAAAAGGTATTGTTTCACTAAATTATGATGTTTCTGGACTAGTATGGGAAGCTTAGCGACATATACGGCCGCAAAACAATGTTGTTGATTTCCTATACCTTTTTCGGGGTTGGTTGTATATACAGGTAATATATTCATAGATTCGCAGTGTAGTCAATTCACTAATGCGGTGGCTTCGAAAGCGGAATCGCCCAGTCTTTAGCTGGGGTCATAATTGGGAGAGCGGTGAGCGGTATTGGAGGTGCAGGCATGATGGCTCTTGTCAGCATTTTGATTACAGATCTTGTGCCCCAAAGAGAAATCGCGGCATGGCGAGCGTATGTCAACATTGCAGCTACGACAGGGAGAAGTTTGGGCGGCCCTGTTGGAGGATACCTCACTGATACAGTTGGTTGGAGATGGTAAGTCTGAACTTGGGAGTCCGACAGCTTCAATGTACCTTCAAATTACCAACCCTACGAAACAGGTCATTTGCGGGACAGGCTCCACTTATAGGAATAGCGGCGATACTTGTGGCAATCCGACTCCACGATCCAGTCCAACCTACAACCTCAGAACAAACTGACAATCAAAAATCCAAGTTATCGCGCGTCGATTTTCTTGGTTCTTTCTTGCTTGCGACAACGATAGTCGGTGTCCTGTTGGCGCTTGATCTTGGCGGCCAAAAACTTCCTTGGGATTCGCCTTATATTACTGGACTTTTGATTTTGTCAGTCTTATTTCTCGTGGCCTTTTGTTTTGTTGAGATCTACGTCGCCTCCGAACCTGTTTTTCCGCTCCACCTACTTCGCAAAAATTGTATTGCAGCGAGCTACGGCTCGCTAGGACTATCAACCGTGTCGCAAATAGGCATAATGTACACCGTACCCCGCTACTTCCAAATCACACGAAACTCTTCAGTAACTGCTGCAGGCGCACAGTTGGTTCCGGCGGTGGTAGGTAATGTTGTGGGCGGTCTCCTTACTGGTATCTACGTTCAGAGAACAGGGAGGTATAAACTTCTTCTGACCTTGGCCGGTATGATATCAAGTATCGCATCCACACTACTCATACTCCGTTGGAATGGGCATACCGGATTCTTGGAGTCCCTATATATCTTCCCTGGAGGGTTCGGGATGGGTCTTTCACAGGCGTCTAGCTTTGTAGCAATGACAGCCGGGTTAGAGAAGGAGCACTATGCCGTGGCAACTGGTGGGTTGTACTTATCGAGTAACATCGGAGCAGTCGCTGGTGTTAGTATTGTGAGCGTCGTTTTAGAAAACGCTGTGAGAACCATCCTTGGACAAAGATTGATTGGGCCTGGAAGCAAAGAGGTAGGTAGCCCCGCCCTTATCTTTGTATTTTTTACGATTTCTCCACGACTCGCAGTTCATGGCCATCCGCTACTCTTTAAATACCATCTGATTACACCCCAGAATACTAATAGCATGAGTTGTAAAGATCATCGAGAAAGCTATAAAGGACGTTGAGTATATCGGAAACCTGAAAGGAGATCTCCGCGAAATCGTTGTTTCAAGCTATGTCACTAGTTTGAAGTATTCGTACAGTATGTATAATTGTCTACCCGCAAAATATACATTCGGTATACTAAATTTAAATAAATAGGTGTGACCTTATTTAGTTCGATATTCGCTTTTATTATTGGATTAACGGTACAGGAAAAAAGGTTGGAGTGAGTTAAGCTAATTAAGGCCGAACCTCCTTGCAAAACTACTACAAATATTACTAGACAAAAGGTCCGATTATGGACTGCCGAAATCTTCCGAAGCATAGAACCGTAAATTAAATCATCATAGGATTGACATTGGCGACTAAAGTTCTAAGAAAATATTATTATCATACAGTACAGACAGATTCTCTATCGTCCACCAATTCAAGTGCTGCGAGAAGACGACTCCCGTTTAGGAAATTATTGCCGTTAAAGATTACGCTTGTGGATAGGCTAGCCTTTTTCGGAAATACCCGATTTGACAAGGTGTCAAGAAGTCCTCTTACAAGGCCGAGATTCGAAGAGAACTGATGACTTGAAACGCAATGGGCATAGGAAATGCTTCAAGCACAGCCTCGAACTCATAATTAGTTGTAAAGTATACCATATAGAGTAGATGTCCGCCATTTAGATAGTGAGATCTAGATATATTTTCTCATCACAATCGCTCTCAACACATGCGTTTCAACGCGTCGAAATTTCAAAGTTAGACAGATACACGTTGTCTCGCAAGCCAGATGCCGTCCTGGTCCCGCAAAAGATACACGTAGAAAATCAGCTCGATGGTAACTTTGAACCTCGCTTCGAGTAGCTAAACGGAAGAAGAAATCAAGTCATGATAGCGAGATGTGTCGCCCTTTTGCTTCAAATATGGTGTGATCGGCTTATCCCCGCGTGGAAAGTCCAGCTACCCGAGTGGCGGAGATGCGCATGCATCCAAGAGGCATATCCAACACTCCCACTTCCTGGTAACCAGAAAGACCTTGCCAATGCCATTCTTGAGCTTATATACCAAGAGCACCTATACGAGTCTTAATATGGTACTAAATACGTACGTATATTCTTCAATTTCTACCGAGAGAGGTTATCTAGTTGAGGTTCATTGTTGCTGTAATTATAATTATAAGATATAGCTGACGGGGAGACTATAGTCTATCATCAAACGACCGTTTTTTCTACAAATAATAATTTGGGTTTATTGAAAATTAAAAAATATTAATTCGAGTCCGAACTTCGAACAGAATCATGGCTTCGGCAAGGAGAGCCGAGCGATGGTACTTTTAGCGGCGGGTTGGACATATCTGGATAATGGTATCGATAAAGCAGTTCAATCAGTGTATCATTGGCCCAACGTGTTAACAATTCCCAACACAACCCACTAAGACGGAAAGGTTCGACAATTTTGATGTAGTAGATTTCTAACATTACCCTCTGACCAACCATTTGATATAGAAATGACATGATTTTGCGACAAGATGTTCACAAGTGGATATGTCTCATCAGCATTCTTTGCCGGGTCTTTCGGATATGATAGTGCGGCACCCCAAAGACACATTATGGTGAACCAGAACGAATAGGTTGATAACATCACGTAAATCAGGCTTAATCGTTCCGAAGTTTGACCCTAGGCCTATGCATGTTTCACAAGCTTGCCGGAGTGGTTATATTATATCATGCACGGATGTTAAATAGACCGATACAAGCGGTGTCATAATAATAGATTTATAAAGGCCGGCCCCCCCTTTAGCACGCCCGTAGATCGCCATCCCTCAGCTCCAAGCTGCCGTCCCTCCTTTGCTTCTTCAAGTCTATCGGACCGGGTTACTGGTATCGACAGAACTCACGCTCATTTCATCCACAACTTCACTCTCTTCCGTTACGGCTTGTTGGGATTACACTCATTATCAGCTACTTTCTTAATACTAGAATCTAGGACATTAGCCCAAGATGCAAATCTCAATGAACGCCGCGGCCGCGGCCGCTATCCTGCTCTTCACCTCTCAAGTTTCAGGCCACGCCGCTTTCACAACAGTTATTGGAGATGCCGACCAAAAAATCATAGGTAACGCTCTTGGTTATAACGCAACACTTCCTCGCGACGGCAACAATCAAATGCCATTCCAAGACGATACTACAGTTTTCAATAACCCCATCGTTCCCGCCACAGAGAGTTCCCCATGGCACGGAAAGCCAAGAATGTGGTGGTCCAGCGGCTGTGGTTCGAGCATTGGAACTCTCAACAGGTTTTATGAAACCGATCGAGCGTATAAATATTCGACTCCTAAAATGAACGCCGACCAGAGGAACAAACAATACTACCAGTATCCAGCTAGGGCATTGATTGAGTGGAGGAAGTTGACATACGAAATGGCAAAAGGAAATAAGCTTCCTAGGGCTACAGCTAACGGATGGCTGAGGATCACTGTTCACCAAATCACACCCAGTGGTGCCGGGCCGTACAAATGCAGAATCGATTCCATGGGTTCTGCTAGCATCTGGGGCGAATGGCTGAAAATCCCAGATGAGAACAACGTTCCAGGATCTGTAGAGGACAAGTCTATCAATCCAGGAGGGATTCTTCAAGACTTCCCATTAACCGTTCCTATTCCTGCTGATTTGAAATGCACTGGAGTATACGGAGAGGCCAGGAATGTTTGCATGATGCGATGCGAGAACTTTGCTGCCGACGGTCCTTTCGGAGGATGCGTTCCATTCATCCTCGAAGAGGGGGATAAGGCCAAATCTGAGCCTCCAGCAGTTGAACTGAACGCCAATCTAGGCACGGATAGCGACAAGGTGGATGCCGTAAAAGTGGAGAGCGTAAAAGTTGAAGGCGAAAGGTTTGATAGCGTCAAGGTGGAAGGTGAAAAGGCGACTAAAGTCAAGCGAGATGAGTTTGACGATATACTCAAAGACTCTATGGGCGACTTTGATAACTTGGATCCACAAGCCTCTTCTATTGCAAAGGCGAAATTCCAAAAGATACCTGCCGATAAGTTGGCCAAAATCAAGGAAAAATTGGAGAAGGCCAAGCAAGAGAACGAAAAGAAGGCAGGACAGTCTTAAATTGTCGAATTCGGTGTAGTCACACCTACCTCAAGATCTTAAATACCACGGCGTTATGAAGGTCAAAATTGTCTTTCTTGGTTTATGGGTCCAACTCACGACGTTTCTTTTGCTTTCTTCAAACAAGGCTATCAGGATTAAACTAAGAGATAACCTTTGGTCATGTAACTAGATTCGTTTGTTTTAGGGATTATTATTTTGCTTCGTGTACAGTTAGGTTTCGGATTGATGGCGAAAATGGAGTCGAGGCGTTTTCAAGCATTTCATAGAAATATTAAGGAATATCGGTCAATCTAAGCGCGGGATGAGTTTGCGAGTTGCATGTGGTACCGCGTCGAGAGATTTGGGTTAGACTGTCGGCTGCGATTTCTAACTTGGGATGCGCTTTCTTGCATAGGCTGTATTCACGCATCATTCGGTACTACCGGCAGATAATCGAGATATAATTGTGGATACTAATGCTATTTCGACTGTGATATGCATCAGGCTACTGCATTGCGCAGTGCATTACCGTGGCAAAGGTACGCAAATCACCTGATAAACGAAAACTACAGACAACACAAATCCGCGCCCAGAATTTGTTGTATTTTATCATCCTGCCAGGGGGCTCTGAAACGCTGAAGTTATTGCTGAGTATATGTTAGACTAGAAAATATCCCCTTTGGACACAATATATAAATATATGCTGCTATGACCAATTACTGATACTTTTGTTATTTGCGGCCAAAATAATATATACCAACCGAAGCCTGCATACAGGAATAGAAGATGTTTGCACAGATCCACGTATTCGGTTGGATACCGATCTTGAATCTGGCATAAGCGAGGCGGCATAAAACGTTCTCACATTTTGTGGCGCATGTCAAACGTTACAAAATGCACTTTCATTTTTCTAGATTCATGGGAGCAGTGTGCATTATTCCTCGCGGTGGGAAACACACACGCTTCGTTAGATTTCAATGTTATGTGTAGCTGTTAAGATGACTCTTGGACGCACATATCAGAGATCCCAGGCAATATCCCGACCGCGAGAAACTGCTACCTCGTATAGTTATTTATGAGTGCACGCTCTCTAATCTCTTATATTTCCCGTAAGTGGAGATCTTTTGGGTGGAAAGACGTCCGTCTGTACTAAAGGAACCCACTGGACATCCTGTGACTACAATTAAAGGGTGGCTTTACATCCCAATACCGTCCTCAGCCCCATTTTCTAATTGAACTTATATATTAAATTAAATTAGTATAAAAAATGGCGCTGGTCAGAGCACTCTCGCTAGCACGGTCCCCTCCTCGATACCCAGCAACATCCCTTACCATCGCCACGAGCTCGAGCCCGTTCGAACATTTATTGCAAACCGAGCTTCAGCCACCGCTGCCTACCTCAATCGTGTGGTCCACCACCCCTGTTGATCAGTGTTTCTTGAATCCTTTCACCCGGGCATGATGATCTGAAATCCCTTCCCCAGTGAACGGCGATTCTCCCACGACCGACGCCTCCTCTCGTGATCTGGGGATCACGCCCTCAACCGGTTGCTCCACCGCGCACCCAGACATCGATGTAACCCTCATAACCACCATCACGGCGGCACCCCAAACACAGATTAGACCAGTGCGGCGGTCCAGGATACGCCGGACCAACCATCGTCCCCGCTCGAGCTAACCTGTACGACCTTGAAATCCGCACCATGCGCATGAATATAATAGGCTCTAGCGCTATAATCACGTACTAACCTCCGACCGAAGACTGAACAAATAGGAGAGGCGGATTAATCCAATGTCGTATTTTCCGTATTCATGGTAGGCGAGGGAGAAACCTGGAAAGTGCGAGGGGGTGGGAGAAAGGAAGGTTTCCTTGTTGGATGGGGTGGAGAGGGAGACCAAAGGGGACCAATGAGGTGGGCCAAAGGGCATATGAGACATTTCTCTAGAATCCAAGACATGAGTAAACCGTCAGGGTCCTTTCCAAGTCTTGACGCCCCCATCCCCATTCCCCTCTCAGGAACAAAAATAATTAACTCTAAAGATAATTATTTTGGACTATGCTAAGTTGATTGAAACTCTGGAGGCGGAGTGAAACATATGTCTGACCTGCACGTATCCGTCCTACCCTGGCTACCAATATTCCGTTCCCACCATCTTTGCCCAAGTCGATTCCAGGGATCTCCCTTTTTCTTGCTTCTACCTAATGTGTCAATCATAGCTAATCGAGTTACGAATATCTATTTGCCCGATTATATCCTTGAGAGAGGTTTTGCTGGGAATCAAGATCCTAGATAACAAGGGTGGTACATCTATTCGGCTTCTGCATCGAATCGAAGTCGCAAAAAAATTGATGCGCATCTTCAAACTCGCGATATTCTGCAAATCCCTAGAAAACCTTAATGCACTACCCTTGAAGTTCATCTCCACCTTTCTACGAGGTCGAGTTAGTCGTAGACACGTTGCATGACTGACTGCCCGCATACATGAATACTCTCAATAACGTAAGTTTCCAACAGGACACAGAATCTCAAACTTATCACCTAATGCAATAAGTCGAAGACGGGATAGAGTAGCAAAGTCTAATTTGTCTCTAAAAACATGGCGAATTAATCTTCCGGTGTTGCCGTAGTATTTATTTTGTACTGCTTTGAATCCAAAATAGCACTTTCCAGCGAACCCGGTTCTTCAGCTAGCCACAAAACCCACACGAAGACATCTGACCGTCTGTCAAGGTAGAAGGATACTTAGGGGTGTTTCAATCGGCATGATCGCTTACTAGATCAAAGACCCGCTCTCTTGTGTCCCCTAAACGAATTCAACTCCCGTCTGAAGAAGGTTTATCAAAATTCCCCGTAGATTACGAAAGAGAAGCCGCACTAGGAGGTGGCCCCTAATCAGTCTCCGGGTGCACAAGATGATGCTCGGAGCTGTGATCGTATTCGTTGTTGCCCCGATCGCCTACGCGACGACACTCCTTCACATAGTCCTAGATAAACTCGAGGATCTGAAATAGGTCATCAAGGAAAAAGGAAAACCATGAAACCGGCGATGTTGTCGACGGCGAGGATCGTGACAGGAGTAATTACAGAGACCGGGATGTCAGGTACATTGCTGACAAGTACCTATATGGAAGGCATGGGGAAAAAAAGGAAAACGTAACACAAGATAAACAATGAGAGCACCGTCCGTGTGGGGACGAACACGAAGAAACCACCCTGGTAGAAATTTTGGTCTGCATATGCAAGTGGTGTGTGTGGAGAACGATTTTGAACCTCACGAACGCTTTTGTGTTGGCTCATCGAAAAATGATAGCTGTGTCACTTACCGATTGTGGGCCCGATCCTGTTCCGGCAAGGAGTTGCCAATCGTCGCCTTCGGTTTGCCTTCAATTGGTCACCGTTACTCGACTTTTCACGGCGATGGGCTTCTTCTACATACCGTGTCTAGTCAACGGGACAATCGTATGACCTCTGCAGTGTGCTCCGAGTGCGATCCGTTACATAGCTTTAACAGTGGTGTCATATTGAGGGCAAAGCCGCTTAAGCTTAAGGGGAGCTCAAGTATCCGGAGAGGGGCGTGCAGGGCATGCCGCAGAAAACCAGAATGTTGGCTGTTTTTATCCGAAGCACGACAAACCAGGTAATTGAAATTTCCCTTCTTGGTTCCCGCCAGACTCCTCTAAGTCCAAAAACAGGGGTATACCTCAGGAGCAAATATAGCTCTACACTTGATGTAGTATTGGAGGCTCCCTTGGCCAGACATCATTTCTGGTGTGCATCTGATCATCGTGGATGGCATGCAGGCTGATTAAGCGATAAGGCTTCAGGCATCAATCATCGGTGAACAAGTCTGTTTTGTACGATTGAGTGTGTGAGTGTGTTCAGTGTGCTTGTCTACCGGAGTTGCCGATTCGCCGGACGTTCGGGAAGTGGATTTACTTTCAGCTCCAAAAACGTCTGCGAGTGCGACTCCTTGCGTCAAACAGCCTGTAAATAGCTCTTTGTGGTAAAACCATGTAGGTCTGAGGTCCTGAGGCTTTTTGAGTCTCGAGCACCGAAAAGCTTGCCAGTCGAATAGTATCTCATGATTGTTCTTCTGAAAAGAAAATATTCTTTTTGGTTTTTCTCTTAGGGCGTCTTTGACAGCTCTCAAAGGTGTCAAGGACATGCAACGTTTGACTGTTAACTGGGTGTAAGGCGTTGGGTATTTGTTGATCTCGTTAGCAATTTCCCCTAACGCGTTTGTCAGTCAAACAAATTTCCAGGAACTGCACGAACCATCCCAGGTTTATTCGCTGGCCAGTGCAATCCTCAAGATTGTTAGCAAGATTGTCATATGATTCCTGAGTCTGGCGATCGGGTTCCACCACCTGAACTCTCCCCAATTCCACCCAAGGCCCAAGGCCCAATGCACATCCAGGCGGGGTGGCCGACACAGGCCGCTCAGGTCCCAAGGCCCATGCCCGCTACCCACCCCTGACAGCTGTCGTGGGAACGTTACGGGAATGAAACGGGCTCCGTCAGCCCTACCCAACGGTCGCCCCATGAACTTCCCAGAGGCCAGAGTGTAAATTATCATGAAATCCCATCTGCAGCTTCAAATCTCTCAAAGCGGGGTATATGCTTCCGTTCCTGCAACATGGTCCCGATGTACCATACCGACACGGAATAAACATGCGGTCTCGCCTAGTTGCAGACCCGACTGCGATTTTGATATTCCAACCCCTTCGAAAATTCTGGCAAGCATCGGTATCCTCGTCGAAGAAATCGATGTCGGGACGATTGCGAGTAGCTGACGCAAGACCTCGCCGCTGACTTTGAACATCGAGAACCTTGTTTCAATAGAAACGGGACTCAATAATAATATCATCGGAGCGGGTAAGTGTAACCTTGAACACCTTGCAAGCTCGGGAATCCCGCATCGAACCTCGGTGTTTTTCGGTGAAGTTCGATGCGCAGGCTCGGATACGAAGGCTTCCCACTTCTATCGACTAATACCTTCTCGAGTCATATTCGACTCACTGGCCCAGGTTCCTAATCGGTACTGCGGAAAGAACCCCGGTTGCGAAAAGGTAAGGGTATAGCTGTTCTTTGTTAGAGGCAATACAAAAGCTTGGGCCGAATATACCATCAATTGGATGATTTTTACTGTAGTACAATCTCGATTCATTCATCGGGTAGTCATCCCAACTCTCATGCATCTACCCCATGTCATGCTTGTGTTGGGGTTGGTTCTCGTTATCGTGGCACAGTCGGTACGCGTTGGTAGCAAACGCTTGAGCCTTTTGTCAAACCTTGCCAATGGCTTAAAAAGTAGAAACAACTTCTTGGAATATTATTTTGCCTAATTGCAGGAAGCCAATGCGACTAAGACGTCAGAATTAGAATTTATAGCGAGATTCTGTTGAAAGGACTTAACGTACCTACAAGACTCGTCCTTTCGGTTCTTTGGTCACGAGAAGGGCTACTTTCCTATCAAGGCAATTCTCTTTCCGAATCGGATTGAGGCTTGATAAGAGGCTCTCTTGGCCACTCAAATGATAAGCCGAAAGGGTAATTTGCCTATGCCGTGCCGTCTTTGCTCTCTCTTGTCAGCCCCATCATTCGCACGAAAATGCCGGTTATCTTGGAGCCTATCATCGCATACGAAGCAAATTGAGGCTGCGCAGCTAAAAACACGCCCGTGACTTTTCCCCTCGTCGCTAGTTAGGACTTCCGAGAGAATGTCTTTCAATCTCGAATATTCATCTTGGACCTCCCGGACTCCGTATTTATCGATAGTTATCTTCGAAGCCGCAGGATGATAAACTGCCGTCCCGTTGTGCGTGCCGCCGCCAGTACTCGCTTCGCATAAGCTTCCACGGTCGGCAGTAGATACCGCGTTTAAACCATGTCGTTTGCACCACCAACCCCGACACCGGACCACCCGTCGCAAAATGTAATCGGGTCGCCGCTCCCAGCAAGCGCTGTTCCGTGGGGTCGCGCCTTGGAGCATCACGACCACCGCCACGACAGTATCGCGTACCCGCCGTCGCTCGTTAGCGAACAGAATACCCCGCTCTCTGCTAAAATAAAGGATAAGATCACCGACTTCAAGGATGGATTCCGTCGCCACCCTGCGTACGCGTCTGGTAGCTCGGGAAGCGATGGTTCTCTCTTGGCAGAGAATTGGTATCAACTACCAGACCCGTTCAAGGCCGCGTATAATACTGCAAACTCGCCGCTAAGCAAGAAATTGGGGAGCCGCCATTTGGTTGTGATTGTCTTAAGTTGTACTATAGGTATATATCGATATTTGTGTAACCCCTGCTCGAAGATATATAGTCGCTAATTGTTCTTCGATTCTAGGTAGCGGACTATTCTCTGGGACGTCTACAGCGCTCGCTACCGGTGGACCAGGTTCAGTCATGGTGTGCTACTCTTTCGTCGCAGTACTCATGTGGTGCACTATGCAAGCTCTGACCGAGTTGGCGGTTGTGTATCCTGTCGCCGGCTCCTTTGCAGCATATTCGAATCGCTTCATCGATCCTGCTTGGGGGTTCGCACAAAACTATACTTATGCATTATCGTGGGCCGTGACACTTCCTCTCGAGCTCGGCGTGGCGGTGACGGTTTTGGATTACTGGCATATGGACGAAGTGGCGCCGAGGGTGGTATGGGTGACGGTATTTTACGTTGTCGTAGCATCCTTCAACCTATTCGGGATCCGCGTATACGCCGAGATCGAAAACATTTTTACCACGATCAAGGTGTTTGCGGTCATCAGCTTCATCATCTTAGGCATTGTGATTAATGCCGCAGGCGGGCCGAATGGAAGTTATCTGGGAGCTAAAACCTGGACGAAGCCACCTGGGCCCTTTTTGAATGGAGTGACCGGCGTGGTTTCCGTCTTTGTCAATGCTTCGTTTGCATTTGGTGGATTCGAGATTTTGGGGTTAGCGGCAGCGGAAACGGCCAACCCTCGCCGATCCATCCCGGCCGCGACAAAGAAGACTTACGCGACGTTGACCAGCTTCTACCTGATATCGCTGCTGGTGATAACCTTCATAGTTCCGTTTGATGACCCGAGGTTGGACGGCGAGGGCAGCTCGACATCTCCCTTTGTAATCGCGATCCAGAGCGCCGGAATCCTGTATCTTCCGGACATATTCAACGCGGTAATCCTGGTAGCTGTCATCTCCGTTGCGAATACTAGTGTTTACGCTTCTTCTCGAGTTATCACAGCCATAGCAGACCAAGGGCAAGGTCCGTCTGCGCTGAGATTCATCGATAAAGAAGGACGTCCGATGAGAGCCACAATTGTCACGTTGTTGTTCGGCTTCATAGCGTACGTTGCAGCGCTTGGCTACCAGACGGAAGACGAGGTTTTCAACTGGCTCCTTTCCATCTGCGGCCTGGGCTCCTTCTTCACATGGGGGTCGATATGTCTGTGTCATATCCGATTCCGGGCCGCCTGGAAGGCCCAAGGCAACTCGATAGACCAGCTGGCTTATCGCTCGCAGGGAGGCCTGTTTGGATCGTATCTCGGCTTGGTCTTGAATATCATTGTGTTTATCGCAGTTCTGTGGACGGCGCTCTTCACAACAGAGAGCTGGAAGCCCAATATCAAAAACTTTATGATGACGTATCTGACGGTGCCGATGGTGATCATCCAGTACTTTGGGTACAAATGGTTCTTTAAAACAAAGATCCTAACGGTGGACAAGATCGATCTCGTCACTGGATGCATAGGACTCGAGGACGACAGCTGGATCGAGGAGAGAAAGGAACGGGAAGCCGATTGGCCGCGCTGGAAGAGAATGTAAGTTGATTTTCTGTTGTGACAGTGGTCGATGACCTGTGCAGGGCTGACTGTGGTGGCGGCGGCGATGGCAGTTATCACACCTTCTGCTGAGGAAACTTCCTCCCCGCGATCTTCTCAGACATCCAACGACATCTCCAACACTTTGATGCGACACGGCCGACATGACAGTTGCCCGCCGCGATGTCGTCGCCGGCGACTCACGTTCGCCGCAACGACGCCGATATTCGGATATATCGCTTTATTCTTGGCTTCGTCTCAGCGTGGTTGGACAGACAGACAGACAGACAGACGGTTGCTCAGTTTGCCAGGGCGGAGGACATCAAGGCGAGAACACAGACGGACGGACGGACAGAGAACATCAGCACGCCCTTGGGCGAGGTCTCATTCTACTTAACAGAGGAGGAAACTTTGGTCGTCTGGTGCTCTCTCATCGTCCTCCTTCTCACACCAAAGCTCCTCCCCCTCCCTCTATCGTTGCTATCTCATCATCATCATCGACTCCTTCAAAGTTGCGGTTTCCTTAAGGATCATTTCCTGACAGACTTGCGCTCTTCTCTTCTTAATCACAACCTTATCCTCTAGAAGGAGAAAAAGGTATATACCCCTGCTCGGTAGAACCTCTCAGTGCTCAGCTAATCACTATCGAGAGCAGGAAGAAAGATGGGGGACCCCTCGGATTTTAACGGCAGCTTCCAAGAGCTCTTGTATGGTGACGGGCCACTCGGTTCTTTCGCCGACTTTGATATCGACCCTGGAGTGCCTAATGTACTCCAGCCAAGCAACGAACCTGCCTCAGCTAATTTCTTGGATTGGCATCCAACTTTTGATTTCAACAGCTTTGACCCTGGTACTGCTCTGATTCAAGAAGGTGCAGGGCCTTCACATGACGGATATCTTGAGAACGATGCCCCCTACGAAGTTGACGATCGTCTCCGATATCCAGAACAATTTGCTGCCGACCCGCAGACGGGGACGAGATATATGACTGGGCAAGATGAGATTTATGCAGCACCATATGCACCATACCCTACATTGTTGGATTCCGCTGGACCTTCGCTTCTAATCGACCCACAATTGGTGAATGCTGGTATCTCAGACATGGAAACATTCCCAGACTTGTTCAGTTCCCCAGAAACCAACATGTTTCTCCCTTTCAAACCTCAGGAGAATATATTATTCACGAATGCAGCTTCTGATGCCATGCTCACCCCCTCGCCAGTTCCCGGTACAGCTTGTAGTAACACGAACTCGGGGTCTCGTAGGCACCCGAAGTCAAGAGGCGAATCAACCGCGAGAATTAGCAAATCAAAGGGCAAAGGGAAGGCTGTCCAAACCCGCAACAACCGTCGTGCTTTTGCACAATTATCCTCAAACATAGCTTTCCATGAGCGTTTCGGCAAGATCTCTTGTCTCCCAGGGTCCAATCAACGATCTCGAGAATGGTTGGAACTAGCTCAATCACCATCACCAGATGAACAATCCTTTGCAATCGGTCAATACGAAAACGCCATGGACATTGATTCTGACGAAACTATCGACTTGGGGAGGTACAGAACCCCTTATCACTCGGAAGGATCTTCGTCTGGCTGCAGCAGCATTGGCGAATATCTCGCAAGAGCCAAAGCCCCATCTATGGAAGAAACGACGGGCGATGAATCCCCAAATACCTCGCTCGAAGATATCTCGGAGATTGTCGGAGGCACGAACAATATAGCGAATACGCCAGAGCCCAACCAAGACAACATGAGCGTATCTGCCAAGAGAGGCCGCGGACGTCCAATTGTCCCAGGCTCAAAACGACAACGTCGCATTCATGCTATGGCGCAGCCTGATTATGTTCCCCCCAAGAGGGGCCGCCCACGAACGAGCGAACGTCATCTGAGAAAGAGATCACGGCGTGTCAAAGCTAAAGCCCCAGTCTCATTGACGACACGTCAGCCATCTGGTCAGCCACCAAATTCGCCAATTATAGTCGAAGACGAGCAGAGCATTCAGGGATCTTACTCCAACCTCTTTGCGGACGAGATGGGCTATAAACCTGTCTACTTTATCCTCTCCCCAGCGCAGGCCCTCAAAATACAACAAATGTACGAGGTTCCTCCACCTCAGGATGGCTGGGATGCACAGGAGCGCCGCTGGCAGCTCACATACAATCTGGGTCGCGTTACTCCAACCGGAGAACAACTCCATCGACAGATCGAACAGCAAGACCATGCTCATGCAGTTCAAATTCATGGCGGCACCGGAAAAAATAAAGAAAACGAAGTCGTCGATGCACAAGCAGAAGAAAGAATCACTACTGGTGGCGGAAAAGCGCCACAGGACAGCATTTCCTCAACTAACATGGACTTGACTTTCGAACCGACCTTCCCAGATCGCAGGCTCAAAGTTGTTTTTCGTGGCATCGATGGCGTTGTTACGCGAGAGATGACCCAACAGGAAGTGCTGCAAAAACTCTTAGACGAACGAGATGTGTATTTCCGCGCCATAGTCTGGGAGATCCTCAAAAATTCAAATTTTATCGGCGACATGGAGTTTGTCGGAACTATGAATCATACTATGAGTGCCTGGGACTTCATCTAGGCCCTCCTCATCTGCAATCTTCTTTCGTGTTGTGACACCATCGGCAAACACATGCATCGGCGTCGGCAAGATTTCATATCGCGACACTTATTATTGGTTCTATTTTAGGAGTTTTCCCGTTTCATTAGCTGGCGTTATATCCGAGCTGGCGTCCTTTTAAACTTTTAAAGTGCAGTGTGCTTTTGTTTCTGTTTTTTTCCGCTGTTGTTCTTTCTTTTTACTCTCTTATTTTGCCAGATCGAGGGACATCTTTACACACTTCTTTTCTTCTTCTACTCACTTTAAACTTTGCAAGTTTTCACGACATTGTGGCATGATGCATGCTTTAATGAGGTATGTCTCTAGAGGTGGCGTTTTTTTTGGTTTTTACTTTTGGACAGATCCTCTTCTGTCTCGTATTTATTTTTTGGTTTCTTTCTTCACAGTTATGCAAAGGCGGCGTTTCAGCTCTTCAGGAAAGCTTACGATTGGATGGGATCAGACTTGAGCAGACACTCTTACTAAACAGAAATGGCAAGACTAATACCTCTTTGGGTAGTGGCGTCGGTGAAATACTTGGCGTGGCGTCTTTCACCAACACTTGCCACCTTCGCACCGTTTTCCGTGTTCCTTTTTTTATCGCGTATTTCTTTTTATCTTCGATTATTCGGATTCCCGAGGGAGACACCGGGAACGGACTTTTGTTTTTCAATACCCAGAATGCTCTCCAATTGACAACTGTTTTACTTTTTATACCCCAGAATTCGAAGGCTCATTATTTCAGCTGCCCCGTCACACCTTTAATTGCGCACGCATTCTATTATCAATGGGCGTTCAGTTTTTTACTGTTTCAGTAAATTTTCATTGCTTCTTGGTGACTTGTATTATTAAAACTTGAATAAACTTTACATTCCCCAAGCCGAGATACGCCAGCATGGCGCCCTGGCCCCAGGACCCTGAAACCGTGGATAAAGCAGACGTGGAAGGAACAAAAAGTATTGGAACCGAGCCTGCACAAATGAATCCACCTACGGTGCCGCGGAGAATACCGTAACAATATTATTGTTGTAATTGTGAATCAACGCAAATCGTTTACGTGCATTATCGCATCCAAGCGAGTCCGACACATTGCATCAAGCAGACGGTTAAATAGGATGAAGAAAATAATGATTAAACAGGAAAGAAAGAATGAAAAAAAATCTCCTAGTGCGATGAGCTAACTCTAGCGAGCCGCAGTTACATTGGGAGACGGCAGAGCTCTGACCCCGAATTCGAACTCGCAATAGACCTAAAAATCCAAGCACCAAGAAAATGCCCACCCAAAACAAAAAGTGGAAACAAAAACAGGTATGCCGAGTTTGTCCCCACCGGCCCCATATTTTCTTATGTTTTATCACACCAAATTTTAGCTCTTAATTGATTTACAGTGTCTAATAATCACATTGCATTAGCAATAAATACAGCACGCCCTCGAGATAATGCGGCATTGCTAATAACGCTAAAAAGTGATTGGCTCATTGGTGGCTGGCGATTAGGAAGACAGACAGCCCTGCTTTTATTTTTTTTGTGACGAAGATCCCCTCCTTCCCCTCCCAGCCAAAAAGGTGGGCTGCCTCTGCCTCTCCACTTTTTTGTGCGTAATGTGCGTCTTGTGCGTGAAGCCATCCTAAGGCTTTAAGGTGCGGGATCTGAAATTGCCCCTTTACTAAACCGTGTAAAGTTTAGCGGGATGGGGTCATCACCGATGACAGTGGGGATTCATCATCCACTTTGTTAACGTATTTCGCCTTGAGGAATTTCGTTTTTAATATCACCGCCTTGATATTTTATTGCCTTTTACGAGGGTTTATGGATCTGTCTCCCCTTTGAGATACGAAGAGTGTCAATCTTATTATGACCAGCCGGATGTGTAGTATAGCTTGTCACAGAGACATGACACGTGAAAAGGTTCCGCCTCCGTTTCTCTCTCTCGGTATTCATTGCATTCTGGCAGACTTCGATCACCTTCGACCGCAAGGGCTGGACCTGGAGATCGAGAGGCGGGCACCCAATCCGGTAAAAACAATAATACATGGCTTTATTATAGGATGCCGCAAACTCCCACGCATGCCAGAACCAAAGCAAGTTGACGGGAAATATTGAGATCTGA
Source organism: Dactylellina haptotyla (assembly GCA_031310005.1). Lineage (NCBI taxonomy): Eukaryota > Fungi > Ascomycota > Orbiliomycetes > Orbiliales > Orbiliaceae > Dactylellina > Dactylellina haptotyla. The sequence continues at coordinate 2,413,305 of CM062384.1, read as the reverse complement.
AAACAAAAAAAAATCAAGAAATATTCTTCGAGGAGGGTGGTTTTTTCTTTCTTTCTTGGTTGAGATTGGTCGTGTCGGAAAAGGCAATTCTCTTGCCAGACTTAGATAATCCTTACCTAACTTTCGAGGACCTATCGGATTTCGAGTAATTGATGAGCTGGACATGTTTCTTGCTGTCTGTTAAGCGACCGAGGCATGAAACTTGAAACCTTAAAATTGTAGACTATGCGTCCGGAAAAGCAATTGAATACGCCAGAAGAGGATACATCGCTGGTACTTCAGTGTACCACTTTACTTTCTACGTTAAATTATTTTTTTCTCTCTCTTTCCGTTTATTTTTTTATCATTATTTTTTGTCAAGCCCAGCAGAAGTTAAGGTAGGGTTTTCTTTATTCTCGGTCTAGTTGACCTAAATTTTCTCGCTTCGTCAGGTTTTTGGCGTACATGGTGGAAAGTGAGGTGGAGTTTGGAGTTGCCGTTGCAGTTTGCACCCTTCGCCGCTGCTTTGACTAGCCGATTTACTCCCCTGCGAGATTCGGAGAATTCTTTCTTTATCAAATCTCCTAATTAAGAGAAGGAAGAGGCGAGGAAACAGGTCCCAGGGGCAAAAAAAAAAGAGGGGTAGGAAAAGTATATCACGCAAAGGTGGAGTAAACTAGTCAAGTAGATCAGTTATTTCAACGAAAGGCAGTAGTGGTATTAGGAAACCAAGCGGCAGGACATGGATGGTCTGGACGTCCGCAAAATCAAGTGGATAGTGCGATAATGCTGATAAAGTCTCTAAGGGAAGCTCCGTTCATGAAAGGGAAAGGTGGGGGATAAGGTGATGAGGTTAACTCGGACCTGCAGTGGTGCTTCTCGGACCCTTGAGGATCTGCTGGCAACCTTTTGACAAATCCAGCATAGAAAGGCTGATTAATTATTGATTAGAACGAAGAAATAGAATACGTTTTAGGATTAACATAAAGGCAGCAATGCCGTAAATGGCCGGTAATAGAAAGCATAACCGTCCAAGTTAGAGTAATTGGAAAAGTTTAGCGATAAATTGAGTTAGTGATCGGTTAGACCGAGTTCATATTAAACTAATAACAAGACGGGTTAATGGTATTTATCATGCGGCATTGCTAATCACTATTAATTGCACTCTAACCTTGATGTTCGGTGATAATAAGACGTTCAAGGGCGTGAATGGCGTCTTCCGGGCTGGGAAGGGTGCCCGAATCGTCTTGGGCTCCGATGCTCCCGATCCCTTGAGTATAGCTAACAGGGGACACGGCGCCATCGTGACCGTGCTTGCTTCTGCCCCGTCCGCCTCGGTCTCGGGTTCGTCCCCCTCGTTGCCCAGGTCCCGCAAACCTGTGTCTCCACTATCATCACCACCACTGCCGGCTTGAGAAGGAGATGAATCTAATCGGTGGAGTGGACCTGCAGATTCTGGGTCGGTTTCGACACCTGCAATGTCAAGGGTCTCATTTCGATTGGTCATACATTGCAGTTGATGGAGAACAAGACAGTTGGTGGCTTTTGGACCCTGATGAAGAAACTATTCTGCACGAAAGTGTTGGACTTGGTCTGTGAACAGGGTTGCGGGGTATCAACCGAGGGGCACGATGATCTCTGGTTCGGTCCAGGTTGGAAGACCTCGCCGAATTTCATCACTGGTGATCGGGAGGTGTGTCGGTGCTTGGGACATCTTGATGATATTCAAAGCTGGCGGAGGGGCCAATGCCTCATCCGGTGTGTCCGGGTGATGACCAGACCAAAGTGGGTTGTGAAAGAAGGGTTCATATCCCGTTGAGCGATGGAATAGCTCATTTGGCAAAGCATGCGAGTTGATGGCAAACTCATTGCGGAATTGGGGAGCATATCCGTCTGCAGAACCAGGCCGGTCATTAGAGTCGTATTTGCCGTTATACCCGAGATCCTTCACGTAGGCGACGAGGGCAGTGCTTACGATTATTGTTGAAACTGCTCAGGCGGACAGATGACTGTAGCCTTGCATCCCGTTTCTTTAGATCGTTCCAAATGATCTCTTTGAGCTCAACTGAACTCTTTTGAGGATTATAGAATTGGTAGTCACCGTGCAGGCCTCGAACGACAGGTTGTGGCGGAGCAATCAGAGGCTCATCGTCTTCTTCAGATTCAAAATCTATTATCCACCATTATCTAAGAGGTAGATGTGGCGCAGTCTTGCGCCCTCTTTTCAACCCATCCTGAATTTGGTGAATAGCTGGACCATTGAAGAAACATAATTTCCGTAGGCTCTCCCGGCACAGATGTCTACATCAGGATCAGTGGCGGGCTGAGAAACCTGCTTTACTCGAGAATTCGGAATAATTCCGAGCAGAGTCAGACACAACTCGGGTGTCCGCGAGCACCGTCTGGACGAGAAGAACGCTTTATTAGGTTTTGGTGCTTTTACTTTTGCTAGTAGCCAGATTTGAAGGCTTGAAGGCTCTTTAAATTGGTATAGTTTCTCATATATTGACTTTTCCGGCACCAGAATTTTCATCTTCGTCGCCGCGACAGACCTATCGCATTCCCCGAGGATCGGAAGCGTGAGACCCTCGTAGATTGGTATCTAATTCAGTATTACCCCGTACATCGCTATTTTTTTTTTTTTTTTTTTTTTGCGAGTCTCTGGTCCTTCTGATCCTGCTCTCTGTTTTTTTGGAATTGCTCTTCCTCCGCTAAGCTGTGATCTTCAAACTCGAATCGCCAATTTTCATAACAACTGAAATAATGACATTCGGGCCAAAAGGTTCTTAGATAGCTAGGCGTGTGAATGATATCTCTTTCTATATGAGTTTCAAACAGTATACTAGTAGCAGCTCGCTTTAAAGTCCACCAGCACGAGTAGTGTGGCATTTCTTCGTCGACCTCCCTGCTTCATCTTAGTAATGTGAAAGCTATGATGGTGGCGCATAGGGTGGCGCAGTACTCTAGTCCAAAATGACAGTGGAATCCGTTGTTGAGTCAGCATGATGCATTGTTGAGACTACAAGTGATAGTAAATAAGCTTCTAATGTTAATAATAATCCCATAATTCCGAGGGCACTAGATGTTTTCATTGTACCGAATATGTTAACTAAGTGTTCACGTTAACCATGTGTCTCCGATCATTAGTTTTCACAACTTACCGTTATCGTGAAAGGAGCATCAGATAAGATATCGGTGTGATAAGAAAAGCAGTTAAAATATCTTAGCAGACTGAGAGCGGCTAGGTTTCACAATATTCCATTGCAAAATTTGAGGTTCCCACGGCGAGAAAATAGAATACATGGAATCACCCAGTATATACATATGCAGTCTGGTTTAAGACTATGAACGCTCAGAAAACAGGTTTTATGTTGAAACTACAGCCTTCATATGTTTAATTATACCCTAGATATCAAAAATCGTATGATAAACGGCTGTTTTGATACCTTGATCGATATTGTGGTGGGCTAGTAATATTAACATCCAAGTCGTTGTGTTGAATGACAAAATGCAACAACCTTTCCTTAGTCAAATCTTCAATCTTTACACATACCTAACAGCGGTGGATGGGTTTCGCGCTGGCTGCCATTGAAATTCAAGCTGGCTAGCAGTATCAAACTTGGGTGGAATCTCGCAGCTGCAGCTTATCTTCCGTATTTTGCCTCAAAAAATGATACTTAATACCTGCCAGACGCTCCGGAGCTATTGATAAATGATTCGCAAAGAAGAAATTACGCTCCGACTAGTCCGATTTGCATCGTATTCTCTCAACTGACGAGAAGAAGTATTTTCAGGCTACAGACATATATACGAAGCATGTCCCGTTTCTCATGCACGGAGTACGAATAAATTCCAGTGTCTGGACGATACAGCATTGAAGAGATATAGTATCAGTGCATCGATATCAGGTGCTAGGAATATTAGTCGGCTCCAGAGAGGGCTAGAATGTTATTGGTGGACCTAAAGGTCTTAAGGCTTGTTGTTGCCAATGCATCAGATTGGCAGGCTATTTAGGTTGGCGGCTATTTTGCCCATCAGGGAGGTTCATCAGGTCCTTATCTCGTACATCACTGGAAACCCTGGAATAGAATGTCATGGAAATTAACATGGTCTAATGTCAGAGCAGGGGTGGCATGGCGAATATCAGCAATCAGCTCTACAAACTCACCTTTTCGATGAAGTGGACTGACCCTACATGTATACAGCAATATTTTCATTATTGAGTTGCTGGTTGTGTGTGGTGCCTCGTATAAGTGCATACGGACTTATATCACATTAATGTACATTGGATGATAGCGATATGTTTTCCAAATGCGGAAAGGTGTGACCACAACACCAACAGAGCAACATAAAAAAACAGCATATAACAAGGTCTATGGGAACGATTCAAATTCACAAGATTAGAGTTCAGTGGTGGCCAAAAAGATTATAGGTAGACGAAGCTTCATACTTATTATAAGGAAGCTAAAGTGTATACTAAAAACTAGCAAGACTATACAAATAACAAACATACTCCGAGGTCGCGACAAGAGCGACAATATCGAGGAAATGGGCCTCGCTTAAGCAGCGACAGCACCGACACCCCTCTCGACTTCGGCGTGGTGCTTGCGTCTGGAAGCCTTGTTGGGGTTTGGTGCATTGAAAACCTCCTCGAGTTCTTCGAGGGTACGACCTTTGGTCTCGACGAAGACGAAGAAGATGATAACAGCAGCGAATGCGTTCTCAGCAATAAACCTTGTGTCTTTGTTAGAGGATTATCACGAGAAAAATTTTAGGAGTCCAAGTAGACTTACCAGTAGTAGTATTTCCATCCGATGTTGACTTGAGCAATCGAGGTGACGAACAAGTTGTAGAAACCGGCAATACCGACGAAAAGACCGCTGAGAGCCATACCCTTAGCACGAGTTTCGTACTTAAGACACTCGACAGGATACAAAGCCTGCATAGGAGTGATGGTGATGGAGTATGTAATACCAAAGAGGTAAATGAAAGTGATAACAGCGTTTGACATCGCCTTGGTTGGGAACGCCTCGGCGACGGGATCGTATTGGGAAGAAAGGGCGGTGATGATAGCGAAGTATATAGTGAACATACATTGACCGTAGAACATTATGGTACGGCGACCGAATCGATCGACGATGGAAGCACCGACAAGAGCGAAGATGAACTGAACGACAGTCATCAAAGCGGCGAGGAGACGCTGAGTATCGGCATCCTTAACACCTGCATCTTGGAGAGCGTATGGCATGAAGTAGGTAATGACAGCGTTACCAGACCATTGACCAATGAAAGCCATCAGGAAGACCATTCCAAGACGCCAGAGGTTACCCTTGCTGTTGAAAACCTCACGATAATCCCACCATTTCTTGTCAGAACCCTCACGGTTGATACTTTTCTGGAACTCGCGGATCTGGAGCTGAACGATAGGATCGTTCGGGTCTCCTTCACCGTGGTACTTGGCAAGGATGGCAAGGGCTTCATCGGGATGATCATTAGCAAACAACCAACGTGGCGACTCTGGGAGAAAGAGAGAGAAGATCAAGACAAGACCAGAGAAGACACACTGGAGGTAGAGCGGGATTCTCCAGCAGTTATCGCTGTCTGTGATATAGAGACCAGTTCCGTAGGTGACCCAGGCAGCTGGGATGGCACCCATGAACCAGAAAGTATTGTAGACACCAGTAACGGCACCACGCCATGATGGTGGAGCGATTTCGACGACGTAGGCAGGACCGGCAGAGCCAGAGATGTTCACACCGAAACCGAGGATGAAACGGGCAGCAATGAATTGGCCACGGTTCTGGGAAGCTCCCTGAACAATAGAACCAAGAAGGATAATAGCAGCACCGATGACCATACCCCAGCGACGACCCCACATATCAACCAGAGGGCCAACGAATGGTGTGGCGACGATATTACCAATGTTGTAGATGGAGAAGAAGATACCAGTCTGGGCACCGCCACCAGGAGGGAGGTCAAAGAACTTCAAGAATGGTTTCATAGAGTCTACAGAATATTGTTAGTGTCATGTTTCGATTCCAATTTTGCGTTAACGGCTGCTACTTACTGATGTTACCCAAGACCATACCATCGTAACCGTTGATGCAAGAGTTGAGAGTCGCAAGCAAGCAGAAGGAGTACAACTGCAGAGAGCGAGCAGACCATGGGTTCGCCTTAGAGCGAGCCTGAGCGTCCACAAGAGCGACCGACTCCACGGTAACTTCCCATCCGTAGATCTGCTCATGCTTGATGATACCGCCAAACTCCTTATCGGCAGCTTCATCAGAGAAGCGTGTTTCAATCATTTTTGCGATAGCTGAGAAAAGTCCTGGCTGTCTTCAGACTATCTAGCAGATGCTAATTGATAGAAGCTGATCGCGATGTCTTTCTAAGAAGGCGGTTCGGGATTCGGGCCCAATTCATGCACTCGGCAAAGGGGTCAAAGAAGTCACGACCCACGATATACCCCAAGGTCTTGTGTCTTGCCACTACCTCGATTAATCGGCCTTCCTTGCATAAGCCCAAGACTTACTTTTTTCCGGAATCACGAAGACCTACAGTTGCTCGTCCTCACGCCGCTACGAAGAAGAAATCCTCGTCATTTCGGAGCCTGATAACACTGATGGTGTCGAGGATTTGTGATAACGTGTGTGTTTGTGGGTAAGATTTTTTCCAGTTGACCGATGAGGAGTTTCGTCTCCGCGTTTCTCTTTCTTCAGTTAGGGCTTTTGGCACCGGAGAATCAGCGTGGTGGCAGCGGAGGTGGAGAGAAGCTGGGTCAGACGGCAGGGATAGAGAGCGACTTTGGGGGCACCGTTTGCGTTGTTCACGGAAAAAGAATCGGGCAGGTGTCTGTGCGGGGCGGGCCGGGTTTCCGAGAACATTTCTTCTGGAAACAGCAGAACATCTATTCGATCACGTCCAATATGAGTGCACGAGAGGTTAGTTGACAGAAAGAGTGCCGCAATTTAGCCCAATGGAGAAACCCACTAGCATGCCCCACAGGCACCAAAAAAAAAAGCTGAGATAATTTCTGGAGCAGTTGTTGCTGGTCTGTGGGGTGGTCTGCTAGCATGCTAGCTATGTTAATTCACGCAGAGTCGACGACTACCCCTCGTATACGGACCCAATCCCTGCAAAACCTCTATTTTAACCTTACAGGCATCACCCTGGCCCGGACGACGGCGTGTTGACTTCTAGAAGTATTTCTGTTAGCGGAAGATATGCAATGTGCTTGGCCGCTTGGTTACGACAACCCAAGAGTTTCGCTCCCACGTAGATGTTGGAAACGAACTCTTTAACCGAAATCTAGTCGTGCTACAGCGAAACAGTTCCGCTCAGTCCTTAATTGACAAGTTGCACGAAAAGCGGATGAGTCTAACATGCGGTAGCACAGGATTCTTTTTCGAGGCGAAATCTCTGACATCTGAGGCTTCGAAATCCGCTCTGAGTCGTGGCTAATCGCGGGCCTGATACCCTCCCTCGGGCCCTCCCTTCATAGGAGCGTTTTTCGACAAGCGCCTGGTTGCCAGATATTGTAGCCAGGACGGTTGCTTACTCGATGCGTTGAGCATCATGCATTCCGCTTAGGTAAACAAAATCTCGTTTGTCCAACACGAACGCGAGCTGGCATTTGGCTCGAGTTTATGCTTGAAATTGTAATCCCATTTTGAAAATCCTATTCAACCTGTTAACACCGCTGTATGCATAGATCCGCGTCCAGGATGCGGATTGAAACATTAATCCACCAGGTATTCGGGACCAGTCGACTTGATTGGCAGCTCTCTCGACGTTCCAAAAAGAAAGTCACATGGGCAGAGATTTTTATCTGGAACTCAACTTCCTGGCTTTCTCCGCCTTTCGGGCCCTAAAAAAAGAACGTGATGGCCAGGGCTTGTTGTTTTTCCCTTTCCCTGGCTGTCGCCAAACCTTAGAGCAACCGCCTTGGCGAGTTTTAGCTCCGCTCTTGACCCCCAGCTCATCTAGTGAATGCATGCGAAAACATTAGATAGATATTCCAGGCAAGAGGATAACCCAAAATGGTCCGTGCCACTACGAATCTCGATGGCGTTGGCCAATATTCCGTCGTTACCAAGTTTTGGTATTCTGGGGGGTTTTTTTTGGAGGGGGCGGGGTTTTCAACCTACTATTAAATTACGATTCTAGTACTCAAACAGTGTATTTGCGTACGGATTGTACATGTTTCAGACGTAATAAGTATCGGCGCATCTGAGAAATTCAGGTCTTGTCCAATGACGCCACGAAACAGCCCACACCTTCATGGTATATGTCACAAGATATAATACCAGCATATACCGTAATGCCTTTTGCGAGACCAGGACGGCATCTGGCTTGCGAGGCAACCGTAATGCTCGAGTCTCGTGAAAACGAGATCGTTGTTTTCCACCAGTCTCGTAACCAGACTTGTGTTTTCCACATCCAAAACCTGAAGGAGCTGGCTTGTGTTGCAGCTCAAAATCCAACATCAAGCGTCAAACGCATATGCAGAGAGGGGATGGTGTTGCAGCTTGGGCTTTGGCACCAGCGCTGCGGATTGTACTCAATTTGGTTTCATGAAACTAATTTGGTCGACCACTCGCACTGTAGCACAAGTATTGTAGTAGGCGCAAAGGTCTTTGGGCATCCTGGCTAACGCCGATCGCATGCATATCAGGAAATGTGCTCTTGGGGCTATGATACTTGGATCACAGGGAAAAGAAATTTGACTGATAAACCAATTGGAATTGAGATACCCATGCTATGAGGTAAACCAGAACTCTGCATAAAAAGTGGTCAGAGCTTCACATGAGGGTTAGTTCATGTCTACAACTATCAGGTGACTCTGCCTTCTAGAAACCGTAGTTATCGTACTCGGAGGCAAATGATTGCCACCTATCAGTCGTTTAATGCTCAACATTCGATCTCGATGCTTCCATCTCTTTTGAAGATGCACAATCATGACCACCATTGCACCCCCGCATTACTGCAGGTAGAAAGACAGGCTTAGTCTGACAGCGTAACGAGGCTTACCACGATTCTCCCTAGCCGGCATAATGGTACACGTAATTAAGTTGCGGCCGCTTCGTCTTTGTGAACGAATTCCTGGACTTGATATACCCATTTTATAACCTTTTTCTCTTTTGGGATATGCCACAGGTTTACAAAAGCGGGGTATGCATGAACGCTAGAGGCATTCCCCATTAAATTCACAATCCTCGTAGAGACTTTAGACTTTTTCCCTCTAAGCGCTGTCCCATTTCACCTACTTGCGCACCCGCATCGATCTCGTATCCTTGAGATAAACTTGATTATGAGTAATATATCCCACAAGCCTTAACCTTGTCGAAGGTTAAAAAGGAACTGCCTTAATTTATGGTTCTCGCTTCCAAAACGAGGATACCAAGGATCGACATGTATTTCACTGGTATGGAATATATCAGGTCTCAAGATCGGAGCAGAGAGGCTGAGAAAACCCGAGAAACCCATCAACCCCGGTTTTAAAACTCGAATACGGCCACCAAGAGGTTATTATTACATGCCCTTGTATTCCTCGTCATATATATCAACCTCCAATTTTGGCTTACTTTTGACAGGCATGCTACCCGTGTGTAATAATAGCTCCAGAAATACGACCAGTATTCCCACAAAGCATTGGCACGACCAAGTGACTTTTGGTCACCTGTGAATTTACAAAATATTCGAAAGGCCTCATTTATTAATTATATAGGCTATTCTACAGAATATTTGGAAGTAATATTTTCCTACTCACTCGCCCCATCCATCCAAGTCGCAAATAGCAGGCCGAGACAAATACGTGTACCCAGTTTATTACGACGACAAAGCCTTTTTCGCTCCTTGATTTTCGTTAGATGAGAAACTATTGCAATGGGATCTGCTCATAGATTTTATATATCGATTGATCTTGTTTCGCACCCAATCTTTCCAACACGCAAGCACAGAATCCGATTTCACATAATCCAAACACATTGTCTCCCAATCAGCATTATCTAGTTGAGATATAATATAGGATAAACAACCAATCCTCCCTCTACATTCCTGTCCTAAATGAGAAGTTAACATTGTGCACGGTACCCTGTTATTCAATTTGTAAGCACACGCTATATATCAGTAAATCCTCCTGTACCTTGTTTGGCCGTTTTCAGCGGAGCAACTCGATCAATTGGACAACAAGATCTATTGAGGTTCCTTATCATGCCTAATCAGAATATTGAGAAGCTCTTATTCTAGTCTCAGGTAGTTTAATTCACCTCACCAATGCCGAAGCTAGATAGCTAGTTATATTTTTCTTGATCCGCCAAATTCCCAGACCTCAACTGACCTTACAATCCAGTCATCACAAAATACTTTCTAAATCGATTTCAACAACGAGTATCTCGGGTTAATTCCTAAAGAGCTAACCCTTTGATACATGCTGTGTTTTAGCACGGCGAATAGTACACTCGGTAACCCCCAGGAACGTATTGAATGATATCGTCGAACCTCGCACTTAGGTTTAGACCAGGTATCCGAAGTCACAAAGATGTGCAAATCGATAATCGAATCGGATCCATTTCGCCCATGGCCATAATCTCCACCATATCAATGGCATCTATCCCTGCTTCTACTTCTATCTATCTCGCCCTGATCTGCTTTGGCGTTAGCTCCAATCTCAATTGAGAATTGCATAGTATCGGGTTGCCATTATTGAAATGTAACATTACTTGTGGGTTTTCAGATTGTCAGCTTACAGATATACCAATATCCTTGAATATATCCGAACTTCACGTACAGAGGTTCGTCAATTTCTACTAATTCCCAAGTCGTTCCCCATTTTAATAACGCACGACGGCCTTTAGGGGTACCACAGATTAGCCCAGGCCCTGACCTAGCTCACTACTTTGTGTATTGGCTTCTCTTTAGAATTTCGCTGCGAATTGATATTACTAAGTTTGTTTAAAATAACCTGGGGGGTAATATAAGACTACCAATAGGTACGCCTGGATATATTGCACGCTGAATTATAAATGCAACATCTATAAATTGTAAGTGGTTAAAGCAAGTTACGAGATCGTGAGATGAGTGGCAATACTTTCTGTCAACCGATTTCCATTTGAACTAATATTGTCTCCACGTCGGGATGACTAACATAACCATGCAGGATTAAAGCTCGAAAAACAAGCTCGAGTATATAGTATCCAGAGGTTCCGGAAGGCGTGGCGATGGGGAGCATCAACACACCTATCGACCTCTTCCTTAAGATAGCACCAACGCTCAGGACTCACGGAAACTATCAAATAAATTGTACACTGGGCCCACCCTCAAAAAAGAAGCTTACAAGAACCTGATCCAAGCGTGGCATTTGCGACCTTGGTATAATCTGACACTGACCCCTGTTAACAACACAAAAATCGAGACTCAACTGTTGGATTTTGTGAACCGTCTACGCTTATGGAATCGCGAAGAATCAGCCCAATCCGGAATTGATATATTTGTATTAAGATCAGATAAACTGAAGGTAAGATCTGCAAGAAACCTGAAGTTTCCATTCAGGTGGGCATTCTTTTGACTCTGAAAGCTGAACCCCCTCATTGTCCGTGGATTGTTCACGCTAGTGGCTCGAACAACCATATACAATCGGCATCGATGAGGTTGTATTTGGGGGCTTTACGGGTCATAAAGCCGCTTGCCTTCTGAGACAAGGCGCACTGTCTACCCAGAACAAAGGATCCACCTAAAATCCCGAGGGGATGGCTGAGGCCCGCTCAGCTAGTCGTTGCTGTAGACGCCCTTCTAACTCGGCTTGCATCAAAAGATGAGACAGCGGGTCGAGGTCATGCTTCATGGTAAATATGTTGGCGAAACCAATCCTTATTAGTGAGTCATTCGTACTTGATTTTGCCTCCCGGAAGTTTTCAAGCAGCATGGCTAGGAACTACATCGGGTTTAGGTGTCGTATCAGGATTTGGTTTCTTTCTCACGGCTTTTGATTTCGTCTATTATATCCGATCAAGGATTAGAGAGCTCATAGACGCTAATGCGGCATGTCTCAACCACATGAATTGTATGTTCCATTGCACTGTCTGGATTCGAGGCTACGCATCGAGGTGCATAGAGGCACAGCAAAGAGAACATCAGCAACAGTGTCGCCAAAGCAGACACTCCTTCGATTCTCTGTGGAAGTTCGGCGATACGCCTTACATGAATGATATACAGCTGCAATCTGTATAATTATGCACATTTACACACTCGCTTAGACGTGCAGAAGGTCAGATATAAATGATTTTTAAAACTAGAATAAAAGCTGCTATATACATATGTGTACTGCCATGTGAACCCCATAAATCTTCGATTTATATGTCTATTCGAAAAAGCCTAGTTTTAAGAAATCAATCATATGAACAAAAGCACTAGGTCGATTTATCGGCAAGGTATGCACCGAGCCGGAGAGGCATGTTGAAGATACTAATAGCCGATCCCATGTGGTCGAGCCTGACTTGTCTCGTTGGACAATAGTGCTGGATCCGTCTCCTCGAAAATTTGGTCGCCGGGATTCTGATTGACTCAATTTGGATAGGTTCGGCAATGTGAGGTTCCGTATCATACAATCTTCCATTCTAGTCGTCTTCAGCTTTTTATGCTAGTTCTCAGGTGTCTATAAAGAGATATCGTCTCGCATGTACCTGTAGAAAAACGATTAAACCCAAAAATTGGTGTATACTAGGCTAAACAAAGCCTTTATTCGGCGCATCCGATACTCATAAAATGTCCCCTAACCATCTATTGTATATTCCGTTATACGATAGTAGATTCCTAATCTCGATATCGCTTACAATCACACCTCGAATCGGTCGATATCACAATGCCGACGGTTGCCTACCAAATCGGGTCAGAGATAGCATCGAAATCCCTGTTAAGTGAGCTTACGCTACGTTATTCATCTACTCGATGACGATAATTACGAAATACTTGTTCTCAACCTTGATATATTTTCATATTATAGTCCGTGAAGCCAGTACTTACCCTGACGAGAGATTTACCAGCCTTTCATTTGTGAATACTTGACTGATTTGAAAAAGCTGCCTGGGGTGGATGTTCACTGATGGCCGGATTCCCGATGATATCATGTCTTAGCAGACCATCAGCGTTCTAGCTTGAGCCAGAACGCCTTCCCCGAGTTTTGGTGCAAATTAATTATCGAGTCATGATTTCCACCATTATGCTCTCTCCCGGCTTCATCAATCCTGAGCCCTGTGGTATCCCGTGCCCAAAATTCTAATAATGAGATGGCCGGTGAGCTCTGTTATGTTACACTATCGATGTCCTTTG